>CM032229.1:166030000-166710000 GCA_019009955.1 Riptortus pedestris | reverse complement strand
GGTTTTTAAGCTTAGAATAAATAAGTTCATGTAGTAAAAGCTAATTTTTAATGTGACACGAGTAGAAGTGGGGGTTTACTGAAAATTAATAAACCGAAATACCTTGGTTAATATTCATAATAGCGAAAATAAATAAATAACAACTTTTATAGGAAATTAAATTGTCATTAAGATTGCTTCTATACACTTTTTCGATCCGACGTATAATACCGGAGATATTTCGACGACCCCAATAGGCGATTTTCCTAAAAAGGAGGGAAGGGGTGAAGAGGAGCGGGAGGCCCAGGTAGAGGTGTTAACACGACCATAGACTTGCGGAGGCTAGTGTGTACTTCGCTGAATGGTATAAGATGGTATGAGAGGCCCAGAACTAAACCAGACTGCTCCTAAATGCAACAAGTATACTTGTTAAGTACTACAGATGCAACTAGGAGTATACAAACCTTGAAACGGCAAGCAGATATGAAACAGAGCTCGAACAAGGCCGCCCTTAAAGGAGTTCACACAATTACTGCACAAAACTATTAAGTACTTTTGTAATGAACAATTCGTTATCACATTATTGTGTTTAATCTTTGTAACCAAAACGACCAAATTCTAAAAATACAAAATCGTTGTCGATAACACTTAAATTAAATAGAAAATAACTTTTATTACTGACAATGCCCCAATTTACTAATTAATTTACGTATAGATTTACTTTTACAATGCTATTAGCTCACATAGAAATGGAATAGGCTATTTTCTAAGTAAAATGGAACTGGTAGTTCTTTTAGAACCCCTTAAATATTATTCACTTCAAAAAACATAGTATAAAACGAAAATTATTGCCTAGAGACGCCATATTCTTACAATTAACGAACTCCTGTCTCTTTGGTTAAAAAGTTGAAATAGCAAAATAGATTTCAAAATGGCAAAGTGGTACAGCTACTCAAGAGTATCAAACGGCACAGTAGCTATCTCTACAGCAGATATTACATATTCAAAATAAAAAATTCCGTCAAGCAGGGACTTAACTAAACACATTTCCCACGTGCGCCACATATTTGCATTTATCTCAAATAGTAAAAGTTCAATGTGACCAATACGTGGTATTTAGGCGTAGAATAAAGTAGTTCATCATATAATAGATTATTCTTAATGTGACATGAGCAGGAGTGGGGGTTTACTGAAGGCTGAAAACTAAAAAATCCAAATATCTCGTTTAATATTCATGATAGAGAAAATATTTATAGAAGAACGTTTATAGCTATGAAATAATGTAGCTTCTATACACTTTTTCGATCCGATTTATAATAATAACGAAGATATTTGGAATTTTCGAAATTCCTCCCTCTAAACCCCCCTCCGATTTCAGCCGTTAACTAACATGAGCTTTCTTTTTACATAAAACAAGTTTATATCTATTTTGGTTACGATTAAACAAAACTTAAGACCGCTAGAGCGATAACAGATACATATATATTTATGTGTGTGTGTCTGTTTTATATAATTTTGAACGGACCTCATTTTCATCATCTCCTTCGTAGGATCAATGGACATTTGAGGAAATTTTTCAAAAATCGCGTCATGGGTACAATCTCAATAGCTGATTTCCCTTAAGGGAAATCTGTTAAAAAAATGGCATGTAGTATTACTTTTTCAAAATACATACTCATTCAGTATGATTTGTAAGTTGAAGGAATTTCTGAGTAATTTTGACACGTGTCCGAGCTTCCTAGGGGAAATTTGCTAAAGAGGAAACCAAATTTGATATGGTTTAAACATGTTCTTGGTCGAGAGAAAACGGTAAGCACCGTCAACAATGTTGAACGATTTAGAAGTTAAGAATCACCTGGAGAGTAGTGGGTTCCTCGGCTTCTCTGGTCGAACTGATAAAGAAACATCAATTGTGGTAGGCTTTGATTATCAAAGCAGTTTCGTCAGCTGTTTACATACATCGGATTATCAGCTCGGGCAAAATCGTTCGTTATCAAAAGGCTTCTATTACCAACACATCTAATTTCACAACTCTTCATGTACGTAACATCGCATCACTCTTCAGCACACATTATATTCAACACAAGTTATAATATTATTTAACACTAACGCTCGCCTTTTTCAAATTTTCGTTAGAAATAAGCTTGTTAAATAATAGTCAGTAAATACTGACTTCCTCAGTAAATTAAACCATATTAATCTTTGGAATAGAACCCACAATACAATAAACAATAGAATAAATTAATGATTCTTAGAAGAAAGCTCAGGTCTTGAAATAATCTTGGTTTCAGACTTCTATTTTTCGTTTGTTGTCCAAGATTGAATTCATACTTCTTAACAGCAGAATACTACATTTCAAACAAGAGTGGTTGTGTCACAGTTTTTTATCCAAGTCATAATAATAGAAGTCTCAATTTTTATTTTACTCCATCTAAAAAAAGAAAAACATAGGTCGTATTTATACTAGAAATAAATGGTAAATGATAGATGTATGGGGTTCCTAGCCCTGAAACGTGGTTTGACAAATTGTATGCACAAAAAGCATACAAAGCAACAAATCACGCGAAGAGGGTGTAAACATTTGCAATGAACTGACCAGCAAAGAGTTAACAAGCGCAGAATACGAGGGAATATATCTATTCAAACTATACAGGAACTCGGGTGAATGTTGATGTCTCTCTAAGAATTGGGAAGAAACTGGTCAAACTAGAAGACAAACACTAACACGCTATACAGAAAATATTCACATACATTTAACAAACACATGGCTATGGTGTCTGAATACCGATACGGTCAAGTGCAATGTATGAAATTTAGCACAGAGCAACAAAAACTCTAATTAACAAACAATATAGTGTAATAAAGCAACCTCGGTGATCGTTACAGAAGATGTAGGAAGACATGGGAATCAGTAGACCATATAAGTGTTCTTAGAAAGACCATAAGAAACTCCCCAAGAAGTACGGCCTAAAAAGAAACCAGGTGGCATTCATGTATTCCATTTTTGGAGGAAATAACTCAATAGGAAAAATTGATCTCGTAATTTCATTAAAGAAATTCTTGAAGCTATTACAAGAAGGCTGTAAATTATTTAAGATAGATCGATAAGTTCCCTACGTTAACCCTTCATGTAGGTGATATGGCTAATAGCGGGTAAACGTTTTAAGGCTATTGATTTTTATACTTAATAAATTTAATCGTTTTTCAATGAATGCAAGAGAGGATATGCATAGGACAAGGAGAGAGAATAAACCGATCAGACATAAATAATTGTAATAACGCCTTAATCTTCCAAATTATATAATTTACATTGCATGTGGGTAATAGCTACATTGAACAACTACTGTCAAGTAACGTTTTAACCTCTAGGAATTTAAGGGTGCTCGATTACCCACGAAAGGAATATGGAATCAAACGTATGTTCAACAGTGTCAATACTCTTATTTTTTTTAAATAATGGATGAATCAAATAACATCAGATGAATAGTTGTTTTTTTTTTGTCAATAATTCGAACAATTTGTATTACTTTTTAATAAGTATAATCTACTAAATTGAAATCCATGAACTGTATACATTGATTCCAATATATCCCCAGCTGCCTTTACATCCCTCTATCCTGAAGCACCCGCCGTCTGGTACCTCTCTGGCGTCTTGAATTCCCGCCCAGACGAAAAGATATTCCTTCTTCTGACTCCATCTCTAATGCACCATTATTTTTCGTTATATCTCAATTCCTTATTTACGTTCTTCTTCACTCCCTCTATTGTCATTCCTTAGTCAAATCCGTTTACTCTCATTTAGTAGCTCATTCCATTTGCCCAATTCTAACAGTAATCACGAGACTCATTCTGGATGGGAGGGTGTTTCAAAGAGACCATGCCCTATTCTCCTGAACGTTCCGCGGCTCATCTTCATGTAACAATCCGTCAACTACTGTTTCATAAGGTCATTATTTCAGTCTCTCAGAGAATCAAAAGATCAATTTGTTCAAAGCGGACGATCGAAGGGGAAAAAACGATATATTCACTACTTCCAGATTGGGTTGTGTTTTTCTGGAATGTCAAACCAAAGTGGCTCATAGTTATTTTCGGTAGCTAGGGAAGCCACCCACCCTAAGCTGACTTTTAAGAGATTTACCTTAATTTAGAAGTAACTTATTTTCGTCATCTCCTGGGTGGGATCGATGGACATTTGAAGAAATTATTTTGGAAACCCCGTCATGAGTACAACCTCAATAGCTGATTTCACTTATGGGAAATCTGCTAAAAGGCACTTATCCCATGCCGATATATGAGAAACTATATTCTATTCTTTGGCGATAAAATAAAAAAAAAAACATTGCCTAAGCTTTTTATGAGGACAGTACACGTACTCTGTGTACCTCTAGCTGTCTCCTGCACCAAGCAAAAGCTAGACCTAGCCCTTGATTAAGACAAGGGAGATATCCTGCTTTACCCTTGTCAAGGATAATGTAGCAGTAAAGACATATTGACAAATGATTATCATTATTCAATTTATGGGATACATGGAACTGATGCCTTTATTGTTTGTCTCATGTTGAAGACAATGGTAAAATATAAGTTGTCCTTCTGACCCATTCCCAACCTTGTTCATCTACATGGAAATCAGAATTTTCCTATTACTGAGAACAATTCTCTAAGGTAAACAACTAGCCCCTCCATAAAATTAAAAAAGTCCGTGTCGCAGGGGCTGCGTAAACTAAGCAGATTTCCCACGTGTTCTCAAGTTTCACAATAGAGAAATCTGCCTAATAACAACTGTAGTAGTAAGAAACCTCTAAACCTAAAACATTATTTAGGGCGTAATAACCCAGTAGTTTCTAGCCCCAAAAAACAGTTAACCTAACCTCTAAACCTATTCACGAGGGACGAATAGTTATGGAAACGGCCGCCAGAGCTCTCGGCGGAAAGTCTGAACATAGCCTATTGGCGACCACACGCAGAATACAAATGCAAATATCTCGGTTAATATTCAAGATACTGAATAAATGTATAGATCAATATTTATATTAAATTGAATTTGAAATAAGATTTATTCTATACAATTTTTCGATCCGACGCATACTAAACGGAGATGTTTTGAATTTTCAAAAATCCCCCCTCTAAACACCCCCTCCCACTGGTCCGATTTCAGCCATTAACGAACTTGACCTTTCTTTTTACATAAAACGACTGAATATCGAGTTTGGTAACGATCTAACAAAAATTGCGACAGCTAGAGAGATAAAAGACAAAAATATAAATATATATATATATATATATATATATATATATATATATATATATATATATATATATATATATAATTTTGAACGGACCTCATTTTCGTCATCTCCTGGGTAGGATCGATGGACATTTGAAGAAATTTTTCGAAACTCGCGTCATGAGTACGACCTCAATAGCTGATTTTCCTTGAGGGAAATCTGCTAAAATGTTGCCTCTCAGGACTCAAATTATTCCCAATGAACTTAAACATTTTATTTTTGACACACACTCTCATGCAGACACACACACACTATTAACACTAGTGTGGGCATAAATTGCAATTGATTTACCAATTTGAATATTTATCTTCTCATGTAAAATCAAAGAACAAATTTGTTAATGCGTGCAAAAGTGGGGAGTGGGTTTTTAGGAAGAATGAAGTTCAAAATCATATGTTATTGAGAAAAAAAAAATGTTACAAAACCAATCTTGTAGTTCAAGTTATTTCCTACAACATTCTGTACAATTTCATGTGTTTCCTAGTCATATGATCAAGAGAAGTATTATGCCCAACTTAAAAACCACATGTTCTTAACTGTGATCCCTTACTTAGAGAGAAACATTGGATTGAATATGTTCTGGGATAGCTATATGATGTCATCTGCATTTCATTCTAGTGATGGGACTGTATTTCAAATGGGTCACTGAAATATGTCGATTGATTAAAAACTTGATTATAGTAAATCTACTTAGTTATAGCAGCGTGTCGGATATTTTTGCAAAAGATATGTATTGCAATGCCATTTAATATTACGTACTATTTTTTAATGTTAGAAGATAATTGTAATCTAACCACTAAGAAACACATACATGTGAGAACAAGCTTGAAATATGTCAACAAGAATTGTCTTCACACATTAAACAATTCAGCAGCTTGGGGTCAGAGTACTGGTTTTGGTAGTCCAGGTGCCATAAAGACTGATTCAAGCAATATTTCTGTAATATAAAAAATATTGCAATAGGCTTATTTTTACCTATTCCCTCTTACTAAAATTTTAAATAAATAAGGGTTAAGAGGAGAAAAGGAAAGTAAAACTAAAACATTCAAGGCTGAAAAATCTGATAAAGTGAATACATAATTACTTAATGCCTTACCTAATTGTTTTGGTTGTACCTAATTTTATCTTCCACTTGAGGACTGGACTGTGGCCTGCCAAAGGTCATTTACAACAGCTATTTGCTCTGATAACAGTGCATTTCTTTTATATGTTTTACATGACACTCCATAGATAGTTTTATGATTCACTGGTGTAAATGTCAACAAATTTAATAATATCTTTTACTCACTATTATTTATTTTTATTCTAAAAAATCTGGCTCTTGTATGATTTAAATGTAGGAATTATGCTTCCCAAATGGTCTGGGTGGAAAAGTTCCACAATTGACAAGTTAAATTCATGTAGGGGGACCTTCAGAAAAGGAATATGGTTGCGAAAATTACATTTATTCTAAAAGTCGTCAAGATGATAATAAAATAAAATGTATAGCAGGCATCTGAATTGTGATGAAAATAGAAAATGTATATTAAAATCGCTTGTCCTCATCTTCCATTTAAAACTGTGAATAATGTTTTATTTCTAGGTATTTTTCATGTATTTAAAAGAAAAGAAAAAAAGCTGAGGCCTATTAATGCCTGGATATCTACTACATTCATAGTTCAATGATGTCAATTTTACTTAAAGCACCACTTTTTGAATATATGATGTGGCTGCTAGGATGAATTACTTTGGCATGTTTGATTGCCCTCCTGCAATCTTCCTTTTTAGTGATGTGTCCTTAGAGGAATGCATTATCGTGGTTGAACTGATGGTTTGATTTTTAAAAGTTTCAAATGAAAATAAACATCAGAGGAGAGGAGAGGAGCTAATTCTTCAAATGCTAATCTATCAAATGTCTCTGATAATTAAATGTCTGAAAGTTGAACCGGTAAGTTATTCTAGTATAACAATACGATTTACTAATAAATGTTTTGAAGATACTTCTTTGGGTACAAGGACTAACATATAAAATTATAAGGAAATAAGAATAAAACCGATATAACAGATGCTAAAAAGGAAGAATAACCTACATACTTCAACCATGCATCATAAGAGAATCAGACATCCTAACATACAGATTTATATAAGCTGAAGGTAAAAATAGGTGCAGGTTTAATCCTCATCAAGAAAGAACTTTAGTTATTGAGTTCACTACCAGAGTGTGCTAGTGCTATGACAGTTCTGGATAGGCAGGAGTCTAGTGAGTATATATATCTGACAACCCTTCTGGATGACTTAACAATTAGGACTGTCCTGTCTACGGGCAGGCTGATACCATGTGAATAGATCCACTGACCTCCCGGGTATAATGAGTCCTATCGGTCTACTGGGGACAATTTATTCCTCCCTGGTTAACAGGGGTTCTATGTCAAGTAGATCCGTCTTTATATAAAACTCTGACCAGAAACCCATCAAATACCACTCAGGGGTGACTAAAGATAATTAAAAGTCTAAAATCCCAACTGAAAAAAAAAAAAAAAATGTGAATGTACATTGAGCAAGCACGCACACACACACACACACACACACACACACACACACACACACACACACACACACACACACACACACACACATATGTAATTTGCATTTTGGTCTTTCATAAGGATCACTGGACATTTTAAGACATCCATAAAAGAAATGTATGTGCAATTATAATATCTGATTTCCAACATGGTAATCAGCTAAAAATTAAAATTGGCCAAGAACTGAGAGCAAATATAGTCAACATGGAGGGACTTATTCCAGGTCTTTTAACTTAACTTTTTTAGGTATTGAAATATAATTTAAAAAATAAAACTTAAGAGAAGTCGGTAGGGTGAAAGAATTGGCTACGCTTCCACTATAACAAGCAGCAGATAGTTTATTAAAACGGCAGAGCGCTTTCGATGCAGTACATCATTTCAGTGCCCGAAAGTTTTGGATGTTGACCTGAAGACTCTTGGAGCTAGACTGGTGTGACATTAGAAGTCACTTCCTCCTGCCAGAATACCAACTCAGAATTAAGAGAAATCATATTCCAAAGTAGCTTCATCACGATCTTGTATAATTATCAAAATCAACAAATTAAGAAATAGAGATTTTATAAAACTGTACTAGCTAGGAGAAGGAAGAGGAGAGTACGCAAATGTCATATACCTTAGACCAACCATAACTCTGAGAACGTAATATTACCTCACATCTTCCCAACAAATATATCAATTTTTCCCTTCTGAAATTAGGAACAAAATTAGTAGGTTGTGAGTTTACTGTTGACAAAAAACAAGAAAATAGAAATAACTCACTTAATGTTCATGTCGGAAAAAAAATGTATCGAATAATATTTTAGAGTATTAAATGTTCAACAAGATTGATTCCATAAAATTTTTTTATCAGACTCATAATGACATAGACATTATTTTTTTTAATTCACCACTCTGCCTTCCCCCCCCCCTTCCTGGCCCAATTTTAGCATTAATGAATATTGTTGATGAAACAAAGTTAAATATCAAGCATGGTATAGAGAATGATTTTCTAGCCAAGAACGATAAAATCTTAATTGATGATGCCGAAAAATGATGTCCACTGAGACTTTCTAATAACCAGAGACTTTATAATAATTTCCAATTCTTGCTCAACATGTTTACTCTGGTACCGATTCTTATTGGTGTTTGATGTGTATAGAGAACAGTTGTAGATCAGCTGATTGATATCAACTAGCAATATCAGGAAATGTAGAAAGATATAATATTTCAATGTTGTGATCCTGAAGAGGTGTCTAGGAGAAGTGAAACAGTTCAGCAAATAAAAAAAATAAAATATTATTATTATTTATTAATGCCCACTTTTTGCTACTATGGTTATTTGGGACGGGTTATCTACAGATCATCGCCCATTTCTAGCCAGGGTGGGACTAAGGATTTTATTCACTAAATAAATTCCTTTCTTTATGGGCCAATGCTTTAATTCACATGGCTAACCTGAGCCCCACCCCCCAAAAAAAATAACTGTATAAGAAATATATAAAATAACTAAATAGAAGAAAGTAATGCTTTTATTTGTTAAACTTTATCAATTTTAAATTTTAAGTATTTTGAATATTTTTTGACCAGTTTTTTTCAGATCTCATTTGAGTTTTCAACTCCAACTAGAAAGTGGCATTTTTGGAATCCATTTCAGGAATTTACAAGTATTTTTTAAAAAGTCCTTTGTTTCGAAACAAAATTTGAATGAAATAATTAATAATAATAAACAAAAAAAAAACATTGTGGGGGGCTCAGGTTAGCCTTGTGAGTTAACGCATTGCCTTTAATCTCACATGGTACACCTATTGTGGTGAGTTCGATTTCCGCCAGGGCAATAAGAATTTATTTAATGACAAATTCATTAAATAAAATCACTAGCCCCACACTGGATAAAAAAGGGTGGTAACCTGTAGATAACCCGTCCCAATTAGCCACAATAGCAAAAAGTGGAGTTAACAACTAATAATAATAGTAATAAATATTATTAATAACTAATAATGGATGCATTTAATAAAAATATATACATCCTCTATGATGGCAAAAAAAGAATAGACACTGATTTTGATTTTTTTTTTTTTTTTTTTTTTTTTTTTTTTATTAAAGACACAGTTTCCTTTCCCTTTCTCTAGAATTGAGAAATTCTTCAGAAATAATAAAACTCCGAACATTAGAAACATATCTCTAGAAATACTTAAAAAATGAACTATAAAATTCATTATTAAATTCAATTTAAAAAAGGGTGGAAAAAGTGAAATCAGTATTAAATAACAAAAATATCCCGGAAGGTAAAAGTTTTTACACATTCTACGAAGTATTGCTAAAGGTTTGTTTATCTTTCTTTAAGAACAGGTTTTAGTTTACTTAAGGAGTTAGCATAGTGTTGTCTAGGAGTGAAGGCACAGTCTTTCAGAAGACATCTTCAGTCCTCTTATTTTAGCAGGTAAATCACTTCATTTTTTCTTAATTTAAAAAAAAATATTTGTTTTCTTCCTTTCTTGCAGTTTTTAAAAATGTATGAAAACCAAGCTGTTAGTAACCAGGAAGTTTATTGTTTATTTTCCGTGATTCACAAGCTGCTCATTCCTCGAACAGTGAAATGATGAAGCACCATGAGATGTCAGTTATTAATGACGTTGCTTATTGATTAATGAATGCAAAGAGTGTGCAATGATATTTGATAAAAAGTTTAGTTTTATATTTTTAATCTCCCATTAATGCGAATGTTATGGAAATTGAAAGATGACTTACTTCAGAACTGACATATATTGACACTAAAAGGCAATTCTTCATAAAAATAGAAAAAATATGCAGAAACCAGGACAAAACATTTGGTTATATTCTATACTTTAATTATAAAATTGAAAATAAGATTACAATTTTTTTTTTTTTTAGTGAACCAATTAAATATAGTAAATTAATGTTGAAGTAATCAAATTATTATTTTAATTTTCCAATAATTTGCTTTAAGCTGCAGGTTAAATTTTCTTTACAGGACTTCTTCTTTAATATTAATTTCTGTAAAATCTAAAATATATTCAACAGCTTACACATTTCCAAATAACTGTTATACAACAATTTAAGATATTTGTCAAAATATTAATAAGAAATAACTCAGTATTAAAACGACTCTTAAAGGAGGCATAATTTCTACTCTATGATCAAAATGTACACAAGGGAAGCAAATTCATCGGAACTTTGAGCTGGCTATCAAATCTATTATTTTTAAAATAGCTGTCGGTTTCAGATGCCCCAGAGATTATTATAAATCATAGAAAAAAACTCTCTGTTACAGTCAAGTTAACTTGCACCACGATTCCAAATCATTCTTTCTGTCTAGGCCACAATCACCATTTATTTCATTCTGACGATGTGGCAAGTAAACAATGACTACAGGACAAAACTTACTCCCTATAATACATTGCATTTATTAAATATTACATTTAATTTTTAAGTACTATATTTTTACTTTTTGTTATATGTGGCAATGCTTATATAATTGAGCAAAAGTCTATGTTTTGAAATTCAAAAAAAAAATCTATAGAAGAAAAGAAATATTTAGACTTATTACATTTAGATCTGATACTGCAAATATTATTCTATATTTTATATATTATTGAAACAATTTAATTACTCCTTTAAATTTTTTATTTAGAAATTTTATTGAGTCAATAATCTGAAATTTTCAAATGGCCATTTTTAACATTACTAATATTATCAATTATGCAATTTTAGAAACTAGTATCCACAATAATTAAATCAACTCAAAACATAATATTTACAAAATTCAGCCATAAATGATTTCATAATTAGTCTAAAATCCTAAAATATTTATGAGAAAAATGAACATTTCATACTTTATCTAACTACATTCTCGCAATTAGAAACTTATTTTCAGAAGTTAGCCAAGGTCTGTGATTTCATCAGCCTCTAAAAAGCATTGCGTAGGTTTTTTATTTAAAACATGCATAATAAGTACTAAAGAGTACTAAGAGTTAAGTCATATTCTGCCATCACAACCACTCCCTCTCACTCTACATATGTGCATAGGGAATTTCTTTTTTTTTTTTCTTTTTTTTTTCATTTCACAGATGGAAACAGCTTAATTTAATAAAAAACAGCAGGTAAACATAGCTCAAGCAATATTGCTTATTGTTTTAACAGTTTATTTAGGCTCTTCATTTATTGAATGCAGTAGTAATTAGTTTATTATTTTACATACTAGCATGAATTGGGAACTTCAAGTACAGAGTTTAAATTAGTAAGATAGACAGAAAATAGGGACCTGAAATATTCAAACCTTTAGAGATTTCACACAAACAATAACATGTTGAAATTTACTATAAAAGTAAGCTAAAATTTCTCAGAACATAAATATATGTGTGAAGAAAATCTAATTTGCTTACCTAGTAATTAAAATATAAAATTATGCATAGAAAATAATTAACATGTACACAACAATAGATATATCTGTAGTTCAGTTAATATTTAAAAAAATTAAGCTTTTAAAAGAACTTAAAAAAAAAAAAAAAAACCAATGCGACCAATATTTAAAAAAAAAAGAAGTGAAAACAGAAAAGCAAGTTTTTTTAATGACTTAGTTAAGCGAAGTAGTTAAATTACTTGGAAGCTCTGGTCTACTTTTTTCTGTGTATATCATATCATGAATAAAATGAAGTCATAATTGTATGCACTTTACAATGAGTAATTAATTGGCATAACACAATACAAGGTATTTATAAACAACAAAACTCTTAAAATTTAAATGGACTAAAAATATTTGTTTAAAAAAAAAAAAGGTTTACCTCATAATAAAATTGTGAGATATAATTAATTACAGGAGAAGGTAGATAAACAATGAGTAGACGCGAGAGCACGATACATTACTGAGATGTTAAAGTGAGAGTTGCCCAATGTCACATGATAAATCTGCCAGAATAAGGATCATCACGTGACCAAGGTGGTCTGAGTGGCTTCCAATGGTATTAAAGAGTAACCGTTCGGACCTATAAATATTAATCTGAACATTAACACATAGTTAAGGCAAAATAATTAATCTGCTTGAATGAAAATATTGATAAGCGTCTCGTTAATTCATGATTGCAATACACCACGGGACCAGACGAACTGTCAATTGGCGCCATGAGTCAATCTTTGAGTAATTAGCAATAAAAACAATAACCCATACCTAGACTGGGGTTACGTAAACTCAGCAGATTTCCAAGCATCAATAGTTAAACAAAAATGGTTCTACAACATTTTTCGATTCGACACATAGTAACAGAGATAAGAAATTTTGAATTCCTCACTCTCTAATTCCGCCCCCCCCCCCCAGCAATTCCGGGTCTTATTTCAGCCATTAACTAATATGATCTTCAGTGTTGAATGAAACACATAAACATCGAGTATTATGTAGAATAAATAAACATTTTCGAGTTAAGAACATAAAATCTTAAATTGACGGAGAAATCATCACACAAAGTATTTGCATGCACCTCACACAGAAAAGTTCAATGAAAACAATATTTCAGCGCGTCAGAGTACGACCTCAATATTTGATTTCCCTTAAGGGAAATCTGCTAAAACTAAACCATGATTTAATTTTTGAAGGGTACATTTCTGATTAAAACAATGAATGCCGACAAAGAAAACTATAAAAATGTTAGGGCCTCTTTTTAAAATGACACTTAGATTATAAGTACCTTGATTGCGAATAAAGTTACAATACTAATAATTGTTTAATAATTATGATTCCTATTTATACATTTATTCTTTCAAATGCTTATTTGAAAAAGTTTATATTTTAACAACTTTTACCATTTAAATGAGCCCGGTTAATTTAATATAGGTACCTTATATTACCTACTTCAAATTAGTTACTAGGTTGAAACTAATATAATATAATATATATATATATATATATATATATATATATATATATACATATATATATATATATAAACATATTAAATTATATTATATTGCCGACACTAGAGAGTTACGTTAAGTTAATTAGTATTCTAACATTGGTCGCGCTGATCTAGTATATTCCCTAATTTTCCCTTCATTTAAAAGTGATGCATGATATCCCCGTTGCAATGTTATAGAACTTTATTTAGGGATATGTCCACGAGAAACAAAAGTTATACCGTTTTGAACAGGCCTCATTTTTGTCATCTCCTGAATAGGATCAATGGACATTTTTCGAAAATTGCTTCATGAGTACAACCTCAATAGTAGATTTCCCTTAAGAGAAATCCGCTAAAATTTATGTCATCAGTGACTAAACTTAATCATATAATCAGTGCTGCCTGTGACCAGGCTACCTGGAGGGAGCTCTTCCCTCCACGTCGACCTTCACCTCGGAATAACAAATTGAATCTCCTCCATGCCTAATTCAAAGAAACCGCCTCCTACTATTGTGCCTTCATCAACCAATTGTGTTCTTTGTATTCGTAAATATAGCAAAATCCAGGCACTTTATTTATAGTTGGACCACATGAGTGAGATTTATTAGTCTTTATTATTATTATTATTTATTAACGTCCACTTTTTGCAACTAAGACTAATTGGGACGGGTTATCTACATGTTACCACCCTTTTCTAGCCAGGGTGGACTATGGATTTTATTAAGTGAATTCCGTCACTAAATAAACTCCTATTGCCCAGGGCGGGAATCGAACTCGCCACTCTAGGTTTACCATATGAGTTTAAGGCCAACGCTTTAGCTCGCATGGCTAACCTGAGCCCCCTATTAGCCTTTAAAGAAAAACAACAAAAATAATTTTTTTCCTCACGACTTAAGGCTAGTCTACACACAATTTCATCATAAACATAAGATTGGCCATACTAAACGGTCTATTTTTTGATTTCCGGGTTTAGGGGGAAGGAATTTCGAAAATTCGAAATATCTTCGTTACTATACGTCGGGTCGAAAAATTGTATATAAATATTCCTATTGTAAAATAAATTTACTATGAATAATATTCTATACATATTTTCCGTATAATGAGTATTAACCGATATATTTGTAATTTATAGTTTTCCGATTTCAGTGAACCCCCACTCCCACTAGTGTCACATTAATAATAAGCTGTTATATTTTGAACCACTTCATTACAAGGTTAAATACCAAATATTGTGTTCAACTAAGCTTTATTATACGAGATATAAACAAATACGTTATGTTAACCCCCCCCCTTCTTTTGTTCTAGGATTACTAAAATCTGAGAGATTGAGATAGAAATTATTCTGATTCATTTCAAATTACTCCACTAGCTATAGTAAATAATTTCCAATAAAATTAATATGTAACATTAGGATATATTTCATTAATTGTTCATCTTTCCGGTCTAGAATAATTCTATCTATTCAGCGCTGCGAAGTTGGCTGACCTGTTTGTTTACAATTCAAACGCTTTCCGTTGTAGATATTATTAACTTGTAAATTGACTGAATGATTCTTATTACCGTTTGTATTTATTCACATAACATTCACGGTGGTGTTACCAGTGTGTAGGTTTATCTGTTGTAAACCTTCCCGTGGGAAATCTGCTTAGTTGCAGCAGTCCCTGCGTGATTTTTTTTTCTGCAGTGTTCACACAGTAACGATTTCTCCTCCGTTTTCTACCTACGTTGTAATTTTTAGCAGATTCCCCTTAAGAGAAATCAGCTATTGAGGATGTCGTCATGACGCAATTTTCAAAAACATTCCCGCCGAAATTTTTGTTTTATTGGCATCAAACTCTGTTTATAAACGTTTCATGTAAAACTAAAGATCAACTTCGTTAACACCTAAAATCTGACCGGCGATCTAAATCCATAACTAAAGGACGAGTTTGTCAGAAATCGAACCATTGGTTGGTGGGGGGGGGGGGGGTTAGAGGGAGAATTTCGAAGATTAAAAACATCTCCGTTATTTTGCGTTGGGTCGAAAAATTGTTTAACCCTGGAGTAGTCGCGTGTTTAACAGTTACATGTATGGTCGCATGGTTGACCAGTGTCACCCACTGAATGATTTTGTTTTTGGTATCCTATAATTTAATTACTTACCTAATCATTAATCTTTATCCCTTACTGCAATGGTAGAAAAGGTTTATAAATAAAAACAATCTTGAAAAATATATTGTAAAAGCAAACAAAAGCATTTTTAAGTACTACCCCAATTTTAGTGTGGTTATAACACGTTACGATTTCAGGCTTAGACAACTCACCTGTTTCCTCATCGATATAATAGTCATGATGCAAAACTGAGATTAGGAGAACTACCCGATTCCTTGTGGACAGTAAGAAACGAGTGTGCAGCCTTCTTGAATATCAAACATTGACGAGAATGCCGAGCGGTGTTTGTTTGGTTTCCTTGGGGATTTCAGTTTTGTTTTTCTGGAGGGTACCAACATATGTGAGCCCTTTAGTTTCTAACAATTTTTTGGCCATCGGAATACTGCTGAACCAATTGTCACCAGTTATATTCCTGTGGGATCCTTTTACCGGTTCCACCAATCTCTGTACAACGTCTATGGGTGAATTACTCAACCGGTATGGACCCTCCGGTTGAACACCTACATATGTTTCCCAGTTGAACGTGTATGTCATTTTAGAATCTACTAGTGAGAATGTTTTGATACCGTATTCAGCTGGCTTATTTGGAATGTATTGCCTAAATGGGCATCTGCCCCGGAGAGCTAATAACTGCTCATCTATGGTGATATATTCACTCGGAATGAAGAATTTGGGGAAGTTATTATTTACAATTTTAAACACCTCTCTGATTGGAGCAAATTTATCAATTTCTGTACGTGAAACTCTATCATGCATATATCGAATCGTAAACATCTTAGCAGAAAAGCAAATCTTTGCCTACTCATTGAAAGTTAACATGACTCCATGCCGTTTCCCTTGGAATTGTTCCACAATTTTTGAATTTCTATTGAAAGAAAGCAATCGAAATAGATGAAGAATAACAAATTATTAATATCTACCTCATAAAACAAATTGTTAAAGAAAAAATTACTTTCCGGTATAATATCTTAAACGGTCGCGTGGGGGACACTTGTCAACCAAACTAGTTTGAGGTGGAATACTTTTCTTATGTGAAGGGTAAACTGAACGACGACACTGTAGATTCGAACAATAGGGTCTTCTTGGAAGATACGGGTAGGGAAAGAATGGTGAGAGTTAGTGAAAGGGAATGACTAATAAAAATTGACAGGTGGGTGACAATTGTCAACCACGCGACTGCTCCAGGGTTAAAACCATTCTTATTGGAAATTAAATTACCTACATGTGTTGTTATATACACATTTCCTTTAATATGAATATTAAAATAATTTTCAGCCTCCAGTAAACCCCCAGTCCTGCTCATGTCATATTGACAATAAGCTGTTATATCATGAACTTCTTTATTCTAAGTTTAAACACGAAATATTGCTTTTCAGCGGCCTTTATTATACGAGCTACATGCAAATTCATTGTGTTGATGTCATCGATTAAGATTTTATGCCATGTAAACGGAAATGTTTATTTGATCCCTACCATACTTGATATTTAACCGATTCAATTGGCTGAAATGGGAATAGTGGAGGTTTAGAGGAGGGAGGGAATTCGGAAATGCAAAATATCTATGTTATTATTAATCTGATAGTGAAAAGTTATAGAACTATTCTTGTTAAACTGTTGATGATCTGCAATTGTTGTCCTTTGCATTGATATATCAAATATTACGGGAGTAATTCCTACTTTTAGCAGATTTCCCCTAAGGGAAATATCCCACTGGTATTTTGATTCCTATTTACATTGGCTTCTTATTATGGTGAAATAGGAAGTAGATGGTGAGTTGAGATCATCACTTCAGCATACACTAGTTCGTAGAATATCTGCTTAGTTTATGTAACTTCTGTGTGATAGACTTTAACTACATCTGACATTCCTACTAATTGCATCATTTTGGAAATTGGTCAAATTTAGCTCAACATGAATGTTGTGTGAACCACTATTACTAATAGACTAAAAGTGAGGGTTTCTACCCTTTTAAGTATATTCGTACCGTCTGATGAGGTATAAGGAAAACAATATAGGATAGTACAATATTTCTCTGGTAAATGCAATAGCGTAAATACCTGAGTGAATTACAGAATTCTCCATGAACTATTCCTCTAGGCAAAGCTTCTGGAGTTCAAATAGTAGTCCTCAATAAACTTACTCAAGTGCTCAACTTAGTTGATACCATTTGTGTATTACCTTTTAGGAACTGCTAATTAAGCAAGCTGCTACCAAATGGAACTACATATAAAAAAGCTAATTCCTATCAATATGGACTTACCATTTCAAATATTCTCAAAATCCAAAAATCCTCCCCTCTTCCTAACCTCAAATACATGCGGATATTGAAAATTAAATCTCCAAGTTCAGAGAGAGTGATGTGATAAATAAAGTTACTCAATAAATAAACTTTATTAATTTATAAAATTACATTTACATAAAAATATATAAAATGTTTAAGTAAACAAACAAAGAAGTGACTAATTAAAACTTTGTTGTTAAACATAAATAATCAATAAATAAACATGCCTATACAAGCTCTGTCTGCCCATCTACCCCTCCCCCTCAACCTATCTCTCTTTCTGACCCTCTATCACTCTCTCACACGCAAACACGCTCACACACACACCCAAAGAGGAATTACAATAACTATACTTTTAAATAACAGGTATTTTACTAAATAAAATATTTAAGGCTACTGTTTTATTCTATGGTAACATACCATTAATCACAAAGTATTTGCAATCAATTGAATTTACATATATATACCCTTGGAATAATAGTGGAAAATAGTATATAATTGGCCAAAACTATGCATTGCAGTAACGCATTATTGCTATTTTTATCACCATGTAAATACTACATTAATTATTCTAAAAAATGTCTCTCCCAAATCTATCTTTAGGCCATTTATCCTAATTTCACTGAGAATATTCTTATGACTTCATAGATTTAGAATTGAAATCAGTGTTTTCTATGAGAAGGAAATTCTACTTAATTGTATATAGACTAGATGTAATGGTTAGATTTATCTTGCACGTCGAATAGCTAATAGCTACTTTTAATACAATTCATTACTAATAACACAATTAAATAAGAACTAAATAACACTCAAAAATTAACATTGTGAATAAAAATTTAACTTGACTACTATAGGTAACTCTTTTTTTCTTTTTCTTTTTTTTTTTTTTGGTTTTCTTGTTTAATAAAATTGTCAAAAATACATTATATATTATAAAAACAGTATATAACAAAAATTACCCTGACAAATTAGCCTCTTGCATGGAAGGGAGTGTTCGGTCTTTTAATCTCTGAGCCTCTTTGAATCTTATTCATTATCTCAGAACTTGATTTAAATAATACATGCTGATTATCTAAATTATAAATAAAAGACTCCTTCGCAGTGTGTATAATGAAGCTGAAAAATCATTAGGTCTTGAGATGATTTCCTAAATCACAGTATGCCTTGTTCAGCCCAAATATGAACAGTTTTCATGCTTGAACCAAAATATCATCATTAATAATTTACAAAAGTGGTAAAAATAAATATAACTAAAAAAATAAGTTAACTGGTAATCTTCCAAAATGAATCCAAAAATACAGTTAATATTACGAAATGTGTTAAATATAAATTTTATTTTAATATTATTATTTATTTTAATAAATATTACAAACACTATTGTTAAATTTTCCATATGTATGTAAATAAAAATAATACTATCTGAATACACTATTAATTGGCATTAAATAGTTATGTATCAAAAGAAAAAAAAGAGATGATGAAAGATGCATAGAAGGTTTATAATTTTGGAGGGATCCCAGAGTGATCTGAGAAAAATTATGGCAAAACTTAACATTTATAGAAAAATGTTAATATTGTAATTTATTTGTCCCAAAAATAACAACTATTTTTATGGTCAATTGTGTATTCTTGGGATTTATATACAGTTATGGCACAATGAGTATTGTTTAAAATCATTTGTGGAGTACAAAACCATTTTTAATGGAGCCATAACATGCGTATAAGTATATCACTTGGTTTGGGAAGGCGGAATATACAGTGTTATGAGAGAACTTTACTAATCTTGGGGCAAATCAAGTACCAATGAGTGTGTGCATAGGTGCATGTGTGTTTGCACATAAATACAAAAAAGGACGCAAGATTCATCTTTCGCCATTTACTCAAGCCCTGTTGTGAGGGGTGTTCATTTATTATATGCTTCATACTCATTAAATATTTTTCAATAATCATTTTTTTATTATATTTTATATAGTTTCATTTAAATATGAAAAAAAAGTAAGTAGTTCATCAGGTAAGTACCAATAGGCACAAACAAAAATAACAAAATTAATGTTGAAAAAATTAAGTCCATTACTTTTACATAAAGTAGAAAGCAAATTTGTATTCAATTTTAATACTTACATAAAGACTTATCGCAATGTAAATTGTTATTTTGGGATCTTGAGATCTCATCCTTTAATTTATTATACTCTTCAGACATTATTTCATGAGTTTTAAATCTCAGAGAATCAATATCCTCCAGTGTCAAACCCTTGGTCGAAATACTGTCAAGGACGGATATAATTATTTTTCCTATAATAGACAAAATTATAGTATTAATGTATACATATTAGTGGTTGTAATAAGCTACCACTGGATGAAGAAATTCCAAATCTTATCTTCTATATATTGTGAATATTAGTGCTTAACCAAATAATGACCATTATCAAATAAAGTCATGCAGTTCAATTTAAAACAAAAAATATATCAGTCTGAGTAAAGAAAAACCCTGGCTTCTCATGTAAAAGAAAATGTTCATGAATATAACACTTCTCTCATTGAATATAAGATACTAATAAATTCATATATTTTGGGAGAAAAACTATTTTCACTCTCATACTCTTTAAATTTGTATTCCATTCAAAACTTTATCAATTTATTTTATTTATGCCCTCGTATCTAAAGGTTGAAAGTCCAAAATACAGTAGAGCGTCGTTTATCCGAACGTCAATTATCCGAACGCGCTTTGGAAAGATTTTTTTTTTTTTTTAACTACATATTTCAATTTGCATGCTGTATTATATACGGAATGAAGAAGTAGAAAATTTCAAGAATATGTATTCTTTGAAGCAATGCCCTGTTTAGAGCGTGAATAACTTTTTAGCAGAAAGGAAAAGCCTGGGTTCCCTCCTTTTGTGTTCGTGGGACTGACTGAGTCCTACCGTTCGGGGAATCAGAGCTTCTTTCTGTTTCCCTGAAATGGAAGTCTACTCCGCGGCTGGAAACGCAGGATGTCAGCTCTTCCGCCTCTCCCACTCTTTTTGCAGGTCAGTTCTAGACAACAGTTCATGCGCGTCGGAAGTATGTATTTTAATATGTAATTGTAATGATGAATACAAAGTGTTTTATACAATTATCCTATTTTATTAAAAAAAACTAGTTATCCGAACAAATCGTTTATCCGAAGGTGCGCGTTCACAATTTGTTCGGATAAACGACGCTCTACTGTACACACAATAAATGAGTCTATTGGTGTTCTACTATATATCATACAAACCTTTGGTGCCGTTTCGGAAGTAGTTGATCAACAAATAAAATTTATATTAAACTACATGGTAAAGAGGACCTTCTACCAGGCAAGTCACTGTGAGGCTGTGTCGTCACTAGATGACTGGTCGGTCATTTCTCCGTCAAACAAATATTTTAGTTATTGACAAAACAATTTTTTTTTAGCCCAATTACTATTTTTTATTATTGTTATTTCATAACGTCCACTTAGTGCTATTGAGGCTAATCAGGACAGATTGTCTACAGGCTACCAACCTTTTCTAGCACTTATTTTTGAGTGTAAAAATAGTTTAATGTTACAATAACCACTTTATTAATTCTTATTTGAATATTTCACTCACTTTGAAAGGCTTAACTTTTCAGGACTTAGGCATTTATGACAAATGTCCATCGACAATTTAGGGCTTCATTTCATTTCACTTTTGTACTTTCATTTTAAAGCCTATATAAATTTTGATGTGTTATATGCTTTACAGTTAAAGCAATTATTGAATTTAATGTTTAGCATGACCCCGTATTCCAAATTGTCTAGAAGAAATTTGGAATTTTCGGTTTTCAGCCTTCAGTAACCACTCATCTTTTGTTAACAATAAGCCAGTATATCAGGATACGTCTTTCCGAAGCTTAAATACAGAATAATGTTTTCTTTGGGTCTTTACAGTATGTGGTATTTGATTTGATATTACAGTTTACATCTAGTGAGATCTATAGAGTTTACAATCTAGATTACAAAATTTCTAAATATACTTAGAGACTCTACAGTCTCTACCAATGTTATAATGTATGTCTTCCAGTATTGATTATATGTTCATGTTTTTGACTGATATTTCGCCCGACATTTATATTATACTCAAAGCTTTCTCTAGGAATGAAGAGTTCATCATACGTCATTTTTATTTAATTAATAATATACTCAATATTTAACCATTTAATGTAAAACTAAAGATCATAGTCATTAATGGCTGAAATTGGACCAGGAAGGGTGGAACAAAAATTCAAAATATCTCCATTCTGAGTCAGATTGAAACTGTTATAGGACAAATCTTGTTAAACAATTAACATTCTAAAACTGTTGTTTTAAGCTGTTTTTTTTAAACAAATATTTAGTGAGTTAATTTTTTTTTTTTTTTAGCCTTCTGTAAATCCTCTTTTCTACTCAACTGATTTTCACTTGAGAAATCGAGTATAAGGTTAGGTTTAAATTTCAATTCCTGTTTACAGAAGCTACTTATTATGAGAAAAATAGAGAATAAATTGTGAAATGTCCACCAGTCCAACATTCAAGCACATGGGAATACGACTTAATTTACACACTCCTGCTTGGCAGACTCTTTTCAAAATGAAAATGTAGGCGTATTCATAAATGGTAATAATAATAAATAAACAGGTTATGTTTGAATTTCTTTTTTTAAAAAAAGAGACATATACACTATATGTAAATATATGAGTTCCACCTTATGGTTTATTTAAAATATAATGTAAATACATACCGTGTCCAAAAGATTTAGCTTTAGAATTGATAAAGTAATATGGAGAATAGACTATAGGGATAATAGGAACTTGAGCTTCTATAGCTATCTTGAATGCTCCTCTTTTAAATGGTAGCAAGTCAGCAGCTTTCTTATTCCTTGTACCTTCAGGAAACAGCCAGAATTTTGCCTGTTGAATACAAAATTAATATAGGTTTACTTTAGATTGTAGAAATGAGAAAATTCATAACTAAAGTAAGAATTTGTCAATGTCAGAAATCGAACCATTGGAAGGGGGGTTTAGAGGGAGAAATTTAGAAAATTCAAAATATTTCCGTTACTGTACGTGGAATTGAAAAATTGTATGGAATCAATCTTATTGCAAATTAAATTTACTATAAATATTTTTATATAGATTTATTCTCTCTCTTTAATATTAACCGAGATATTTAGTTTTCAGCCTTCAGTAAACTCCCACTTCTACTCACGGCACATAAACTGTACTTGTTATATAATGAGCCATTTTATTTGAAACTTAAATACCAATTCTTGTTTTTAACAGATACTTATTAGATGAGGTAGTTGCAAATACGTTGTGTGATGATGTCATCATTTAAGACTTTACATTCTTAACTAGAAAATGTTTATTTGTTCTACACCATATTCGATATTTAATTGTTTGTAAAGTTCGGATTGAAAATTAAATATATCTCTGCTATTTTACTTAGAAATAGAAAATATGTGGTGAGATGATTTCACAAGTGTTTTATACCAGCACTTGGAAAATCTGCTTCGTTTACACAGCCCCTGCGTGACAGACTTTTTCCTATTCAAGTTGCTTGTCAATTGGTTTTCAAGGTGGAAAGATATTTTCTGTCAGCATTTTGCTTGTCATACTGTTAGCTTCTACCAGATTGGAAAGCCTGGCTCAAAGTAACTATCTTCTGATCCAAGAGGGTTTTGACCAGTTCATGTCTATAATACTGTTGGCACATTCAAAATTCAGTAAACATCTTCATGCTGGTTAATCCCTGTCATATGTCAGCTTATGAAAAAAACTGAGAAATTGGTCTCTAACAATTTGGATTCAAATTGAGTTATTTTCATTCTTCCTGATAACTTCATTAGATCATCTCATTTAAGTGCAATATCAAAATCATTGCTTGATCTTGTGACCTTTTTCCCTTAAACCATTCAGTGCCAAACACATAAAAGTTAGATCATCCTCTTTCTCTAGGTGACTGGTCACACAACTGTTGTGTCTGCTACCTGTCCAGAATTTTCCTTTTGGCCACACCAAGTAGAGTCATAAATGAGGCCAGAACTGAATAGTTTAATCATCCCCATGAAAATTAGTACTTCATATTGGGAAGAGTATTTAGGAATATAACATATACATAACAACAACTAATACACTCACATGTAGGCATGCACTCACATACACAGACTCATGTGAATGCACATTCGCCCACAAAATGGTCTTTGCCCACCATGGAGTGTGGAACCATAGAGTTAAATTTAGATTCATTGGCAAGGATGTATGTTCACTTTAAATATACCTACCTTTAATGAGTTTATGATGCGTGAGGCAGCACTAAGCTTTACATTAGCTCCCTTGGGGTCAACCCTATCGATAAAAACTAGTCCACACATCCATGCCATAGGTCCAAAAGGAATAACATATAAGAGTTCTTTTCGGGCCACTGCTGTGCATTTATCCATTACATCCCATATATTGAACATACCTAGAAATACTTGAGTTAGTTCTTGTTGTCTAATTTAATTTTGTTTTTATTTACTTTGTTTTCCAATGTATACTAGTTACTATTTCATTATGCTTTTGGCTGCTTGCAATGTATTCATAAGTGATTAGCATTTTCAGCAATTTATTTTGCTATTTTCAGAGGATATAGGAGGAGATAGGACCTGCTTATAGAGGTGCTATTGTGCAGAACTCAGCCGATGTTCTAAGTACAGGGTACTGAGTTCTGGCCAGCAGCATTTCTCTAGCCAGGTCCTATCCTCTGGTACTTTGAAGATGGCAATATAACTTGTGCTTATAAATATATAGTGAGGAGCCACAAAATTGCGTTCTTTTTAAAAAAGATTTGTCAACCTCTCCACTAGCAGAAATAAGGATACAGAATTACTGGTAATATTTTACCTAGAATGGTTAGCATATCTTATATGTTTATGTAATCATAGTGTTCTGTGTTAAAGTTATGTATAACATTTTTGAAACTGCCATGAAAAGTTTATTCAAAGTTAATTACTTTAAAAGCAGTGCAGGTTTTGAAAGTAATATAAAACATATTATATTACTGAAATATAAAAATATTAATTTAGAGCAATCAAAATTTACTTATCTGCTTAACAAATTAGTTTTGCATGAGCTATGTCATTGTTTTCAGAGATAGCTACTATGATGGCCATAGCTTATATGATTACTGTCAAAATATAGCTTATCTATGTCTTTGAAGTGCCCACTTAAATCAATAATGAGGTCGGAGAAAGATGCTCTTATCAATCAAAATATGTTAAACATAAGTTGTCTATTATTTCAGAATAGCTTCTTAAAGATTATTAATTATACCCCTGGTAAATATAAATATAGATTCCACTTAATTAAAACACAAAACATAGAATAACTCAATATATTGACTTTTGGTTGCAAGGCCAAAAATGACAATCTTAAAAAGTAGTCTATGGTAAATTGAAATTTAATGTTTCCCTATACAAGTAGGGCAATAGAAAGAAAAATCGAATTTAATATTTTTATCATTCTCTAACATGATTCCTTCCGAGGGAAACACACATAATTCAATTTTCATTATATGTTGACCAATTTTTTAAGAGGAGCAGAATGGTTACTTTGGCAACCAAAAATGCTAATGGCACATTTTTTGATGATATTAGGTTAAGAAAAATAACAATGAATTCCCCATCTTGTCATATAGGCTTCCTTAAACTAGGGGGACACAGATAGGTTTTATCTCCTGCCAAGGAAAGATAGGACTCCTTGCTAGACAGATTTAAAAACTGTAATTTAGCCAAACATACTTTTGTGTAAAGGATAAATTAATGAACAAAAAGAAATTCAAAATAATAATTTTATAATTTTACTGGTTGAGCAGTCCCCTTTTCATGTGGAGAACAACCCTTTTCTTAAACTACAGATCTCCAATATTAATCAGTTCACAGTTTTCCATTATTTTATTAATAAAACCATGATTTCTCACCTCCTTCCATGTGATACATTTGAGGAAGCTTAGCTTACCCATTATATCAAATATGCTTTGATGATTAGCACAGATAACAGCTCCTCTATCTTCTTTTAAAAACTGACCATTTCTTAACTCCCAGTCTATTCCTATTATTTTAGTAAATGGCCTCAAACAAAATGCAGACATCCTGGAATTAGATAAAATAAAAATTTGATATAATGAATTTTCCTTAGGTGTTACTGATATTTCTAAAATACTTTTTTAAATGATTTATTTTATTAACTTAATTATTTGTCTCATCAATTATTATAAAATAAATATGTGATATACCATCAAGTTATTAATAATTATTTACAAATTAACACTGGAATTATATTGAATATTCATGTATGAGGTCAGACATGTGTAGGGGCCCTCAAAGAGTTTTGTATGATTTTTTTTTTTTTTTTTAAAACTATTTTTATGGTTGTTCTGTAATTTAATACTATTTAATTTTTTAAAAAAGGATGCTTTAGAAGACTTTTCTGAATGCTCCCAAACTTGGTGATTTTCTAATATAATTTTTAAAATAAACATGGATTTCTTCCATTTTAAAATTCGACCAAAATAGCATCTCAATAGGTGAACAAGTTCAGTTGAAATATACTCCTATAATGCGGTGAATGATCACTTCATTATTATAGTCCAATTGATTTTATTTCTAATATTTTGTTGAGCTAGATATTAATATCCTGCAAGCCGACATGATATCAGTATTCTGACAACCATGGGCCTTTAAGTATGAACTTCTAAAAAATAATTTATAATTAAAAGGTTATTCAAGAATTATAGATTCCCTATTTAGGATGAGTATAATTTGTAGTAGGAGTGCAAAGTCCCCTTATTACCAGGTTTACTTCATAACAGGCACAAAAGCCATTGAAGGATCTAGACCTTCATCTCAATTTTTACAGTCAGCAGCCAGGGTCCTCCAGTTAAGGGTCCTTAGCCTCTCTAGTTGCTAGCATACTCTGTTTGGCCAAGGTGCATAAAATATAGCTCTCCCTTCTTGTCCCACCTCAAGTAAATATAATTTTATTTTAGGCAGCTTGTCTGCATCTATTCTTATCCATCTACCTCTCTAGCTCTCTCTTATAAACAGCCAAAGAGTCTATTGGCAGAAACCTTATACCTTTCATTTAATTTTCACAATTAAATGTATTACCTTTTTAGGATATGGGGATAATATTAATTTCTCTGCATTCAACATAATTTTTTTTTATCCGTAAACCAAAAACCACATGATAACCCCCCCCCCCCCTAATAACAACATCTCCAACTCATTTCAGCTCCAAAGAAAATTGGTCAGACCTAGGACCCTTGTCATTTGGTTCAAAAACTGATTACTTTCTCCAGCTGTGACCCATATTCTATGAACCAAATTTAGGTTGTTCTGTGAAATTTAGATTGTCTCTCATTCTGTTCATATTTTCAGTTAGGAGGGCGTTGGAATAACATTACTGGTTATCCCCATTCCCTCCTTCTATATTCCTCTCTACTCCTCAGTCTTCCCTTAAGACCATTAAACACGAAAAGTAAAACTTATATCTTCTAATGGATATTAACCACTTAACAGTTTCTCCTGATTGTGTAAGTCGAAATTTTATTATATTGGCCAAGCCTAACATGACATTTTTTTTTTTTGGCATGAAGTGTTTTTTCTAAGCTTTCTTCAGAGATATATTGTTTACTTTAAAAAAGAATATCTTTCTTTACAGCATTTTCTTTTCGGACAGGCTTCCTCATGTACATCTAACTGTTAAGTGGTTGTGAAGCAAGTTAAAGAAAGCAGAAGTAATTTATTGTTAAAATAAAATTATAACTATGAATATTTAAG
Organism: Riptortus pedestris; assembly: GCA_019009955.1. Classification (NCBI taxonomy): domain Eukaryota; kingdom Metazoa; phylum Arthropoda; class Insecta; order Hemiptera; family Alydidae; genus Riptortus; species Riptortus pedestris. The sequence continues at coordinate 166,682,019 of CM032229.1, read as the reverse complement.
AAATAAAAATAAAGTGTTCCACATACTTGAGGTTAACTATATTTCTTGGTCTTAAGGCTATAATTGGGCAAAGAATTATCGCAAATAAACTCAAAACTGTTACATAACACACATAACATGCATAATACCGCCATCTTTTGCTTGGGACAAGTGGTGAGAGTATAGCAAGCACGCAAATGAATCCAATCCATTCCACAATAAGTGCATATTGTAGCTCAGCCATACCTATAATAGAAATACTGGGACTTTAATTTTCTCATTATGCTACAACAAATTTATGTAGACAGCTTAAAAAGAATATATGAATAATTCAAAAACAATATTTATAAATATTGTAAATTTTATGATACATTTATAATTTGAATAGTATTCACTCAATATTTCACTTCTTTTGATAAAACTTTTATAACTGTTAGAGTACTTATCTTTTGTTGATTGTAGCTTCTGATATTTTGATTTTTTTCAAAATGACTTATTCATTGAAATATATGAAGATTGTTATTAACAATTTAAGTGTTTTCCATGTATAAAAAAAGTAAAGAAAGTATTGTATTAGCAAGAACTGTGGATTTCAGATATTAACAGAATTATCTATTTTGAATGTCCCTGAACCAATTGTGACTAGTTTCAGCTGGCTGTATGTATATGTGTATGTATCTTGTATAACTAAAAAAAAACTAGTTTTAGAATGATAAAGTTTCATATATAGGAATGTTGTACTTTCTCGTTGTGCTACTCTCCATCTGATTGGAATTGACTTGGGTGGGGAGGATTTAGAATGAAGCTGTAATCAAAAATTACAAACTTCTCTGTACCTATAGAGATACAAAACATGTGTATTTTTGTTTGCCATGAAAAGATCTATAAATTATGTTCTATAACATTATTTGGTCCAATACATCAGAACAGAGATATCGTTAATAACTTTCAAATAAAATCATTATAAATGAAGTGGAGCAAAATATTTTATTTAGTTAATTTATACAGAGTACAAGGAAGTCATATGGTTTCCATATCTGATTATTTCTATATAGCAACATAAAAAATATAAATTATAGAAGCAAATCACTCATGTGTTATTTGGGATGTATGTCATGAATGAGAAATAGAAATACAAAACGTCTGACATTCTGGGGCTGCGTAAACTATTTAGCATGTGCAGAGGAGGCTTAAATTATTTATATTATTCAAGGACATTAAATTAAATAATTTTAATTTAATTGAGTAATAATAACTCAAAAATATGTTATAATATAAAATAAATATGTTTGTAAATTATCAGTAATTGTACAGTTGCTCAAGGACCCATCATGGCCTGACATACAGGTATTGCTGGAAGAACATGCAGTCATGCTATGGTGTGATTATACGCTAAATCAAAGTATGGTATTTCTTTATTCAATTATCTATATAATAGCCTCAGAATGCTGATTTGGCATTGAGGGGTAGAACAAAAATGTTCATTGTACATGACATTGAAGCCCATTTATCATGAAGCCAATGAGGAATCTGTGGACTGCTCCTGAGATTTGAACTTGAAAGACCTCAAGGGAGCTCAATGCACTGCCGCTGATGCACACTCCACCCCAATTAAATAAAATTGTAATTATTAATTAAGGATACATATTCCTTTTTAAAAACTATTTTAAATTTCAATATTTAAACAGATATTTTGTGGTTCAGTAAAACTAAATACTCAATAGGTCTCTTACTCAAAGTGAGCTTGGATTTGACTCCTGATTGGATATTGGGTATATATTAATGTATTTAAAAAAAATTTCTAGAGACAATTTGTAAACTGTACAGAATCTATCTCAAATAGTATTAATAAATCAAAGTGTACAGAAGTAGGTTAAAAATGTTGGATTTGATATTGACTTTTTCAATGTTAGAAGGGCTTCCTAAAACAACTTATGTTTTATAAAATTGGTTTTAAGTATGGGGGGGGGCAGCAAATCTCTGATGGCTCCCTGACCTTTAAATTGAAAATGCAGGTCACCCTCTCATGGGGGTTGTGGTTAAGCTTTTATTTTCAAAGAGCTCACTCAGCGTCATGATGTGATAGACTGATCTATCTGTTTAAAAATTAGTGGATTTGGTTTCTAATTCTAAATCCTCATACAGTCCTGCAGCTGAGAATACATATATTTTTTTTTTTAATATTACTTGGTAATTTCTATTTATTTTTTCTTAAACTACAGATTTCCAATAGTATTCAATTATTTTATTAATAAAACCATGATTTATCACCACCTTCTACAATGAGTATTAAAGAGAAATATTGATAGACCCTAACAAAAGTTTTGGTGAAAGGAAGTCAAGAATCCCGCTTGGTGATACTTCCTTAATGATTTTTTTTTTTTTTTTTTTTGTAGTATTAGCTCTTCAATTTGGAACACTGCACTCACTTAAAATGAATGATTTTTATCCTCAAGTTCCTCTTAGAAAAGCAAAGAAATCTATTCAAGAGTTTTGTTTGTTTATTTGAATTTGCTCATAACTTCCAATTAAATAATTTGAATACTTTAATGAAGTAAATTATTTATAAACATTATATGGAAATTGACTGTACTAATCATATTATTTTTTAATAATTGCTTTTATTCATTCTGAACTAGCAACAAAATTACTAAAAGGATAGCTTTATTTCTATATATTTTTTGAGGAATTAAGAGTAGTACAGAAAAAAAAAAGTGCTAGAAACCTAAAACACAATAATGTAGTAAATGGCTTATTGTGTGATAAAGCTGTGATTTCACCTTTTTACTAAGTAGAATAACATACCTACATCTTTTGGGCTACGAATAATGTTCTTAGATAACTGGTGCTGTAAATATGATAACACTTACGTGAGCTAAACTGATTATAATACACATTAATGGATAACTCCGGGCTTATAGAAATCATTTTTACAATACGCTAAAACTAGTGGAGCAATATTTTGAGCATGGAATGTTTCAGTCAAGTGTAGCCAGGGTGAAGAGCTAGATACTGAACCTGTAGGCAACAATCAATAAACATATTTAAGTGGGCTCCCTTTTATTAAAACACCTAATAGATCACTAGCTGTCTTCAGTAGTACAGGCCATTGACTGGGACAAATACCTAACTAGAATCAAGTTCAGTGATTTAAATCATTTTTTTTGTGTGTGTGATTTGGTTACGGAACAAGTGATGAATTTGAATACTTTTACATGAAACCAATAAAAATTTTCATATTATTTTTTTAAATATAAAAAGCTGTCGAACAAATATAGCATTAAATCTTTAATACATAAATTAGTTAATTTTAAAATGTGGACAGGTGTTTGAGATCTTTATTGTATTTTTAATTAGATTTCTTTCTTTCTTTTTTTTTTTTTTTTTTGAAGAATGAGACAAATGACAAACAGTGAGTGGCAGCCACTTTTTTTTAAGGGGCAATCCGCATTTTACTATGTAATACTATGTTAATTGTACAATAATTGTTCTGTAATTATTTCTAATCATGAAAACATTACAGAATAAATGAATCATATCTTATGAAAAGATATTTCTTTAACTTACTGTGTATTGCAGAAAGTAATTTATAATAAATATTTAATGCAATCAAATGGCTGTAAATTGAAGAAATTATCATAGATTTCAGATTTCTGTATTTTCACGAATATACTATTACAGTTTTAGCTTACACTATAAAACCTACTTCATCGGGAAAGTTTTTCACATTCATAGTCAAATTATTTTAGCAGTGAGAAACATTCAACTGCAGTTTTCTTGGCAAGATATAATCAATAAAAATAGTAAATTTTTAAGTAGATTAGCATTATTATTTTTTCATTTGACCTAATGTAGCATCCACACAAAGATTTTTCTGTAAATAATTTATTTTATTACATCAAATGATGAAATATTAATACAAGCATGAATATTTTATGAATATCACATTTAAATTCAATTAAAAATTAAATACAAGTTAAACAAATGTTACACTGAGAACACAATTCAGAAATTATCATGCCATTGATTAATGATTTTCATTGAGAAATAAAAGAATTACTCTGTTTAAAAATTACAATTAATTATAAGATTATAGAAAACTGATTTAAAATATAATTTAAAGGGAAAAAATAAAATTGAAGCTGTTAAAAATTTATTATTACAATTTAATAATTGTATTTATGTATATTTGGCATGAATGACAGATACTTATTTACATTCAATGAAAAAAAAAAAAAACTTAAAGCAAACATTCATTTCGCTAATTGTTTAAAACTATTTTCCTTTTACTTGTTAATGTTACAGTTTCAATTGCTAAGGTGGTAACATAGAGTTCTTAAGAACAGAAATAAATTAGTTCATTACCTGTTACTAAGTATAGTCAAATTCCCTTTACCGAAGCATCACTTCTAATCACAATGTAAATGTTCACAATAATGTGCTCCCACTAAAATGGTTTCTATGGGATACAATAGACATGAAGCCCTAGAAGTACCAAAAGGTTTCAGATATACTAGATGTTTTAGATTTGTACTTTTAAATCAATATTTTCACCTTATCTATTCATAGTGGTGGTACTCATTCACTTATGTTCTTATAGAGAAAATATCTATTAAAACCCTCATTATTTGTATCCACACACAGTAAATGTTATAAAATATGTGTGTATTTAACAATACACTAATAACTCATAATACAATAACTTTTAGTCTCTAAAATACGGTAATTTTAATATTTACATTTCACTCTCTTACAAATTTGTCTTTATCATGTCCCATAAATCTGTCATTTGCAGTCCAATTTCTGATATCTTAGTTTATTTCTAATATGAATTAAAATCACTGAGCTCTATAAATAAGACTTGCTTCCTAAATACACTAATATATTGTATGAGTGCTAAACTTCCAGTATTTATTTTAGTGAGGGCACAATAATAATAGGTACAAAAATAAATGAAAATTAAAAACAGTAACTAGAATATAGCTACATGTGTACTGAAAATTATGTAAACATGTCTAAAGTTTATTCAGTTGAATCAATATAACTTCTAGACAGATTTCTCAAAAAATGAGACTTCAGTGATGCTTCTCATCTCCATATATTTGATTTCTATTACACTATTGCAATAGGATCATGGGGCATTAGCCTCATTTCAAAAGAAATTTTCAAAACTTAAACCTAAACAAATAAATTTTAGTTTAACATTTTTCTTAGGCTATATTACCTAACTCTTTGTGTATGTATGTATATATATTAATAAATAAATAATATATATAAACCCATCCAATTTCTTTCTGGGACTATGGACAGCTGATTAAATGAGAATGATTTATATCTATTTCTTTATTTGCTCTACCAGTTGGGCATGCATTGATGCCTTATCAGAAACAAACATTTATTAAACCATACAACATTTTTGAAGCTGACCCCATCTGCTAGTTTTGGTTATGCTTTTTTTGATTTCATATTTCTACAGTTATCCACTTAGACCTTCCATGAATGCAGTTTGAAAGATCAAGTCCTTAATGGCTGAAATGAGCCAATCAGAGGGGGGGGGGTATAGGGGGATTTTCAAAAATTCAAAATATCTTTGTTATTATACGACTGAAACTTTGTATAGAACCAATCTTATTGCAAATTAAATGTACTATAAATATTGTTATAAAAATGTATTCTCTATCTTGAATATTAACCAAGATATTAGCATTTCCTAGTTTTCGGCCTGCAGTAAGCCCCCGCTTCTACTCATGTCATATTAACAATAAGCTGCTGTATTATGAACCACTTCCTTACAAGGTTAAATACCAAATATTGTTTTCATTGAACTTTTAATTTGTGATATATGCAAATACATTCTGTTGACCCCCTTCTTTCTTGATTACTAAAAATTGAGCGATTGAGATAAAACTGAATCTGATTCATTACAAATTACAGCACTAGCTTGAGTAAATTGTTTTCCAAAAAAATAATATCTTATATTCTGATATATTTCGCTAATGGTTTGTCTTTCCAGTCTATCTATATTTTCAACGCTACGAAGTTGGCTGGCCTGTTTGTTTACAATTCACCCGCTTTCCGTTGTAGAGATTATTAACATGTATTGTAATTTGGCTGAAAGATTTCTCATTACCGTTTGTATTTATTCACTTAACATTCACGGTGTTGTTATCAGTATGTAGATCTATCAATTGAAAACCTTCACGTGAGAAATTTCCTTAGTTTACACAGCTCCTGCGAGACGGACTTTTTTGTAGATTCACAAGATACGCCTTTGTTTTTTAGCAGTCATGAATGATGAAGAAAAAAGAGACATATTCTGATTAAACATTGTAAACCTTTTTTTGTGTTTAAAAACATGGTGTCAGGTGAATACTAGCATTTGAAGAAAATGATAAGTAATATTCCTTCGTCAGAGCCATTTGACTTTTCAAATAAGTAGAATGCAGGAGCGAACTGGGAGCTGTTCAAGCTCCAATGGGAGAACTACATCACGCTTGCAGTGGCTTTAGGTCCAAAGGCATCCTAGCTAACCCCAAAGGTAATAGCTTTATTTTTTTCGGTTATAGGCTAAAATGGATTGAAGCTAATTTGAAAGATATGCGAACCTGATGCGATAATTGCACAACTAGATAAATATTTTAGCGATAAAAAAAAATGTAACCTGTGAGCAGTTTGTTTTTAATAGTGCAATTCAGCTTCCCATTGAAGCGTGTAACGATTTTATCAATCGGCTTCATAAGTTGGCTGCCAGGTGTTGATTTGATAATTTAGCACAGCAGTCAAAACTTGAAATAGAAGAAAATTTTATACGTTATCGCTTGGTCGCAGGGATTTCCAATTCTCGAATACGAAAAAGACTTTCAGCCAAAAAATCATCGACATTGAAGCAAGCATAAGTGTCACAGATGAGCAAGCCGAGATTTTGGCATTAAAAATTAAAGAAATAGACCAAGGAAAAACCGTACATAACTCGAATTTTGCAATTAAGGCCAAGGAAAGGTTTAGGTTAGCAAGCACAATAGAGGCGCTACCAACTGTCCAGTTTATGGAAAAACATGCTTGAAGTGTAAGAAGCTGAACCATTTGATTTCAGTATGCCTGCAGAAAAAAGAAACCGCGAGGAATGCAGAAAATAGTAAGGAGGATATTGTACATTCAGATCTCGACGAAGACGATGAAGTAATTTCAGATTATAGATGACTTTTCAAAGAAGAGACTTTTTGGGAACTTATCTATTCCTTCCTAAACTGGTCAGAAAACACTGAAATGCCAGCTTGACAGTGGAGCAACCTGTAATGTCATAGGCTTAGATACCTTGAAGAAACTATTTGGGCCCTCCTCATCGATTAAACTACAGGCTAGCATCACAATTTTGTCGTTTTATGGAGGCGAATCCACAACTTTCTTAGGACAAATAAAAATACATTTCATTTGAAAAAAAGAAGAAGAAATATCGCCTTAATTTCGAAGTGATCAACACACAATATAACCTACTTATTGGAGCAGAGGATTTCCTGTGGCTGGGGCTGATTTCCTTGGACGAAGGTGTTTTCCGACTTATAGCGTCAAATGATACAAAATTGTTATTTTCATCATTTCCAGATATAGGCAATGGACTAGGTTGTTTTCAGGGATTATACGGCATAAAATTAGATGAGTCTGTACATCCAGTTGTTATTCCTCCAAGAAGATACCCAGTTGCATTGCGGGAAGAAATCATATTAAATGATCTGGAAAAATACAGGGGGCTTGAGTTCGTAAATGTAACGGATGAGAGACTGCAAGAACTGAAAACGAAAACTACAGAAGATGAGACATTGTAAAATTTAATACTCGTTTATGTAAAGAGGCTGGCCTGATAGAAAATCTCACATCCGATAAGGTACGCAAGTTCTGGAATTTCTGAGATGATCTGGTAGTAGAAGATGGTGTAATACTGAAGGGAGAAAGAATTGTTTTTACCTTCGGTAATGATTAAAAATCTTTTGGAAAAAATACATGCTTCTCATCAGGGAACAGGATTATGCATAAGAAGAGCCAAAGACGTTTTCTTTTGGTTTGGAATGGCCAGTGACATCAAGAAGCTTGTGGGGAGGTGTAAGGTCTGCAAAAAATATGCGCCAGCTCAGCCCAAACTAGTGGAGAGAAGGGAGGAACGGAAGAGAGCCTACAAAGCAACCTATGACCGTGGAGCTCGACCCCTGCCTCCGCTCCAGGTCGCGCAGAAGGTCAGTGTGAGGAAACAACCTCAGGTTCGAGGCAACACCTTCTACCCAGAAGGCATCGTAGTCCAGCAGGGAGGAGCTGTGTCGTCGAGGTGACCGGCGGAGGGAGGTACCTTCGTAATAGAAGGTTCATCCGGACCTGAAGAAGAGGTCTTTCCTACCACACCTCATCTTCACGAAGAGGGAGATGTTAGGGAGTGAATATTATAATGAAAGATTATTATATTTATATCTCTGTAAGATATAGGTTAGGAGTAAAACATATGTTTTTGTAGATTCACAAGATACGCATTTGTTTTTTGGCAGACATGAGTTGAATAATAAAGAGACACATTCTGATTAAACATTCTAAACCTTTTTTTGTGCTTAAGAACAAGGAGGGCAAGGCATTTTACGTGATCCCATTTACCGAACTTTTTTTAATATTTAATAGTCTCAATATTGTGGCAATTTGATTGACTGTCCATCTATTACAGTTTTAATTCTGTATAACAAGGCAACAAAAACTGCTGAATTTCCAACTGAAATAGTTGTTAAACACTTCAAATTTGTCTTCTCAAGTTAGAAGGATCAAATTGGCTTGACTTATCTGGATTTCTGAGCTGCTTTATTCACAACGCAATGCAAAGCAGTGTGGACAATTTTATCTCAAAAAATATTAGGAATTGCTATTAATATTGAAAGCGTTCTGCGTCAATCAAAATCGTAAAAGCAAGAGGCAACTGCTTACCTTGGTTGCGGATAACTCCTAGACTGATATGGATCCTCCTGATACAGTATAAAACCTTAAAATAGTGCTCGCTTAAAGGAAATTATAATTTAAACTACATGGGATTGGGAATCTCCCCATAGCAATTATATCTATTGTTTAAGGATTTATTACCTAGTTGATTATATTATCTGATGCATTATTATTATTCATTAAGCTCGTACAAAATGCCAATTACTACATTTTACAAGTACTATATTAGCCGAAAAGTAAACAAATATTTAAAAGACCTGAAATGTAAATTCTAAGAAAACTGGACAGATTTTATAAGTATAATACATATGGATGAAACATTTTAATTTGTGTGGGATATAACTTTTGATAAGAGCAAATTACTTATCTTGTGAATTCGTTGAAGGATAGGAAAATTTATAATGCTGGCTATGTGGGAAGCTTGAAACGAAAAAGTACGTCACGCAAGGGCTGCTTAAACTAAGCAGATTTCTCACGTGCTGGTATGACACACTGCTAATCCCATCTCACCATATATTTTCTAATTCTAAGTAAAAAATGATTGGTATTTAAGCTTCAAATAAAGTGTTTTATTCTATAACATAGGATTATTTATGTGACACGAGTGGTTTTTTTTATTACAATACACCGCAGCTATTATTGCCATTAGCAGTCGATAGATCTATAGTTCTTGGAACAAACGAATTTCTGTTAAAAATGCAAAAAGCCTTTTGATGTATTCTATCTTCACCGTCTCTAAAGAGTTCTATTAAGTTCGGTTTAATGTTCAAAGCTGTTCTTGGAAGATTGTACTTTTTACATTTAAGGAGAATATGCAAAGGCAGTAAGATGGACGCAGGTCGGTGGGAATAAGCCTTTCAATAAATAACTATATGTTAATTTTGTGTGTCCAATTCGGATACGGGCAAAGAACAACCTTCTATTATCTGGGGTTTCTACGTGATGTATTCCATCGCTCAGTAATTTCTTTGATTTGTCGCAGTTTGCTGACATGTTTTTTCGACCAGTATGACTTCAACCTTTGAAATATGAGTTTTTGAAACTCTCGTTTCTCTGGGGAGATGTTGGTTACTGTAGTTCCATCTTCCCGAGTACTACGAGCTTCCGAATCCGCCATTTCATTACCGTACAAACCAAAATGTGAGAGAACCCAAATCAAGTGGATATGCTTTTTTCTGAGCTTTGTATTTGGCCTTTCCCTAGGTCTGTGAGGTAACATCCTGACTTCGGGTTGGCAAGACTTTGAAGCGAGCTATATGAGTCCTTAGCGATTACAAATGAATCTTGTTGCAGCTGATCTATATCGTTTATAGCTTGTCTTATAAGCCATTAACTAAGCCGTAAACATTGAATTTACAGAGCTTATACTGCACTTCATTGCCTTGCTCCTAATAATCCAGGAGCACCCACAAGATGACTTATCAACTTTGGAGGCATCTTTAAAGAACCCCCCCCCCGTAATTGTTTTCTTCAATTCTAAAACTTCACAATTTAAAGCTGGTTGTTACAATTTTTTTTTCTTGTCGGAATGTAGGCTCAAATCAGTTTGAGGGGGGGGGGGTTATTGAAGGCTGTAAACTAAAGTAGAATTGTGAGTCCGGTTAACGTTTATTATTTCAGACTCTTCAATTGTACAACAATTCTCTGTGTTCCCAGAAAGCTGTAAAAGTAATAATACATAGAAAAGTAAATACAGGAAATGAACATATATAGGGTTCATTATAGTCTTCCAATGAATAATATTAATATTCATTATTCAGTTTAAATATTTCCCTAGAAAACAATAACTTCAGTTATGGTACTTAATAAGGCTTCATGAATGTAATCCATGGGTATGATTTATATTGTCAATGATTGGTATTTTGAACAATCGACATGGATGGACCAGGACCTCATTTATATCCACAAAACGTTTTATTCATACGTCTTTACGTTTTATTCATCAATAAGAAACAAAATATATATGTTCGCTGTAGTCAATAACCATTGTAGTTCAATAGGAAATAAAAAGGCCTTTCATCGACTAGAGTTTTAATTTTTAGCAGATTTCCTTCAAGGAAATCAGCTATTGAGGTCGTACTCACGACGCGATTTTCGAAAAATTTCTTCAAATGTCCATCGATCCTACCCAAGAGATGACGAAAATGAGGTCCGTTCAAAATGTTATATATATATATATATATATATATATATATATATATATGTCTGTTAACGCTCAAGCGGACGCAATTTTTGTTTGATCGTTACCAAACTAGATATTTTAACGTTTTATGTAAAAGGACTGATCAAGTTCGTTAATGGCTGAAATCGATCTCATATGATTTCCCGAGCAACACCGGGTATCATAGCTATCTATCATTTTCTAAAACTACTTGAGGTTGAATCCATTAACTCGTCTGTATTCCGCCTCACGAGGTCCACGGGAATCAGGCTAATATACTAAGTTAGTAAATAAATTCAAGTCAATTAGAACATAACCCCCCCCCCATTAACCCTTGATAAACCGCACTGATTGTATTTAATAACACAATCATTAAGGAAATCACTTTTAGGGAAAACTCCTCGTGCAGCAAAAGAAACATTAATTGCAGAAGGAAATACAAATAACTCTTAACCATCTACGAACTCCAAAGTTATTAATCGGAAAATTGAGGAGTCCTTCACGAAGGGGCTGCGTTAACTAAGCAGATTTATTTCAAAAAGTAATAGTTCAATGAGAAGATTATTTAGCATTTATGCTTCAAATAATTTGATTCATGATATAACAGCTTATTGTTAATATGGTGAAAGTGGGAGTAGAGGTTTGCTGAGCGCCGAAAACTAAAACATGTAAATATCTCGGTTAAGACAACATTAAATTTACAATATTGGGCTCCAGGTTAGCCATGTGAATTAAAGGGTTGTCCTTAATCTCACATGGTAAACCTTGAGTAGCGAATTCCTTTCTCGGCCAGGGCAAATGGAATTTATTTAGTGACGGAATTCATTAAATAAAATCCTTAGTCCCACCATGGCTAGGAAAGGGTAGTTACCTGTAGATAACTCGTCCCAATTAGCCTAAGTTTGCAAAAAGTGGACGTTAATATAAATAAATAATTTATAATAAGATTTGTTCTATACTGTATCGATCCGACGTATAATTAGGGAGATATTTCGAAATTCCCGCTTCTTCCCCACTCTTTTTCCGGTCCGATTTCAGCCTTTAACGAACTTGATCTTTATTTTTACATAAAACGTTTAAATATCCAGTTTGGTAAGGATCAAAGAAAAAGTACGACCACTAGAGCGATAACAGACAAATATATAAATTTCTCTCTCTCATGTATGTATGTATGTGTATATATATATATATATATATATATATACAATTTCGAAAGGACCTCATTTTCGTCATCTAGATAGGGTCGATGTACATTTGTGGAAATGTTTCGAAAATTGCGTCATAACGAACCTCAATAGCTGATTACAACGTCAATAGGTTGGCATGCCTGTAATGCCAATGAGAATGTAGATTTCTTGATGTTGTTGGTGTTAAGGTGAAAGGAAAACACTCTGATAAAGACTTTAACTAATTGTAATTATTAACTGAACATTCTAACATGAGGCCGAACTGCACAACATATAGCGACTCACTTCAACATACTGCAACCTGACGACAAGGAGGTACAATTCTTTATCAAATGTCCAGGCTTCCCACACTGAAAACATACTTTGGATCTATTTTGAGTTTCGCTTGATTCTGCCTTAAAAACATTAGACATTTCCTTACTGCGACTTATTTCTTCAATTGACTTTAGCTTAATCTTGCTCTTCAAATAATCCACTGTTCTCTCTTTCTCTGGTAGAACATCTATCAAATCTCCAATATAACTGTAATTTGATGGTATAGCTTTAAGCATATAATTTAACTTTTCTGTTTCACTTACAGTTGCCCCTGCTTGCTTTAATTCATTAACAGATTTCTCAAATTCATCAAAAAATAATGATACATCAGAGAAGTTTTTTTAATTTTATGTTTTCCAGATCGTTTCTACATATAATTTGCAGAGCAGTAGACTTTTTTTGATACATTACATCAAATTTGGCAATAATTTTAAAAGCTGAGTCTAATCCACTTACATATTCAAGTTGTTTATTAGTATTAACACTGTAGAAAGGGTTATTCGCCATTAAGTCCTTTTCTTCCCATTCCGATGCTTTATCAGAGTCCTTTACACTTCTTATATTGCAAAAATTTTAAAATCCTTATTTTCCAATTAGAATAGTCTTGGCCATCAAACACGGGTATAACCATATCACAACTATTGAAAAGCGACATTTTCGGTGTTTTTCTTCGTAGAACTGAACATTAAACAAACACTGTATAACCAACACCAGCTACCTTGTTAAGGTGAAAGGAAAACACTATGATAAATACTTTAATTAATTGTAATTATTAACTGAACATTCTAACATGACGCCGAACTGCACAATAGCGACTCCCTTCAACATACTGCAACCTGACGACAAGGAGGTACAACTCTTACATAGAGGACAGAAATATAAATGTACAATATACTTAACAGGTTGGTAATGAGAGAAATGATGAATATTCCAAAATCAGTATCAACTGAAATTTAGTAGTGGCTCTAGACATCCCTCTAAATGTGGAAAGCACACAAGGATGGCAGCCTACTAAACGCAACTAATGGCTGCAAAAAAAATGACCGTGAATCTAAAAGCTGTTTTCTCACGTCCTGGCATAACACACTTTATTACACTTTACACGTGATTTTATCTCACCACATATTTCTATGGTACATGCTTGTAGCAGTCAACACCACCGTGAATAGTAAGTGAACAGATGAAGAAATGAGAAATCTTTCAGCCATTTAAATAACCTCCACAACAGAAAGCTTCGGAATTGTAAACCAAGAGATGGACCAACCTCTGAGAGCTGAATAGATAGATATAAAGATTGTTGACCGGAAGTAAAAAGTAATTACTGAAATATATCTGAATGCAATATATTATATACATATATATATCTGATCCGGCCCGCGAGACATTTTGTAAAACCCAATTAAACAAAGTCCGTCACGCAGGGGCTGCGTAAACTAAGCAGATTTCCCATTTGAAGTTTTACGATAGAGAAATCTGCATACTGGTAATACAAGCCCACCATTAGTAAATACAAACGGTAATGAGGAATCTTTCAGTTAATTAAAATAAATTCCCAACTAAAACGGCTTCTGAATTGTAAGAATAATTTATATTTTAATAACTCAAATTATAGTAGTCCAAGAACTAAAGAAGAGGGGGGGGGGGGCGATGGACAGAACGTATTTGCATAAATCTTACAAAGTAACCAGGGTAAGGTAAGGTTAGAAACGGCAGGTAAGGTTAGAAGAAGCTTCCACCTGAGCCGAGTACTGGCGGAAATGGCCGACCACTATACCCGACCACAGACTTCATAAACACGCAAATATCTCGGTTAATCTTCAAGATAGAGAATACATATACATAGCAGTATTTATAGTAAATTTAATTTTCAATAAGATTTTTTCTATTCAATTTTTCGATCCAACGTATTGTAACGGAAATATATCGTATTTTCGAAAATCCTCCCCTCTAACCCCCCCCCCCTTTTCAGCCGTTAACGAACAACTTGATCTTTATTTTTACATAGAACGACTAAATATCGAGTTTGGTGCCGATCAAACAAAAATTGCGACCGCTAGAGTCGTAAAAGACAAATATATATATATACATATATATATATATAATATATATATATATATATATATATATATATTTGTCTGTTACCGCTTCATTTTCGTCATCTACTACATCGATGGACATTTGAAGAATAATTTCGAAAATTCCGTCATGAGTACAACCTAAATAGCTGATTTCCCTTAAGGGAAATCTGCTAAAATTATAATTGTTCCACTCCGGAAAAAAAAAAGTGTGGAAAAAATGGTTTGAATTGCTACAATTATATGTTGAAACACTACAAAAGTGCGATTAGTGTAATAAAAATCTGCTAAAAAGTCTGATGAAATCGTGGTTGATGTAAAATTGTCAGTGAAAGATATAAAGTGGATTCAAAAAGGATATTATTCAGGAAACGATGAGATTTTCAATTTTCTAAAAACATACGTAGAGTACGTACTCCAGCTTTGGCTCCTTTAGATGTGACGTCTGCTGGTTCTTCATCCTCGTGATCTTCGTCAGAAGGAGCGTCTTCATCGTTGGTTAAGGAATCCGGAAAATTAGTTCGTGTTACGTATGGTAATTTCTTCGTGTTAGACAGGTTTTTCCAAGGGGATTAAAAATAATTCGTGATATCGAGGATTTCGTGTTATCGAGGTTCGTGTTAGCGAGAGCCGACATATATATATATATATATATATATATATATATATATATATATATATATATATATATATATATATATATTTGTCCGTTACCGCTCTAGCGGTCGCAATTTCTTGGTGATCGTTACCAAATTAGATATTTAGTCGTTTGATGTAAAAAGAAAGATGACGGTGGTTAACGGCTGAAATCGGACCCGTGGGAGGGGGGTTTAGAGGGGAGGATTTTCGAAAATTCGAAATATCTCCGTTACTATGCGTCGGATCGAAAAATGGTACAGAATCAATCTTATTGTAAATTAAATTTACTATAAATATTGTTATATACATTTATTCCCTATCTTGAATATTAACCGAGATATTTGCATTTTTATTAAACATGGGCGGCTACCGGACCAAAAGCTAGTTCGGCCGTTTCCTTAACTGCTCGACTCGTGAAATTTCTCTATTGTATAACTTCACGTGGGAAATCTGCTTAGTTTACGCAGCCCCTGCGTGATGGACTTTTTATAGTTAATATCACTTTGTGGTTATATGGCTAATAAGGGCAGGTTATTTATAGGTTACAAGTAAATTCAAAAACAAGAGGGGCATACAGGATGTCACCACTAGCAAAATTTCTAATGTATTCAAAATTGCCCAATTTCGATCATCCAACATGTTGGGAGAGTCCTTTTCATTTAGCTTCAATGTTCTTTTGGTTCTGTTCAGTTATTAATCATAACACGATTTCCGAAAAATATCTTCAAATGTACACCAGTCCTACCACGGCGATACGAATACAAGATAAGGCGAATAAAAGTGAACATATTTGATCTATGAAACTTTGTATAGAATAATTGTAGAGAATCAATAGCTTAACAAGAATAGTTCTGCAGCATTTTACAATACAACTCATAATACCAGAAATATTTTGAATTTTCGAATTCACCCAATAACCCCCCCCCCATGTTGTTAATATGCATATAACAACGTTTATAGGACATTAAATTTGCAAAAATATTGATTCTAGACAATTTTTCGATCTGACGCTTAATAACTAAGATATTCCGAACTTTCGATATTCACTCCAACCCCCCCCCCCGTACATGATTTTACATGAAACGCTTCCATATCGCGTTTTGCAACCATTAACAAAATGTGCACCGCTAGAGCATTAACAGACAAATATGAATATATATATATATAACAAATTTGGAACAGACGTCGTTTTCTTAATCACCGTGGTAGGACTGGTGTACATTTGAAGATATTTTTCGGAAATCGGGTATTGAGTAATAACTGAAAAGGACTTTGAAACTAAATGAAAATGACTTTCTCAATATGCTAGCTGATCGAAAGAATTTTGCTATTGATGACATTCTGTATGCCCCACTTGTTTTTAAATGGACTTGTAACCTATAAATAACCTGCCCTTGCTAGCCATTTAACCACCAAGTGATATTAAATTAAAAAATTATAATTGTTCCGTTCCGGAAGAAAAAGTGTGGAAAAAATTATTTGAATTGCTACAATTATGTTGAAACATTTCAAAAGTGCGTTTAGTGTACTAAAAATCTGATGAAATCGTGGATGATGTAAAATTGTCAGTGAATGATATAAAGTGGATTCAAAAAGGATATTATTTGATCCTGCTCCTGGGCCCAATGTATTTTTCAATCACACTTTTTGAGATCTCGGTCAAAACATTCCAATGCATGGCCTACTTGATGAAATGGAAAGCCTTTCCTGGCTGTTTGCAAGGATATTAATATGAAAAATGGCGATAAGAGCTGATTATCAAAATATCGTCTGATAAGAATATTTTCATAATAAAAAGGACAACAGAGAGAAAAAAATAGGAATTATGTTTAGTTATCAGCCACTCCAAACGGATTTCACATTCTGTCCAGGGGCATTAGTTAATTGATCGATAGTAAATGCATGTATACAAGGTTCGAAGACTATATATAAATAAAACCTTCGGAGTGTGCTTCCTTTAATGGCATTTAACCTTTACTCTCTCCTGCAACGACAGGAAGTAGTGGTATCTGAAGTTATATCATGAAAATGCTTAACTGCAAACCACAAATTTTTAACGATGGTGGTCCTTCCTTAAAAAGTCCCTTTTTTCAGTTTTCCATGGTATCAGGCCATACGGTTAAATCTTCCAAAAGAAGTTATGACCAGGGCCGCTGCTGGGGTAGAAAAGGGAGTGGTGTGTGAAATAACTTTGTGGAAGTGTATACAATTTTGAAAGAAATTGTGGATTTCTTCAAAGGCGATTTGTGGAAAATTAATAGCACTAGAGCAATGATCTTTTAACGCCTGGAGCCTTTAAACCCCTGCACGTAGGGTTCCACCAACCTTTCTGTAGAAGAGGAACATAAAAGACTAGAGTATCAAAGAAAGGTAACCGTAGCCCCGATTCAGTGGAGTACGCTGATTGTTTTTTAGGTCTTATGTGTGGTGCTCAATAAGAACTGGAGGCCTATGTGCGGCAGTCTGAGGGACGAAAATCAGGAGGTACGTCTGTACCGATGGAATATTCATCAAAAACCGTGGGACCATAGGATGGCCAATATTGGTTGGTGGTGTTGGTTGATGAGTATCCTAAAGGTTTTAAGGTTGAGGTAATAAAGAAGGTAACCTCGTCAGCTATCAACCTTCGTCTGAGGCTCAACCTTCGGGCTGCTGAATCAAATAACATCTGAAAACAGCCGTATTAAGTCTAGACAGTTCGGAATTTCTGCCAGAGAAAGCAGATGCAGTACATGTCGGGGGCCCCTTACAGCCCCTAGACGAACAGGCTCATTTTGCAACGCTGTCATGCCGCCAGACATGAAGGCCCAACGTGTTGTTCGCCTCCTGGAACACGTTGGAAACGACACCGGTAAGACCTCCAGCTCTGCCTTTTTTTGGGACGCCTCTGCCGACAGTCCTGAACGTCCTGCATGAAGCCCGACTTTCGAGAAGAGGTTGAGGACAATGTTTTGCGACAGAAACTGTACCACGACAGGAGAAGAAAGACTCGAAAGTTTGAGCCAGGCCAAGATGTCTGTGTGAAAAGCGAGACTTCCAGAGGCTGGACACCGGGATTGGTCAGAAGAGAGAGCGTCGATATACCTCAATAAGGTTGTGATCGGAAAGGAGACGAGGACGAAACACAACGATCAGCTGAGATCATGAGAAGGAGCAAAGCATGAATTCCAGCCGAAGATGGAGGAAGAGAGCCACGGATCTTTTGATTCTCCCTGGAGAGATTATTATAGCTCTTTGGACTGTTGTGTTTTGAACATATGTTTTCTATGAAAGTTAATTCATCATATATTTATAAAACCTTAATTAAATTCTTGGGGCTCAGGTGAGCCATGTGAGTTAAAGCGTTGACCTTAATCTCACATGGTAAACCTAGAGTGGCGAGTTCGATTCTTGCCTGGGCAAAGGAAATTACTTAGTGACGAAATTCATTAAATAACATCTTAAGTCCCACCCTGGCTAGAAAAGGGTGGTAACCTGTAGATAACCCGTCCCAATTAGCCTGAGTTGCAAAAAGTGGACGTTAATAAATAATAATAACAATGGTAACAAAAATTAAATTCTTAAATAAAAGTCGTGTTTTTAATTTGTATATTTAAAGGTACACCCGTTTTTATCTGGAAAGCTTACAACTTTGACCATCTTCATGGGTGTAAAATAATGAATAATGAAAAAAAAAATGGATATTGAAGGTTAAAAACTGAAAACCCCTGAACCGTTTACATTTGATCTAACAGGAGAGATAAACATTTTTTGTGCGAACCCCGTGGAAAGAACTCACATGAAGAATTTATCTCAACTGCACCAAACAATAGGAGCCCAAGGACTTTAGGTTTATCAAGTGTATTAAAGCAAACTCCTTAACACGCATGGCTATACTGAGCACCTAAAAACAACTACAAAAACTTGAATGGAGCTAAATAAAGACTACAACCCGGTAACAAGAGTGGTGGCGAAATAATTATAATAATACAAGGAGGTACAGCTGCTGTAGCTCATTATACAGGAACAATATGTTTAAAAATGAAGTGTTTATAATTAATACATTTAGTACAGCATTGGTCAAAAATGTCCAAAAAAAAAAAAAATAATCTCACTGCCAATCTATTTTAAAACGTAGTCTTATGCAATTCGACAGAAGGACAAAGAACACAGAGACATATTCGGAACTTACTGTTATTATTCAGTAGCAGAATTTGACAAATTCTGACTCCTCCAAATCAGTGATACATTGGTTCATTGAAGAAATGCTGAGAGGAACTGAACGACGAAAATAACCTCTCAGTGATATTGAGATAACATTCACTCCCTATTGTTTTTAATGTGATAACTCTAGAGCATTAAATTGTTTACACTATGTAATATCTATGATATATTAATTTAATACAGAATTTACCGCCTTTAAAAAAAAAAAATACGCTTTAAGCACTTAAACTTACCGACAAAGAGCTTTTGCGGAAAATTACGTAGTACACAAAGTACATTAAAACGAAGGTGTTAGAAAATAAACGTTCTAATGTTTGAATCTTGTTTAAATGGTTTATCTTTTTATTCCTTATTCATTTGGAGAGATTTATTTTTCAATTTTAATTGTTCTTTAGTCTACAAACGAAAAAGAAATCGGCCTTAGTAAACCCAGAAATTGATTTAAATCGCAAAGAAATATTGAATTATTATTTAAATTACAAAAAGAAAGAAGGTCCTGGTAATTCAATTTTCTTTTAAAATTAAAGTCCTCTTTATCCAACCAAGGGTAAACGGGAACCGTTATCTGCAGGTTTTTACTTTTTTAGCTGATTTGATCCTGAGGTTGTTCAAGGATTTTATTCTGTGGATTCATCGCTAAATAAATTCTCTTTTACACCAAGAGAAATTAAACCTGCGAGCAACTATTATTATTACAAGAATATAATGAATGAAAGATGCCTTAACACATGTGTTTTACACGAGCCCAAAAACTGAAAAACTAAAATAAATAATCGAGATCTAGGAAATTCAAGAATTAAATGTAGATTATTTTACTGTTACTTGCAGCTATTGATAATCCTTGCCTCCGCAATACGGTGTATGATTGAACATTTTGGGTTTCATTCTCGTGACACATATGATATCAGGCTTGTCATACAAATCAATTACTTTGACGTTGGTTCAGATCATCTATCTGCAATGCTATTTTATATTTTCCAGAAGCCCCTTCCCTCCAAGACCAGGAATGCTCTTAGGTATTCACACTTCGCTTCCTTAGATAACTATTGTTCTGATAGCTGTATTGAAAGTGTGCACCTTTTTTAATAGATTTCCCTTAAGACAAATCCGATATTGACGTTGTACTGATGATGCAATTTTAGAAATATGTCCTCAAGTGTCCATCGATCCTACCCAGGAGATGACAAAAATGAAGTCCGTTCGAAATTATATATATATATATTTCCATCCTGAAGTAACCCTACAGGAAGGAAGTTTACTTGCCTCACGTCCCATATATCCATTTGTACATAACATGTATTTGATGCATAATAACATTTTTTTTTTTTTTTTTTTAATGCACTGAATAAAACAAAATATTTGTAAAATAAAATTATTGACAACAGAAAAAAAGAAAAGAAAAACCATTGTAGGTTACAATGATGAATTAAATTAACAGTAGTGGAGTTTTAAATAATTCAAACAGTTATTCATTTCTTCAACATATTTTTTTAATTGTGTATTGTGTTTATGAAATTTAACTTTTTCAACAGGCCAATGGTATTTTCAGCATTTCACTTCCGTTTTAAATTCTTTTCTTTGGCCCGTTAGTAATCTATAGAGCAAGTTTCTGTATGTCTGACTGGTAGTAAGGTCGCGGTAACAATCTGGTTGATCTGTTAGGCCAATCGATTAAAATAAGAGTTTGTTGCTCCGTCTCCTGTTAATAATTCTATCAAGTAATAGTCTGTTGATTTTAATCTTTGCCATAAATACTCTTTAATCTCTGGAATTAATTATTTTAGGTGTTGTCCTTTCGTAGTCATATACCATTCCTGTTGCCATTTATTAACTGTGATTTTGTTATTTTGTTGTAGCATTTTGGAGTTGTGGTATCTTTTGAGGCTAATTTTGCTGATAAATCACCAAAATATAATTTGATATATATATATATATATATATATATATATATATATATATATAAATGTTAATGCTCTAGCGGTCGAAATTTTATTTGCGGTGGGGAGGGAGATTTTGAAAATTCGAAATATCTTATTTATTACGTCGGATTGAAAAATTATATAGACCAAATCTTATAGCGGATTTCATACTTTATAAATAATGTTCTATACATATTTTCTGTATTATGAATATTAACCGAGATATATGTTTTTTTTTAGTTTTCGGCTTTCAATAAATTAGCCTCAGGTTCAGTCGACTCCTACGCATGTCATATTAGCAATAAACTGTTATATCATGAACCACCTCATTTCAAGGTTAAATACCAAATATGGTTTTCATTGAACTTTTACTTTGTCAGATACTTACAAATACTTTGTGACGGTTTCATCAACTACGATTTTTCGTCCTTAACTTAAAAATTATGGTATTGATTTCATTTCATCAATACCATAATCGATGCTTAACCGCTTCAGTCAACACTAAAGATAGTATTTGTCATAGGAATAGTGGGGATTTCAGATTTTATTTTATTGAGTATATTACAGACTGCATTTAAATGCATTTGGTAATGTGCGATAAGTACAATACAATAGTTCCTTCATCACTCTTGACAGTAGCCACACGTCTTCACCACAATGAGAGGAGCAGCCTCTCCCTCCCTGGCAAAGAAGTCAAGAGCTAAGGAGGAATGGCACTTGGAAGAAGTTTAGCCACTGCTATCACTTCACTTTACCCTTATAGGAGATCTCTGCGCATTGTCTCTTGAGGCGCCGTGAAGTGGAATAAGGATGAGTGGTACTGGAAAGGACTTCTGGATTGGGATGATTGGATAGCCTGCTGTGGAATTTTCTGAATCTTAAGGGAATTAGGTCCTTTACAAATAGTGGGGATTTAGCGCGGGGAATTCGTAAATTCAAAATATTTCAGTTATTATAAGTCGGGTCTTAAAATGTTATGGAACCAATTTTGTTAAACTATTGATGCTCTATAATTGTACATTTTTTTCGTAACTCAAGTATTATCAAAATTATTCGTGCTTTCTGGTTTTCAGTGAGATGAGATAACCCCACCAGCACGTGGGAAATCTGCTTAGTTTTCGCAGCCCCAGCGTGAAATACATTTTCACTCCTACTTTAAGCCAGATCTGGTCGTGAAGGCTCTTGTAAGGCGCCAGCAATTGGTGTTGACGGTCACGTGCGTTTATGCTCTTTATGACCAATATGATGTACATGAGGGAGTACCAACATGTCCGTGGTATTTTCTCCCGTATTCGGATTTTCATTTTAGTAAATTTCCCTTAAGATAGATCAGTTTTTGCGGTTGAATTCATGGCACGATTTTCGAAAAACACCAATAAATGCCCATGGAACAATTATGGAAGATGGCGAAAATGAAGGCCATTAAAATTCACAGACACACACACAATATATATATATATATATATATATATATATATATATATATATATATATATATATTATTCAGTTCATATACTTTTTTCCCCTTTATTCAGAACCCCTAAGTGTTCTTCTGTACCTGCTTCTTCTGAAGAGGGGTTCAATCACTTTTTTTTTATTTTAACAGGTAATCCAACTCCCTCCTCAAACTTTGCACACAATAAAAACTTTTCTTGCTTACCATAACAACACGTCATTTGTCATGTAATGCAACATAAATATTAGCAATTAGAAATAGTGATTTCTGCATAATTGTTCTTTTTTATCTTCAATTAATAAAATATAAAATTAAAATGAAATATAAATGTCAAAAAGTTGATTTACGATGGGAAGCACTCTAAGAGCTTAAGCTATTCATATTTTTGATAAGATATATAAACATCACGCTGTCTGACCTAGATTGAACTGGGGTTTCATTTTATGATAGCTGTCACTACAGGATTTATATCAAAGGAAAACTATTATTTATTCGGTAGATTTCACGCAAAATAATTGTTACTCTAAGTGATTCATTACTCTCCTAGAAAGGTTTAACTAGATTATTAATTTATTATTAAGAACGAAGAGTTGTTTTTTAATCGCTTTTACCCCCCCCCCCGTATAAAGAAACATTTTTGTCATAATAAAGGTGGGTCCAGTTATACTTTAAGTAATCCCTCCATTGTTTTATCACATACCACAAATGTCATTTCTGTGGTCATTCTCTTATTAGCAGATTTCCCTTAAGGGATATCAGCTATTGAGGTTGTACTCATGACGGAATTTTCGAAATTTGTTTTCAAATGTCCATCGATTCTACCTAGTAGATGACGAAAATGAAGTCCGTTCAAAACTGTATATATATATATATATATATATATATATATATATATATATATATATATATATATATATATATTTGTCTGTTACTGCTCTAGCGGTCGCAATTTTAGTTTGATCGGTACCAAACTCGATATTTAGTCGTTTTATGTAAAAAGAAAGATCAAGTTCGTTAACGGCTGAAATCGGACCAGTAGGAGGGGGGGGGTTTAGAGGGGAGGATTTTCGAAAATTCAAAATATCTCCGTTACTATACGTCAAATCGTAAAATTGTACAGAATTAATCTTATTGCAAATTAAATTTACTATAAATATTTGTATATACATTTATTCTCTATCTTGAATATTAACCGAGATAATTGCATTTTTATGTTACATGTTGTAGTATTTACAGGCTTCATCTGGTAATTGATCTTGTGAACAGATCATAAGGATATGCAGTGGTTTCCTATTGCCTTCCGCATCAACCATCCAGCAATAAAGGCTTCATGAGGAAAATTCCCTTCACACCAGTAAAGATATGAGCATAGAAAATTCGATTCAAGGCCCGAGTTGTTAGATAGCCATCTCTGGGTAGCCTGTAGCCTGCGTAAGCTGACTAATGACAGGCATTAGCCTTTATCAGTATGGCGACTACAATTTTAATCTATTCTCAGTCTTGTCCCGCTGACATGTCAGTGAGAATTTAGACAAGCATGGGAAGACTACGTGTTACTCGCCATTAATTGCTAGAAATAAACATCTTTTGTCACTAAAATAGAAAGACTGCATCTGCTTAGCATTATTTGGGGGGGGATGTTATCAAAGTCTGTTCAGGGAATACTTTTTAACACTAGATATTGTGCAAAGTAAAGTATTGCAAAAAAAACACATGCCATCATCATTCAGCCTCAAATGAACTCCCGGGTGAAGGCGGGTATCTTAGCTAGTGTATATATATAAATATAAATATATATATATATATATATATATATATATATATAAAATATATAAAAACACGAACGATCTCCAGAATTTGTCTACAACCATTATTAATCATCCGGCGAGAATTATAAATTATCATTTATGCAAAGCTGCACTCCTTTCCACATGGCCCATCAAAATTTAACAACAAATTTCCTGTTTTAAAAAGAAATATTAAAAAAAAAAAAAAAAGTGATATTTTTTTTAACATGACCCAGTAGGGCCGATTAGGAGGCTGTCCCTGAGGAGAACCCTCCAGAAGGAGGGCAGCTTGATTTGTTTTGTTTTTTTTGTTTTATATATTGTAATTTTGAAAGGACCTCGTTTTCATCTGCTAAAATCAGATGTTGACCTCTGGACTTACTTGAACTCCTATTAAATAAAACAAATAAGCCCCTACCTTTGTAGTGTAGTTTTCTGTTCATTTGTGAGAATGTAATGCTCCCGAAGAGGCTTCCGAAATCATGAAACATGTGTAGCCAATGACAACGATCGAGAAGAGTTTGACGCTTTCACTGTGTTGAACTTTTTCCACTGCTGGCCATTAAGTTAACAAGGCATATTGTAGTCTTTCACTAAGTAATTTAGTTGTATCTCAGCAGAGACTTATTAGTATACATACTCACTACAGTTATTCTATGAATCATAAAACTTACTTTAAGGACTCTTGGAAGCCCAAACGAATCTCGGCTACACTGTGTTCGCGCTAGAGGCAGATGAGGAACTGGGAAGTATTTCAAAAGAAGAATTGAAGCTATTCAATAATTAAATAGCTCTTCAAGGAAAGCCTACACTTAACAAAATGGTGCCTCTTCCAAAAGTATGTGAATTGATCGAGGACAAGCGAGACTTGTACAAACTACATAAGTAGGAGCACTGCTAAGGCCACACTAAATAAAAATAACCCAGAGGGTAGTTAATTGCAATATGAAAAAAATGTAATATAAATTAATGATGTCTGTCCAATATTATAACTCAATGGGGAGATATACCAGGGGAAATTCTGCATTTCCATGCTTTTAGAAAAAATACACTAAAAAAAGCCTCCGTGGTTGATTTAAATATATGATTGTGAGAAATTCAACGATGTAAACTTATTACTTATAATAAAGTAAATTTACATCCCACACTATTTCTTTTAATTTACAAATTTCTTAAGGCTTTCGTATCAAAATTTTTGATTTTTTCATCCACCATGATCTCACGATCTAAGTATTGAGGAATTCAAAATAATGTAATTTTTAACATTTAAAACTGTATTTTTAATATAATAATTGTGAAAATATGTATCTTAAAGTCACAAACTTATAAAGAGAGTTAATGACAATATTTGTAACAAAAGTAGTATATAATCGATTTTGATGACATCTGAATAAATTAAAGTCCAGTCAGAAATTGACTAGTTTTTATAATTATTTCGCAAGAGGGAAATCTAGCGTGTCTCGAATCCGGATTATTACGAAGTCTAAAAAAATTCGACTTCCTTATCAAGCATATTAAAAGTCATATGTGGTTCTGGTGGACACTTGAGTGCGTGCCAATAGCTCGCGAAATCACGTGGGAACAGCTGATCGGAATCAGTGATTTCCGTCCGCTAGTGAGTTATGTGACGTGGAAGGCCGCTTGAAGAAGAAGAATTTCCAGCAGAAACAATTATGCGATTCAGCCGGAAGGACGAACTAATTCAGATTTTTAATTTAGGGATAATTTAATTAATCGTAAAAGTTCATAGAGAAAATGAGGCAGGGTCGTGAGAACATTTCCAAATATTAAAAGAATAAGCCTTTAATTGAACACAAATTAGGAACATTTAATTGTTTGTGTTCGCTAATTAAAAACTGTATTAATCAACATTGTCCATGGATATGGAGGGGTTCCTATGAAAAAGGGTTCCTAAATCAAAGCCTTCAATTACTTTTTGCCGAAAAGTAAAAATAAAAAGTTTTATGTGAAACAAAATACTTTATTTTGTCGCACTTCGTTTAAATTATTTAATTCGAAAGTAATATAGGATATATCCGTCCCAGTGCAACGGATCAAAAAATGTAGTAGAATATACTTTAAAAATATTTTCACGATAAACAAAAATTATTCTACACCATTTTTTTTTATATATCTAATAGGTACGGCGGAATTTTCTTTTCCATATCCGTCTAATCCCCCCTCCCTCTAAGTTGAATTTAGTCAAAAAGGGAGGTATAACAGTACTAAATAAGAAATAACAGTACTCAACAACAACAAAAAAACTTCAACGATAACAGTCATGTTGAGAAAGGTTATACCTGGCGACGTCAGCGTTGCCAATACTAGTCAACTAAATAACCTACTTCATATCAATTTCCCACTGAATCTTCTCCTTCACGATGTGTATGGGGTTTGCCCAGTGACTACTGGATGGTCTGCAGATATCCTCAATTACCATCTTAAGGAGTTCTTCCCTGGAGGCGATGTAACTGTCTGGTAGAGGCCTAGCTTTAGAGGTGACTAGTGCTTCCTTAGTCGGTGGAATTTGTGATGAGCTGCATCGGCTCCTGTTGTACAGGAGGTGAGAGAGTGATTACGGAAATGACCGTATGGGAATATTACTTGTCACAGGTTAATGAGTACAAGGACATGCTGCCACTAGAAGGAAGATGGGCCATTGAGACCACATGCTGACGTCCCTTGAGGCCGATTATGGGATGTGTTGGTTGAAGGGGAAGTCCGCTTCGATGATCTGGTTACTGGAGTCAGCCAAGATGAAAGATGAGCGAAGTCTAACGATAAAGTACCTCATGAAGTCCCCATTGGTCTTAATAGGTGTGCCGTTTGCTGTGAAGAGGATAAAAATGGGAGGGGGGGGGTGCACTCTCACCCCGATATTGACAGACAGTGTCGACCAGAATGTCCCCTCCGGCATCCTTGTCTCTGACGATTTAACGGCGATGGTGAATATCAGCTAGAGTTCGTCTTCTCTGAGATTAGTTTCCATTCTGCGATGACGTGGGTTTCCAGCTGCATGATTGCTTGTATTTACGTGTCTTCTCTCAGAAACAGTGATGATAATAGAATATTTTGCTCTCGCTTCGTGAGAGGTTGCATTCCCGGTCACGTGACCTATTTCCTCGACCACGGGCAATGTGTGGCTTGTTGATCTACAGGGTCAGTTTTTCAAAAATTTCTTAGACGAGGGAAACTGAGGAAGAGGAGCGGGGTTTTGAGAGTTGAGAGCCCATTTGGGCAACAGTAGACTCGGAGTCCTCAGCGATGTGATCTCGGCTAGGTTGTCCAAGGATATCTCTGTAGAGACAGCCATTGCAGCCGAAAGTGGCATCAGTCTCACATTTTATAGCATTTCGATGGAAACTTTTGGGTCTTCGGCTCATTTAAAAATTGTGAGGGTCGTTCACTTTTCGTTCAAATCTGTGAATGAAATGACCAATCTCTTCATCTCACTGGTGGAAGAAGATTAAAACTTAAAATAAATATGTAGTAGCATTTATATTGCCACCACATCTAAGCCAGCAATTCCATTTAAATAAAAATTACAATAAAAGGTAAAATAAGCAACTTTACTAGTATGCATTAATCAACTTTAATTCAGCACAGAAACCAAAAACGAGAGGATATGATAAACATTTATATATTAACTTCATTAGTATTAAACGTATCAAAAATACCAATTAAATTCCAAAGGGAGCTTTTTTAAATAGTTAAATAGTTAAGTTAAAATGAAAAATACATTCGCAAAAATTGGACCACTAATTTTAATAATGCTGTGTCTTTCTCCTTCAATTTATCAACTAAAATAAACAGGTAATATGTCTTGTTTTTTTTTGTTCGGCGATGGTTCAGAGGTAAAGCATTGGTTTCTACTGCAAGGCTCTAAGTTTTATTAATGAGTACGCTCAAGGGACATTGAGAATGGACTTCTATCTGTTACCCGATGTTCATTCATCATCGTGAAGAAATCGTTTAGTTCTTGAGCTTGGAAGTTCCGTCTATCAAATCCCACCAAAGCCATTAGACATTGTTCTCACTTTACTACTGTGCTTTTGATTTTGTTCGTAAGTAAATAGTGTTGTATTCTTTAATTTTGTTGATAGCATATTATTTCCCTTACGAGGTCCATTTTCTCGTTAATCCCGCCATTTGCCAGCTGACATTCCTGTCTATCTCACCTTGTCATCTTTCATCTCACCGCACCGCCTGTCTTCTCATTCAGGAACCACTTGCTCCCTTCTTCACTGTCATAAGCCTTTACTAGTGGCAGAACTCCGGCTTCAGCTCCTCCTACTGTATTTCTAATGGTGTTAGCAATATTAATACCCTGTCTATTTTCCTGGTTTAGAGTAGGGAATGTGGTTTTACAGAAATCAAGGTCATTCGTCGTTTTTTCGTATCCATTCAAGGGAGTTTGTTCACTCTCTCCATGGCTAAGGGAGACATCTCATCTGTCGACGTTTAACACAATCATTCGATTTTCGAAACCTCTTGTTGGAAAGGAAGAAGCAAAATGTGTCTAGATATGAGACTGTTAAATGTTACATTTATTTCATACAACATTATCAAAGGCTGGGACAGAACACTTCTTCCATTTTCTCCTTAATATTGGCACTGTTTTGGCAGATTTCCCTTACAGAAAATCAGCTATTGAGGTTGTACTCACCATTCGATTTTCTAAACCGTTCTTCAAATGTCCATCTATCCTACACAGGAGATGACGTAAATGAGAGATATTAAGAAATTTAAAATTTTGAAAGGACCTCATTTTCGATATCTCCTGGGTTGGATCGATAGACATTTGAAAAACGTTTTTGAAAATCGCATCATGAGTAGAACCCCAATATTTGATTTCCCTTAAGGGAAATCTGCTAATTTCAGTTGTAATGAGTCGTATCCTAAAATGTTATAGAACCAATCTTGTTAAAACTATTGATGCTCTACAATTGTTGTTCTATACATTCTCATACTTAGTACTTGTTTAATTAAAGGAAGAAAAAAAAAACACCAATCCTTGAATATGTTTAGACTGTTAATTATGAATTGTTTCACATACTCATAGGAAGCTATGAAATAAAACAATATAGATAACTATCTAAAACTAATAAGTTTCGCATCATTTCATTTCCTACCTAAAGTTTCCCCAAAGAGGATTTCTGCCTTTAGATTAATGTTGATGTAGTACAATCATGTTTATTCCTTGTGTGGTGGTTCAAACAAACCAAAAATACTAAGTGAATCCCTCTTTCCTCTGTGAGTTATATCTAAATATATTTTTTATTGTACTTATCACTTTATAATTAGATTTATTAATACCAATGTTGCATCTATATAAATAAATCTCCAAGGTTTGTCTGATTGCGTATATAAATTCGGCGGTGTCCATTATTGTTGCGTTTCAAGTAATTTTAAGAACATTGACATCAAAATTCCAAATCTGCCTTTCTGTTCTCCTTTTCAGTATTCATTCTAAAGAACTGCTCAGAAGATATCTATGAACTTTTATATTTGCTAGTCAATTATCCCAAGGTACAACATAAGTTATATCAGAAATCGAATTTTCAACTGTGAGTGAAGTTTTCGTCGACATTAAAACACATATTAGTCAATATCTTCGTTAGTATTGGTTTTGTCAAGAAAATATAAAGAGATATTGTGTTAGAATATTTAATTTAATTAATTAGATTTATGAAGCTCCAAATTTTAACATCCGATCACGAAATATAATTGTGAACTGTTTTGTATGTGTAATTAGGATATGAATATTGTCAAAATGTGCTATTTTGTATTTTACAACTACCGACAAGAGTTAAGATAGGACGGAAACTTATGTTTGTCAATATATTCTTTAGTATTGATTTTAACGGAACAAATTTATTTTTTAGTCCTTATACATTGCATAATTTATTGAATTTCAAAATAATTGGCTTCCGACTTTTGTTTACTAGATATAATTTATTAGTGTTTCATGAGAATTTCTAAAGGAAATTATGACATTTTATGCATATTTATTTAGGAATTATTTGATGTCAAGATGTGCTATATGTAGTACTGTAATTTAAAATGAATCAGAATAATTTTTATCTCAATCATTTAAAAAAAGTTTAAAGTCCAAGTATTTAAAACGCGGGCGGGGATCAACAAAACATATTTGCATGTATCTCGTGTAATAAAGGTTTCTTGAAAACAATATTTGAAATTTAAGCTTGAAATAAAGTGGTTTATTATTTAACAGAGTATTGTTTATGTGACATGAGTAGAAGGGGGGGGGGGGTTCCTGCAGGGCTTCTGCTACCTATGTGCAAAGTACGCCATCCTTTAGGGGCGCCGAAACCAAGGGCCCCCCAAAAAAATTAGATTTTATCTGTTTATTTCATTTTGATATTTTAGTCTACAAATAAATATGACTTTTAAAGTTCAGTTCTTTGCTTTATTTCAAGCACCTACCTACCATAAAAACAAGATAATTCAAAATGCCTTAAGTGGGTCAAAATCCTTTTTAGCACACAGGCGCCAGTAGCCCTTACGGGGGCCCTGGTTTCCTGAAGGCTGAAAACTGAAAAATGCAAATATCTCGGTTGGTATTCAAAAGAGAGAATAAATGAATATAACAATATTTATGGTCCATTTTTTTCCCCAATAGGATTGGTTCTATACCATAAATTCGGTCAGGAGTAACGGAGATAGTTCGAACTTTCAAAATTCTCCCTCTCTAAACCCTCACTCCCCTCATCTAATTTTAACCGTTACCTAACTTGATCTTTAGTTTTGTATGAACCGCTTATATATCGAATTTGGTAATAATAAAATAAAAATAATAAAACAATAATTGACAAACACTTTTGTGTGTGTGTGTGTGTGTGTATATACAATTTTGATATATATATATATATATATATATATATATATATATATATATATATATACGTACATATACACAATTTTGAAAGGACATTTTCGTCATCTCCTGGGTAGGTTCGATGGACAATTCAATATATTCTTCGGAAATGGCGTCATGAGTACGACCTCAATGGCTGATCCCGCTTAAGGGAAATCTGCTAAAATGAAAAAGGTGTGTTGGGATGAAGCGACGATAACTTTTCATACTGTGCATCATAACAAACCGGATATTCACATTATTGATAAGTTCTATGTGACTGCCGATATTATTTATATTGCAGTCCCCAACGATGAAAAATTGACTTACTTATTCTTCTTTTCCAGGTACCAAAATGTGGTTGGAGGTAATCTCTATACTCCTGTGTATTTATTACATACCTGCATTTGTGCCTCCTGATCACTGGATTAGGTTCTACTTGTGTTACTTGGCATATGGAGTATTTGGATCAATAACCCCTTTGGTTTTATACCCACTATACCTCTTCAATATCGATTTATTTTCAAGGTACATTAAATTATCAAGGCATATTTATTAAGTGTTAAATTTATTAATTGATATTTTACAAATATTTGGGTGCCTATAATTCAAACATTTTTAAACTTATTCAAGGATAGTAATATTTGTTTATTTCTTTAATAAAAATGTTTGATACTAACACCGCTGCCATAAAAAAAATATGAGCATCCAGACATTTGTAAAATGCCATGAAACCTATTGTATTTAAGCTGGGCTTCTTACAGGATGACTGGTAGAATACACAAGCAACTCGTACATTTTTAATTCTCATTAAGTAAATAAATATACATAATGGAAAATACTTAGTCAAATTCATAAGTTATGTTTTATAATTTGTTGCCAATATTATCATATTACATGAGGATATGGGAGCGACACGCGGTTTAGACATTAATACCAATGGACCTTATTCTCATGAGTTGCTTCATTAATGAATACAGTTTGTAAGTAGATGTTTTTGTTTCAGGAATAAGTATTATAGTTGTTTCGTCTTCATGGCATAATGTTTGCCTCGGCTAATTTATGAACTGCCTGCGCATTGGGTTATAGCTAGAACAGCTAAATATCAAATTGTTTAAAGTTTCTTCTTCGCTAAGGTTACAGATGGAGCATATTTCATTTGCATTGATGGTACTTATGTTACATGTGTAACGGTGTGTTTTGCGGTATTGCTGATGGATGACCTGTGCTGCATGATGAAGGCATTGGATATTTTTGAGGTCTAATGGTGTTTGAAGGAAAGAGCGAATATTTCCGAACGAAACATAATTACGAAATTAATTGTAGATACTCGTATCAGGAATCTTTCAATATATATTTCAAAACTACCATGAACTAAATCTTGTTGTATTTCTCACTAAGAAAATTTGAAGTTGTGATTTAATGTCTCAACAAAATGGTGTTCCCGGAGGGGATACCCTCTTATTTCCTAAAGCACTTAGGAAAAATCTGGCGGAGGAAAAATGCCTGCAAATAAAAGTAACAAATACTCAAGGGTGGTATCTAAGCGTTTTATCTCACAACAGAATATCCCTTAAGGGAAACAGATTTCCCCTGAGGGAAATCTGCCAAAACTTAATATTGAAGAGTAGACAGGAAAGCAAGTTCATCACAAGAAATGCCCCTAACCTCTTGCTGTACATTACTTCTCAAGATCATAAATTCCTTAAAAATCCCCCTCCATTTTTTTTTTTTTAAAAAAAAGATAAAAGAAAAAAGAAAACGGGGAATGCTTTATTATTTCATTCAATAGTACCATTCACAATGGTATAGTATGTTCCATTATCATGATTTAAAGAATATGCCTTGAATTTGCACCCATTGAACAATTTCGATCAGCACAAGCTAGGTGGGTTATTTTTCAGTATTTTAAATAATGTAATCATAAAAAAAAAATTAATTAATTACGAATTGAATCTAAGAGGATTGGCAGAAGAATAAATAGAAATTTAAAAAAAAAAATGAAAAAGAAAGGCGTATCTATATTTAATTCGAAAGACAATATACTTGTTAGATACTGAATGAGTACAATATACAATTACTATATGTCTACAAATAAAATCTTAAAGATACAAAGAAAAACGGAGTATGATTATTATATATAATCTAAAATTATTAATGAGAAACTGATTGGTCTAATGGCGATGTATCAGAAAGGTCTTCTTCATTTGGAGTACACTTAAAAAAGGTCGAAGTCAACTCTAAGAAAGTACTCAAAAAAAAAAATGTTGTATTTGAGTGTGCTGGCAATTATACTTGTTATTATTAATGAGAAAGGTGCAGCAATTTTAAATATAGAAAATTCATTACAAGCCATTACAGTCACTTTAAAATTTCAAAATGAGGTATAATCCTTCGTTTATATTAAAAACATTTTTTTTAAATCTAGTTTGATTATCAGATTAAATTAAGAAAACATTAACACCTACCAGTACAAGTAATATCCATATTCAAAAATTGACTCATATAATATTAGGAACAATTTAATTTTTTGTGGTTTAAATGATGTCCGGAATACAACTGATTTATTCTATTGCAATGGATGCAAACGTACCTTTGGACCCTATTAGTCACGAAGTGGAGTGTGTCAGACCTAAACAAATGTTTGATTGTCATGTTTTGAAGAATTGTTTACATTATTCAAATATATTTTTTTTAGAATTCTAAACATGACTTTTTCCCACCTAGCTTGTGTTAATCTAATAAACACTGCGCATTGAGATCTTTCGGAAGCTCCTCTTTGCATTCCTGATTTTACACCGTATCCGAATACCAACTACTCTTGGTCCAATCTTAGGCATTATTCAACTTGATTTTCAATTTTAGAGAATGCGCCAAAATATCGAATTGGGTCGCAATCAAACTAAAATTAGGAACTCTAGAACGTTAACACACACACAAATACATATATACTGCATTGTACATACACTTCATTTTCGTCATCTCTTAGATAGACTGGATGGACATTCAATGGTTTTGAATGAAAATCGCAACATGATTACAACTTGAAATGTTTATTTACCTTAAGAGGAATCTGCTACAACAAATCCATAAGTGATGGCAACTTCTTGTCAAGACATCTTTTCAGTTGTTAAGTATTGCTTTAAAAGATGAAGAATGTTTTATCTACAAATTTTATTTAAATAAATTCATCTATTAAAGAGTTTTTACAATTATTATTTTATTCCAATATTAAAACAAATCAAATAGTTCATATACGGAATCTTTCCTGTTGCAGGATCATACTGAAGGTACTGTATCATATTACAGACAAAATTGGAATAAGTTGGGAGTTAAGGAATCAAGAAACATTTAAAAATATTAAGTGCGCAGTGGTTGTTATAAATCATCAATCCTTCTTTGATGTTCTCAGTAAGTACTTAACACTACTTAAACTTTTATGAGCACTATAAGTTGCCAGGAATATTCAACAGGTGAAGGCAGAGTTCTAATGTGGATTTGTCATTGAGATGACAACAATTTCAATCAACAGCTCGGCCTAAGTTTTGGTTACTTTTTTTCACTTTATCAAGGCATGCGATATTCTAATTTCACTTTAATAAGTTAAACTTATATAGAAAACCATTCGACTGACAAATTCCGCGCATTTTTCATCTGAACTACACTGGCTGACATTTCATAAATTAACAAATGTGTCCTAATAAGTGTTGATTTCCCTAATTCTGCAACGCCACAAAGATGACGTCATCCCACATTGCATTCTATTATATTTCTCCAGTAATAAAAATCCTGAGTAGACAGGACTTCGATTTTAAGCTTGGCATGAAATTTTCGTTTATATAATTTTGCTTCATGAGAAAATCGCACAAGCAGAAGAGGTGTGAAATTCCGTGAAGCAGAGGTTGCGTTAACTACGCTGATTTGCCCACGTGCGTGACGTATTTGCATTTACCTCAAAACGAAAAAAAAAACAACAATGAGAACAATATTTGGTATTTCGGCTTCAAATAAAGTGCTTCTTAATATAACAGCTTATTGTTAATATGACATGAGTAGGAGTGGGGGTTTGCTGAAGGCCGAAAACTAAAAAATGCAAATATCTCGGTTAATTTTCAATTTATAGAAAACATATATATATATATATATATATATATATATATATATATATATATATAAAACAACACGTACAGAACATCACATTTGCAATAGAATTAATTCTGTACGATTTCTTGATCCGACGAATAGCAACAGAGATATTTTGATTTTTCAAAATTCTCTCCCTCTAAACGCCCCCCCCTCCCACTGGTCCCATTTTAGCCGTAAACGAACTGGATCTTCATTTTTACATAAAACGTTTAAATATTAAGTTTGGTAACGATATACAAACATTTCGACCGCTAGTGCGTTAAAAGACAAATCTCTCTCTCTCTCTCTCTCTCTCTCTCTCTCTCTCTATATATATATATATATATATATATATATATATATATATATAAAAATATTGAATGGACCTTATTTTCGTCATCTAGGTAAGATCGATGGACATTTGAAGAAATTTGTTGGCCCAAAACATTTGCGATTGAAAATCGCGTCATGCATACGACCTCAATAGCTGATGTCCATTAAGGGAAAACTGCTAAAATACAATGAATATTAGACCGTCATTGAATATCATTTATCAGTAACAGTTATCAGTAGCTCTTTCGACATCAGTATTTCTTTGTGAGTCCAAGATAGTACCTATTTGTATTATTTATAACAGCTGCAATGATAAATAGACTTATTTATATTATTAAATATCTAATATTAACTGGCGAGTTCGATTCTTGCCTGGGCAAAGGAAATTATTTAGTGACGAAATTCATTAAATAACGTCCTAAAATCCCACCCTGGCTAGAAAAGGGTGGTAACCTGTAGGTAACCCGTCCCGATTAGCCTAAGTTGCAAAAAGTGGACGTTAATAAATAATAATAATAATATTAGCAGGTTAGAAGGGAAAAAAATGTTTATCCAATGAGTCAGTAGAGTGAATGTTTACTTTTTCATAACGTAAAATGTAGATCAGTTTGGCCACAGTAAAATATTTCATACGAGTACTAACGGCGTTACCCGTCATTGAAATATGAATAGTTTTCCGTGGAAATATAAAGATTAGATGCAGAAAATCATCCCTCTATATTTATCAATAACACAAATGACCCGTAAAATGACCAGTAAAAGTGCCCCATTCATGTCTTTTACCCGAGTTATAAGCAGTTAGATAAATGTATGTTTAAAATTGCTGTTATCTGGAAACTAATTTATATAATAATGGTTTCCCGTAGAAATATGAATGTTCTCTTTAATATGAGCAGTAAATGTGCAATCATTCATTTGCTTTACACAAGATATAAGCATTTGTTTAGAATTGCCATTATCCGGAACCAATTGATATAATAACACAGGCCAACAAATAATATTTATTGAAAACGTTTTTGACTTTACTTTCTGACCCTTATAAAATTGTTTGTGCTGAATCCAAATCTGGCTTTGACTTTTTTGTATCACTCATAGTTTTTGAGCAATCTGCTATAGATTGTAAAGTGTAAAACCTCTTTTCAATATATGGACAAATTAAGTAAAAGCTATTTTACACAAACACATAGTTTGTGTTTACAGTAGACTACTTACAACAATGATATAATGTGCCAATACAGGTTTGACTGGAATTGGTTTATACTTTCTTTCTCTTTTTTCTTGAGGATTCTTGCTTAGCTTTTTCTGCGTTGAGTTGTTGAACATTTTGGTGAAGTGACCAACAGTAGCCCCCCATCATGTTCGTGTTCCAGCAGCGCTGGTAGCGTTTTGCCATTACTTTATTGCCCTGGTGCACACTTTCCCCTTGCTCTTCACTAACATCCCCTAAATCCCCAGGTGGCTGTTGAAAAATTGAACTTTCTGGCTCATCAAACACCCTAACTTTTAAACTTTTTTTTAATACATTAGTTACAATAGAAACATATTCTGGGTTTTTATCATTTTCAAAGAACACTTTAACAACTTGCTTGTATGATACCTATGCTACTTTCTCGTTTTAGGGCATTGTGGATTCGAAGATAACTTCAAACATAAATATTCTATTGTCCGGTCCAACAAAAACGCCATCTTTTAGTTTAGCTTCTAAAAGGTGAGGAACCTGTTGGCAGAGATACTTGAAACATGGTCCATATTTAAGTGAAGATTTACAATATCTTTCATTAGGCCTAACTTAGAGGTGCTAGGGTCACGTTCTTTGGACCTAAAAGGTTTTTGTACAGAGAATGTTCTTCTCACCAGGTTTTAAAGACTCTCTCACATACCAATTTGGCCAAATAGAATCTGTAATGTTTCCTACATCCATTGTACCTACTTTTCAATTTATTTAAGCTGTATAAAAGCTTTTAGAGTCCATAAAAAACATTTAATTTAATAAGTTTGTTTATACAATGTGAAAAAATGCTGGGTGATACAGCTTTGTAATTATCATATTTAAATTCAGCACAGTAAATAATATAAGAATTAGGTATTTTCAGTGAAAACGTTTTTTCAGTGTTGGCCTGTGTAATCGTTTCCCGGCGAAATATAAGCAGTTAGATGTATTGAGGCGATCAGAATAATAGTGACTTAACCCCAAAAAGTCCATCACGCAGGAGCTGCGTAAACTAAGCAGAATTCCCATGTGAAGTTTTACAATAGAGAAATTTGCATACTGGTAACACAATACCACCTTGATTAAATACAAACAGTAATGAGAAATCTTTCAGTTAATTAAAATAAATTCCCACCTGAAACGGCTTCTGAATTGTAAGAATAATTTATATTTTAATAACTCAAATTTTAGTAGTCCAAGAACTAAAGAAGGGGGGGGGGGCGGATGAACAGAACGTATTTGCATAAATCTCACAAAGTAAGGAAGGTAAGGTAAGGTTAGAAGAAGCTTCCACCTGAGCCGAGTACTGACGGAAATGGCCGACCTAATCCAAACTATACCCGACCACAGACTTCATAAAAATGCAAATATCTCGGTTAATATTCAAGATAGAGAATAAATGTATATAACAATATTTGTAGTAAATTTAATTTGCAATAAGATTGATTCTGTACAATTTTTCGATACAACGTATAGTAACGGAGATAGTTCGAATTTTCAAAACTCCTTTCCTCTAATCCCCCCTCCCACTGATCCAATTTCAGCCGTTAACGAACTTGATCTTTCTTTTTACATAAAATGACTAAATATCGAGTTTGGTACCGATCAAACAAAAATTGCGACCGCTAGAGCGGTAACAAACAAATATATATATATATATATATATATATATATATATATATATATATATAGAGTTTTGAACGGACCTCATTTTCATCATCTACTAGGAAGGATCGATGGTCATTTGAAGTAAAATGTCGAAAATTCCGTCATGAGTACCTCAATAGGTGATTTCCCTCAAGGGAAATCTGCTAAAACTTAGAAGGTGGCTTAGGCCACTAACATTTCATAGAAGACATTATTCAGCAACAGATTCTATGGTGACTCAAATAAGAAAAATTTGAGGGTTGGGCCACTATAATACTGAGTGCCTCAATTGTGATTGAAATTGTTGTTATTCGGAAATTAATTGATGCAATAATAGTATTCCATCAAGATAAATATTAGATAATCAGAAGCACTAAAGAATCTTTCACAGTAATGTTGTTGGAAGTGAAGAATATTGTATACTTCGAGAGAAGAAAACATCCAATTCTTCACAAGTTTTTTATTTCTGCACTAAGCGCTTTCGAAGACTATTGTTTCGATTATCAGAGCTACACATGAATCATCATGAGAACAACCTCAATAGCTGATTTCCCCCAAGGGAAATTTGCTAAAAATCTTTATTAAAATGTAACTGATGTATGTTTTTAAAGTGTAAAAATTAATAATTAAAGCAGAAGTATTTTTTTATGCTTTTAGACATTTTCATTATGAACAATGGAGTCCAATCAATTACGGGTGTTGCCAAGAAAGAACTAATTTATTTTCTTCCTGCATACTTGATCCTGAAAATGTACAAGTGTGTATTCATTGATCGAAAGAAACCAAAAGAGTCCATGGAGATAATGTCCAAGCTATTGATGAAAAAGGTAGGATATAAACAAATCTAAAAACGTTCAATAGAATAATAATATAATTAAGTATTATTATATATTTCTTTATGTTTGTTAAACATCACATTCAAGTATATTGTAGAAAACATTCTCTCAACTACCTATTTCCTCAGATACTTCCAATTTTCATTCAATTCTTCAATTCCGTCCTTGTTTCCTCAACTTGCGAGAGTCCCGTAAAGTGGCATCGTAAATCTCTTTTTATTTCTTATTTATACTGCCAATATCCCCTGAAAAATTGTTCCACATATACGTTGATGATACTATTATTCTAACATGCAATCCAGATCTGATTTTGCCAACTGCATCACTGCAAAAACACCTAACTCTTCTTGAGTTCTGGTTGAGTCAATAGAGAATTAAGTTTCTAGCAGAAAATCCAGCCATGAAGCTTTTACTCTCCGACCCTCTACTTATACACTAATTAGATTCAATAACAGCAATCACAAACAAACTAACTAGATCTAACATTATACAAGTATCTAAATTGGAATCCACATATCACACTAAAAGACAAGAATTGAAAATGGATGGTACAGATTCCTACTAAGTAAGAGATCTAAATTATCACTGATTGATGTACATTACTGAGATCAATTTGGAGCAGAACTTTGAGGTTCTAAACTTTCGATTACAGAGCAGAAAAAATTGTTTGTGTAAATGTTTGGAAGAGCATAGGCCTTCCACTTGGATTTGAAGGAGAAATGGTCAGCTTGATGCCCTCCCTTCCATATTCTTGTAGCAATACTGAGCAATATTTGGTACTTCTTCATTCAATGGCTACTTAATTGCCTCTGGTAGATGTTGGGGGATAGGTTTCCAACATCAAATTTTGATCACCGCTCATCTAAATGCAATTTATACTGTGATCGCAGTTGCTTAACTTGTCATCATTGGCATAGAAATCCAGAGCTTTGCCACTAGACAACAAGTACTCCTAACGAGGCATAAATTGTCAAATTATACACCTTATGGTGTTTATTTTATTAAAAAACTGACACTGTTTCTTTTTATTATTTTAACAAATGAAAATTTCTGTATTTAAAAATAAATGCCATTATATTGCAACTTACATATTCATTTTCAAATTATTATGAATACACTTTAAACCAAGGTCAATAAATTGTGATACTAAATGTTTTAATTTTACAATTCAAAATTTGCTTCTCGCTGGCAAAATGGTATTAGGGGGCAACTGATATGTGCTAAGATTAAAGCTATAATTATGTCATACATGGGGTGACTCTTTTACAATTTTGGCCTCAAATGGAATTCTTTTTATTTTCCTTCATGCCATTCATCATTGGATAGTCACATACAGAAACTAATAAGGAACCAGTATAATACTTTGTAAAGCCCCTTTCCCTAAATATCAGGCCTTCAACTTGTTTATGAAACAGCATTCAAATTTAACTTAATGATACATCATTTTATCATAATTTCACATTTTCCAAACCTCTTTAGCCAATACAAGATATCCTCTTCCCATATTTTATCAATGCAATATTTTATAAATTTTAACTGAATTGATAAAATTTTTGACTATAAATGTAGTTTGTTTCTAGCCAATGTCCTTTATCAGACAGATTTGCTAACAAGACTTACATACTCCAGTAACTGGCTCTGCCATAAAACTCATGATCTATGCGTTTGTCTATATAAAAATCTATTCACTGTATTTATTTCTAAAAAAATTATTATTTTCATTACAACAAAGAGAAAATAATATTGTTCTTTTAGTTATTTGATCAGTCCTATATTCTTCTTTGTGAAATTTACCACTAAAAAACACTCTTCAAGTATTCAAAAGTTGTTTTTTTTTGTTATAATGTACTTATATTTATAAAAACTGAGAATAATATTAATAACCCAATGTTATTATTTACATATAATCTGATTTTATCATAAATTAAGGTAATAAGTAAAAACAATAAATAAATAAAAAATTGATAGTACAGTCAAATAAAGTTGACTAACTCAGTGAATGGATATCGCCATTCACACAACCTAACAAATGTTTTAGGCGCAACAACTAAAGGCTTCAAGAAACCTGTGTGAGTACCGGATGGAGCAGTTAGAGATGAGGTTGAGAGGGCCCTAGGTCCTCTAAAGACTGTATAGCCTAGTTAGGAAATGAGTGGTCTAGCAGAAGGAATGTATATCAAATTATAAATAGTAATTCACTTCTACTTGACTATTTGTCTGAATTCGATTGAAGGCTTCTTAATTTCAGTTAACATTTTTCAAAATTTTAATGAACTATTTTATTTTCTAGGACAGAAAAGTATGCATTTTTCCTGAAGGTACTCGGAACAAAGAACTTAATGGCCTTTTGCCTTTCAAAAGAGGAGCTTTCAAAATAGCTATTGCCAACAAAGTGCCAATACTTCCAACAGTTATGTCTCCTTATTATTTCATAAAACAAGGCGAGAGATTTTCTGGGGGTAAGTATCATTTATTTATTTTGTTTGTTTCTTTCTGAGGGTATAGGCAGGAGCACATTGTTCTTATTAACAAAAAAGAACCACTAATGGCCCAGAGTGAATTATTATTCTAGTTCCTTTAAATTTTCAAAAAGCAACTACAATCCAATGGGCTATGAATTTACTTTGTGTACCCCAAAGATCTATCTAAGGTGGATATCGAAAATCAGGATCGTTTAAATTTAATATAGACTCAAAATGCATTAGTTATTGAGCTAAAAAGTTGTAACTATTGGTGGAGATCATGTATAGATAAATAAAACAAATTTAAAATCAATGTATTAAATTATTTAATTTTTCTTTCTTCATTTCAGGCTTAGTAAAAATATCTTGTCTGGATCCAATTGAAACAAAAGATCTACAAGAAAAGGACATAGATGACTTAATGAATAAAACAAGGCAATTAATGGAAGCTGAATTCTTGAAACTAAAAAGTGAAGTACTCAAGGAACATGAAGAGCTACACAACGCAACATACAAAATGGACAACAAATAGATAACTTAAATGACAAGATTGTCTATGGAAAACTCATAATGTTATCTTATACAATGTTCTTAAACTGTTTAACAAAAAGAAACTTTAACGGCAAACAAGACAAAATGAATTCAAAGAAACAAAAAGTTCATCACTTTATAAACATACGGTGTTTAAGACTCCTTTGCTGGGAATTCATTAGGAGATTAAAATTTTGCACAGCTACACCAGTTTCGTGTTGTCCACAATATTTATCTGGTATTCTTGGTATTTAAGTGGCTTCTTAAGGTGCTGGTGGTTGTGCTGCTTACGTGCCTCTTGGCAGTCTTGTATTTATCTTGACAATCATTACATGACCCCCACACCTAAGAACCATAACCACTACTACCTGAAAAAGCTGGTCAGAATACAGGAGAAATATTGTGGACAACTCGTTTGACACTACTGGAGCTAAACCGAGTTTTTAACCTGTTTTATAAACACATACTCATACAACAATTAATGACAATATTGGCCTTGACAATTAAATTGAAAAAGAGAAGCCTAAATGTTTTCAAACTGTTATTACTTCCATGTGTTTTACCTAAGACCTTTGCAGTGGCTAAAATTGTGCATAACCTGAAAGCACATGACACATTTTTCTTATTATTGTATAAGATATTTCACTTTATTGGGAACTGTAGTATTCAGACAGAAAGTACATTAAATAATTAGTTAAGGCTTCATTACTAAACAAAAATCAAAACATTGAGGCATAAATGATGTTTTCTTTTATCCATATTTATGTACATTGATTCTCACCATCAAGCTGAACGTTAAATTGAAAATGGCAGGATCTTTGCATTTTGTTTTTCTAGCAATGGTTATTCTCTTAAATAACTATATTTATGTCTAAAAGTTCACTTCTAGAGTATCCTTTATTATTGCCTATAGGTTCATCACATGTTGCTGGACTCATAAGTTATTTACACAGTAAACAGTTCAAACTAAATATTTCTAGGCTTTGAAATTTTAAATTAAGTAAAAGTAAAGCTCTCATGTTAACTAAATGTGTAAAAATATTTTTGTGTGGCTGAATAGTCCTATTTCTCATATTATTTCATATTGCACAACTGGTGGTTCATCAACACAACTTACAGATTCTGCAATTTAGAGGAGCGGCAAAAACAAGAATTTAAACAATTAAAATTAATATTGCAGAACGTAAGGTAGTTTGAATAAGGTGGGAGACATAAAATATTATTAAGAAGTTATTTCTTTGGATTTATGAAGTTTATTAGAACTTGTTTTTCCCATGTTACTAAAACTTCAGTTATTTCATCATTCCACTAAATGAGTGAAATATCAAAGTTGAAGCATATGTTAACTATAAGTTTCAACAGTACTTTACATAGAACAATTAGATGGAGAAACATATTTTTC
This sequence comes from Riptortus pedestris, assembly GCA_019009955.1. Taxonomy (NCBI): domain Eukaryota; kingdom Metazoa; phylum Arthropoda; class Insecta; order Hemiptera; family Alydidae; genus Riptortus; species Riptortus pedestris. The sequence goes on along the minus strand of CM032229.1, from coordinate 166,637,908 downwards.
TCCTGTCATTAGAAATGAACTCCTATAATAAACTTACATTAAAGTGTTACGTTAAAAAACCCAGCTACTATTTTGTTGTAATGTAATAAGTTGTATAACTTGTGATTGTATAATAAATAAATGTTAACTTCCATGTGACCAGACAAAATTTAAAAACATTTATTGTTTCAGAAGTATCTTGCAAAAACCAATTGCTTAATGTATAATTGTAAAAATATCTAGCAAATAATGGTGCATAATTTTTAGTAAAGCAAAAAGCAACTATTGTTGAAAAGTGATTTAATTCTTTAAGCCATTTTACATAGAGATATCAATGTTAAGGGTTTCTGATTGTATAATAATTAGGAATAAATTATGCTCATGATGAATTTGAGCAAGCATAGAGAGTTATAGCTTTGACTCCCCTATGGGTAAGAAAATTGGTGAAAGGATTATTCAAATAAAATCCTTAATCCACGCGGGATAAAAATTATGCTAACCAGTAGCTAACTCAACCAAGTTTACTTTAGTAAATAGCATAAGGTGGAGATTAATTTTATATATTATAAAATTAAGTTCAAAACCATAAATTTTTGTACTATAGTGAGTTTGCCTAGACATCAGAATAAAGCTTAAACTTGTAATTTAGTTAATTAGATGATAGTCATCATCCATTTGTGATGATATTTTTTTTTTTTTTTTTAATTACTTTCAAAATAAATGTTCACTGTTTTATAAAAACTATACTTGTTATTCCTGTTTCCTTCCCTTTAACAGTCTAAGTTTTCAACTAAACTAGAAAAAGTCAATGTTTCAAACACACAATAAATACACATGTTTACAAAAGGGGGCTTACTTCATTGAGAACTCCCCCATCTCATTTCTTTCTGAAATTGGACCAGGAGAAAGAGGAATCGAAATTTCTAAATATCTTCAATGATAACAGTCTGATCATAATCAATCTATTATGACGAGAATATTAATATAGCCTAAAGTCTAAGTTGGGTTAGTAGTAATATACATACCAAGTTTCATAGAATTTGGTTCAGCCGTTTATGCGTGGAAGGTAACAAACAAACACACACAAAAGAAACAAAATGCAGATATGGTGTCTATGACATGTGAAACGAAAAAGAAACGAGAAAAAAATCAATGTACAGACAGAGGTTACAATTATATATATATATATATATATATATATATATATATATATATATATAGATTTATATATATAGTAGCCAAGGTACCCGGCTTCGCTGAGCCATGATTTCCCCGCTTCGGGAAATCATTTGAGAAGGAAAGATTTTATTTTGTTTTTGGCAATACATCTATGTGTTCAACTGCTCTTCCCGTCGGGGAGCACTTTTCCCCGTAAGAGTCCCTTGGGCGACTTATGGAAAAAAATTTTTAGATTTGAAGAATAAATGAAAATAAGTCTCTAATCATTTCCTCTCCACTGCTTGACAAACCGTGAATAATTTAAATCATAATCATGGATGATAGCATTTATTATAATTAAATATCATCTATAATGTACGTATTTTGTATATACAATCTAGCTAAATACCCTGCAATGCACGGGGAATCATCGTTGACTGACTAATGATTGTAGTTTTATAGAAAATCCAATTGGAATCGGAATATCACAATTTTTCATTTCAGGACTCCCTCATAACCCCCACTCCCGTTCGGACCTAAAAATTTTAATATATTTTATAATCATGGAAGAATTAATGCAAATTCACATTCCGAGTTTTTTTAAGTTCGGTTCAATCGTTAGTGTCCAACAAAATTGTTGGCTCCCGCTTTAGTTTTTAATCTATATATCATTTATACTTCGTTACACGGCAAATGTGAATATAACAAATGTTACTTTAAATAACAAAATAAAAGCTTTTTTCATGTGCATATTTGCAAAAAAAACAGTAGAAACCGAAATACCGCTATTTTTAATTTCAGGCCTTCCTTACAACCCCCACTCCTGCCCGTCCCTAGAAATGTTGGTATGGCTTATTATAATAAAGGCGTTTGTGCTAACATACATACCGAGTTTTATTTAGTTCGGTTGAGTCTTTTGTGCCAAATAAAATTGTTGACTCCCGCTATATGTTTCAGCGTATACCTCGTTTATAATTCGGTATACGAAAGAAATGTATACAGCAAAAGTTACTCTAAATAACAAAATAAACAACTTTTGTTATGTGCATATTTGCCGAAAAATCCATTCGAAACGAAATATCGCTACTTTTAATTTCATGCCTCCATTATAACCCCCACTCCTGTTCGTCTCAGAGAATATTAATCCTAAAGTCTAAGTTGGGTTAGTAGTAATATACATACCAAGTTTCGTAAAATTCGGTTCAGCCGTTTATGCGTTAAAAGGTAACAAACAAACAAATAAACAAACAAACACACACGAAAGAAACAAAATGCAGGGATGGTGTCTATGACATGTGAAACGAAAAGTTATCGTTAAAATTTTGCGAAAAAATCAATGCACAGACAGAGGTAACAATTGTATATATATACTAGCTCAGATACCCGGCTTCGCTCGGGAATTCATTTGAGGCTGAATGGTGATGGTATTTTTTTGGCAAGGCTTTAGTTTGCACAATATTTTCACCTTTACCCCGTCCCACTATTTAGGATTAACACCCGTTGTTGGCATTTGTTAATAATAAAATTAATTTTTTATGTAAGTCTTCACTGTCCTCCAAATTGTCATATTTCCCGGTCTCCTGTGCATTATGCATAGATCTCAGTTATTAAGCACAAAATTGTGGTGAAATGAAAGATCAATATTATTAATTTCAGGCCTCCCTTATACCCCCACTCCTGCCTGTCCCTAGAAATGTTAGTATGGCTTATTATATGGAAACGAGTTAGTGCTAATACACATACCGAGTTTTATTTATTTTGGCTGGGTCTTTTGTCCCAAATAAAATTGTTCACTTCCGCTATAGGTTTTAGCGTATATCTCGTTTATAATGCGGTATACGAAAAAAGTGAGTAAAACAACTGAGGAAAGAAAGAGGGAGTGAGAAAGGTTCTAGATTACAGGAAGGTCTCCCACCGTCCCTGACGATCCAGGTTAACCAACAGAACATGACTAACGGCTAACTCTCAATTTCCGCTAACATTACCTTATATTCAGATTCTATTTTCAATTCTAATTATGTATGTTTAAATACTTTCGTTTTTTGTGAATTAATTGATGTTTTAAACACATTAAAGGATGAAATTACTTACTTCCGATTAATTAATGTTCTAGTGAAAGACAGAGGAAAGGGGGGGGGGGAGTAAAATACTTTGCTCCTCATGAAACAGCTACTTGTTTTTAAAATGCTTCATACAATGAAATGTTCTTGTTTATCGTCATGTTCATAATTGCCGAAAAACCAATTAGGAAACGAAAATACCGCTATTATTAATTTCAGGCATTCCTTATAACCCCCACTCCTGCCCGTGCCTAGAAATGTTGATATGGTTTGTTATAAAGAAAGCGTTAGTGCTAATACACATACCGAGTTTTATTTATTTCGGTTGGGTCTATTGTCACCAAATAAAATTGTTCACTTCCGTTATAGATTTTAGCGTAAATCTCGTTTATTATTCGGTATACGAAAAAAAGTGTATATAACAAATGTTACTCTAAATAACAAAGTAAACAACTTTTGTTATGTTCATATTTACCGAAAAACCAATAGGAAACGAAAATATCGCTATTTTTTAATTTCTAGCTTCCCTTATAAACCCCCACTCCTGCCCGTCCCTATAAATGTTGGTATGGCTTGTGATAATGAAAGCGTTAGTGCTAATACACATACCGAGTTTTACTTAGTTCGGTTGAGTGTTTTGTACCAAATAAAATTATTGACTCCCACTATAATTTTTAGCGTATAACTCATTTATACTTCCGTATACGACGAAAGTATATTTTACAAACGTTACTCTAAATAACAAAATAAACAACTTCTGTTATGTGCATATTTACCGAAAAACCAATAGGAAACGAAATATCGCTATTTTTAATTTCAGGCCTCGCTTATAACCCCCACTCCTGTTTGTCTTAGAGAATATTAATATAGCCTAAAGTATAAGTTGAGCTAGTAGTCATATACATACCAAGTTTCATAAAATTCGGTTCAGCCGTTTATGCGTGAAAAGGTAACAAATAAACATACACGAAAGAAACAAAATGCAGTTTTGGTGTCTATGACATGTGAAACGAAAAGTTATCGTGAAATTTTGCGAAAAAAATCAATGTACAGACAGAGGTAACAATTGTGTGTATATATATATATATATATATATATATATATATATATATATATATATATATATTACCAAATAAAAAATTGTTTGTATTATATTTGGTATCAAACATTCCGCTAGAGGGGAGGGGGCACTCTTAATTTTTCCGAGGGCCCACAGAGCTGCCAGTCCGACTCAGTTTTCATCCTTTTTTGAAAAGCCACAATAATTTTTTGACTAACTACTAATAGTAGCTGAGCCTTTTTTATCGGCGTTTTTTTTTTTTTATTAAACGCTACATAATTTGCTTGTGTATTGGTGATAAGCGTATACATCGCTAGTTTATATTTTTATAAATTTATTTTTTATCCAATTTATAATAATTGGTGTTTAGGAAGGTGAATATAATTTTGTTTTTTGTCCTGTTGCTGTGTCCATTGTCGTTTCCTCGTTTATCATCAGATGAGCAACCCAGGATGACTGTCCAAAAGGACTATCACCACATCAACGACTTCAATTAGTGCTGAAGGCTTAGAAAAATAAGAATGTTAGTGTTTGCCATTACTATACATTATCTACATTGTCCCTCCACAACTTCTGCTCCCAGATATTGTGGAAATTCAGCATTGTTGTTGCACAGTAAGATTTAAAACCAATTTCAATCAGTCGACTGAACTAGAAAATGAAAAAAGTCCGTCATGCAGGGGCTGCGTAAACTAAGCAGATTTCCCACGTGAAGTTTTACAATAGAGAAATCTGCCTAATAACAACTGTAGTAGTAAGAAACCTCTAAACCTAAAAGATTATTTAGGGCGTAATAACCCAGTAGTTTCTAGCCCCAAAAAACAGTTAACCTAACCTCTAAACCTATTCACGAGGGACGAATAGTTAAGGAAACGCCCGCCAGAGCTCTCGGCGGAAAGTCCGAACATAGCCTACTGGTGACCACACGCAGAATACAAATGCAAATATCTCCGTTAATATTCAAGATACAGAATAAATGTATAGAACAATATTTATAGTAAATTTAATTTGCAATAAGATTTATTTTATACAATGTTTCGATCCAACGCATAATAACGGAGATATTTTGAATTTTCAAAAATCCCCTCCTCTAAACTCCCCCTCCCACTGGTCTGATTTCAGCCATTAACGAACTTGATCTTCCTTTTTACATAAAACGATTAAATTCCGAGTTTGGTAACGAAAAAAAAAAATTGCGACCGCTAGAGCGTTAACAGACAAATATATATATATATATATATATATATATATATATATATATATATATATATATATATATATATAATTTTGAACGGACCTCATTTTCGTCATCTCCTGGGTAGGATCGATGGACATTTGAAGAAATTTTTCGAAACTCTCATCATGAGTACGACCTCAATAGCTGATTTCCCTTAAGGGAAATCTGCTAAAAGATTTATGAACATTGCTCTGTGTAAGAGTGCACTAATATATGCAACAGGTGTGATACATAAGAAAACTGCCAATGTTCTCAAAGAATTGGTATTATCCACAAAGGTTCTACAAAATTTACCCATAGTCGTTATCACACATTCAGTGAGAAACATTAATTATCATTTATATATTGTAAATAAACTTACTACGTAATGCTGCTCTAGCTTCCCCATGAACCACTTCAATATTTAATTATTCTTTAAAAAACAAAAAGTCCTTCAGGGGCTGCGTACACTAAGCAGATTTCCCAAGCGAAGGTTTACAATAGGTATATATACTTACAAGTAACACTACCGTGAATGCTCAGTAAATTTACAATACAAGTTAATAATATCTTCAAGGGAAAGCGGTTGAATTGTAAACAATCCAGCCAGCCTCGTAGCGCTGCATAGAAAGACAAACAATTAATGAAATATATCTGAATATAACATATTAATTTTATTGAAAACAAGCATATAACTAAACAAGCATTCCTCCCTCCTGAGGATTTCCATCAGGAACAGTTTCCTTGTCTACCCAAGTGGGTAATATTAAAAATCCCATTTTAGCAGATTTCCCTTACATGGTGTTATATTTGTTGTTTATGTAACTGACCCTAAGGGAAATCTGCTAAAATGGGAGTTTTAATATTACCCACTTGGGTAGACAAGGAAACTGTTCCTGATTGAAATCCTCAGGAGGGAGGAATGCTTGTTTAGTTATATGCTTTTCAGAGTTTAATGGCAAGGGCCACCAATAAAAGTCCGTCACGCAGGGGCTGCGTAAACTAAGCAGATTTCTCAAGCGAAGGTTTAAAATAGATAAATATACATACTGGTAACACCACCGTAAATATTAAGTGAATAAATACAAAGGGTAATGGGAAATCTTTCAGTTACAAGTTAATAACTATGCAACGGAAATCGTCTGAATTGTAAACAAACAGGCCAGCCAACCTGAATTCTAGACCGGAAAGATAAACGATTTAAGCGATATATTAATGAAATATATCTGAACATAACACATTAATTTTATTGAAAGCTATTTACTATAGCTAATGCTGTAATTTGTTATGAATCAGAATAATTTTAATCTCAATTACTTAAATTTTCGTAATCCTAGAACAAAAGAAGGGATCAACAAAACGTATTTGCATATACCTCACAAAGTAAAAGTTCAATGAAAACAATAATCCCTATTTAACCTTGTAATGAAGTGGTTCATGATATAACAGCTTATTATTAATATAACATGAGTAGGAGTAGGGGGGGAGGGGTTACTGAAAGCGGAAAAATATAAAATCCAAATATCTCGGTTAATATTCATGATACAGAAAATAAGTATAGAACAATATTTATAGATAATTTAATTTGCAAAAGGATGGTTCTACACAATATTTTGATCCGACGTATGGTAACGGAGATATTTCGGATTTTCGAAAATCCCCCCTCCCACTGGTCTGATTTCAGCTATTAACGAACTTGACCTTTATTTTTGCATAAAACGATTAAATATGGAATTTGGTAACGATCAAACAAAAATTGCGACCACTAGAGCGTTAACACACACACACACACACACACACACACATATATTTATATATATATATATATATATATATATATATATATATATATATACATATATAATTTTGAAAGGACCTCATTTCGTCATCTCCTGGGTAGGGTCGATGGACATTTGAGGAAATTATTCAAAAGTCGCGTCACGAATACGACATCAATAGCTGATTTCCCCTAAGGGAAATCTGCTAAAGCACATTTCTTTCTTCACATTGCCTTACATGTCCCCCCTCTTCAGGGGCCACTCAGCTCTGAAGTGCTCATACAGTAGAGGGATTACACTTCCTCAATGGGGAGGTCGTTGGACGCATAAACTACTTCCTTGTGAAATTAGAAAACAAAATTTATTTTGTGACGTCTTCAAAGACATATACTAAAAAAGTGCTGATTTTAATTAGTTCTCATTACTCAGTGATTGCCATGAAAAAGGAAAAATATGCCATATTTGAATATATTAATTAAGAATTATGTTAATTATGAATTATTTCTCATAGTTATTGGAGACTCTGTAATCGAATATTACTCTAAAAATATCTCAATTAAGAAGGATAAGCATCATTACAATTCTTGCCCAGGGAAGGTTCTCAACAAGAATACCTGTGTTAATTATTTTTGGCCATTATATGGGGTGAACTTCTTCCAAGCAGATTCAAACAAACCAAATATACAAGCCGAATCCTTCTTTCGCCTGTAAGTAATACCAAAATTTCTTATTATTTATCTTTTTAACTTTTAATTGTATTTGCTAATATTAACATTATTTAATAGTATAAACACTGTTTTCAAAAGTGTGTATACATATATAAAAATGTAACTCTTTTAGGTTCATTTTAGCAGACTTCCCTTTACGGAAATCAGCTATTGAGGACGTACATAAGACGCGATTTTCGAAAAGTGTCTTCAAATGTTCATCCTATCATTTAGATGACGAAAATGAGGTCGGTTCAAAATTATATATATACTTGTCTATTACCAATTGTCTTATCGTTACAAAACTCGATATATAATCGTTTTATGAAAGATCAAGTTCGTTTACGGCTGAAATCGGACCTGTGGGAGAGGGGGAGAATTTTGAAAAATCGAAATATTTCCGTTATTATGAGTTGGATCGAAAATTTATTGTAAATGTAATTTTCTATAAATGAAGTTATATATATTTATTATCTAACTTCAATATTTATGGAGATATTTGCATTTTTTAATTTCCAGCCTTCAGAAATCCCTCACTCCTACCCATGTTGCATAAACAATGCTCTGTTATGTAATGAAACACTTCATTTGAAATTTAGATACCAAATATTTTTCTCAGTGAACTTTTACGTTTTAAGATAAATGCAAATGCGTGGGGAATCTGCATTGTTAATTCAGCACCTGCATGACGGACTTTCCGTTTTAACAGATTTCCCTTTAGGGAAATCAGCTATTGAGGTCGTACTCATGACGCGATTTTCGAAAATTTTCTTCAAATGTCCATCGATCCTACCCAGGAGATGACGAAAATGAGGTCCGTCCCGTTCAAAGTTATATATATATATATATATATATATATATATATATATATATATATTTGTCTGTTAACGCTCTAGCGGTCGCAATTTTTATTTGACCGTTACCAAACTCGATATTTAAACGTTTTAAACGTATTTGTCAAAAAGACAGATCAAGTGCGTTAATGGATGAAATCGGACCAGTGGGAGGGGGGGTTTAGAGGGGGGATTTTCGAAAATTCGGAATATCTCCGTTACCATACGTCGGATCACAAAAGTGTATAGAACCAATCTTATTGTAAACTAAATTTACTATAAATATTGTTCTATACATTTATTCTCTAAAATGAATATTAACCGAGATATTGGCATCTTTATTACATTTGGGCCGATAACATATGATGGAATTTCCCTCCAAAAGCTAGTTCGGCCCTTTGCCGTAACTGTTTGTCTCTCGTATGTAGATTTCTCTATTGTATAGTATAACTTCACGTGGGAAATCTGCTTAGTTTGCGTAGCCCCTGCGTGACGGACTTTTAGCAGATTTCCCTTAAGGGAAATCAGCTATTGAGGTCGTACTCATGACGCGAGTTTCAACTAATTTCTTCAAATGTCCATCGATCCTACCCAGGAGATGACGAAAATGAGGTCCGTACAAAACTATATATATATATATATATATATATATATATATATATATATATATATATATATATATATATTTGTCTGTTAACACTCTAGCGGTCGCAATTTTTGTTGACTCGGTATTTAATCGTTTTATGTAAAAATAAAGATCAAGTTCGTTAATGGCTGAAATCGGACCAGTAGGAGGGGGGGGGTTTAGAGAGGGAGATTTTTGTAAATTCGAAATATCTCCGTTATTATGCGTCGGATCGAAAATTCGTATTGAACCAATCTTATTGCAAATTAAATTTACTATACATATTGTTCTATACATTTATTCTCTATCTTGAATATTAACCGAGATATTTGCATTTGTATTCTGTGTATGATCGGCAGGGGTCGGCTATGTTCGGGACGTTCCGCCGAGAGCTCTGGAGGCCGTTTCCATAACTACTGGTCTCTCTTGAATAGGTTTAGAGATACCTTACTACAACAGTTGTTATTGGGCAGATTTATCTACTGTATAACTTCACGTGGGAAATCTGCTTAGTTTATGCAGCCCCTGCGTGACGGACTTTTTATTTCATGAGTTGGTATATTGATAAATTGGACATACACTAGGAGGGAATAATATATAGCAAATTTACAGTACATGTAACAGACGAAATCTTGTATATGGACCTTATTGCTTGTCATAAAAATATCTATAAATTATGTTGGATGAAATTTTTGATCTGATGAATTCGAACGGAGACATCGTTTAACACTTTCAAATAAAATAATTTTAAAGGAATTATGGGAAAACCTTATGGGAGAACAACATTTCGTATTTAGGGTTCAAATAATGTGTTTCATAATATACCAGTTTATTGTTGATGTCATAAGTAGGAGGGGGTTACTGTAGCTCAAAAACTATATAAAGCAAATATCTCGGTTAATAATCAAGATATTGGAAAAACGTAATTAACAACATTTAAAGAATATTTAAGATTTATTTATTTATTATTTATTAACGTCCACTTTTTGCAACTAAGGCTAATTGGGACGGGTTATCTACAGGTTACCACCCTTTTCTAGCCAGGGTGGGATTTTAGGATGTTATTTAATGAATTTCGTCACTAAATAATTTCCTTTGCCCAGGCGAGAATCGAACTCGCCACTCTAGGTTTGCCAAATGAAATAAAGATTTTAATTTTGAGAAAAGGTAGAAATTACTAGGTGCCAAGTCTGGGCTGTAGAGTGGGTGAGAGATTTCTTGGAATCCACAGTCCTTCACAGCGGCCTTGGAAATCAATGCTGTGTGGACAGAGGAATTGTCGTGAAGGAGGCGGACGCCTCTGCTTAACTTCCCTCGCCTCGTCTCTTTAATGGCGTCTCGTAACCGGTGAAGTAGGGCTGCATAATACTCACCATTCATTGTGGTATTCCTTTCTTTAAAATCTATCAATAGTATTCCTTTACAGTCCCAAAAATTGTGGCCATTATCTTTTTTGTTGAGTGCGTGACTTTTTCCGGGACCTGGGTCATCTTCTAGACTTTCTCTCCCTAACTTAAATAATTTTGCCCATCCTTTCACTGTGGAATACGAGGGGGAGGACTGCCTGTATACACAATCCAAGCGCTCTTTAATTTGCGCAGGAGTAAGACCCTCTTTACAAAAGAATTTAATTACCGCATGGTCCTAGAGTTTAAACATTGTAAAAATGGGGAGTTTCCTTTAAGGCTGGACACTGACTGACAAGACTGAGGAAGTGCGGGCGATGGGTATGGAGTGAGCAGGCATGGACCTGCATAGGCGTGCAGGTCCCGGCACGTTTGAAGGAGGGCAAGTAGGACAGGCCGGAAACTTATGGACCTTACTACGTATATATATAAATATCCTATATATCCCCTAAGGGATGTCTGCTGAAACTCATATGGTAGTCTAGCGCCTTACATATTCAACAATTTACTGGTTTTTATATTTCATCAAATAATTTATTGCTTCTTAAATACATCCACTTTAACCTGGCTACTGTCGGCTTGTAGTTCATTTTTGTTATCATTCTCTTCCCCTTGTAGTCCATTTTTTTTTTATCCTTCTCTTGTAGTTTCTATAAATGTTTTGGTCATTGGTACCTTATTACTTGGATGCAGTCAGTTAATGTGTTTTACTGTCAGTGTCACCATCCTGTTGCAGTACCAACATTTAGGTTCATGTTCCCTAGTCATTGAAAGTCATTATTGTCTTAGTCTAGTGTGCCCTAACAGGGTGTACTGTAAACTGATATTAGCAATTTATTTCTTATTTTGTGATTCCATTATTTGTTTTTATTTTTTTTTTTTTTGTGATTGAGCATTATTTATTGAGAATTGACACTTATTCTTCTTTTTCCAGGTACCAAAATGTGGTTGGAGATTACCTCTATACTCCTGTGCATTTATTACATACCTGCATTTGTGCCTCCCTATCATTGGATAAGGTACTACTTGTGCTATTTGGCATATGGACTATTTACTGCATTAACTCCATTGGTTTTGTACCCCTTATACCTCTTCAATGTGGACTACTTTTCATGGTATATTTATTTGAGTGATATTTAACAGATATTTGGGGGTCCAAGAATATTTGAGAGTACATACTTTTCCACATTTATACTTCCGAGGAAATTGCTCTAGGGAGGATATTTGACTAATTTTAATAAAATTTTTGTTACATGGATTCGTAATTCATTGAGTCACAAGAAGTACCTAATAAAAAGAAAGTCTGCCCTGCTGGAGCTTCGTAAACCAAACAGAATTCCTTACTGTCCTGGTTGCTGCAGATTTGTCACCATTTATTCTCTATATCTCCCATAATGTGAGTCTTATGTAAATAGGACTTGAATTATAAGCTGTGCACAGTCTAGAGCCACGGGTACTCGGATTGTAAGAGTGGGGCTTTACAGAAGCCTGAAAATGAAAAAAACTACAATTTTCTCGATTAATACATGAGTTAGAGTAAATATATATAAAACATACCCTGCTTCGTTTATGCATCTCCTGACTTTCAATTAATTTTGAAACAACAAAAATGTTTTGTATTTAAAGTAGACAAATATTTCTAGAGCATTTTCCTTCAATACATGTGATATTTTATTGTTATCATGTAATAAATAATATATTTATTGCATTGACCATTAAATGTAAATTATACATTTATTACATTGGTAATGCAATGTAAATTATACATTTATTACATTGATAATGGAATGTAAACAATAAATTATTACATTGACCGTGCAATGTAAGTATACATTTATTACATAGATCATGCAATGTAAATTGTACTTTTATAAATTCATTATGCAATGAAAATATTGCATTTATTACATTGATAATGCAATGTAAATTATACATTTATTACTTTGATAATGCAATGTAAACAATACATTATTACATTGACCATGCAATGTATGTAATACATTTATTACATAGATCATGCAATGTAAATTGTATTGGGTTGATGCAAAATTAAAGCAGGTTTCCTCTATTGCGATATCTTAATTCCAATTGTGTAAACAAAGCAAATCCTAACATTGATCATTATTATACCTAAACAAACCTTATCTAATACCCTCTCTTTCACCATGAATTTGATCAGTAAAATCATTTTGTTCAGTGTGTTCAAAGGTCTTAAATCGAAAATGTCGAAGTTTTCGAAGATTTTCGTCAAATTTATTTTTACGAATTTAAATTAGGGCGCAGGAAGGTAGGGGCCATAATTTTGCTCTTGACCACGACCAGCTGAGGTCAATAGTGGAAGAAGACCCAACCAAAACCACCCGAGAAATAGCGGCAGAACTCGGCGTGAACCAATCCACAGTTGTACGCCACTTGGAAGCAATTGGTAAGGTAAAAAAGTTGTCCAAGTGGGTGACACACCAATTAAAGCACCATCAAATTAAAAATTAATACGTTTATTACATTGAGCACACAATACCATTTATGAGAGAACTGCTTATTTATATTGCTAACTCACTAAATAAAAAATAATATATTAGAAACATAATAAAATAATCATTTATATATTTTCCTTTGTAAGACATTTCTTTAAACCATAAGAATTTTTCTACGCCCATACAAATGTACTCCAATTAGCCATAGTAGCAAAAAGTGGACTTAATAAATAATAAAACATTTGTAGTCACCTATATATCTTGAAGGCAATAATTTTCTAATGAATTACAGACTAAATATTTTGGATTACTTCACTGTTACAGGATCATATTAAAGATGCTGCACCATTTTACTAAAAACATAGGAATAAATTGGGAGTTAAGGAATCAAGGAATATTTAAAAATCTTAAGTGCGGGGTGGCTGTTGTAAATCATCAATCCGCCTTTGATGTTCTCAGTAAGTACATAACACTAGTTTAGTTTTATGAGCAATACATAACAAGCAAAGGTTTTTATACAGAATTTGGTCAAACAGATGACAAATTAAATCAACAGCATTGCCATGTTTTGCTGAAATTTATTTAGGTGTTCAAGTTCTATAATATTTCAATTCCATGCCACCAGTTAGTTGTTAAATTAGTAAAGAAAAACATTGAATTGAGAAATATTGCGCGCAAAAGTTTTTCAGCTGTATGTACTATGTGGCTCTCGTTTATTAAATTAACAAACTGTTCGATTCACACACCACTTGAAAATGTCTGTATGGCCATTTCTTACTTAAAAACAGTTCAGAAGGTTTCTATAGATTCTTATATTAGGGAGTCAACTATCCCAAGATACATAATATTCAATATGGGAATTACAAATTTCCAACTAGGAGTGAAGGAATTACGGCGACATCGAATTCATTTCAATATCAACTAGATAATAATGGTTTTATCAAGAAAATGTAGAGAATAAATTATGTTTTGTATATAGTTTTCGATCCTAAAATGATATTTAAATTTATGAATTTTGCAATGTTGACTTACAACTTCCCCTCCCCCAAATGATTTTTTTTTTTCCACGGTAACGGTTTCATAGAATTGGGAAATATTTTGTATATGTATTAAGGGGATATCTATTACTAGTTTAGGTTATTTTTTGCTTTACTAGAACTTTCAGGAGTGGGAGTTAATACTCCCGCTCCTTTACACGAAGACAAAACAGAAATTCAGTAATGTATTTCTTAATACTGGTTTTAAAACTACAAATAACTTAGTAACTATTCAAGACAGAAAAAAAATGCATATAACAACATCTATAGGTAATAAAATGCTCAATAACACTGATTTTGTACACTCCAACATAAAATAAAGGAAAAATTTTGAATGGGTGGGTGGGTGGGTGCGTGCGTGTGTGTGTGTGAGTATATATATGAGAATGAATGAACGGACCTTATTGTTCTCATCTACTTGACAGAATCAATGGACATTTGAGGAAATGTTTCGAAAATTGTGTCATGAGTACTACCTCAATAGCTGATTTCCCCTAAGGGAAATCTTCCAAAACATGGTGTTATTAAAAAGAAAAAAGAATTATCCTAAGTAATTATAAATCTAAACACAGAATACAATCATGGTATATGATCATTAGAATCAAGAGGTCAAAAAGGGGTATTACTTTCTAAAGGTAAAGATGGAAGACAAATATTATACTCGTTGCCTTCCTGTAATTTTAATTTGTATTTCATGGGAAGCCAATTAGAATACATTCCACAGCTATTTAGAATAGACCAATAAAATTATTTTTTATCAAAGAATCATTGATAAAGATAAAGATGTTACTTCAACACAAAGCTAGTTGTTTTTAGCATTTTTCCCTTCAGGGAAGTCCGCAAACTTTCAACATAAATGCATGTCGGTCGTTCACGTAAAATCTTAAGGGGTCTGTCATACAGGTGCTGTGTAACAAGTCAGGTTTTCCATGACACATAAACTGGCTATTTATTTAAAACAGCTTAATCAAAAACATCTTATGTCCTGATTAAATTTCAAGTCCTCTTTACATAGGATTCATATTACAGGATAAGGAGAAAATGGAATCTAGGATGATGTCATTAACATGGCAAGTACAAAATCTGCTTAATTTTTCCTTCACAGACTTTGTTTTAGCCTTCCGTTAAGCCCCTCTTATCTTGCGATTTTTATTTTTTATTAAGTAACACAAAATAAAATGTGAGATTATAATGCACATTCAACATGTGGAAAATTGTTCTGGTAGATGAGATTATCTGCGTGTTATTCCACCAAATGGGAAATTAGCTTAGTAAGCAGTATAATATAGTAGTAGTATAATTAAATGTCTATATTTGGCAAATAACCACAGAGCTAATGAACCAAAAAATTCTTAGAGCTTTCTACTTGATCAGTGTGCAATATCAAGAAACCTAATTAAAAAGAAACTAATGTGCTTTTAATGAGTGTAAAAATTAATAAAAACTATTTTTTTATGTTCTTAGACATTATAGTTATGAATGATGGAGTTCAATCAATGACTGGTGTGGGCAAGAAAGAAATCATTTTTTTGTTTCCTGTATACTTGATTCTTAAGATGTACAAGTGTGTATTCATTGATCGGAAGAAGCCAAAAGAATCCATAGAGATAATGTCAAAGCTACTGTTGAAAAAGGTAGGATTTAAACAATTTTATAAACTTGAAATAAAATAATATATACTTATGTTAATACTAGCTCAGATACCTGGCTTCGCCCGGGAATTCATTTGAGGCTGAATGGTGATGGTATTTTTTAGCAGGCTTTACATTGCACAATATTTTGACATTTACCCGTCCCAGTGTTTAGGATTGATACCCATCTTTGCCGTGGATTTGCTAGTAATAGAATTATTTGTTCGATAAGGCTTCACAGTCTTCGATATTTTTATATTTCCCGTCTCTTATACATGTAAATATGGTGAATTTTTATTTCAGGCCTCCCTTTTAACCCCCCTCCCGTTCGAACATAAAAATTTTAATATAACTTATAATCATGGAAGAATTAATGCTAATTGACATACCGAGTTTTGTTAAGTTCGGTTCAGCCGTTAGTACCCGCTAACGGTTGTCGTAGGTATACGACAAAAGTGTATATAACAAAAGTTACTCCAAATAACAAAATAAACAACTTTTGTTATGTTTATATTGGCGGAAAAACCAATAGGAAACGAAATATCGCTATTTTTAATTTCAGGATTCCCTTATAACCCCCACTCCTGCCCGTCCATAGAAATGTTGGTATGGCTTATTATAATGAAGGCCTCACTGCTAATACACATACCGAGTTTTATTTAGTTCGGTTGAGTCTTTTTTGGCAAATGATATTGTTGACTCCCGCTATAATTTTTAGCGTATAACGCATTTAAACTTCGGTATACGACAAAAGTGTATATAACAAAAGTTACTCTAAATAACAAAATAAACAACTTTTTTTATGTGCATATTTACCGAAAAACCAATAGAAAACGAAATATCGCTATTTTTAATTTCAGGCTTCCCTTATAACCCCCACTCCTGTTCGTCTCAGAGAACATTAATATAGCCTAAAGTCTAAGTTGGGTTAGTAGTAATATAAATACCAAGTTTCATAAAATTCGGTTCAGCTGTTTATGCGTGAAAAGGTAACAAACAAACAAACATACACGAAAGAAACAAAATGCAGATATGGTGTCTATGAAATGTGAAACGAAAAGTTATCGTGAAATTTCGCGAAAAAAATCAATGTACAGACAGAGGTTACAATTTTATATATATATAGATATATACATATACGCATGCTAGCATGCGCACACACACATAATGGAAAAGAACTAATGAATCAAAGGAATTCTAAAGAGTTTAACCTTACTCTTTAAAGCAATTCCAAGAAGAGAGCTTACTCTTGCTGGTTCCAAGCACAGTAGAACTCACACAGCCCATAGCTAATATCATGGGTTTCAGACTTCATTTCTATTTATCTGATCAGCTGAATTGATTAAAGAAATCTAAATTTTAATCTCAGTTGAAAGTTCTTCAAAATTATTTTAATTTTACAGGATAGAAAAGTGTGCATTTTTCCTGAAGGTACTCGGAACAGAGATCTTAATGGTCTTTTACCTTTCAAAAGAGGAGCATTCAAAATAGCAATTGGAAACAAAGTACCAATACTTCCCTTAGTCATATCTCCTTATTATTTTATAAAGCAAGGAGAGAAGTTTTCTGGGGGTAAGACTCTCTTATTTATTTTTGTTTTCATATTTTAGATTCTTGAGCCTTGCCAAAGGCAAAATGTTTTAATTATTAAAAATCTGACATGGGCACATGACTTCCTTGTACTCCTATCAAAGTAAATAAAGGTACTGTTTGGTTGCATTTCAATTCAAATGATCAATTAGCCATAGTAGCACAAAGTGGACGTTAATAAATAAATAAGATTTAAAATTATTTTATTTGAAAGTGATATATGATAGCTCTGTTCTAATACATCTCATCGAAATATTATTTCCAGATATTTTTATGATACAAAACAAGGTTTCTATAACATTTTTTTTTTTTTCTTCACTCTCTCTAAACTTCCTCCTCCACCTTAGTCGATTTTGATCAAAAGGGGACATGCCCAACTAGATGTTATAACAATTCCAAATATGAAATTTCAATATTCTAAGGCAACCCGTTTTTGAGTTCTATGAGATACATACATATGTCATACAGAAATTAGTCAAAATGAATAGATAATTCATTTGAAAACTGAAAATCAAAACTTTTTGTGATTACATTTTCTTTATTTTGTATAAAACAAGTACAAGTAAAAATTAATAATGGACCATAGCCTATCACACAAAAAGTAAATAGTCCAAGATGGATACCAAGAAGTCAGTGTGGCCAAATTTCAATATGGACAAAAGATGTATTAGTAATTTAACTGAAAAGTTGACACTAAAGGTGGATATTATCAATGGATAAATAAAGCAACTTTAAAATTGTAGAAAGTATTAATTTATTTAACTTTCTTTTTCATTTCAGGTAATATAATAATATCTTGTCTAGAGCCTATT
Organism: Riptortus pedestris; assembly: GCA_019009955.1. NCBI lineage: Eukaryota > Metazoa > Arthropoda > Insecta > Hemiptera > Alydidae > Riptortus > Riptortus pedestris. The sequence continues at coordinate 166,619,542 of CM032229.1, read as the reverse complement.
GAAACAAAAGATCTGCAAGAAAAGGATATAGATGACTTAATGAATAAAACAAGAAAATTAATGGAAGCTGAATTCTTGAAGCTGAAAAGCGAAGTACTCAATGATCATGAAGTGCTGCACAATTCAGCATACAAAATGAAAACTTAAATGACTCAAGATTGTATATATTTAAGTCAAAGTGTCATCTTATTTCAGTTTCTTAGTCTTTGTAACCAGAGGCGTTAATGACATAAAGCTAAAATAGATTCAAGGAAAGAAAAAAGTCAACTTTTATAAATAAATGGTACTAAAAACAAACACATACATCAATTAATAACAATGCATTGATTCTAAGTTTGACAAAGAAAAACCAAAATCATTTCAAAATTTTGTATTTTAGGAGCTTCATGCGTTCCTAGAACCCTTATAATGGGTACAATCTTGCACAACATCTATGTGTAACATAACATTTATACTCTTTACTTTATTATTATTATAACCATTTCACTTTATTGAGAACATTTATATCCACAAAGAGAAAGTAAAAAGTTTATATAGCTACACAGAAAGTTAGTAAATGTATTATTACTAGGAAACATCAAAACATCGAGGCATGAATAATGTTTTTATTTTTTTGTCCATATTTATGTACACTGTTTTTCACCAAAAGGCAACACATAAAATTTAAAATGATAGGATCTTTATTTTTTTTTTTAATAATTAGATACAATCCTAAAAACTAACAAATCTAAAGTATCCATTGTGAAAATCTAAAGACATCACATTTCTTGGTCTCATGAGTCATTTAATCAGTATACAGTATATAACAAAATATTTTTAGGCTTTGCAATTTTAAATTATATAAAAGTATAGCTCTCAAGTTAAGTATATTTATAAAAATATTTGTATACTGAACAGTCTTATTTGGTGAAATTAGTTTATATGTCAAAGTCAAAAGATACAGTAGCTAGAAGTTCTCAACATGGCATTATATAGAATAATTAGATGGACAAACATTTTATTATATTTGATTTTTATTTCATAAGAAACGAGCACAAGTTAAGAAAAACAATGTGTATTATAAGATTTTTATCTATCTCGTATTAAACACTTATACTTTAGTGTTATGTTAAAAACTTCCAATCGCCATGTCCATAGTTCTATGTTTTTGTCATATTTCAATAGTCTACAGCTTTAAATAAATAAATGTTAACTATCATGTGATGTGAGAAGGCAAATTATCGAAGTTACATAATTTTTAGTACTACAAACACCAAGTAGTAGTATTTTTGAAGGATACAAGTGAGTTCAATTGTTTAAGGTATTTTTTAGTAAACTAGCAATGCTAAGAGTTCCTGAATGTATGATAATTATTAATAAATTGTAGACAGAGGAAGAGTGGGATAGCCATGAGCAAGCTATAATGCTCTCGATGAATTTAATTGGATTGGCTTCAATTACCATATTGGTAAAGAAATTTACTTACAAAAGAACTATAAAAAGAAAATCCTTAATTCCAAGTAGGACAAAATTAGAGCTGACCAGTAGATAACTTGTTCTAATTAGCGTTAGTAATATAAGGTGCACATTAATGTCATATATGTATACATTTGTTATATTTAAGACTTCAGAACCTTATTTATTATAGTAAGTTTAGCAGGACAATTGAATACAGCTTAAAGTTTTTAATTACATTATAGTAATTACCCAATTGTACTGATATTCTTTTTTTTCTAATTATTTTCATACATTTTTTAATAAAAATAAAACTTTTTTTTTATATTTCCTTTCTTCAGAATCTAAATTTACCTATCTACAAGTTCAAAGTTTTCTGGCATGTCAAGTTGTTGGTTATTTTCACCAGAATGTATATGCTATTGTCAAATCTGTCAGCAGATGCTACCACTACTGATTGTTGAGCTCACTAGGCAAGTGGTTTCGATGTGAGGGATCATTTTTAAGCCTGTCGAAAGATGTACTGGGTAGTTTCTTCAAGATTTTTCCAAAGGTTAGTTTCTTCAAGACTTTCTTCAAAACGAGAAATTGACAGTAGAGGGAATGAAGCCAAAACTGTAGTAAAATCCTTTGTAGAGGATATAAGAATTTAAGGATCCAGACTTTACACCATGTCCCATGTGACATTAAAAGTTAGATTAGTTAAAGGTTTTAATCTCACTTGGTAAACTGGGAGCCTTGAGTTGGATTCTCACCTGGGCAGTAAGAATTTATTTAGTGGTGAACTCATTAAATAAAAGTCTGTCACGCAGGTGCTGCGTAAACTAAGCAGATTTCCATCGTGAAGTTTTACATAGAAAAATTTCACGAGAGCCAAACAGTTAAGGAAACGGCCAACCTAGCTTTTGGCGGGAAACTCACTTATCCGTTATCCACCCAGATTTAATAAAAATTCAAATATCTCGGTTAATATTCAAGATAGAGAGAATAAATGTATATAACAATATTTATTGTAAATTTAATTTGCAATAAGATTGATATTATACAATTTTGCGATCGGACGTATAGTACTGGAAATATTTCGAATTTTTGAAAATCCTCCCCTCTGAACTCCCCCTCCCACCAGTCCGATTTCAGCCGTTAACGAACTTCGTCTTTCTTTTTACATAAAACGACTAAATATCGAGATTGGTAACGATCAAACAAAAATTGCGACCGCTAGAGTGGTAACAGACAAATGTATATATATATATATATAGTTTTGAACGGACTTATTTTCGTCATCTACTAGGTAGGATCGATGGACATTTGAAGAAACATCATGAGTACGACCTCAATAGCTGATTTCCCTTAAGGGAAATCTGCTAAAATCTTTAATATTATTTATCAATAATAAATTGATTATATGTTTTGTAGTAACCTCACTTCACTAATTTAAGGCACTGTATAATATGAAAGTTGATTTACAATAATTAATGAAGTAGAAAAAATTTTGAGATGAAAGTTTAAAGTTTGATTTTGAGAATCATATGATTACCCTCGAAATCGAGAGGTAAGTTGGTCCTATTGCTGTTGCTAATAAGTGTGGAAATCTTTTGATCGACCATATGTTTCTTATCAAAGACAGGCACTAACGGACTAACATCACTATTAAATGGAACTACATAATTATTAGTCAGTACTGAATCTGGCTTGCCATAATCGAAAGTAAAAATTAGTGAATAATCACTATACACAGTGAAACTAAATGAGTAGTCATTAATTAACAGTGACTACTGGAAATGATTAATTAGTCACTGATTGGTCTATCAGTCTGTGATTTGTTGCTGGTGATTAGTCAATCACTAGTTATTAATCTGTTAAGTTGATTATTGAAATTTGCTTTCCACTTTTTAAAAACATCACAAAATAACAATCAATTTTTATTTTTAGAACAAAAATGAAGTAATTAAAATGTCCGTCATGCAGTGGCTGTGTTAACTAGCAGTTTTCCCACGCGTCACATATCTGCATTTATCTCAAGATGTAAAAGTTCAATGAGAACAATATTTGTTATTTAGGCTTCAAATAAAGCTCTTCATAATATAGCTTATTGTTAATATGACATGAGTAGGAGTGGGGACTTACTGAAGGACAAAAACTAAAAAATGAATGTGTTTGCTGCTGCAATGAGTGATTACAAAGGCCAATCCAAAAAAATTCTTGGAAAGAATTGTAATTGGGGATAAGACAATAGTTCAGACAATGGATTGTAGAGGAATACTGCTGATTGATTTTAAGGAAAGGAACACTACAGTGAATGCTGAGTATTATGTAGTCCTACTTCACTGGTTGCAAGACACCATCAAAGATAAAAGGCGGGAAAAGTTGAGGAAAGGCATTTGGCTTCTTCATGACAATGCCCCTGTCCATACAGCGATAATTTCCATGGCTGCTATGAAGGATTGCGAATTAAAAGAAGTCATTTTTCATGGTATAGAAATGTTGCCTAAACGTATTATTAAGTGTGTAGAACTTAGAAGAGAATATATTAAAAAACAATATGACTATTTTTTCTTTCACCCTTCCTTCTTTGTTATGGACTTTACTAGGTACAGTTTTAGGTAACTCAAAAATACTGTTTAGTACTTCCTTTAAGTTTTATCATGTAAAACAGAATTTGAATTACTTGGGTAAACAGAGATACTTGCAAGAAGAGTATCTGGGTGAGATTGCTTAATGTGCTTAATAAGTTTATCCCTACGACAGTATGAACTATGACAGAGGCTGCATTGGTAAGGCTTTGAAGAAGAATGGGTCATAATATGTCTCTTCAGTTCATTTTTCGATGATAAAACTTTGGAACAAATGGCACACTGTTTTTCTTTTTTCTTCAATGATTCCTTTTGTTTATTTCTCTCATGGATTAGCATATGACGTTTCAGTTTATCAGAACGTGCGAATGCTTTATCACAAACTGAGCATATATGAGGCCGATAGCCTGTGTGAATTGCCGTGTGCCTAACTAGTTCTCTCCTTTGTCTGAATCTTTTGAAGCAGAAATCACAACCATATATTCTATCAGGGTCATAAGTTGGATTAGGTGTACTTAAAGGAGGCTCTTTAGGTTTTCTCCCTCGCTTTTTCTTTACTGTTGCCAAGGGCTGGTCCCCCGTCCAATGAGAAGGATCTACACTAATAACTACATCTTCTGTTTCTTCATATTCTTCAGACCCTTCTGTTTCATTTTCAATCTAAAAACAAGCAAAATACAGATTTCTAAATAGAGAGATATATTTAACAAAATTTTACCAAACTTACTACCAAAATATTTCACCAAAATTCACACCCATAAAAATACATTACTACTTCTAAAATAAATAATAAACAAAATGCACAAGAATATACCTAATACTTTGAGGGGGCTCAGGTTAGCCATGCGAGTTAAAGCGTTGACCTTTATCTCACATGGTAAACCTAGAGTGGCGAGTTCGATTCTCGCCTGGGCAAAGGAAATTATTTAGTGACGAAATTCATTAAATAACGTCCTAAAATCCCACCCTGGCTAGAAAAGGGTGGTAACCTGTAGATAACCCGTCCCAATTAGCCTAAGTTGCAAAAAGTGGACGTTAATAAATAAATAAATAAATAATACTTTGAGTAATTTTATCAAAGAAGATCTCTAGTGACCTGACTTGATGCTGATGAAACAATGCTTGTGCTGTATGAGTGATAAACAATCCATTTGATATACTTATAAGGTACTTTTCGGAAGGGGAAATCGTTAATTGACAATTCATGATGGATTATAATTACTTGAATAACCCCTCCTTATTATTAGCCCAAACCCACAGCCTATTAAAAGCTTCTTCACCCTCTAGTCAACCAAGATGAAATAGCTCTTTCATCATAACTTCTGTCTAACTTTTGTTATTGGTCTAGCAGTTTAATGCGTTTTTCAGTCTATGGTTATAAATATTTCTGCTTGGTACCGTATTGCAAAATAATCTCCAACTCTAAGGTAATTTAGATAGCCCAAGTAGAGTTAAATAAATGTGATAACAGCTCATTGGAACACACTAGTCTTTCATCCCTCTCAAACTTAAATCCATTAGAGGACCGGCAATGGTTTAAATAATTTGTTTTGTTTTCAACTCTAGATAAACGTAACATTTCACACTAAGGGAGCTGAAAACATTAATAAAAGCCACAGAATGAAACCAATAGGAAAAGAATTGCTGAAAAAATATAGTTTATTTCTCAAAAGATAAAAACAACTAAGTAAGAAAATAGCAGGTAGAGGAAAAAATGACCACACTTCCACAGTAACCATTTATTGAAGCGACAGAGCGCTTTTGATGCATTGCATCGTCATCAGTGCCCGAACGTCCTGGATGTTGACCTGACTTAGAACCAGACTCCAGAGGTTCTGTGGGAGTGTGGTCATTTTCTCCTCTACCTGCAATAGAATTCACTTCCACCTGCCAGAATACCGAAAACTCTCATATATATACTGATAGGATTTGAAATTAAAATGTATAATAGGATATATTTAAAATTAAAAAGTACCATTTCTGAAGAATAATGGACGAATTGTATGTGTTTGGTTAGTTCTTCTTTTCGTGCAAAAGATGTCGGGCACTCTAGACAAGGATAAGCTCGATCTCCTAAATGAAGTTTCTCATGACGAGTTAACTTGTCTTTTCTAAAAAACAGATATTACTTTCAGTTTATATTTCATATATATAAATGTAAAAAAAAAAATGTCTTTATTTAATTTAATAGAAATACAAGGAAGTTATGTGGTGTCCCCATTAAATTTGTTGGAGAAGAATTTTCATATGAATCTTTACTTAAACCTGAAACTCAGTCGACTACCAGCAGTTGCAAAACAAATCTCTCTCGCATAAATCCTTCCTATACTGCCGAAATCCCATCACATCCCAAAACTTCCCTTCTCACGTACATATGCAGATGTTACTGCAATCTTGACTTCCAACTCAGACCCAAATATTGCATCCGCATCCTTAAAAGAACACCTAGCCCTGCTAGAATCCTAGCTGACCCAATGGAGGATCAAGGTCAACAGCAGTAAATCAAGCCGTGTAACATTTACTCTCCGATGTTCCAACTGCCCTCCAGTTACCCTTAATAGTGCACTAATTCCTCAAAAATCACAAATTAGGTATCTAGGACTCACATTAGACAAGCGACTAACTTGGAAACCTCACATCACATTAAAAAGACAAGAAGTGAATCGACGGTACAGACTTCTACTAAGACTACTTGACAACAGATCTAAACTATCACAACACAACAAACGATTGATTTATACGACAGTACTCAGACCAACATGGACATACGGACTTGAACTTTGGGGTTCCACTAAACCTTCAAATTCCTACAAAATCCAAACCCTCCAATCCAGAAGACTCCGCAAAATTACAGATTCCCCATTTTACGTATCCAATTTAACTCTCCATAACGACCTCAACATTCCTTTTGTCCATACCCTCGCCAAATCCCGATATCAGAAATTCCACTCTCTCCTTCCAGCACACCCTAATCCTTTAGTCGAATCACTTTCATCTACCCATATTCCAGAAAATCCAAGACGACGTCTGAAGCGTAAGTGGCGAAGAGATCTTCTCGTGTAGTGTACAGTTTAACTCCATAATACAACCCAATGTTCCCTCCATTGTGGGTATTGTCAATGGACAACTTCCCACCTCAAGACAATAATCAAGCCATTCTTATTATCATCTCATTTAATTGTAATATTTAAATATTGTTGTGAGAATTGAATGAGTGGGCGAATACAGAGAGAGAGAGAGAGAGAGAGAGCCACGTGAGGGGAGGAACAAAGACTAGGGGAACGAGCGAATCTAATTAGGGACCTTCCAGGAAGAACTGGAACCTTCTATGCCTAGACACTTCTACAAGCATTTAAAAGGGACTCTCACAGTACCCCTCAGTTCAGTGGTTGCTCGACGGTCTTCGAGGGATGTCCAGCACGACTTAGTGCAGTGCGGTAAAGTGTTGAGCCATTAAGAAAAGTGTTGTGCCGTGTCTGTAAGTAACAGTTTATGGTGTGTTTAAGACAGTGCAGTGCGGTAAAGTGTTGTGCCGTGAAGAAAAGTGTTGTGCCGTGTCTGTAAGTAACAGTATATGGCGTGTTTAAGACAGTGCAGTGCCGCGAAGTAAAGGACAGTGCAGTGCCGTCGTCTTTTGCGAAGTTCAGTGACCGTGAGTGAATTATTGGACTGTGTAACCTGAAGAACAGTTACACTATCAGTGTAATACTGTGAGTAGTAATAATTAACCAAGAGTATTGTACATTGAGAAATAAATTGTGCAGTATTAAACTGTGAAACTTGTGTGTGTTTTTAATTTTGCAATCCAAACGAACTCTTATAAACAACATTTTATTACTGGTTTTGTATTAAAAAACGTAACAATATGTTGTTGCAAATAAATGAATAAATATTAAAAAAAAATATCTTGCATAAAAAATAATTATTTACTGATGGTGTATTTCTTCCTTAATACCAATAAAACCTATTGTTCCTCAAAAAAATATATATATATATATATATAATACTATTTATGTATTAAAAATATACTAATGTAGCTTACCTGTTAAATGAAATGGAACAGATAGAGCAAGCATAAGGTTTTTCACCAGTGTGTATGACAGCATGCCTTACAAGGTCACCCCGAGCAGAGAACACTTTATCACAATCTAGGCAAGCGAATGGCTTTCTACCAGAGTGCAGCCTTTTGTGCTTGTTGAGATTTGTACTCCGGGTGAATGATTTGAAGCATGTAGGACAATGATATGGCCTTAAACCTAAAATAAAATTAGAATATGTTTAAAAGCTGTAATGCAACTGAATTTTTTTCTTAAATAAGATGAAAGAAACACACAAGATAATACTGAATAATCACAGAAGGATTTAAAAACTAGAGAAATAATATTGTTCAATTCTCTTAAAGGTCATGAAACCTCAAAGTTATACATTAATTTGGAAAAATTTAAATAAGTAATAATGAAATGAATAGCTTTTTGGGTATAATAACTTTTTTTTATTATTTTTGTTGTTTATTATTTTTATTGATGTTGTGACTATCTCATTTATGACTAAACACAGCAAACTAAACGTTACGAGACCTTCACTGATTTGGACTTCACATCACCACATGGGATGATTTGAGGTACAGTTCTGTGTTACACTCAGCACTTGACAATGGAAACTATTTTAACTCATATCAATAGATCGACAGAGTGTCATTTAAAAGACAAACATTCACTCCCCTTCTTCAACTCATTTATTAATTATCTCTACATGATTCACTTTTTCCGAAGTCTCTTCAGGAGATTGTACTACCTAACAAGTACCTATACTATCTTCCACTTAGAAAGCCAAGTCATACTCACTGACTAGGAGTATTGATATGACTTTCTGAGCCAAAAGTAGTATAGGCATATGTTAGGTAGTGTGATTTCCTGAAGAGACTTTGTAGGTGATGAAATGTGGAGTGATGATAAATAAATGATTTTTTCCAAACTCGATATTTAAATGTTTTATGATGTACTTATTCATTTATATAAAGCTACAGATCACGTTTGTTAACGTCTAAAATCAGACTAGCGGGAGGGGAGGAGGTTTAGAGAAAGGAAAAAGGAGAATTCAAAATATCTCTGCTACTATGAGGCTTTACGTAAATGAGTAACTAAAAATCTCATGGCCAACGTACAATTGACTCTGTTTACTTTGGCTTCTTACTATGGGAGAAATGGGGAATAGATGGTGAGATGGGATACCAGTGTGTCATTCCTGCAAGTGGCAAATTGGTTTAGTTTACCCAGTCTTGCATGACAGACTTTTATACTATAGATATTGGAACACTTTTCTTTGTTTTAACCAATTTTCATCCCAGCCAATGTGTAAAGTATGCTATGAGGTGTGTTTATTTTACTAAACAGTGATTATTATACTTCCAATTCATAATTCTTTGGGTGTTGGTAGAACAACAAGGTCTCTTCACAAATTAATTGTAATAAGAGTTAAGAACTCCCTCAATTTCATCTTTGCCATAGATCGTATTAGGGGGCTCTGAGGTACACTGATATAACTTAGCAATGGGCAGGCCTCTCTTCAATCAATGCAGCAGTTTAAGTAATTTAAAACTTTGCTTGAAAAGCTTCTATCCTAATAAATTGGTTTAAAGGAACAAAAATACTTATTTACACCAAATACAACTTTTTTTTAAAAAAAAAAAACTCATTTAAATACACATATTTTAATTTCACTAGACTATTAAAGTAATGACACACAAAAGAGGATCATTATTTGAATTAATATACCTGAATGGATAATAATATGTTTCCTTAAATCAGATCGATAAGTGAAAGCTTTTTGACAAACAGGACAATGGTGAGGTTTAGTCTTGTCGTGACAAAGGTTATGTTCTAAAAGTAAAGCTTTACTTGGAAAAAACTCCCCACAAGTTTGGCAAACATGTGAATGCTGGCCGGCATGGTCTTTCCAATGAATTCTCAAAGAAGATTTGTCCTTTTCTATGACTTCACAGAAGTCACAAGGGAACGGGCCCTCCTAAAATAAATTTAAAATGTCACCATAATTAAAAGCAAATGTATAGGAAAAAATCTATTTTTTTTATGCTTCATATTAATTTTCTTTTCAGGTAAGCACTAGATCTGATACGATACATCCCAGGAAAATTTCTTGGCCCATGGAATAAGTTGATCAGTTAAAAGTAGGCTCATAGGTACAGTGACAACCTCCCAATATTTATGAAAAATATAGTTACACACATATCTAATTCTTTCCGAGTACCATTCAAATTATAAAAAAAGGAATAATATACCTAAAATATAGGATTGACAGGAGAAGTACAAAATTTTTAATTCTTGCAGAAAAATGCTGCACTCAAAGGTTGTGATTTAAACCGGTTTCCTTTAAAGAGACCAGCTATTTAGGTTTTACACATGACAAGAGTTTTGTCAAATTTCTTAAATTTGTCAATAAACCTATCTAGAAGATGACAAAGAAGTTGCTGCATCTAAATAACTAAACGTTTCATGTAAAACTAAAGATTAAGTTTTATTATCACCAAATTAGACAAAAAGAGTATGGATTGGAGATATGGTAAAACGTAAATTTTTAAATGCCTTTGTTATTAAGCATTAAATCACAGATATTGTATAAAAACATTTTTCTTCATTTTGTAATGCACCATAAATGTTATTTCATACATTTTTGTCTAACTCATCGAATATTTAACGAACTGAAATATTTGTATTTTTTTTTAGTTTTCAGGCTTCAGAAATTCTCCACTTTTTTTCAAGGAATTTTTACTTTGTTAATATATAGCTAAGGAAGAAATTGTGATTAGAATATCCAGATGATATCATCTGGACTCATTCCTGTACGAGCAATTTACACAGATCATATGTGATGGAATGATATATATAAAAAAGGTATTTCCTGCAACTACTTTTTAGTCTTGTCAAACAGTATTAATAAAATTGTTAAATAGTGCATGTCGACAATGTTGATCAGCAACCTCGTATGTCAAAAAGATTACTTTTATAGGAGGCTAAAAAAACTGGTTAAATCATTCAGTAAATGAAAATATTGGTATATTACTTACACTAATTTCAAAGTACAGGTAAATTATATAAAATAATTTTGAATATAGCCTTGAAAGAGAACATCAAGAATAGTGTAATTAATAAAAATATGCGAAAATCAGGATTTATCATTTTTTTGACATAAGACGTTGCTGACGAACACTGTCAATATTTTTAATACATTATTATCAATGAGCTTCACCTTCAAGGTACTCAAAGTTAAGACAGTAAGAATCTATGAGTGGACAAATAAATCAGATAGGAATATTACAAAAACAAATTAGGAAATCAAAAGAAATATATAAAATTACTAGGAAAATAAAAAATTGTCAACGATTTTTGTTTTCCTTTTTCTACCAAATTAGTTTCAAGGAACATAGACCTCTTTCAATGTTTATAAAGAACTTGTTATCAACAACTCACAATGTTGTAATTAATTAATAAATTGAAAAATACCTTCTGTAGTTTTAAAATAATACCTGAGAATGAATTAAAACGTGCCTATTAAGTTGGTCAATGTTTTCAAAATGTTTGTTGCATGTGGAACAATTCATTTCTCCATCATCACATTCACTAGAAAACAAAAAAATCTTTCAGAATTTTTCAGAGTTAAATTAGATATCTATAAATGTAACAAGAAAAAAAAAAGAAAAACATATTTACATATTTTAGAATATAAATTCATAAGTACTTAATTTAAACCAGAAATTCAACCATCAGAGCAATAACAGAAAAATACACACAAACAGACAAAACTGCCCAATTTGTCAATGGCTTCTAGAGCGGTTCCAAATTTCCTGAATCTCAAATAATTATGGAGAATTTTATATTTGTATCTTAATTTAAACCCACCTCCCCTCAAGTAATTTTACATGTTAAGAAACTGGTTACAATATGGGGTCACCTACAAAATACTTTCAGGATCCAATTCCAATAAAAAAAAAATGATGAGCATGATGATTGAATGATATAACAAACAATATTATTTTTAAGTTATTATAGTTTATTTCTTAAAATTACATATCACATATTAATTATGACAGTAACACTAACAAACAACATCAATCTTTTAATGCTATAGTGTGAACAATATTTTTTGTTAGCCCAGCTTTAGCGAGCACAAACAAACTGGATGGTGGACGTACAATTGCCCGTGTGAAAAACATAGTGTACTCAAATCTAAGCCACAAATAGACAACATCGTTTGGTCTTGGGATTTGTTGATTGTCATTGCAAATGCCAATTTAATCGGAAACTTAATTTGTTTGAACTGAATTGGCACATCTGGTATAATTGATCAGTTATCGAGCGGGATGATAATGATTAAATTGCTAAAATGGCTATAAAAAAAATAGGCATTGGTGATAAAAAAGTAAAAATTTAGGGTTGTATGTATTTTTTAATGCCACATTATAAAAAAATAAAAACAAAAAATGTCCAAAAATTAATAAAAAAATGTTAAGGGTGATCAACCCTTATCAATTAGGGGTATGAAAAATAGATAGTAGCCGATTCTCAGACCTACTGAATACGCATATAAAATTTGGTAAAAATCGGTAAAGCCGTTTCGGAGGAGTATGGTAACTAACATTGTAACATGGAAATTTTATATATTAGATTATTATTAGTTTTAACGTCCACTTTTTGCTGCTGGAATGGGCTATTTACAGGGTACCACTCTTTTCTAGCCAGGGTAGAACTAAGGATTTTATTTAATGAGTTTGTCACTAAATAAGTTCCTATTTGCCCAGGCAGAAATACTTGTATATTAACCGAGATACTTGAATTTTTTTTATTTTGACCATTTTGTAAACCCCTACTCCTACACATGTCATACTAACAATAATCTGTTATATCATGAACCCCTTTATTCAAAGCTTAAATACCATATATTGTTTTGATAAAACTTTGTGTGAGATAAGTGCAAATATTTTTGGTGTGACATCTTCATTTAAGATATCACATTCAAAATTACATCATATTTATTTGATCACACTTGATATTTCACCATTTCATAGAAACTAAAGAATTTATTAGGTAATGGCTGAAATTGCTTAGGTGAGGGGGTGGGGGTTTAGAGGAGGGAATAATTGAAAATTTGAAATATTTTGATTATTATCAGTTCGACAAAAAATTGTTATAACCAATGATGTTGAAATTTTAATTTTCTACAACCGTTGTTAAATACAATTTTTTCTTATCTCAAATATTAAGTGAACTTTTTTAAAAATAGGGTCATAACCTGTTTCTTACGAAGTGTATAATCTAATAAGCAGGCTCACAAAATAACTACCATTGTAGATCATCACTCCCATCAGGTGTTCCAGTAGGATAATTATCTACAGGCTCTTCTTTCATGAGGCAATTAGTATCACTATGGAATCTGCTAGGTAGAAATGAACTATTTATCATGAATGGCCTCGCATCAGCTTCACTTGTAATACCATTTCCATTTTCCATTTGCTCTTTAGTTCCCACCTGCCAACATAGGAGAAAAGCTAATGAAAAACAGAGTCATCATGAACGAATACAATTTTACGTCATTTCTAATGATCTATTGCATGTTGAATTATAAACTATCTGTTACATCCCAGTTTACTTTCTTATATTGAAGGGGTTGACAAGTAGGTGTGTCTAAAACATTGAAGCAGGATGTAATTGTTTATTGTAATTTACATTTCTTAATTTAACTTGAGACAAACTTCATAGAAATATTTACTTTTTGTAATGCTTAAAAAGTGGAGGCTTTATAAAATTGATAGGCAGAATGAAGGGTTACATGATAAAAATAAAAGATTATCTACCTGTGGAGCTAAATATTCACGAAGAAGACCATCTGATTGTTCACATAACTTTTTGAATTCAATTGCCTTTTCAATGCGGTACAAGCACTGATGACATATCAATGATGGCAGTCCATCACCTTCAAACATCTAAAAGAGAAAAGCATTAAAGTAAATATGTGCATTTTTTAGTGCATTTCAGAAGTAAAATAGTACCCATTTTGGATATTTTTTTAAGAAAGCCTCAAGAATGCAAGTCAAATAAAGCCAAAATGTTCGGTACAACATTTTATGCCATATGATTCCTTGTACCTTTAAACATATATACTTTAAATAAAACCAGATGCCTAGGGGAAATATTAATGTAAAGATGATAGTAGTATGCCGAATTCTTTTTATTCATAATACAGAAAGAAGAAGAAAAAGAAAAATATATATATATATATAATTTTTAATAAGATAGGTTATATACAATTTTTCGAACCGACATATATAACAGATGTTTTGAATTTTCAAAATTCCCCTTCTAAACTCCTCCCATTAACGAGGAGGTTCAAGTTCACTGCTCCCCTTTAGCCACTAACGAACTTGATCTTTATTTTGACATAAAACATTTAAATATGGAGTTTGGTAAGGATTAAACCAAAATTGCGACCGCTAGAGCATTAACAGACAAATATGTATGTATATGTAGTTTTTAATGACCTCATTTTCATCGTCTCCTGGATAGGATCATCAGATATTCGAAGAAAATTTTTGAAAATCGTGGCATGAGTACAACCTCACTAGCTGATTTCCCTCGAGGGAAATCTGCTAAAACATCAAAGGTCTTTCAATGATTACTTTTATTCCACAGCAGAGTATACCAGGGGCAGTATTACATAGGATAAAGCTCTGGATTTCTGTTTTTAGGATGACATGACCAAAATTGGGGATTCTACCCTAAATTTATTTAGCTTCTGTCTGTTCAAATGCCTTCTGTCCATTCTTCAGCGTCTCTGTAGGATCATGTGCTAATTTAGTAGCTACTTGAATAAAGATCTACTGCATTAAACAATTCAGAGTTAAGGTATTTTTTTCTGTACCCCCCCCCCTCAGGGATGATAAACCTATAGTCAGAACAGTATTAAGAGTAGTAAACTGTCTTTGAACAAAGCTTGTGTCTGAATATACACATATTATATATCATACTATATAAAATTGAAAATAAATATAATTTTCATCACAATTTAAATTATCTGATTAATTAGCAACTGAGGTTTTCTGTACTATACTTTCTTTTTACATTCTTACAATTTTTTTTTTTTTTTTTTTTTTTAAATCAACAATTAACAAGTATCTCAAGAGGAAATTATACAAAGTGTAACTTCTGAATGTTGCAAAATAATGAGTTATATCCATTACAAAATTTTCAACACTAAACATTAAGTGATAATAATTAAATGAAGAAATCTCTTCAGAAAATTGAAATAAATAAAAGTTTGACATTGGATGAAAATTTGAAGACAGAAATTAAAGAATTTTAATTGTTTTTATTTTTGTTTTAGTTCAATAGAATAAATGAAATTTATTCTGAGTTGGTATTCTGTTGGAAATGAACTTTAATCTCCATTTTTGACAGGGAAGGACGTCAATAAGATACTATTGATTAGTCAAATGATAAGAGGATAACCCCAAAGAGATGAAACCTCCTTTAATCTAGAATTGATTTTGTAGTACTAAAATTACGATCAGAGATTTATAATGTGGAAATCACGATTTTTGGGGACATAATTAGTTATAAAGAACTTCAAAGTTAAACAGGCTCAGTACTACAGTAATGTTCATGTTTGTTTGAATTGAGATTAATGTTCATTGCAAGTCTTGTGACTATATTTGTTAACTCATGAAAATCGATGTAATTGTTCCGGAAAATGAGCTAGTAATTCACTATTAATTTAATGTAAATACAAGAGCACTTGAGTCTGTTTCATATATGTATTTGTTTAACATAAGTCCTAGTAAAACTTCAGGTAATGGAATTAATCTCGAATAGCTTTAATCCTTTGGAATGAAAATTAAGATAAAGTTGTTTATAATAACAAGTGACATTTCAATTTTACAACCAAGTTATCACTGATATCTGCTACAATGAGATGATTGTACATAGTCCAAGAATCCAAGTCACGATCGAATTGTCAATAAAAAATGCCCATGACCTTGGGAAATATGACAGACTTGCACCTCCCTGAACTATGAATTGGATCTCGCTTACCTTTATGTTTGCGAAGTCCATCAACCTCTCGGACAGAGGCTCAGACGTATCCACTCCGGAACAACTAAAAATGTAAGTCATAACGCCCCTTGAAGTTCTACAAAGACGGCAGATCTCGTCAATGTTTACTTCTTCGGTGGTGCCGAGGTGCTGGGGGACTTGGAAGATTGAGTCCATCTCTTCGCCCTTTTAACGAGTTATTGTCGGTGAAAATATAATAAGCCTCGTTTTGAAAAGAAAGGGAAGAAATAATAAAATCAATATAGTGAGAAGAGGCGAGACGCCGCCCTGTTGGGGCCCCAGGGGGTAGCTGACCGAGGGGCCCCCTCTCCATAGGGGCCCCACCGCTCCCCTTAACACCCGCGCCTTTTTTAAACTTCTTAATTTTTATTTTATACCATTATTTCTTATTGTCTTAAAGCCTTTAAACGAAATCAAAATATTATATTCACTGAACATGGCTGCTTTGTTGGAATAACTTTAAAATAACTTCATTATCTTTATTGTTATTATTTTATTACAAAAAAAAAAAAATTTAAAAACAAGCCTGGGTTTCACAGGAGACTAATGAATCAGAGATATCTGAAACATATGGAAATCGCTGCCGGATGTCAATCAGGCTGCCCAACTCCTCTCTCAAGTGTTGCCAATAGCATAAATATAGCGTTGCTATATTATAAACTTTTCTTTTCCTGCTAAGAGTACCTTCTCTTATAACTGTGTTTTAATTTTGATTTTCTTCATCCTTGGTAAAGTTGAAATAGCTCAGTATCATGATTTTTGATGTTTCTTATATATCCTGAACATATATATTTGGGGCTCCCTTCTGGGCAATTTAAAAAAAAAATAATTAAAATTAAGAACTAAATTTAATATCTTAGGCTGGTTGTCTGCAGATTAACATCTTTAAGCTATGCAGCGGCGCAGAGTCGCCCGAAAATTATATTTGTGAATTTAGCACTTTTTGAAAACTCAAAGGACTTTTGTATTAGGCTCATTTTGGTAAACTCAATAATAGACTATTTCTTTCATGAATGGCATCATCAGCTGGAGTCTATGATGGTATTACCCCTGCATCCTGAGTAATTCCGCCACAGTGTAGAGGGTTCAGAAATTATTTTTTATGAAGATTCCCTTTATAGCTACAGTAACAAAAAAAAATGGTGAAGATAGTTAAGGTGTATACTATTCTAAAATATATACCAACTTCATTAAACATATTTTTTATTGTGAAAAAATTAGGAGTTCCTTAAGGTGGCGGCATTCCCCTGGTTTACGCCACTGTATGCATCAGTAGGGAAGGTGATTTCCACGAAATATAAACTTGGTACAAATGCTTCTTTGAGTCAGTTAGGTTGTGTTTGTACATAAAAAAGTAAACTCATTAAATTTTAAATTTCTTATTATTCATATTGTACCAATATTAACCCTACATTTTAGGAACAATAAAATCAACCAGAGCTTTATTACAGTTTACAGAAATAGAGTTTTATTAATATAATACAAAACAAAAGCTTTATTTTCGATATATTTAGTTTCTTCTCAGGGCAATTTCGTAGGAATAAGCTCATGTATTTATTTATTTTTTTTAAAAAAACAAAACAGAACAAATCTCGCAAAGTACAAAAATAACAAAATAGTACATTCATTTCAAAAATAAAAGGCAAACACAATATTTGTCATCGATGGTAACTATTCGCCTGCCAGTCACGATGACTACTTCATGTATAATTTTCAGAGGCACAGACGAAATTCATTAAAACATATACTGGAGTCGAATACTCTACTTTAAATACACTTGATTATATCCACCAGGATTGTTGGTGTACTTGCTGTCAGGTACATAACTGAAACAAAACAATGTTGTTCAAATGGAAACGATAAATAGAAAATAATGCACGAAGTACACATCAAACAATACCTTCACAACAGGTAAACTAAATTAAATCTATAACATTATTAATAAAGTACATTTTCTTTCTTTCGAGTTCAGTTTTTATTTAGTCCTGGCATTCTCCTTGCAACACTAAAACAGACAGTTATAGAAAGCATTTTAATTTGACAGAAAATAATGTATAATTCCTGACGTATTAGATGTGCTCTTGGCTACGAGAAGGTGCTTGTACTGATTAGAAATTTTATAATAACTTTACGGTCATCTAATGACAGTAAAGCAATCAGGAGAGGTTGCACAAATCCTTCTGACACTGAACTATTTTACTTAGAAGATACGACATCGGTTTTTGTATGTTTGCTGTCTTAACTATATCATTCGTGTTCCAAGTTTGGATAATATTTTAGCAATTTTCCCTTAAGGTAAATCAGCTATTTTTTTAATTATAAACCTTTAAGATCCTTAGCCGTACCGAGCAAGACTCGAGCGATTTGTGATAAGTATTTTACGTAGTGAGTGATAAACTCCATGTACAACTCGTCTTGTCCAAGGGGGCCTGGAATGAGCTTCAGTGTACTGTCGGGCCTTACTCTGTATCCCGAGAGTCTGTGGCTAGATCACGTTGTCACCCTGCCTGTGGACGGGAGCTAAGAGAATCACAATTGTCAGTCATCCCGAGGGGCTGTCAGACGTATACACTCTTTAGTCTCCGAAAAATTGTATAGAACCAATCTTATTGCAAAAGTAATGTTCTATATATGCTGTTTTTGCATTTTTTTCATCGTCTTTAATATTAACCGAGATATTTGCGTGTTTTAGTTATCGGCCTTCAGTAAACCCCCACTCCTACTCAAGCCATGTCAACAATAAGTTGTTATATTACGAACGCTTTATTTGAAGCCTAAATAACAAATATTGTTCTCATTGAACTTTTACGTCATGAGATAAATGCAAATACGTGACGTAAGTGGGAAATCTGCTTAGTTATCGCAGCCCCTGCGTGACGGGCTTTCGTTGCTTGAATATCAACATTTTACATTTTTTACTATCAAAATTATGAAGTTGGTGGCCCTTAGCTGTTAAATATTGCTTTTGTCGATATGACTTCCTTTCAACCCTTTTGCTTGGCATGCTTTTCATGGCGTATTCTGATTTAAAATTGATTCTAAATCGAGTTCATATCGATCATTCTTTCGATATAACGCCTACGATCGCTATAGTAGTTTGAGTCTCCCGGTGAAATAATCGCTAAAGAACTTGCTATTAAGAGGGTTTGTATCAGCGTCACTGATGGTTGCACTTCTCATAAAATGTAAGAACTTTACTACTGATATTTTTTTTCCAATATATTGTTACAAAATGTACAGCGTCACGTTGGATCTAATGCTACTGTCCTTTCGACTGTACTTTTTGATTTCAGATAATTATTTGTTAACCAAGCTACTTACCATCCAGTGACATTTGAAGCATCATCGCAGGCCGATATGAGTTCGTTGAAGGCCTGGCCTTGAGGGCAGCGGAGCAGCCTAGGCCTGTCTTTCTCACAGACGAAGTAGACCTGGCAATCGTTGGGAGACCTATGGAGAGTGTGGCCACCTGGAAAACCTAAAGTAGGGCTGTAGGTGATGGGGCAGGAGAAACCTAGGAAACCTGCGAAAACACACAATTATACACTAATCTCCAACAAAAACATTATTTTCCTATTAGAATGTGCCTGATTAGATCAGCTTACTTTACAGAAATTGAATGAAATATTTTTAGAATTGATTAATAACTAATAATATTAGGGAAAGGTCCTCTAGTACGGGACAGCATGTTGTATGTGACGGGGTGTTTTCATCTATCAATGCTATGGGCAGCATCTACAACGGCTTTGCTACAAGCACAGTGATAGCAAAGACCAGTTATAGCTATCTTGGTTTTGTGTTATTACGCGTTCTCTTGTGAGGAGTGTTTTAGTGATTTCGTGCCAAACTTTCGTGTACGGAGATAACTTAATACCAACCTACCTTCTTTTTAAGTAAATATACAAATGTTTCAAGTATCTTGGTAGCAACTAAGGATTATTGTAATTAATTTATGAGCAATTATTCTCCACCGGATTAATAGTTAACCCTTGAGAGTGAAAATTCCATCGCATTACAGTCCGGTTGTATGGGACAGGTGTGTTGCCGGTTGTATGGGACAAAACTGAAATGCATAAATTAGGCTATTATGAGGCATTTCTTAACTATATGTTTTTTGAGGATGCGCCAATATCACAATATAAAGATCTTGTTGAAGGATATTGCTGGATTAGTGGGTAAAGCTTTCACAAATTTGTAGGATGGAGTTGGCGAAGTCAGGCTTTGCTTGTTGTACTGGTATTTTTCTGCTAAATCCAAATGTTTTCAGTGATTTGGATTTTGCTCCTTCAACTAAGAGTCTTTAATCTAATCTAAGAGGCAGATCTATATGTGCCCAGTAATCCTCCTTCATCTGTCCATTCCTGTTCCTTGTCCTTACCTGTACCTGAACCTTTCCCTTCCAAATCTCAGTGTCAAAATCTTTTGGAATCTATTTCTCCACTAGTAGTTCCAGCACAAGATATGTTTCTCGCCACGGCCATGGAGAGAAGAGTGAAATTTTAACTTCTACTCCATATAAAAACCAACGTGAAGTAAAAAAAAAAAAACGGAGAAAGAAGAAAAACAAAAACTTGCGGAATCACGTAGGTTGTTGCGAGAAGAAAAACTAAAAAGTAAACAAAAAATGGTAAACATTGCCAAAGGAAAGAAAATTATCTGTGGGCGTAAAACAAACCCCAACACCACAACACTAAAACAGCCAACATATTGCGATGCCCGAAAAACACTTAAATTTGATCATCAAGCACCAACCAGTGAAACCAAAGAAAATACCTATTGTCTAGTTTGTGGTGAATCCTTTGAAGAAGACAGGATTCAGTGTAGCGAGTGCCTCGGGTGGTCTCACGAGAAATGTGCTAATATTGAAGACAGTATTTTTTACAAATGCGATGTCTGTAGGGAATATAGTATTTTTGTAAAAATTGTTAATTTTTCCATTTGCTACTCACTTAAAACTACCAAAGTGTGCCAAATAAAAAAACATTTTTGATGACAATAAATATAAAAAAAATTAGGTTAATGTTTATTAATTCTGAAATATTAAAAAAATTTAAATTTAAATTATTTAGCATTATTAATACTCATAAAATATCTTATATTATCATATTTTGTATTTTAGAATTATATTGTATTGTTGAATTACAAGTAAGGCAGGTTTTATAGAAGGTGTCCCATACAACCCTCCAACTTTTTGATTGAACAAAATGTATAGGGTTTTTCAAATGGAAAAAAAATATGGCATCGATCCGGTTTTTACGCAGTTTCTTTAAAGGGTGTTTTTATAAACCTTTAAAGTTAGTTTTAGTGTAAATTACAAATGGATTTAGCCTTTAACATTCTTGCAATCTGTCAAAAGGCTTAGCTGTCTCGTACTAGAGGACTTTCCCCTATATATATTTGATGTCCTGATAAAGTATTAAAAAGCAGCCTGAAATGTAGAGAAATTTTGAAGAACAAATAGACTAAAGAAATTGTGTTAAAGGGTTTTATTTTAAATATAACCCCTGCTTTTGAAAACTTTCTCTCCATTCTTAAATGGCATAAAACGATTAATTCTTTATTGTTGGTTGCTGTTTTAGAATAAATGAAAAAAATTATATGCAAAAATTTGGTCAGATTTTAAAACCAAAGACTCAAGGGACTAAAATATTTTTGATCATTATGTATATTAGCTCTACAATGTTCAAATATAGTGGCGAGATCCATAGAATGAAGTAAAGAATTAAAACAATCTCAGTATATTTCAGTGATTTTAAAAAAATAATATAGTAAATTTCTAAACAATCCTGCAAGGGCTTTTAAGTACCTGAGCCTCCACCAGCCCCAACTGAGACCAGTTTTTACGGATTTCAGCAAGGCTTCTTGAGTTCCAAATGTCATTAAGTTCATTTAAAATTCCTGGAGTTATCGTTTCTTTCATCCTTTCCAAAGTTTCTTTTTTGATGAGTATTTTTATTACTTATTTAAAAATAAACGAAAGTCCATAACGATTAATGATTAGCGAATTACAATTTTTTTTTTTCAAACACCGACTTTTATCAGTGTGCAAATATACCAAATATTACCTGTCTTCCTTCCTCCTGAATCCTATTGGCTGTGAGAAAATTAACATTAAACAAAGTACTGGTGAAATTAATGAGATGAAAACAGCTTTTGGCAACGCCATTGATTACGAAAGGTCCTTAAAATGATTATAGAAAGACAATATTTTCAATTAAAATATATTCTCACATATAAAATTATCAATACATGAGAGAATTATTCTTTAATGATGTGATGTTTATTGATCACTTCAACTGTGTTACTGTACTTTCTGTAGATCTTAAGCATTTTATTGGAACACTGATGATGGAACGTCCGTAACTGTGAGATCTTCTTAATAAAAGACTCATTCATACTTGCGACCAACACACACTAGCATTTAAAGATTTTAACATGTAGATTTAACATTAATTATTTATGGATTAATAAGTAATTCTCATTTATGTGTGAGCTTTGTTGTTATAAACGAATGCAGTAAATACATGCTTTGTTAGTCTTTTAGTTTAGCCAGTTAGTTTTATTAGAGAAATGCAGATTAAAAAAAAAAAACAAATGTATTTTCTTCGACAATTTTTCAGCATGGAGATATCAATCTAATTATTGGTAGAGAGCTTTTAACTCCTAGTTACAGGTTGTTATTGATTTGGCGAGGATGTGACCTAAAACATGTTGTGGTATATTTATCGAAAATTATACAACATACGCCCATATGAAATATATGTTTTCACTCGCTCACTAAAAATCATAGTTGACAGTTACAGATTTCTCGAATGATATACAGCAAAATAATATGCATTCTTCTTCTTGATAAGAAAATCTTAGTTTGACTTCATTCTGATTTGATGAAATTTTAATTTCTTCATTAGTATACTTTTAATAAAACACGAAAATTAACAAGTAACATACCATAATCTGTAAAAATAAATCACAAGGATGACAGTTCTCTAATTATTATATTTTCATAAACAATCTACAATGTTCTTTGTTCATTCTCGACTGCCTGCGTATCACACTTCTGAAGATAATATTGGCATATTTTCCACACTGAATCTATAAATATCAATTTACCACTGAACATTTTTTTTTTATCAACTTTATTAGACAGAAACCAGTATTAAATGATATTCATCGTAGATCTCATGTGGCATTAATTTTTAATTCTAATATTATTATTATTTATTAACGTCCACTTTTTGCAACTCAGGCTAATTGGGGCGGGCTATCTACAGGTGACCACCCTTTTCTAGCCAGGGTGGGACTTAGGATGTTATTTAATGAATTTCGTCACTAAATAATTTCCGTTGCCCAGGCGAGAATCGAACTCGCCACTCTAGGTTTACCAGGCGAGATTAAGGTCAACGCTTTAACTAGCATGGCTAACCTGAGCCCCAAAATTCTAATAAGAAGTAGTTATAATTTTTTAGGGGCTCAGGTTAGCCATGTGAGTTAAGGCGTTGGTCTTAGAAAAAGGTAGTAAGAAACCTGTAAATAATCCGCTTCACTTAACCCTAGTAGCACAAAGTGGAAATTGATGATTAACATTTTTTCTTATCACAAGCGACGTCACCTATACTTTCAAAAAATCTCATTTTTGATCATTATATAAATCGGGTTATATTTTAGTGGTTTACAAGAAACAAGAATATTTATTGTGATTTCGTTAAATTTAGTCTATTTTTTTCTTATTGTTTGAGAAAACATACCATATAGGAATTTTAATAATAATAATAAAGACGAATCTCAGAGTTTTGTTTCTAATCTTGATAGTCTGGATATGATTATAGTTATTCGAACCAGGCAGTGGATGCTTGCTTATAAGAAGGCTACCGCATCCTTCGAGGTCATGATAGCTGTTATTTTGAAGTATACAATGCACCTATTTCCTTAATGACGCACTGTTACCGTAACTGCAACTAATGATTGTTCAGAAGAATCGCCTTGCGGTACCAAGGAATTCCTTTCTTTTACAGCTGGGATACTCTTTGATTCGTTCAGTCTGTGAACGGGAACCGTCCTCGCCTTCATCAAAGAGGTTCCCAAAGATATTATAATAATCGGGCAACTAATGAGAATTTCAAATGATCTTCAGGACTAATTAATCTAACTTATGATTATGTTATTTCTACAGCAACACTTACAGAATACGGAACAAGAATTGTTATGAATAATTGCAAATTAAACGAAATCAAAAACACAATGTCATCAAGTATTCGAAGTTCGAAAAAGTGGTTTTAACACAGTTGGGGAAAATTTACTCTAACTGTGTTAAATTGTTTACTAAGAGGAAAAACTATTAATTTGTGGCAACAGCGGTGGAATCGAACAGATAAAGGATTAAATATAAAACTATATATCTCTGTTTTAAAAACCAATGTCTCACTATCCCACCATAAATTATTCAAACTTACTGACTCAAATACTTGTAAATGCGACAGTTACACTAAACAGACATTCACCCACTAGATTTATGAATGTTGACTGACTCAAGTCATACAAAGACAGTTCATGACTCATATTCCCCCATATCCTAGCTGTCCCGTTATTTTATTTTGAAAACACTTAGATTTATTAAAGACAATATCCTATGATATTCATATGCTGGGAGAGGAAACTATAATATAATATTAATATTATGTATTTTTTTATTATTTATTTTAATTGTATTCCTTAGATGTTCATATTAAATTATTTTTTTTGTCAAGCTTAATTTTCAAGGTTTTATTTACATATTTAATTATCTATACATATTAAGTTTTTTAATATTTGTATATATATATATATATATATATATATATAAATGGGACGTGCAGAAAAATAAAATCCCTCCACATAGGGTTACTATGTAGAGGAAATATGTAAGAGGTTGTTCTTGTTCGACTGTGACATGACCATTCAAGGCTTACGCATAAGTACCTTATGGCAAAACCAACTTGTTCCAAGTGTAACGGACTACTCTCTATAAAACACTTGCTAACCGGCTGCAGAGTACGTCATAAGATGGAGCAGGTTTACAGTCTGAAAAAACTTCAAACTGAGAAAAGTACACACCTGGGCACTTCGTTAGCATGTTTAAAAGAAAAACCTCTATACTAACTCGCAGAATTTTGTTACTCTTGAACCTACAACGTCAATTCAACATAACCTACCCCAACAACTGTCAAGCCTGCGTGGCGACAGTGTAGCCGACAGTTCCTGTGACAAATGACTTCCGATGTGGTAGCCATATTCATTCTATTGCAGCGTGTTAACGGTACTGCGTGAGCAACGTGGTGTACTTTTCTCAAGACTTTTTCGCGGAGTGTGGACAGTTTTGATATTTCATTTACTCGGGCCATGGACATTTATTTACATTGAACATTTATTTATCAAGTCATTTATTTATTATCAAATCGTTTTATTCCAATTTTACATTACAAAAGGCTTCTTATTTTAACATTTTATTAGTTAATCTCCCTTCCATTCCTTCACTCTCTTCCTATCCCAGAGAAATATATTCATAAAGGCTAGATTGGAACATTGTTTTTTAAAGATTTGTATTATTTATTAACGTCCACTTTGTTCTATTATTTCTAATCGGGGTGGGTTATCCACAGATTACTACCCTTTTCTAGCCAGACTGGGACTAAGGATTTTATTTCATGAGTTCGTCACTAAATGAATTCCATTGCCCGAGTGAGAATCGAACTCGGGACTTTGGATTTCCTATGTGAATCTAAGACTCTTTAACACACATAACTTAATCTGACCCCCCAATTTTAAATATTGCTACACTAATGCAAAATTATATTTAAAGCTTAGGTTTTATTTATAAAAACATTTGGCTAATTCAACATTGTTTCATGAGATTTATAAGGTTGTAAATCTCTTGCATAGCTTGTCAATAAATAAATAAAATAAATATACAATTATTTACTATTATCAAAAAAATCAAATTGAAGTTACCTTCGGCATTACATGTCGGCACTAAGTCCGGCCAGTCGCACTGAAGAGTGTCCTCGTTAAAGGCCAGCCCTTCTGGGCAGCTGGAAACGTATGCTTTGCCGTGTACACAGTTCATGTATTGCCCGCAATTGTTAGCATCTCCCAGCCGGTAGAACCCGAACTGGTGGGGGCACTCGGCAGTAGGCTGAGCGGGTTCTGAAACACGGTAACAGAATGGCGTGTAAGTGTTGGTCCATACATAATATGCTTACAAGACAACTTATATTATTTTTTTATTTCAGTTCTGTTTGATAAGTTACTATAATTTCCAATCTATTATTTAACTAAATTTGAGAAATATTACAAAAGTCATTCTGTTTAAATTTTAACAAAATTTTATCTATTAAAACAAACACATTAGTTAGCTCTGTATAATAACCAAGACACTCAAACATTTCGGGAAGCCAGTGAGGAGGTTACAGTAACAGAGTTGCAACACGATGACCACTTTTGCTACATCAATTGTGTATTTCAGGTGTTGAGGAATTCGTAGGCTGTGCGAGTTGTGTTGCCATAAAGAGTAAATTTAAAGATCTTTTAACCGAAATGAAGTTTAACTTATTAGTTGACATCATCATAATCTAAAGGCAACGCCTTGTAGTTGCTACCATTGTGGTATTAACTACACGTTCCAGCAACTTTCAGGACCTGCTCATATCACTACATCCACCGAAATCCATAAGATGCTTGATGTCCTCAAAATAGAATTTTCTAGTCTTTCCTATTATTTGGCATATGGTATCCTATTTTACATTTATTATTTGTTTAAATAAGATGATGCAAATCATTTATGTATATACTTCATTAAATATAGTGAGTAATGTTAGTTCTGCCATTCAAAAAGCATTTCAGAAGTTAATCAAAGCAATAAGTTAAAGCAATAATTGTATGTTAAGTAATTATATAATTAAGTTTTATTGAACATGCGAACGAGCTTTTTATTAAAAATTAATCTTGGTATGGATTATCATTGCTGCTTATGATAATAACACATATTAATAATTATAATCAATATCCATTATAAAATGATAACCCATTATATGAATTATTCTTAGAATGGATTACCATTGCCTCTTTAATATACAATAAATAATTATGGATAATTTTATGTTACTTTAACGAGCGAAAGCTTTGACCTCTGAATCCCATTGAATTGAGGAAGCTATATTAAAACATTTTCCTGTGTCATTCTATACATTTTATTTATGGCTGAAATGATCTCACAGGTTCGGAAATAAATAATTTACTGATGTTTTTGAACTGTTTCATTCTCCTGAACGCGTATCAGAGTTTCCAGGGGCATTAAAAAAATACAATAGATACTTTTAAAAAAAATATGACAGCAATTTCCTATAAAGATCGAACCATTTAAAGATAAAACTGCAATGACACATTTTTTTCGCCTTTGTGCACAGTTTTTTATAATAACCCCTTGAAAGGAGTCAAATGGGATTTTCGTTTCTAGGGCGAGGATTCTTAGGGGCAATTAAACAGTTCAAAAAATATGTAAAACATTCATTGTTCACCAGAAACACCATTGGCTGCAAATGAAATGTATTTAATTTGTCGGTCACATATTGCTTTGCAACATTCATTTAACTAAGTTGCAAACAGAGTTTTTAAAATGTAAAGATATCAAATTCAAAAAACCATTTTGTTTTATCGCCCGGGAAGAGTGACATTTAACATTATTAATGCTGTAGAGCAGAATATGAACCCCAGTCAACAAGCTTCGTTAATCTAATAGTGAAGTTGTTTGAAGAAGATGGGTAGAATTTTTTGGAAAATTGGCGGTTTACGTAATGGGAAAACCGCTGGAACAGACATAAGATTTGATAAATTGTTTAGTCCAGTCCTCAATCAATAATTTTGTACGGATTTTAGAGCTCAATTGGAGAAAGAAGCAATCTGCCTGTCCAGAAGTTGTACTTAATGCACCTGTAACTGGAAATCACTTAAAAAGTCAATAATGCAAGATGTAAATTTCTCTTCTACTCCACTCCTGCTTTCTGCTCCAGACGTCTGCTCGTGTAAGTTTGAAAAACTAAGTTACTTGGTCTCAGTTTAGGGACAATCAACCCAAACTAGGAGACGGTAGCGGTGATGAGCAGTCTGCACAAGGTTGTGGGGAGCTAGCGAAAATTAAATTTCTCGCAGACCCCTGGAGCAGAAGACCTTTGGGCCAGCGAGGAAATCTGCGAAACCAAATATGTAAATTGCGTACGTGCGGTTGGTCTGCCTGTGCAGTCTACTTGTTGGGGATACAAGCATGGATATCCAGTGGCTTCTGGGGAGAAGAACAGCCCGTCAGGACACAGAGCTGGAGTAGGAACACCTCGGATGCAGTCTATGTAAGCATCGCACTGTGTAGTGTCTGGCTGACGCTGGGAACATTGCCCCGTCACGCTACCTGTAAATAAATGTAAACAAATTATTAATAAAGTATATAAAGAGAAAATTATCGCGATGACAGCATTACATCAAATTCAAGCAGTTTTATTTATTCCCCCTTTTCCGTCTATCCTTTATTAGGATTTATTTTCTGAATTAACCATAAACAGAAACAGCCCAAAAACATGAAAAATACCTTTGGTTATAATGCCTTGTGAAAACAGTTAAGATAAAATGTCAACCACGAAAAGACTATAACCGAAGACTTGTGACATCTTTCTCGAAAACGTTTACACAAAGTTGATCATAGAGACTCTTAAATCTTAAAATAAGGAATCAAAGTATTAATTTAGGAATAATATTAATTTAATTTGTATTACCAA
The DNA here is from genome assembly GCA_019009955.1 of Riptortus pedestris. Taxonomy (NCBI): domain Eukaryota; kingdom Metazoa; phylum Arthropoda; class Insecta; order Hemiptera; family Alydidae; genus Riptortus; species Riptortus pedestris. The sequence goes on along the minus strand of CM032229.1, from coordinate 166,590,616 downwards.
GTATTGGCCGCCGTTCAAAACTAAGAAAACATTATCTCACTATAAATGCAATTATTACAATAATTTAGTTATTAGTGTAAATTGAAACATGTTATATATTAACTTATAATTTATGCAGCTAAGAGTGACCCAGAAGGGTTGTCTACAGGATACTAAGCATAGTACTCACGAGTGAATCGAACCTGGGTTCATCAAGTATATAAGACCAACGGTTTGAATGACAAGGTTAACCAGAGCCCCCACATAATTGCCAATAAATAACAAAAATCTCCATACGATACGATACTTAATATATTTGTTTATTCAGAATAAAACCTCTCTTATTCCTTAGAGATCTAACTCAATCCTTATATTCACTGCAGGTCAAACGAATAGAGATCGTGTTCAAAAAATTATTTTCATATCTTCTTTAAAAATTGATTTTATATTTGAAAGAATCAGAATTTATATATTTTAATGTTTGAATTTGTGCTATCATACAAAATAGTTCAATGTATCATCTTTCAGGGTTAAGCCTTACTTTGGGATATGTTTCATGAACATAAGATCATTTCCATTTAATTTTTATCAGGGTCTAACAGTATTTTAAATTGCTAAATTTTTACCTTCACCTCAAGACCAGAACTAATGTTATTTCGTTGATACTACTTAGAATAATTCTACAAGGTTCCTTAGTAAATGGAGAACGCTATGAAGAGATTCCTCAGAAACTACAATTTCATAAATACCAAAACCTAGCACTGATAAACATGCGAATCATTTGATTACAACTGTTTCATCATATGTTTCATCTTGTATCAAATAAATACATTATTCATGACTCGTTCCATCCTAAACACATTAAGACCGTCCTTGGCATTGCTATGTTGTCTGCAAGCACATTCCAGACTATAGAATACTACAATCTGAAGCTATTTCTTAACTTTTTCTTGTGTGTTTTATATTCAGTTGTTTAGCTCCTATAAAATAACTATAATTATTATTACTTGACAAATCTTCGATACTTACATTTCAACCAAATGAACTTATCCACAACGACCAATATTTGAAAAAAAAGAAGGAATTTGCAAGAAATCCAATGACTTCAAAAAGGAACATTTCGACAAAAATGTGACTATGGTTTGGTCTATGGCCCAGTTCATGGCGTTCTTTTCCAAAGAAATATATGCATCCTTTCAAGAATTTAAAATAGGCAACATTTAAAGAACAATTGATTCTATTAGATTAGATTGAAAGTAAGTAATTTCAATATATTTAGCTTTATAAAAGATATGAGAATACAACCTTTTTTATTAGTTTACTTATTTCTGTTATTTAATTAATTTTTTAATCGATTTCTCTTAAGGAAAATGTATATATATATATATATATATATATATATATATATATATATATATATATATATACTCGTTAACTCCCTAGTAGTCACAATTTTAGTGTGGTCGTACCAAACTCAATTTTTAAATGTTTTACGTAAAACTAAACTTTAAGCCCATTAACGGATGAAATCACACCATGGGAAGAGGAGGTTTAAGTCGGGGAAGATTGACAAATTTTATAGAACCAGTCTTATTGCAAAAGTAATCTTCTATAAATGTTATTCTGTACATCTTATATTTATCTCAATAATTAACCAATACATTTGCATTTATTTTAGTTTTCATCTCGTATTAACTGTAAGCTGATAAATTATTAAACAACCTATTCCAAGCTTACATAACTACTAGAATATATAAAAGAAAAGTTCTATTAAGATTTAGAGGGTGTGTAATGTATCTTGAGGAGGTAATTTTTAAGCCATGTGATGTGGTAAATAAAAATGTGTTTGTAAAAAAGATTTTACAATATCAACTGATTCTGGATATTTAAAAAAGCAGTGCCTTTTTAAAAACTCGAATGTTTGAAAATAGCTGGAACTGCTAACGGTAATAATTATTTACATAAATTACTTTAACGGAACACAGGAGATTAAGACATAAATACTTCATATAATTTTTTACTTGTAATAAGTCATAAATTTCGTACAACATAGTACACTCAGGTCGCATAATTACAGGCTGTTATGCTGGAGACGTTAACTACACAGCAAGTGGATTTCACCTGTGTAAAGGTCAGGGAAATGATAGGTTTAGCAAGTATAAGACAGTCACGATTAGCCTTGGAGGTTAACAGTTCTTATAGTACCTGGGGCCAATGTTAACAGTGCTACTGTAGTCATTGACTGGTTCATTTTCTATTATCCTTTATTCCTTACAAACATCCTTTAGCTATCAAAATATAATGCTCTTTAAATTAAGATATAATAAACAGCTTCCCTGCTAAGGCTAATGGACGTTGTCATACTTTTATAGCAGATTTATCTTTAGGGAAATACGTTATTGAGTTTTTACTCATGACGCAGATTTTAGGCTACAAATAAGTGCATCATAATATAACAGTTTATTATTGACATGACATGAGTAGGAGTGGGGGATTAGTGAAGGCCGAAAACTAAAAAATACGAATATCTCGGTTAATAATCATAAATTATTAATATTAATAATAATGTACAATATTTCGATCCGTCGCATGATAACGGGGATATTAAGAATTCTCTTCCCAGAATAAAATTTACTTCCCATATTGGGCGGATTTCAGCCATTAACGAACTTCATCTTACAATATATATATTATATATATATATATATATATATATATATATATACACACACACACACACACACACACACACACACACACACACACACACACACACACACACACACACACACACACAACGCACACACACACACACACACACACACACACACACACACACACGCACACACATTTCTACTCAATTTCGTCTTCTCCTGGATAGGATCGATGGACATTTGAGGAAATGTTTGGAATATCGCTTCATGAGTACGACCTCAATGGTTGGTTTCCGTTAAGGGAAATCTGCTAATAAATGCAAATATGTTTGCATTGAAGTCATCATTTAAGTTTCGCGTTCACACAATTATTTATTCTAGCAACATCATACTTTATATTTAATCGATACATTCATAATTAAAGACTGTTGAAAATGCGTGGAATAGAATCAGGAAGTGGGGTGTGGGGGGGGGGGGCTCGAGGAGGAGAAATCGAAAATCTGAAATTTCCCCGTTATTATGTATGTGTAGTATCCACACGCCAAACCTGATAATTTGTTTCCAGGTAAACCTGATTTTCACGAGAGTAAGACAGTTTCCCGCTGCCAGTACCAACTGTAATATAGGCATCATGAGGAAAAATTCCATTCGAACAAATTAGGCATGAGAAAATGTCACCCGCCCCTCCGTAGCCTGCAGAAGCTGACTAAATAATTAATATTATCCCGTATGAGTATGCAGACTATAACTTTTATCTATCCACAAGTCTTGCCCCGCTGTACATATTGACACTGGAATGTTTTAAGAGAGAATTTAGACAGGGGAGTTGTTATTTTATGTGTTGGGTTGAAAAATGTTAAATAAAACCAATTTTTTTTTTCAAATTTACTTGTCTAAAACTATTGTTTAATGCGCTTTTCCCTCTCCCGCTTGGCCAAAAGGGAGTTATTAAGAGACGATCTTAATCAATCTCTAGTTCTACCCTGGTTAGAAAATTCTGATTACCTATAGGCGAAAATATTTATAAATAACCCGTTCCTATTAGCCTTAGTTGCATAACAAATAAATAAATATAATAAAATTCAATATGTTAGCCTATGGAAACGTTTATATTTTGAAATTTTCCCCTTCAAAATTTAAAAATTGCCGCCGTCTTATGGTGACGTGCAATATTACCAACTGAATAATAAGACTAATAATTTTAAATCATTCACACACTATCAGTCTTTGTCGATCCACTGTTACATGTTGAAACAGTCACCTCCAAGTTGAGGCGCCTTAGCAATATTGACTCATTATGCAGCTTGGCTTTTCACTTATGTTGCAACATAAAGTATAGCTTCTTTCGAAGGACAGGTCAAAACTGGTTGTAAATCTTTTACTCTTACTTCACTATTCTCTGGCGTAAAGATATTGTTAAACATTCTCAAATTGTAATAACAAAGTTCCAAATGAAATGCAATGTTTACACATCTATCAATCTGTATATAGTTTTATTAAGGTGGCTACAGTTTTTACTTTTTTAGTAAAGGCGAAATCTTCTGGTTTTCCGATTTCAACGGAATAATTCGCTTTGACTCCTCATAAACCCAGCTGCGGCGTGAAGTCCGTATTTACGAGACGGTTAGCATTAAAACGTTCAAATTGCATATTTAGGATTTTAGTAACGTCTAGTTGTGGGCTAAATCGACTAAAAATAAGGGGGGGGGGTTTCTTATATAAGAAGCCTATGTCAACAGAACTTCAAAACTAAAGAAGATGTACATTTATTTTATTAATTTATTACAGTATATAGCATATTCTATTGTCATTAACGGTAGATGGATCTATAGTTCCTGGAACGAACAAGTTTCTGTAAAAAATGGAAAGAGTCTTTTGATGTCTTCTTCTTCGTCTGTATGGAGTTCTCTTAAATTCGATTTAAGGTTCGAAGCTGTTCTTGGAAGATTGTATTTTTTACAATTGAGGAGAAGGTATGAGGCAATAATATTTACATTACAACAATTGCAGTTTGGTGGGAATAAGCCTTTCAATAAATAACTATGTGTTAATTTTGTATGTCCAATTCGGATACCAGAATACAAGAACAATCTCCTGTTTCGGATTTTTCTATTTATTCCAGTATTCCAAGGCGCATTAGTTTCTTTAATTTGTCCACAGTTCCTTGTCATGTTTCCACCTTAGAAATATGAGCTTTTGAAACTCTCGTTTCCAATCATCTAGAGAGATGAAGGTTACTGTTGTTTTATCTTCTTGAGCACTACGAGCTTCCAAATCCGCCATTATCGCAGATAATATTCGAGATGGAGAAAATATGTCTTTGGAAAATTATTTATTTATTTCATTTAAAACTTAAATTTGCGACAAGCTTCTTTTTTTTGTTTTGCGTGTATGTATTTTTCAAATTTTAAGTCAATTATTTTCAGTGCTTTCATAAATTAACTTCTGAATGTTAGGACATTATATTAAATGGAAGCTGCACTTTATTAGCAAAATATAAAGTGTATAATCTCAATAATGTGTAAACAGCCAACTAATCGTAAGCCTGGATAATTTAAAGGAATCTTTGACTTTTATACTTATTTAATTATTGAAGTACAATGTCATTATTATAAACAAGTTACTTCATAGCAATTTGTTTTGCGCCGTGTACCTCGTATGCAAATGATGTTTACAATTTATATTCGAGCGTTGTATCATTTCGTTTCAGCAGTTATAGCATCATCTAGCCCGAGGCAAACCATGTCATCCTTCAAGGATAAGTCGTAATCCTTTTTAACATGAATCTTCTGTTTTTAGAAAGTCTTTTTTTCATTGGAATTTGAAGCCTGCGCACTCCCATCATTCCATCACCGCCATATCGCTTCTATATAAAACTAAAATTGTCAAATAAGTCGGGCTTATGGTGTACCGCATTGTTCCATGTTTTTCGAAAATGTTAATAGAATAATGGAAATCTAGTGAATTGAATGAAAATTCTCGCCAATATAGTTAGGTGGCATTTGAAGAATTTTATACTCCTCTGCTATCCTTGGCCATTACAGCCGAATAAGCTCCAGCAAGAGGACATGCCACCTGGTCTAAACATTTAAACTAGACCTTATCTCTTAGATTTTCTTTAAGAGAAATCAGCTATTGTGGTTGTACTCGATATTTGACCGCTTCTTACAAAAAGAAAATAAAGAACGCAGTTTAATCGGATCGAAAAATTGTATTTAACCTATATTACAACGAGATATTTGCATTGCTTAGTAAAAAGAACCTCAGTATAACCTCATTTCCACTCTTCTGATTTTCACTTTGAGTAACTGGGTCTCTAAACATCTCATACACAGCTTGTACTTCTATTCCTGTTTACATTAGGGCTCTTACAATGTGGGAAATAAAGAATAGATGGTGAGTTCAGATCATCAGCGTGTTCCAACTCGTGAGATATTTCTCGGTTTACGCAGCCCCTGATTGAAGGACTTTTGCTAATAGTAGTAAATATTTTATCCGGGTACTTTCGGAAACGATTTAGTGCATCAAAGGAACACGATTTGTATTCTGTCTATTGGTTCTGTGCTTCATCAAAAAAGATATGGAGAACTTATAATACCAATTAGGGCTAGGGTTTAGAATGAAATTAGTGTTTCTTCAGTTATTTTAAAATAAAATCGTCAGTAGTGGGGCACAGTAGATATAGTTTGCATATAAGAACCTGTAGGTATATAACTATTTCAGAATAACATAATACAGAATGGTAACTACCCTAGTTTCCTCGTTCGTTCCCAAGGAAATCAGTTTTACCTGTTCATAGCATGAATTAACAGGTGTAGCCTGTAGATACATCTGACCTATAATTTGTGCAAGAGTCTCAGCACTTCTACCGGCTGTTCACACGAACTAACACTTGACCATCAAACCTAGGAGGCGTTTCACAGTCTCACCTTAGTAATTATACAGCCATGGCTGTAGAGTTATCTCGATACAGATTCGATATAGCTTTAAATATCATTATGCTTTAAATAGTGAAAAGATACTGTTTAAAACCTCAATTTCATTTATTCTTCAAGACTAAAAAGCTAACTAGACACTAGCCTAAGTAAAGTATAAAAACATTCACTGGAAATGTAAAGAAAAGTCGTGTATAGTGAAGACTTACAAAAAAAGAAGGGAGTTGCTCAGTTAACAAAAATTTTCGGAGCAAAGCCGGGTACCCAAGCTAGTGTGTATATATAGTTCCTATGCAATGGATTCTGATGTTAACATGTGTTTTGGTTATCTACGTGGTAGGATTGAAGGACGAATGAAAATATTTTTTTCAAAATTTCACTGGAAATACTATTCGTGTACGACCTTAATAACGGATTTCTCTGAGTGAAATGTGGTATTATATATTTACCATGGGTTATTGAATCATTAACAATTACGTAATGTCTCATTAAAATGATTTTTCTGGTGTGTACTTTTGTTCCTTCGGTGTGATATTTAATTTAAATTTAAAATAACTTGCTCGAATTTTCCGGTCGGTTTTGTGCATTTTATAATGATGGACTTCAGTCAGTCAATCGATTTTTTAAACCATGAGGCACATGAAAATGTTTCAGCAGTTAATATTTTGAATATATGTTTTGTTGTATCCTGATTCCTCCCGTTTATTTATTAAAAAGGGGTAAATTCAGCATGTTTAATTCGTAATCTTCTGAAAAGCCTTGATTGCGTTTGTAAGTTTTGAGAATGTTACCTTATGTCTAAAAAAAGGTCATCTTTCAGCGGGCACAAAAAGCATGACTGTAAAACAAATGATTACAAAAACCATAAAAGACACCACTGTAAACGATAATTCATTTAAAACTCGATTAGTCTCACTTAAGAGGTATCACTATTTTAATGCAGCTCATTTTTCTGTAAATTTTGATACCAATATCTAGAATTGTCAAAACATTGGGATACATGGTATCACTACTTAACATTCGATACGTTGCTTTTCCATACTAAGAGCTTCAGTCTATAATAGGACCGTTCAGACATGAAGCCTTCTGCCAAACATTTATTTCTGAGCAATTCTTTTAAGTAAAATCATTATTTATTTATAACAGATTTCTATTAAAGGAAATCAGCTATTGACGTAGTACTAATGACCCGAGTTTAAACAATTTCTTCAAATGTCCATGGATCGAGAAGATAATGAAAATGAAGACCGTACAAAACTATATGTGTGTGTAACGCTCTAGCTGTCATACTTTTATTTGTAGTGTTTAGAGAGGGTAATTTTTAAAATTCAATATATCACAGTTGTTACACTTCGGACCGGAATATTGTATAGAATCAATCTTATTGAGAATTAAATTTCCTATAAATGTTATTCTGCACATTTTTTGCTAGCTCAAATATTAAGCGAGTTATACGTACGTTCTTGTTTTCAGACTCCGGTGAACCCCTCAACGGATTTTTACTTAGGTAAAGTAGAAGGTAGGTAAGTAGAAAATATATGGTGGGCTGAGATTACCAGTGACAAACTTTATAAATACAACCATATGTTTGTCGGTTAACTCTACGTGTTTGATCGTTACCAAACTCGATATTTATTAACAAGGAAGACATTTCGTATGTCCAATTCGCAATCTTGGAAAGAGCGCGTTAGTAATTTATGAGTAATGAGGAGTGTTTGTGAACTATGAGTTGTTTTCCCATACTTCGCTTGAGTGTATAATGTAGCCGCTCAAGTATGAGGTGGTGTGTGTAAGAAGGCCATACACTGTTTGTTTCTAAGCCTCCAATTTTTTACAATTCATCATTTTTTTTTAATACTATTCGTTTATTCAGCTTAATTTGTGAACAGTGTTTCGAAAGAGATTAGCATTTTATGTTGGGCTTATAGAAAAAAAAAAAATAAGTTACTCGTGAGAGCGGCCTGGTAGACGAGGGCCAGTAAGAGCTTGCTGGTGAGATGCATGGAGATAACTACCTCGCTGGTACCTCACTAGGTGGCGAGGACTTGCTCAATTTGGCAGTGGTAGGGAGATGAGATGGCTACGAAGGTTGCGCAATATCTGCAAGCCTTGGCATTAGACCTTCCGGCGACCTTACAGGACTGTGGAAATGTGGGAACTTCAATAAACAAGTCTTCTGCGTTCGCGCATTAAATGAGGCAGGTATTCTCGCCTTGAGGATGCCATCTGCATTTCCCTCCCGATGACTTCCTGTGTCATGAGCTCCACTGTTATTATTCAGGTATCATATCAGACAAAAGGGGCTGAAAGGTTTGTTCTTATATGTTGCTTTATACCCTGGCACATGGTCAGACCTGTTTAACAGATTTCCTTCAAGAGGCCGCAATTTGTAATCATTACAAAATTCCATACTCAAACGTTTTATGTAAAACTAAACATCAATTCTGTAAATAGCTAAAAACCACACCAAGTGTGAGGATAAGAGGAGGATAATTTTGAAAATGCAATATATCGCCATTAATATACGTCAGATCGAACAAATCTAATTGAAAATTTAATTTCCTATTAATGTTATACTTATGTTTTCTCTATCTTGAATATTAAACGATATATTTGCATTTTAGCAGATTTCCCTTAAGTGAAATCAGCTATTGAGGTCGTACTCATGACCCGAGTTTCAAATCATTTCTTCAAATGTCCATCGATCCTACCCAGGAGATGACGAAAATGAGGTCCGTTCAAAACTGTATATGTATAAATATATATATATATATATATATATATATATATATATATATATATATATATATATATTATAATGAAAGGTTAATTATTTTTATTAATATTTAAATTTAAACTATGTACCGGCTACTTCTCAGGGTCTTATATTGCACGGCAAGCATTTTTGTTTCCACCATCTCTGCTATAAGAGCTAATTTATCTATTTAATCCGAGATATAGCACATTTAGGCTAGATAATTAAAGAAACACTTACGCTCTCGTTGCATCTTGGGAGTCGACTGCCCATTCTTGTCCTCCGAGATTGCCCTTTGGACTCCAGGGGTCCGCTGTCTTCCCATGACAGGTGCTGCTACCTCGTTTAAAGCCTAGTACTAGTCACTCGGATCTCATAGATATAGAGACAGCGGGGTGGCTCTAAGGCTCGACCGTTACATATGCCCACCCAGAGAGAAAAAAAAAATTATATTTTATATTATTTTTTTTTTATTTATTTATATTATTATTATTATTTTTTTTTTTTGACAATAAATATATTATATATTTTTATTTATTTTAATATTACTATTATTATTTTTTTTTTATAACAATAAATATATTATATATTTTTATTTATTTTAATATTACTAAAATTTTTTTTTATTATTATTATATTATTTTATATTTAATTAACACGATACATTATATTATTATTAGTTTCTCGGATGAACGCAATTACTAGGGGGGAAATGGCTATGTCTCCTGTTATAACCTGGTGGCCTACTCCATGAATTTCGATCCCTATTCTCTATCGAAAATTCTCTTTGTCTATTTCTTACTCTATTTGGGTTGTTTCCCTCATTCTCACGATTTTCTACTCCATCCGTTCCCCTCATGATATCCTGAGCTGGTAATTTTTGTAAAAGGTCAAGAAATTTCTCTTTATTACTGATTTGGCCGACCCCCAAGATACATTGTATTTGCCATGGGAAGTGTTTTATTATGCATTTTATTTGATAAGACTCGGGAAAAGGTGGATTAAGATATTTACAGTCTTTAAATAATTTCCTGGCATAATCATCCATAGTTAAATTTTCTCCTGGGCGATATTTCCCATTGGTAATTTGATTTCTACATTCATCCTGCCTATCTTCTCCCCAATATTTATTTAAAAATCTTTCTTTAAAATGAATGAAATTTCTAATAAATTCCTTTTCAATCAGCCACCAAGTTCTGGGAACTCCCCTCATGCACTCTGAAATAATTAACTCTTGTTTTCCCCATGTATCTACTCCATAAATGTTAAAATAATTTTCTAATTCAGACAGAAAGTCAGTAGGGCTCTCCTGTCGACTATCACTAAATTTAGGACATCTCGCTTCAGGATTGACTCTAATTTCTTTACAGTTGGGCAAATGACCTATCTGAACTTTTTTTAATTCTTGCCGGATATTTTCCATTTCATCAGCTATACCTCCTATTTTGAAATCTGTCTCTAATAAATTCTCTATTTGAATTAACGATCTATCTTCAATTATTTGTTTATTTTCGTGAGTTATTTTCTGAATATTTAGATTTATTTGATCATTTATCCTCCCTTGAATAATCTTTTCATGCTCAATTTCCCCTTTTAATTCATTCCGAATTAAGTTTTTCTGTTGATAGCATTCTTGTCGGGTTTCTATTATTTTGGCATCCATTTCATCCATTAATTCCGTTTTTAGAAGTTCTCTAGTCTGAACGGTTTCTTTTTTTAAATTTTCTGTTTCACCTGCTAACCTATTCTCTAAAGATTTTAAGTTTATTTCATTTTCGTTTTTAAGATTATTTATCTCATTCATAAATTCTTTTCTCACGTTTGATACATCTACTCGAGTTTGTTCGATATCTATTTTCAATGATTCAATACTATTTCTAACTTCTTCTTTAAATTCTTCTAGTTTGTTATTATTTTCTTCTAGTTTGTTATTATTTTGTTCTAGTTTGTTATTATTTTGTTCTAGTTTGTTATTATTTTCTTCTAGTTTGGCTTCCAATTTAGTATTTCCTGCTTTTATTAAGTTCATTATAGCTTCCAGCATGTTTTGATCTTTTTCGATAGGACTACTGACCTCTTTTTGTCCTTTTAAATCGTTTAAATTATCTATTATTCTGGTAGAAGTACCTCGCGGTTGTTCAAAACCCAAAAAGCTCAAATTTGCTATCTCAGTAGATAACGGTATTCCCGAATCCTCTAATTGAATTATATGTCTAGCCTGATCTTTATATATGATATTATTGGTCTGTGTTCCCTCTAACGGTTCACTTTCAATAGATAGATTTTCAAGATCCAAATTATCACTTTCCTGTTCTACATCACTAATCCTATCCTCAAAACTTTTGCTATTAGTATTAATATCCATTTTTATAATCTATGTTAATTAAAAAAAAATTTTTTTTTAAATGAATAACCTAAATAAATATTTTAAATGTTTAAATTTCAAAAAAAATGTTTAAGCCGTGCCCCACGTTGGTCGCCATTTTATATAATGAAAGGTTAATTATTTTTATTAATATTTAAATTTAAACTATGTACCGGCTACTTCTCAGGGTCTTATATTGCACGGCAAGCATTTTTGTTTCCACCATCTCTGCTATAAGAGCTAATTTATCTATTTAATCCGAGATATAGCACATTTAGGCTAGATAATTAAAGAAACACTTACGCTCTCGTTGCATCTTGGGAGTCGACTGCCCATTCTTGTCCTCCGAGATTGCCCTTTGGACTCATAGGGGTCCGCTGTCCTCCCTTGACAGGTGCTGCTACCTCGTTTAAAGCCTAGTACTAGTCACTCGGATCTCATAGATATAGAGACAGCGGGGTGGCTCTAAGGCTCGACCGTTACAATATATATATATATATATATATATATATATATATATATATATATATATATATATATATATATATATTTGTCTGTTAACGCTCTAGGGGTCGCAATTTTCGTTCGATCGCTATCAAACTCGATATTTAAACGTTTTATGTAAAAATAAAGATCAAGTTCGTTAATGGCTGAAATCGGAACAGTGGGAGGGGGGGTTTAGAGGGAAGGATTTTCAAAACTTCAAAATATCTCCGTTACTATAAGTCGGATCGAAAAATTATATAGAATCAATCTTATTGCAAATTAAATTTACTATAAATAGTGTTAGATACATGTATTCTGTATCTTGAATATTAACCGAGATATTTGCATTTTTTCTATTTTCAGCTTCTGAGATGTTCGGCTAACTTCGGGCCTAGTCGTGAGGTTCCGTCAAGAGCTAGTTCGGGCCATTCCCGTAACTGTTTGGCTCTCTATTGTAAAACTTCACGTGGGAAATCTGCTTAGTTTACGCAGCCCCAGACGGACTTTTTATTTTTTCAGACAATAGTAAATTCTCACTGTTAGTCACCGTAATTTAAAAATATGCGAATATACGTGACCTTTATTATGTGAGATAAATACAATTACTTATTATGGTGATATCGTCAATAAAGTTTTCATTTTTTGACTCGAAAATGTATATTGGATCTATACCGTACTCCGAATTTAGCCGTTTCATTAACTCTGCATGTCATATTCGCTAATGACTGAGTCGGAGCCCGGATTTGAGAATTTAGAAAGGGGTGGGGGATTCAACAAATTTTATTTAGAAATATTGGATATATAGCGAGATGGGTTTAGTATTTTATCATTCCTGTGCGAAGGAAATCTGCTCAGTTTACCCTACGCCTTCGTGGGGGACTTTTAAAAGATTTTCCTTAAGGGAAATTAGCTATTGACGTTGTACTGATTACGCAATTTTTAAAAAATGTCTTCAAATGTCCTTCGAGCCTATATATATATATATATATATATATATATATATATATATATATATATATATATATTGTTACGTTTTATTACCAAAGCCAGTAATAAACGTTTTTAATAAGAGTTCTTTTGGATTGCAAAATTAAATACTCGCAAGTTTCACAGTTTTTATCACTGCACAATTTATTTCACAATGCACAATACACTTGGTAATTATTCTTAATTACTACTCACAGTATACACTGATAGCGTCACTGTTCTTCAGATTACACAGTCCAATAATTAACTCACGGTCACTGAAATTCACAACAAGACGGCACTGCACTGTCCTTTACTTCCCGGCACTGCACTGTCTTAAACACGGCACTAAACTGGTACGTACAGTCACGGCACAACACTGTCCTTATAAAAACACTTTACCGCACTGCACTAAGTCGCACTGTAGCACTGATGTGAACATCAAGACAGGTAAGAATAAATCTGAACTTGCTCGTGGCTGGCCGTTCTTTATATAGGTCGTCGGCATACATCAAAGGGGAATTGTCTAGACTCTTCGACGTCTGGCTGGAAGGTACTGGTAGGAGCTAGGCCATTCTGTCGGCTTCTTTGATCTATATCGCACTTCCCAAATACGCGACTCTCTCTGCTAATCCTTCATTTTCACAACAATATATATATAAATATATATATATATATATATGTGTGTGTGTGTGTGTGTGTGTGCGCGCGCGCGCGCACATACATACAGGGTGTCCCAAATTCCCGTGCCACCCCCTTAAAATCTCCATTATTAGCAGATATCCCTTAAGGGATATCAGCTATTGAGGTCGTACTCATGACGCGATTTTCGAAAATTTTCTTCCAATGTCCATTTTAATACAAGGCTGAGACTTGGTGTGGCATAATTGGGTCCCCTGAAGAATCCTTTCAGTCCATATTCAACCTCATAACCTTCTCCAGTTACAATAAATTTGGAATTCCCAATAGAATGCCATACTTATTATGGCGGATTCCTGTAGAAAATCAAATTCTAAAACGAGTTCATATCGGTGAATATTTCGATTAGACACATCCGTTAGCCGTAAAATGCACAAATCTTTATTTCAGAAACGGCAAATTTTATTGAAAAATGCTGGGACATAAAAGTCCTAATCAACATAATTATCTTTGAAACAAGTCTACGGGAAAAGGAATGGATTATAAAATTTAAATAAAATAAAAATAAATAAAACGAAATAACGTAAACGTATTCTGTAATGAATCCAAAAAAGGTTTACTTTTAAAAACATCAATATGAGAAAAACCATCTTAGAATTAATTTATTTTAAACTAATTACATAGTAGTTATTTGTAAAAGGAGTTTTCCACCTGCATAGCTTCATGTAAAATAACAGACAACACTTCAGGTTCATACACACACATTTATATGTCTGTAAACGCTGTAGCGATCTCAATTGTTTTTTGAATAATAAACTCGATATATAAGCGTTTCATGTAAAGCTAAAGATCAAGTTCGTTAACGGCTGAAATCTGACAAGGTGGAGGGGAGAATTCCGAAAAATCAAAATATTTCCTTTGTTATAAGTTAGAGCGAAAAAGTGTATACTACCAATATTATTGAAAATGTAAATGTTCTTCAATATGTGTTTTTACTATCTTGATTATTAAACCATATTTTTGCCTTTTTAGCAGATTTCCTTATTTTAGTTTTCTGCCCTCGGTAAACCCATATTCTATTCTAAATATAAAATTTTGAATGGGCCTCATTCTCAACATCTCCTAGGTAGCAGATTTGAAGAAATTTTTAGAAAATCCCTTAATGAGTACTACCTCCAATTGCAGATTTTCCTTAAGGGTAATCTGCCAAAATGGGAGAAACAGATAGACTAGACCCTTAAGGAAATCTGCTAGTAAAATGCGGAGGTAGTGGTAACAAAATGTCGTTGGTTTGATTTCTACCTGGCCATTGGGATAGTTTTAGTGACTACCTCATTAAAGAAAATAATTTTAGTGATGAGATCATTAAATAAAATTCTTAGACGCCCCTAGGCCAGAAATTGGTTGTAACCTATAGATAACCTGTCACGTCAAACCATTGTACATCGTTAATGCATACCATTATTTGTTTTGAATAAACCATCTAATAACCTTATTAAAAGGTAATCGTTCCGTGACAATAGGATCACGTATTTCTCACGAAATTAAATTTGTCGCCTCTTTGAATAAAAAACTCAGGTAGTGGTTTCAACTAACCTCTTGATATAATAGTTGAACTTCTTGAGAATATTTGAAGATAATAAAAAATTTTGGAATTACTAGATTTTTTTTTAAAATTAATTAACTAACTACTACGTGTTACAGAGAAAATAACATCATGTTATCTATTACTATTTATGGTAGAGCTTTAAATTTAGCGTGCCCATTGGCAAAATATGGGAATATGACCATTGTATTTCCTAGCATGGGAATAAAATATAATACTCGTACAAGAAATAAATTTGACTACTCATACGTCACACAATAATTGCAAAGTATAAGAGTATCGAAAGCAAGTTGTGCTTACTTGCCTTTGCATTGGACAAACTTTCCTAACACTTTCCTTTATTATGAACAGGAAAGCAGACGCCAAATATATAAGGAGCGTGACTATTAAACACACACTGACTGACTGCAGTCTTAATAAACAAAATCAAACTTATTAATAACCCATGACTTGCAGGGCTTACTTTAGACGTAGTCCATAACTAATCATTTTCCAACAGTTTAAAAAACAGCTTCATAATCCATAAAAGATAAAACATCACACTAAGACTATTTTAACTACTAATGTATTAGCAGATTTCCCTTAAGGGAAATCAGCTATTGAGGTCATACTCATGACGCGGGTTTCCAAATATTTCCTCAAATATCCATCGATCCTACCCAAGAGATGACGAAAATGAGGTCCGTTCAAAATTATATATATATATATATATATATATATATATATATATATATATATAGATATATAGATATATAATATATTTGTCTGTTAACGCTCTAGTGGTCGCAATTTTCGTTCGATCGTTACCAAACTCGAATTTAAACGTTTAATGCAAAAATAAATATCAAGTTCGTTAATGTTTGAAATCGGATCAGTGGGAGGGGGGGTTTAAAGGGGAGGATTCTCGAAAATCCGAAATATCTCCGTTACTATACGTCGGATCGAAAAATTATATAGAACTAATCTTATTACAAATTTAATTTACTATAAATAATGTTATATACAT
Organism: Riptortus pedestris; assembly: GCA_019009955.1. Taxonomy (NCBI): domain Eukaryota; kingdom Metazoa; phylum Arthropoda; class Insecta; order Hemiptera; family Alydidae; genus Riptortus; species Riptortus pedestris. The sequence goes on along the minus strand of CM032229.1, from coordinate 166,574,225 downwards.
TTACTCTGAATCTTGAATATTAACCGAAATATTGCATTTTAGCAGATTTCCCTTAAGGGAAATCAGCTATTGAGGTTGTACTCATGACGGAATTTTCTAAATTTTTCTTCAAATGTCCATCGATCCTACCCAGGAGATGACGAAAATGATGTCCGTTCAAAACTGTATATATATATATATATATATATATATATATATATATATATATATATATATATATATATATATATCTATATATATATATATATATATATATATATATATATATATATATATATATAGATATATATATATATATATATATATATTTGTCTGTTTCCGATCTAGCGGTCGCAATTTTTGTTTGATCGTTACCAAACTCGATATTTAGTCGTTTTATGTAAAAAGAAAGATCAAGTTCGTTAACGGCTGAAATCGGACCAGTGGGAGGGGGGGTTTAGAGGGGAGGATTTTCGACAATTCGAAATATCTCCGTTACTATACGTCGGAACGAGAATAGTACAGAATCAATCTTATTGCAAATTAAATTTACTATAAATATTGTTATATAAATCTTTTCTCTATCTTGAATATTAACCGAGATATTTGCATTTGTATTCTCCGTGTGGTCACCAGTAGTAGGCTATGTTCGGACTTTCCGCCGAGAGCTCTGGTGGCCGTTTCCATAACTATTCGTCCCTCGTGAATAGGTTAGAGATTAGGTTAACTGTTTTTTGGGGATAGAAACTACTGGGTTATTACGCCCTAAATAATGGTTTAGGTTTAGAGGTTTCTTACTACTACAGTTGTTATTAGGCAGATTTCTCTATTGTAAAACTTCACGTGGGAAATCTGCTTAGTTTACGCAGCCCCTGCGTGACGGACTTTCCTATTTCTGTTTTCAGCTTCTGAGATGAGATCAGCTAACTTCGGGTCTAGTGAGTTTCCGTCGAGAGCTAGTTCGGGCCGTTCCCGTAATTGTTTGACTCTCTATTCCCAAATTTCTCTATCCTAAAACCTCACGTGGGAAATCTGCTTAGTTTACGCAGCCCCTGCGTGGGGGACTTTTTTAATCTAATTGAAATTTCGGCTTCCGACTTCAGGACATTTAATAGAATTTATTTGGGTACTTATCGATTATCGGCAGGGCACCCATTTAAAGACGATTATGAAATTATAATTTAAAGAAAATCACTTTATTAATTTAATAAAGTCCGTCACGCAGGGGCTGCGTAAACTAAGCAGATTTCTTATGGGAAGTTTTACAATAGAGAAATCTGCATACTGGTAACATCACCACCGTTATTAAATACAATCGGTAATGAGAAACCTTTCAGTTAATTAAAATAAATTCCCAACTGAAACAGCTTCTGAATTGTAAGAATAATTTATATTTTAATAATTCTGACTTTAGTAGTGCAAGAACTAAAGAAGGGGGGGGCGGATGAACAGAACGTATTTGCATAAATCTCACAAAGAAGGAAGGTAAGGTAAGCTTAGAAACGACAGGCAAGGTTAGAAGAAGCTTCCAGCCGAGCGGTTACGAAAATGGCCGACCTAATCCGAACTATACCCGACCACATGTCTCACAGACTTCATAAAAATGCCAATATTTCGGTTAATATTCAAGATAGAAAATAAATGTATATAACAATATTTATAGTAGTTTTAATTTGCAATAAGATTGATTCTATACAATTTTTCGATCCGATGCATAATAACGGGGATATTTTGAATTGTCGAAAATCCCCCTCTAAACCCCCCTCCCTCTAGTCCGATTTCAGCCATTAACGAACTTGATCTGTCTTTTTACAAAAAATGGTTAAATATCGAGTTTGGTAACGATCAAACAAAAATTGCGACCGCTAGAGCGTTAACAGACAAATATATATATATATATATATATATATATATCTAAGTTTGAACGGACCTCATTTTCGACATCTCCTGGGTAGGGTCAATGAACATTTGAAGAAATTTTTCGAAAATCGCGTCAAGAGTACGACCTCAATAGCTGATTTCGCTTAAGGGAAATCTGCTAATAACACTTCTAGAATTTATAAATGACAAAATGGTTAACAGGAGACCACTGATTATTTACAGATAAAGTATGTACTCCTCCAAACCCGCGTATCGCTATTCGCTTTATTATCACTACTTGGTGATCGTTTATTATCACTACTTGGTGATCGTTTATTATCACTACTTGGTGATCGTTTATTATCACTACTTGGTGATCGTTTATTATCACTACTTGGTGATCGTTTATTATCACTACTTGGTGATCGTTTATTAACACCACTTGGTGATCCTTTATTAACACCACTTGGTGATTCTTTATTATTAACACCACTTGGTGATCCTTTATTAACACCACTTGGTGATCCTTTATTATTAACACCACTTGGTGATCCTTTATTAACACCACTTGGTGTTTATTATCACCATTTGGTGATCGTTTATAATTTCATCACTTGGATAGCTTACCTTGCAGAGTTCATGTGGCAGACAATGCCTGGGAACAACCGCTTTATGCAGTTACTCTGCAACATCGTTCATTTTTGGCCTATCTCAAATTTATAAAAGTCCGTCACGCAGGGGCCGCGTTAACTAAGCAGATTTCCGACTTGCGTCCCGTTTTTGCATTTATCTCATGACGTAAAAGTTCAATGAGAACAATATTTGGCATTTAAGCTTCAAATAAAGTGCTTCATAATATGATGATATAGCATGAGTCGGGGTGGGGGTTTACTGAAGGCTGAAAACTAAAAAATTCAAATATCTCAGTTAATATTATTATTAATATTTATTAACGTGCACTATTTTGCAACTAAGGCTAATTGGGACGGGTTATCTACAGATTACCACCCTTTTCTAGCCAGGGTGAGACTTAATTAATTATAATTAATTAATTAGGTTAATATTGAAGATAATGAAAACATGTGCATAACAACATTTATAGATATTTTAATTTGCAATAAGATTGGTTCTATGCAATGTTTCGATAGACCTATAGTAACGGAGATATTTTGAATTTTTGAAAATCCCCCCTCTAAACCCCCTCTCCCACTGGGCCGGTTTCAGCCGTTAACGAACATGATTTGTCTTTTTACATAATACGTTTAAATATCGAGTTTGGTAACGATCAAACAAAAATTGCAACCGCTAGAGCAAATTTTTCGAAAATCGCCATCTTCATAAGTACGACCTCAATAGCTGATTTCCCTTGAGGGAAATCTGCTAATTACCTACATTTTGTCGTTCAAATAAACTCTCGAAGTATAATTTTAAATGATAAAGTGATTTCGTATAAATTATGATAATCCTCTTTAAATGAGTGAATTCCTTCCTTAAATGATAACTACCTTTATTTGTGTTTCACGGAGATGCTAGGATAGTAATGTGGAATTTTTATATAAAAATTATTTTATGTTATACTACCACCGACTAGAATAGAGGTAAGTTTACAAGGATGCCATGAACTTACGTTCCTCAATATCTTCGTTAATATTGGTTTTAACCGGGGGGGGGGGGGTCGACGTGGAGATCATATTGTTTATTAAACAGAATAATACTGTAATTAACAGGATTAATGTATTTTGAACAGAATCTGTTCTTTATATTTTTTTTTTTTTTCAATTTATGTATTTTAAAATTCTAATTTCCAACTTCCGGTTACGAAATAGAATTTTTTAGGGAAACTAGTTTTATTTCAAACCGCAACGGCGGGTTACACAGTTAGCAAATTAATTCCGACTTCGTATCGAACTGGATGCATTTAGCAGATTTCCCTGAAGGGAAATCAGCTATTGAGCTTGTTGTCACTACGCGATTTTCAAAATGTCTATGATCCTACCTGGTAGATAATGAAAATAAGCTGCGTTCAATATATATATATATATATATATATATATATATATATATGTCTTTTACCGCTCTAGCGGTCGCAATTTTGGCTTTTCGTTACCAAACTTAATCGTTTTACATAAAAAGAAAGATAAAGTTCGTTAATGGCTGAAATCCGACCCGTGGGAGGGGAGGCGTTTAGAGGGGAGAAATTTTGAAAATTCTTAATATCTCCGTTATTATGCGTCGGATCGAAAAATTGTATACATCCAATCTTTGTGCAAATGTAATGTTCTATAAATGTTATTATGTACATGTTTTCGCTGTCTTGATTATTAACGGAGTTATTTGCATTTTTTTGTTTCCCGTCTTCAGTAACCCTCCCCCCCCCCCACTCAGCTCTCATTATTTGAAGGGAAATTACGAAGCATTGTCCTCATTGAACTTTTACGTTTTGTTGTAACTAAAAATACCTGACATGCTTGGGAAATCTGTTTGGTTAACAGCCCCTGCATGAGGGACCTTTTTTAAAGAAGTGGTTTAAGTGATGTTAGATAAACCAAATCACAAATATTTATATTTCTATGTATTGAGTGGAAGTGATAAATGTAACTTCTAGATCATTTTTAACCATTTAAATACTGTGGATGTCCTTCATAAACTTGTTTATACCTAAAAGAAGAGAATTTTATAATATATCCCACCTCCTCCCCAATTATATAGACTGTATTGCGTGAAGGAGAGGAAGGAGTTTCAACCCTTGCTTATAAGGGGGAGTGATTACAGGTTGTTAGGGGTGTTGGGTGTACACAGGAAAACACATCTTTATATTTTCCCTTCCCTCCCTGATTTGGCGATATTTTAATTTTCGGTTGTGTCACATTGATCTTTGTTTGCACAAAACCATGAGTCTTATTAATTTTTTTATTGTATATTAATAAATTGGTTTTTATTAGAGTGAGCTTTCATGTCTAATCTGTGTTTAATATTAAACTGATTTCATGTTAATGTTTCGATTCAAAATTTACTCCAGATAGAATTAAAGAAATCTCGTTCCATTATAATGAAACATTACTCTGCTTAACAGTATTTGGTTGTTATTTTTAAGAGCTTAGCTTTCATCATAGAGTTGCTGTAATGCAGCACTCTCACTGAAAGCAGTGAAGTTACTCTAAAGCCTGAGTTGACATTTGCTTCAACAATTACCTGTTTATTCTTAGTCATAAAGGGATCTTATCATTGTATATATTATTTCTTAGTAGACACCAATCATGCAATACTTGTAGTATAAAGTCATTAGCAAACCCACATGAAGTCTGAATCTCCTCAATGGTACAACCCATATTTATATTTGTAAGACTGTGTACATGTAAGAGAAGATAAAACAGTACAGGGGATGTGATTTGCATTTCTTAAACTTTACGAAACATATTTTCCAGATTCATCCTCATCTAACTGATAACACTGGTTTAGATTCTCTGATCCTGGACCAGTTGATTGGGAATCCTTTCAAACGTACATTGACAAGAATCTTGACTTAAACATCTCTCTAAAAACGGAAACAGAGATAGACGATGCAGTACAATATATAACAGTTACAATTCAAAAATCCCTTTACTACTCGACTCAAACAAAACCACGCTCAAACGCAATACCAAAAGAGACATACCTTCCACCACATTTACGAACTCTACTCCAAGAAAAAAGACAAGCACGACGAATATGGCAAAACACTAGGTATCCTTCTGACAAGACAAAGCTGAACCAACTAACCAGAAAACTCAAAAGAGAACTAACAAAGTACTACAATGATTGTTTTAACTCATACACCAAGAACCTTAACACTACAGATAACTCCTTATGGACAGCCACCAAACGCCTTCTCTCCTATAAATCCTCCCGTCTTCCCATACGTCGAGAGGACGGCACCTGGGCCAAGTCTGACTACGATGTAGCAACAACGTTTGGTCAACACTTGGCCAAGGTGTTTACTCCTCACGACGATATCCAAGACCCCCACCATTCTTCCTTTGTCGCCAATCAACTGGACATTCCTCTTCCCTTATCGATTCCTCCTCCTGCATTCAATCCCTCTGAAGTTATTAATATCATTAAAAAACTCCCTTCCAACAAGGCACCTGGTTATGACCTTATTACCTCTCGTATCCTCAAAAATCCCCCGAAAAAAGCTGTCCTCTTTCTCACTTATATCTATAATGCTGTCCTCAGAACCACCTACTTCCCTCTACTCTGGAAATTCTCCGTCATCCATATGATCCCTAAACCTAGAAAACCGTCACAACTCCCTTCTTCCTATCGTCCCATTGCACTCCTTCCCATAATGGGAAAAATCCTTGAAAAACTCATCCTTAAACGTCTATATCCCCTCCTTGACCCCATACTTCCTCCCCATCAATTTGGTTTCCGACAATCCCACTCCACAGTCCAGCAATGCCACAGAATAGTTGATATTATCGCTTCCTCATTCGAAAACAAGAAGTAATGCAGTGGAGTCTTCCTTGACATATCCCAAGCTTTTGATAAGGTGTGGCACAAAGGTTTATTGTTCAAACTAAAAAATACCCTCCCTTTCACATATTACCTCATCCTTAAATCGTATCTTGCCGACAGATATTTCCAAGTTTCATTTAGTTCCTCAGTCTCATCCTTATTCCCCCAGCTGGCAGGTGTACCACAGGGGAGCATCCTAAGTCCTTTCTTATTCCTTACCTATACTGCCGACATCCCATCACATCCCAAAACTCTCCTTCTCATGTATGCAGATGATACTGCAATCTTGACGTCCAACTCAGACCCAAATAAGGCATCCGCATCTTTACAAGAACACCTAACTCTACTAGAATCCTGGCTGACTCAATGAAGGATCAAGGTCAACAGCAGCATATAAAGCCATGTAACATTTACCCTCCGACATTCCATTTGCCCTCCAGTTACACTCAATAGCGCATTAATTCCTCAAAAATCACAAATTAGGTATCTAGGACTCACATTAGACAAGCGACTAACTTGGAAACCCCACATAACACTAAAAAGACAAGAAGTGAACCGACGGTACAGACTTCTACTTAGACTGCTTGACAACAAATCACTACACAACAAACGACTGATTTATATTACAGTACTCCGACCAATATGGACATACGGACTTGAACTTTGGGGTTCCACCAAACCTTCAAATTCCTACAAAATCCAAACCCTCCAATCCAGAATACTCCGCAAAATTACAGATTCCCCATTTTACGTATCCAATTTAACTCTCCATAATGACCTCAACATTCCTTTTGTCCATACCCTCGCCAAATCTCGATATCAGAAATTCCACTCTCTCCTTCCCGCACATCCTAATCCTTTAGTCGAATCACTTTCATCTACCCATATTCCAGAAAACCCAAGACGGCGTCTGAAGCGTAAGTGGCCAAGAGATCTCGTGTAGTGTTTCAGTTTAACTCCATAAACAACCCATTGTTCCCTCCATTGTGGGTATTGTCAATGGACAACTTCCCACCTCAAGTCAATAGTCAAATCACTTTTTTTTCTTTTTTTTTTTTTTCTACCATATCATTTGCTTGTAATATTTAATTATGTTGTTGCAAATAAACGAATAAATATAAAAAAAAAATTATGCAAAAAAAAAAAAAGATTCTCTGATCCTATAACAACATAAGAAAGATTAAATTAATGGAAATACTTGGTGAACATTTATCTAGGGGTCGCCTGCTGCCTGTAAGAGGAAATCTGTTTTAATTTGTTTCTATTAATGAAACTGTCAAAAAAGGATTTTAGGTAGATATAAACAAAAAACATAAATAAATTTTAGTGTCGACTCTTTATTTTCATTCACACATCAACATACACAATATTCACACAAGAAATTCGACAAATTATAAATTATATTCAAACCACTAATCAACATTAGTTACAAGTCACATAACCTATTCAAAGCACTTTGCTGACAGCCTAAATAATAAGTACATAATTATTCAGTCAATGATCTGTTGTGGTTTTTGTACTGAAAGGAAAAAGAGCAAAATCATAAATGCTATTTCTTAATATTTCAATATTTTTTTGAAAAGAATAAACAACAATAGAATAAAAAAATGAATTAGTAGAAATAAACTAAAAAAAAAAACACAAAAAAAAACAGTGTAACCACAACAGGCTAAAATAAATAAAAGAGAAACAAAATAAATAAGGGATAAAGTTTTAAATATACAAACTTATCAAAGTAAATTAAACTAGAAATCATTTATAAAATAATTAAGAAGAGAAATAATACAGTCGTATCTCTAGGTCTGAAACTGAGTGTATAAATGAAGGAAATACAAAAGACCATCAGATCATATGTAAACTCTGACAGGCTAACGCAAGAGAAAGCGAAAAAAGTACATACATTCTTCAGAACTCCAACCAGTCACCAAAGTATATTTACGGCAATAAATAATGAAAGGCAGGCTCTATTATATTCTATTTTATATTCCATCTCTTACAAAATTATAATACAGTTTGCCTTATTGTACAACCCTATGGACATAAAATAAATAATCTTACTTATAAAAAAAATAAATAATTTTTTTTTGGTTTTCTATATTTTCTGTCTTACTCTTCAACTCGTTTCTAAAAGACAATGAGCTAAGAAACATTACCCAAATATTTTAAAGTACAGTCTTATGTGTGTTATTGTCTTATATATATTTTTCATTGTTCCAACATAATTCAAAAGCTTTTGTGATTTTCCTAATTAATTTGGCTTTTACCCATTCAGAAAACTATTGCGATCGAACAGTGAGATCGGGATGAGTAATGTTTGATTCCATGAATGGATACGTTTCAAACACATTCTTAAACTTCATTACAGGAGAGGTAGATTTGATGACAATCGTCGCCGCTTCTCCCTCGCCTTCCGGCTTCATAGTAAGAGTCAAAGGGAGTGAGTCCTGACCTTTGGAGCATGAAGCTTGCCACATAGCTGGAAAAAAAAGAGTCTGATTTAATAATTTTTTACAAAACAGGAATCAACTTTTATTGCAAACAGGAGTAAAACTATACTTTTCAAGAATATCAGGGCTCAATGTATTTATTAAAAATCCATTTTCTCCATACATTATAAATTATACTTAATAGCTAGTGTAAATATATTTTTCTTTACTTAGAGCAAGTTAAAAAATTGTTCTTTTAAACTTTATTGTTTAAATTAAAGAGACAATACTCCTCGTAAAATAAGTTTTATCTTTATCTCCCTGGAGGAATTAAATTTATTTCATAGAGATAATTAACATCCGCCAAAAGAAGTAAATAAGATATAAAATGCTGATGTCTTGTCTGAGAATTTTTTTATGAAAAGTAGAAACGCACTTTTCGAAAATGTAAGAATTTTCTGACAGAACATTGGCCCCTTTTGTTAATCAAGAAGAGATATATCAACAATAGAATAAAGGGACGTTCTCATGACAAATATAATTTAGAAAACATAAACACACTTTCCAGTTATCAATCTTTATTATTTATATATATTTAGAATATCTCAATGTTGTACAATACATTTATCTTGACAATTAAGTATGTGAATGACCAATTTTTTTTTTTTTCAAACTGCTCACAAGTACTGTAAAAATGATCCCTTCAAATGATGAGAGAATATTTTTGGTTTAATAAACAAAAAAGAAATTTTAGAGCCCTTCTTTTAATTTTTTTTAGCTTCTTATGGGTCATTAAACCTATTAGAGATCCATCATAATTGAATACTCACGATCCTAATTGGCAGAAGATAGTAGATGATCCATTAATGTCTCCTGTGCATTCTCTGTTAGCTTCACACATGTACTTCAGCATACAGTTTTCATCTGAAGTCTTCATAGTCTTCATGTAGCCCTGAAAAATCAAAGATAATTATAGCATAAATCAAATTGTCACTCTTTTGTCAAGTAGCAATTAATAGGAGCCATAGAAATTTACTAAACCCAAAAACGACCTCTAGATTCAATACCTCAATGAGCAGCATATTTAAAAAAAGTATACTTTATTAAGAATTAAGTTCCAAGGTGTTTTGGTATTCATATTTATTTTTTTTCTGACCAATAACACTAAAACTCACTTTATTTTAGGTATGGAAGGGGAAAAAAGTCATTTGTTTATTCCATATTTTCATCTTACTCCCCAATGAAAAGTGTTTTAGCATATTCTTGAATTTAGAAGGAATTAAAAATTTAGAAGGAATAATATTGTCAAAGAGTTTGAGGACATCCAGCACTAACCATCCCATAATCAACTGCTAATAATGAAAATATATATTTATCACATTGGATGTTTTACATAATGTTGATGATATGCTAAGCTTTGTTAAGGAATGTGATTGAGGGATTGCTCTGAGTTTATTGGACTTTTCCTTATGTTTGTGTTTAATAGAGGTGCATAAAACATAGTATCTTTCCTTTACTACTTCTCACTCCATTCCTTACGAGGGAACCTAATTTACTATAGCCTAATCAGATTTCTCAAGACTAATTGTGTGAGAATCAAATGTTCATTAAAATCCAAATGCCCTGAAAATCATTAGAACTAATGTACACGGCATCCATTTTGGCAAATGTATGTTAAATAAGTACGAAAGAGTTCTGTCTAAAGGGATTACAGGACTCAATTTAGCTCCTCCCTGATTATATAAATTGAAAGACATGTCTTAATTGTTCAGAAGATTTTTTTTTTTTTTTTTTTTTCAAAAGGTGAATGAAGTACAGAACTTTCAAATTAGCCAAGAAATGAGCAGAAAAAAAGAATTGTGGATTGTTAAAGGAGCATATCTCTACACACTCTACATGATTAAATTATTTATTTTTATTATTTTGTGTTATTTTGGATATAATAACTTGAAATTTAACTAATCATTTAAAGTGATTGTACAGAAGTAAGTTTGTTTGTTGAACAAGGAACTAATTGATGGCATTTTAAACAATTTTTTAAATCATTATTTCAAAAAATAAATAAATAATAATTGTATATTACCTACTTAAAAAAATAACTATTCTCATTCTAGTTTTCTTCTGGTCAATTTTTTTATTCCAATTTTTATTATCTATGCCTGTACCAGCTTTTAGAATTTTCCTTAGGAGAAAAACAAATCGCATGGCTTTTGGTAAAACCATAGATTCTGGTGCTTATAACGATTTTTTGGCCAGTTGGGTGATTAAGACCCCTCTATAGGGTTTAGCAAAAAAGAAAAAAACTAATTTGCTCATTGTAACTAATTCACAAAATAGCCATAGAGCAGTGCCAACAAATAATGATTACAATAAAGTCTTTTAAAGAAATACTATGGCTCATAAAACGCTATAAATACACTATAATAAAAATATAAGTTAAAAAGTAAATATGTTGATCGTCCAAATTTAACTCTTAAAAAAAAGTATAATTGGCCTAATGTTGTTTTTATTTTTTTAATTATATATCTTTTTATTTTGGCTTAAAACGCTGAATTTAAATATGAATAGATTGCCAGAAGGTCATTTATCAGACACTCACTTCTCTTCTTCAACACTTTTATCTGAACATGATTCACTTCCTCAAAAGCCTCTTAAAGTAGAAAATAAATTACTTAACCGATCTATTCATATTTGAAAAAGATAGGGGCACAATATTAATAATTCTTCAATTTACCTTGAACAGAGAAAGACTTGCAACAGCTGCTTCAGAGACAGAGTCCTTCTTACCCATAGATCTTGCAGTTAGAGAGCGGTGGGAAAAGGATGTCTTGAGTGCGTCCAAAAGGTTGACAACAATGTTGATGAACTGAGGGGCGAATAGATATAATTAATTACAGAATGAATAATAAATTTCTAAAATTAAAAACTAATGATGAGTAAGAATTTAAAACTAATTTAAAAATTTAATATGAACAATAACGAATTCCTAGCATATAAAGAATAGAAATCTCATTAATAAGTTAGTTTACAAGGATGCTTTCACAGCCCAGTAAATATAACTAAATGACATTTTCCAAAATATTTCTCTGTGTACACTTGTGTATGTTATACTTATCATAATTACATAAAAATACCATAAAAAATTGTTCTGGTCATTTATAAGTTAGTTATATATACCTACAGGGAAGATAAAGATAAACAAAATATACAATCAATAAAAGTCCCTAGGTACATCATGAGCGTTTGGACACAATGAATAACAGCCACTAAGCATTGCTAAGTGAATTATTATTGAAAATTTCATTTATTGACTTCTCAGTGATACATTGACGTAATAGATTTGTTAACATATTAATTTAAAATATGATAATGCTATCTTTTATGAATGGATGAGGATTATCTATCTTGAGATTTTGTAATCATTATTATTTTTTGAACCAAAAAACATAGTAGGTAATTAGTAAACAGTTTTAACAGTGTAGAAATATAATTAATTGTAGTTATAATGCAAAATATAGTAAATAGATATAAATTACTTATGTTGAATTTGTGAGATCAAAAATCAAACCAAAAAGAAGAGTATTAGCGTGTCTAAAATTTATAGTGCAGCCATGAAACTACCAATTTATTATATAGAGAGCACGTACATAAAACTTGGTGCAAGTTGTGAATAAAAAAAGAAATTAAAATATTTAATAAACATCTACTTTATGGCACATGTACCATCTGATGATTTGATTATCTACTTTATTTTACAAAGGCTAGGTTTGTCTGTAGGTTGCCATTCTTTTCTTACCAGAGTTGGAACTAAGATTTTATTTTTTGATCAATAAATTCCAATGTCCTCCATTCTCTTCAATGGAAATCACACCCATGACTCCCAGAGACATGTATATTCCAAGTTGTTTAAGACTACCACATTCATTTTCCTAGGATAACCAGACAACCCAATATACTGCTGTGTAAAATCCTAACATATTGCTGAGCATAAAATGTATATTGTTGAAAATAATTTAAAATACTAAAATTTTTGTAGCAATAGTTTGTAATATATATAAACAATATATTTCATTTGATATCTTTTTTGATTGGATACTCTTTTTACTTTGTTGAATAGAAAATAATAAAAATATTGAATCTGCTCACTTAAAGGGCAGTGCTACTCTGAATGTTCCTAGTTAGAGATTATGAAATAATAATATCATTTATTCTAACTATTAATTTAGCTCTTTTTCATTTTATTGAAATATTTACATGTTATAAACAAGGCTAAAAAAATATTTTCACCTTTGCCATTTCTATTAGAACATATATGATCTATAACACCGCTTTTCAATTATCTAATGTTCTAAAACAAGCGTTCAACAGACAAATATAAATATATATATATATATATATATATATATATATATTCCTCAACATAGTTTAACTAATAAGAGGAGCAACATATATTTGTACATCATCTTTTTGCTCTGAACTGGAATGACAAGAGGTGTGCGAGAGTTGCTTACAAATCATTATTTATTAAGGTATAACAAAGTAACAGGATATTTAGAATTGTTTCAATGTGGATTTATGCAAATCTTAAGAAGAAAAAGCAGGTGAAGAGTTATAAAGATTTGCTTAAAATAGAAATTTGAATAAATGAACAAAAAAAAAACTTTCTACCTCATTACTACTTGTGATTATTTAAACTACAAAATCCTTGATGGACCAAAATCTTGCAGTTCCTTTCCATTATGATTATCATCTAATGTGCTTATAAACAATTCTAAAGAAGAAAGCAGCATCAATTCTAAATGGTGCATATATATATTAATGGTTAACTACAAGATTTGAGCCATCAAACCAAACTACTAGATAATGTTCAATTAACAAAATGTATACTTACTTCTCCAGCCTGTTTTGCCATAGTCGCAACTTGGTCTGGGTCACGGGTGCCAAGGAATGCCGATAGAACAGCTGCCAACACACCCTGTATGCCAGGCGGACCAAAAGCTTAGCAATTAAACCATCTACTCCCACCAATCAATCTATACTCATCACCTTTATTACAAGATGTATAATCTTAATGAGTGCAATATTTATCTGCTTTTTGAAATGTGCAAAAATGGCATTAGAAGATTTTCATTGTCAATGTGTAAGATTGCTTGCTATTTACAGGAGTCTATCCAAAATATAGTAAGCAAGTGGGGAAACTTAAAGAGGTGCAAAAGTGTTTTGGATTTAAAAGAATAATGTGCCTATTCATGAGTTTTAATAGCAATAAAATACAGATTATAAACAAGAAATGAAAATATATTTGTTTTATTATAATAAAAAGCTCATTATATTTTAATAGTAGATAATGTGGTCATTAATAAATAACATTTTAAATAAGACATGGAAGTATCATTTAATTCCTAATAACTTAAATAACTCATAAGTTTGTAAACATTGCTTGTTCGTTTTTACAATAGACATATTTAATTTTGAATACAAATATGTTCAGTAAATGAAAATGAACCTGAGTAGCTTATTTAATGTTTTATAGTGTAATCTAGCAGTTTTACAGGGGATAGTATTGAAGACTTACAATCTAGTAAGCATGCTTCCGAATTTGTGGAAATAAAAGAAAAGAAGGTCTGGCAGCATAGGAGTGGGAATACAGTTTAAGAAGTACACTGATAAGGAATGAAAGAGGTCAGTGTATATATACTTGTGATAGAGCAAATTTCTAAAATGGGAGGTCCTACTCCATAATGGGGTAGGTTAATTATGACATGATTATGCAAGATGTGTTATAAAGTATAGTGTTTTTTTAATGTCAATTATCCTTGTATAATATTATATCTATTATTACTAACATTACCATTATCACTGCCATAATTTAAATGAAAAATATATGTACTAGATAAATAGCTGTCTATCCATAATGACTTTGTGATTCCAGTGAAAATGAATGAGTACAGACATTAATGCAAGGTAAAGTAATTTTCTGGACAGTCATTTACTTAATTAAATAAAACAAGACCAGTTCCTTCTAATGCCAATAAGTATACATTTGAACCAATTATAATTTATTTGTAATCAAAAGGTTGAGTATAAAATGATGGTTCACACCTTCTATAAAGCAAGAAGTGCATATTGTGCAAGCTATAAATAATTAAGAATATTAACAAAAGTAATTACTCTGGACTTTTAAAATAAAAAGTTTAAGTTATTATAGAAGTGAAAACATAAGAATGAGAATAAAATAAAGTGATGAAGGGGCATCTCACCATTAGCGAAGACCCTTAGCCATAAAATATATGGAAGATACTAGGTAATGTACAAAAGTGATCTCCCATTGGCTAAACTAAATCACTACATGCATGCACAGTACCAAAACATTATTCTATTTAATTCTTTAATCTTCCTTCATGTAGTAAATAGTTATTTAAATTATTATATAAAGATGAAATTTGAAAATAAAATAAATACATTAATAAAAGTTTAATAGAATATTATGAATTTCACAAAGATAATTCTAATAGTTATTATTTAGGCTGAAAGCATAAGAGAATATCTAAGCATGTATTTCATTTTAACATTGAAATTGATTTATGAGATTTTTAGACAAGTAACTTCTATTGGACTATATAATTTTGCAGATGATTGATTTCATAAAATAGTTCCCTTTTGATGAGGTCTCATATCTATATATTTATTGATACATTGATTCATGATAAAATTATTTGATCAATTTATTTTTCTAGTTGCTTGGGTATGAAATGCCTTGTAATGCATTTGGTTAACTTTATAACTAAAGCAACATTTATTATTGAGTGAAATTGAATATATTTTTATGTAACAAATTTCAGTTAAATATATATTTTAAAAAATACCCTTTTTCCCTTGCACAGAAAGAGAATATTGTATGGAGGTCACTCACTGCCTTAATGTATCACCGATTTCACAGCCTACACTTGTAGAAGTTTATATGGGAACAAAATTTATTTTAACTATGAACACCCCCCCCCCCCAAAAAAAAGGGTAAAATGAGAAATTCTTAGGAAGTTAGATACCCAACCTTGGAAGTGTCAAGGGAGGCATTATGGCTGTCAAAGCATATTGACATCATCCTATGGATTTTATTTAATGTTTTAATTTTCCTAAAATAAGAGAGCAATATTTTTCTTTTTTTTCTAAATCAACGAATTAAGTTGTAGCTAACTAATTATGCTGAAGAGAGATTATATTACCATATGTAAAGAAAATTTATTCTCAATGGAATTTATCTTAACTCATTTTCATTTTATAATATCAACCACTACACATTTTTAACATGTCCTTATTTATATAAATTGTGTAATTTCTTTAAATGAGAATTGTTTCTTTCACTTTTGTATAGTTGCAATCTGCTATTTTGTAAATAAACTCTAGTTACAAAAACTGCTGAAATATGAAATGTTCATTCTGAAAATTATATACCAGAACTGTGATTATAGATTTTTGAAGGAATTATTAATAAAAGTAGTAATAAAGTATCAGAGTTAATAAAGAAAACCTTAATTATATATTATTTTCATATGTATGAACTCTATGAAGGAAAAGAATAGAAATAAGGCAAATCATGTGAAGTATTTTATAAAGCTGTATTGTATTTAAAATGAAACTGAAAGATTGCCTTTCAAAAGGTTCTACTATATACAAAAAGCTGATTACTAAAGTTAAAAGGAACTTTTTACAAAATAGTATTTACATATTTATTTTATAAAACTATTTATAACTTATTCGTATTGAAGATAGTATGATACTGTGCATGCACTACAATTAAAAAAGAATAACATCTTCTTGAAGTACCTGCATTGGTGAAGAGTTGTCTACTTTATCGATTCCATCTCCACCGACACCACCGCCTCCAAGGAGTGCAGTAAGGATTTTCAATCCAACAGTCAATAGATTTGCCCAAGGTGATGGAGCTACACTCTTCATTAAAAGAAAAAAAATGATTTATTTCTTGTCAAAACTTGATTATAAAGTAATTATTATAATTATTATTTATCACTTTTTGCTACTATGGTAAATAATATTGAGTATGGTATATATAAAATAAACATTTACGAGTTAAGAACGTAAAATCTTAAATGATGGTGTCATCACACAAGGTATTTGCATGTACCTCACACAATATAATTTCAATGAAAACAATATTTTGTATTTACACTTAAAATAACATGGGTCATGATATAACTGCTTATTGTTAATTTGGCATAAATAGGCTTGGGGGTTTACAGAAGGTAGAAAACTAAAAAATCCAAATATCTCAGTTAATATTCATGACAGAGAAAATATGTATATAACAAGGTTTAAAGGACATTAAATTTTCAATAACATTCGTTCTATACACTTTTTTGATCGACTATAATAACGAATATATTTCGAGTTTCCTCCCCTCTAAATCACCCCTCAAAATACACTGATTTCAGCCGTTAACCAACTTAATTTTTTTTTTTTGCATAAAACTCTTATATATCAAGTTTGGTAACGATTAAACAAAACTTGTGACCACTAGAGTGGTAACAGACAAATATATATATATATATTTTATATATTTGTCGTTGAAAAAATGTTTCAAAAATCGTGTCATGATTATAACCTCAATAGCTGTTTTCCCTTAAGGGAAAAGTAGCTTTTGAAAGCAATTAGTTATTAAATAAATTATATTGCTAAGGAGTAAGGCCTCTCTTATACCAAAAATATTTATTGAGTCTTTTATTTTCCAGAAATTTTGAATTCCAGAAAACCATCAACAAAATAAAATTCTTTTCTAATTTTAGTTTGAACTCATTTCTATTATGCTGGCATAAAAACAATACATGATTCATTAAATCTTGCTAAAACATATTTACCTAATGAAGGTTTAATCTACTCTAGAAATTAACAGATTTTGCTTGTCATATAGATATTGCAGATAGTTTAATATATACACACACACATCATTAAAAAGAGGACTACATTCTATTAAACAAATTTGAACTCACTGAATCGGCATCTAAGCTGTCAGACTTATTAGGACCAGTATGACCAGATGGATTGAAGAGCATTTGCATGACCATGGCTAACATATTACTCCAAGAAAATCCTCCATCCTAAAAAAAGTAACACATTACTTTACCACTGATTAACCTTTTATTATGTAATGGCTCCAAATAACACATATCATTTTTTTTAGGCTGCTAATGAAAAAAAGATATAGTATTTGTTATAAAACAAAATTAACTTTTTACTCTAATATATATGTATTATGGTGGTTCGTGTTTTGAAAAATGTACCAAATCAAAAGTACACGGGATTGATCATATGGACTTGACTGAGATAATGAAACAACTGATATTCTTGTAAAAATGAGTTAGGAGGACTAAATGATAAAAATGTAGTTATTATGAAGTTCACCTTACTGTCTCCATCTACAACTCATTTCCTGAAAAAGGCAGGCATCGTCATTTAAAAAAATTGCAAATATAACCAATTCTTTTGGCAAGAATGTTATTTTTTTTATCTTTATATTTGCCAATTTCCAACATTCCATCTACACTGTGTAACACTCAATCTCAAACAATCAATTCAAACTCAGTAGCTAATTAAAACAATTTTTTTATTATCATCATTTGTATTCACATTTATTTAGGATTGAAAGCAGTTGCAATCTCCTCCGTTTTCTTCATACACAGTTTTCAAAATATGCTACCCAAAGTAAATATACGTGTTATTACCGAAATTTGGTTTGTGCTTAGGTCATCAAGATCATTTCTGTCTTCTAACGCAGCAACTTTTTTGATAGAATTTGGCTTTTCGGCATATTTCCTTTCTTCTGCGTGCTGTTCAGAGCTACTTGAACCTATCTGCTGTGTGCTAGGATAGGCCAATGCTGGTAGAAAACTACTTGTGGCTATCAGGGAGACAAGGCACCAACCGAGCATCTGTTGGTTCTTCATTCTGAAATTTTAAGATAAAAAATAATTAGAAACTTCAAAATGTGAATAACGATTGGAGAAAGATGTACAACAAATTTTAATTCTATAAAAAACACCTTCAGTTAACTTTTATTTATTACTATTTAGTTGATTTGTAGATGCAACAAGAAAAGTGTTTTTTTATGTCATTCTTTTAAACTTCATTTCATTCAAATACCTAAATGTTTCAGATTTTTGAAGAAATAAACTTTTAGATATTCATAAATAAAATATAAAAACATTTTTTTGACAATATGAATTCATTTAGTGACAAACTCACTATTTTTTTTTTTTTAAATAACATTTAACTAAATTCAGAATTATTGTATATTGCCTTCAAAATAAAGGGGTACACTAAACCCGCAATACAAAACTGTCATACTGTATACTACTTCTGTATCTAACAAGGCGGCCACATATTTTCACAGAATCCGAATGCAAATTTTTATAGAGATAAATAAAAAAAAAAGATTATCATATTAAATATAAATAATCTGAAAGAATGGTATCAGTAACTCTATTTTTTTGTATGCCATAAATCTATCAGAATCCTATGGAGTTATAGTATTTATTTCAGACATTGGAGTAGTTAATATAAAAATTCTCCAACATTTAATGGGGCTTGAAATTTGAGCGGAAACGGAAAAACAGAATTATTAGGAGATGGCTTTTGAAATCAACTGTAGTTCGTTTTGTTGCGTAACGTTTTGTTTTTTAGAAATATGTGTGTAACAAAATAATTAATTGATTGAATTAAATTGAATGGATGTTTCAAATATGGAAGTAGAATATAGAAGATGTTTAAGCACGGCTTCCATCTAGTTTAATAGGAGTTCCCCAGAGCACACGATTAGTGTTAGACTCTAATGAAAACTGGGGAATATAAGTCATTAGAACGAACCAGTAATTAGAATTAGAAAGAAGAAGCTCTTCTGTTTCTTCATTATAAAGAAAAGGATAGTTTGCTAAATCATAATACAAGAGGCTGTGAGAAATAGTTTCTCTCCTAGATGAGCAGCGAGGTAGAATTTCTCTACTTCCTTTGTAGCTCTTTCCCTGGGATTTCCTATGGATCATCGCTCTTCCCGGACAGTGTTTGACGCTCCTTCATTAGTCGTTGAGAAAACAGCTTCCTTTCACGCCAATTAAAAGAAATTCAGAGGAACTCAGCAATCTTTGCCAATTTTCTTTTTTATATTTATAATATTCAATGCCCCGGAAATAACGTATCCGTTAAGGCGTCATCCCTCTCTCCGTCCTCATTAATCCAATGCGCAGTGGATCGACTACTTTCTCAGGCTTGGAGAAAGATGCTGTACTGTTTATTTGATTGGTTGAGCACTTTGAAATGGGGGCATTGAACCATCGAGAACTGCGCCTTCTTTAATTACGTTAAGCAAGTGACAATATATTGCCTTATTTTGTTGTGATTCATTAAATTATGTGATTGTGTAGCCAGGTGGAGTCATTAAGAAAGAGGCATAATTTTAGCAAACGAAACACAAGCTAGAAACTTCATGAAAGCATAACACAGAGTACTTCATGGCATTTCGGAATTATGGATTACCATTGGATGCTGAAAACGTTAATTTCATGTATTCATTTCACTCGCGTAATTTATTTGATTATTCTTGTTTGAATAGTTGCATTCTGAAAAATAACACGCAAACATAAAATTTATAAGAAACGTATAAGACCGTGGTGGTGGATATCATTTCTAATAAGACGAATAATATTGCCAAGCACACTGTAATATATTTCTTTATATATGGAAAATACTTTCGGTCTATTCAAAAGACCATCCAACAATGACTGACAACATTTATATTTTGTTAGAAGATTGTTTTAAAAATCCAAATATTTAATGATTTGAAAGATCTTCCAATACGGATCAACCCCCTTTATTAATTCTACATTTTATTATTTTAGCGATGACAGAACTATTGGGACGACTGCCGACTCTTACAAAAACACCTCTTTTTTCCAAGCCCAACTCCACACAAAACAAAATTATCCCGTGTCGATCGGCTGTTGATCTGGTAGGATACTTGGCTCTCATAAAGTGTGAAAAAGTTTTTCTAAAAAAGAAATATAACAATTTCTGATTTTGGTAAACCACAAAAAATGGTAAATTTTCACCATTAATAATTATATTTACACCATTCCCAGAAGATTAATTGGATCCTCAGGCATTATTGGCATGAGTGTCCACATACGAAAGAAAGAGATTAGATGCCTCGAAATCTTGGAAGCTTGAAGAGAGTGGGTGGAACAGAATGATAATAATAAATAATTGAAAGCAAAATAAGCAATGAAACAAAAATAATGAATCGTTATTACTATTGATTCATTTTTAATTAATTTATTTATTAAACAGGTCCCCTGGAGTGCTCTTAAGTTTGAAAAATACCCCTCATGGTTTTTAAGATTCTGGACTAAGTTTTTCGGAGCGATATTTTTGCTTTACAAATGTATCTAATAAAGAATGTGAGCATTAACCCGCATAGACACTAATCAACCATTGTAGGATTACCTCCAACATAGGAGGGCCTCTTAGCTGGAATGTTTCATTTTATGAAGCATCTGAAACTCTTTATTAGAGATGCTATCGGTAGTTCCTTACTTTTTAAGTCAAACATAAGCGGTATTTTCCAAACCGACGCTAGTTTATTGTATGAGGAAGGGTGGGAACTTAAGGATCAGAGAGTTCGCGGGAATGGACTGGAGAAAGTTGGAATACCAAAGGAAGGCTGACCTACTTGGAGTATGAGGCCCATTTCTCCGGGCGTTGACTCCTCACCGGACGCTGCACCTTCCCGGTGTTCCATCTACCAGAATACTTGAGAGGATTAGGACCCACTACAGGGCCGAGGTTCAATCTTCTTGTCCGTCTCCTCGAATATTTGAGAAGATTAGGACCCTTTAGGGGGTCTTGTCCTTCTCACTTGAGAGGATTCGAACCATCTACAGCGTCAATACTCTTGTTCTCCCCAAATATGGGAGAGGGGATTGGATCTCCTTCAGGTTCGATGGTCAATCATCTTGTCAACTTCCCCAAATACTTGAGAGGTTTAGGACCTCTACACGGGTCGAGCGTCAATTCTCTTGTCCGACTTCCCAAATATTGAAGAGGATTAGGACCCCTACACGGGTCGAGGGTCAATCATCTTGTTAATCTCCCCGAATACTTGAGAGGATTAGGACCCCTACAAGGGTCGAGAGTCAATCCTCTTGTCCGACCTCCCAAATATCGAGGAGGATTAGGACCCTTACTCGAATCGATGGTCAATTCTCTTACCCGACTTCCCAAATATGGGGGAAGATTAGGACCCCTACACGGGTCGAGGGTCAATCCTCTCGGAGAAAGGACAATCGGCGTAGACATGGATGGTGGAAAGACCCACCCTTCCGTCTGCCACTTTCTACAAAGGCCTTCACTCTCTCGCGTACAATCCCAAGACGGAGTCTCGACATTGGCTAGTATGGAATGGTGAAGAATAATAAACATGGCGACCACGTTTTAAGACAGGCTAGGGAAAGTTACCTAATGTAACAGGTGTCTTGTTCACTTGTACAGGCCGGTTGGAATAAAATTAGAAATGTCACCAGTGCTCAGTGTTGTTGTTAAAGGATGAAAAAAAAAAGTTGCTTTCTTGTTGTAAGAAAAAGCCGGTATAAAACCACACAACGTCAGATAGAAATAAAAAGTCTAAATGTCGACAAAAAAATATAAATCTTTCATTTCTTTAAGCGACCATGCTCTGAACTTTAATCAAACATCACCTTTCCAGTCAAATCAAAAAGTTCACGAAAAACTACCAATCACCTACCTACCTTTGCACTCTCTGGCGGTTCGGTTATATGTTATACGTAAGGCATCAATTGTTGTTCATCTCATACCCCCAACCCCTTTACAAACTTATATTTTGTTAATTGGACTAGTACACGTACTGTAATTGGACGCTGGAACTAATGCATTTCCCTTACGAGAATCAATCGAGGGTAAATTACTTTGAATTCAATGGACAATTGACAAGAAAACTAGTATGAATACTTCGGCGAATGGTTCAATGTTATTGTTCTCCAGTATCCAGCTGCCATTCACTACCAATAGAACTTGATAACGGTATCAATAACGGTCCATTGCAGAAAGTAATGACAACTACCTCACGTCTCATCAAGTATCCTAGCAACCGTTACACATCGGCCCCTTTTCGAAAGGAATCCATTGGTCATGTAATAAAATGTCAGATAAAATCTATACTGTATTATTTTATGGATATTTAAGTGATCATAAAGTAGTTTCTTAGTACTCTTTAAATTATTGTAAATTGATTTTGTAATTTTCGTTTCTTAAACGAGACTTAAGAAACCGAAAACAAGTAAAATATAATTTATCGACTTCTAATGAGGGGGAGATATACTAAAACTAAGGAGAAAACAGCTTGGTGCGGCAAACATTCTACACCTATGTTATGTTATGAGCATATACAGGGTGGGAAAATTCAAGGAAAAGGAAGTTATCGTGCCGTACCCTGCATTGGTGATGTTTTATGATATAGGAAGGATTCTGCATTCCTATTGAATTATTTCTGGTCAATTATTCTATGAAGGTGGATGCTTCATGATTTGGGTTTTTGCACGGTCAGTTGGTTTTCTGTTATAGGTTAGTTTTGAATATTCAATTTCTTTTTACAATATTTAGACTTTCTTAGATCTTTTTTGATGTATTAAGATATGGGAAAGTGTGTAGGCAAGAAAAAAAAAAGATTAATTATTCCTGTCAGCTTTCTTTACAAATGTCTTGAATATTCGCGGTGTCAAGTAATCATAAGAAAACTCGCTTTCCCCGCTGCGTGAAAGGATTTGCGGTTTTCGAGAGAGAAAGAAAAATAGAAATTGACAAAAGTAAATGAAGTAAAAAAATAAGACGTGCGCAGATCTTGAATGAAATGAGCGGAAAATGGCAATGGACCCTGAGGTTGTACGCTCTGATAAACTGGAGAAAGTGAGCTCGCTTTTTATCAGGCATTTGGGCACTTTTACTAACCTTGGTCTGAAGCCCCCATGCTGATCAGCTGACTATATTCAAAGAAATGGAATAAAAAGTGACAATGAATTTTGAAATTACCACTACAATTACTACGAAATTTAAAATTTAGCGAATAACAAACTATAATAAATTTAATTTGTGCATGTTTTATTTTGGTATAATGATTTTTATTTTTTGAATCTATAATCCCCCTGGAGTTGGGAGAAGGAAGAGGGGGGCCCCGATCCATTTCAAACATTTCTTTGGCTAATGGAAGGGAAACTCGTTTTTTGTAGGATTATATATAATTAAATTTAATATTTTGTTTAATTATTAGTATATTTCTTACAGCCGTACTTAATTACTTAATTTCGAATGATGAGTTTGAATAATTAAAATCAATATGAATCAGCTGATATGTGTTCAGCCCTCTTGATTCATGGGGGTATTGCTGTAGCCTGCCTTGTAGAAGGTAACTTTGACGGTAAAACGCCAAACATTTTGTGATATTTTGTTACTCGTAATTTACTAATTAAGACCCTGAAGATACCTTTGGTTGAAAGATATATTTACAGCAGAAAAATAATATTTCTTTGTGTAGCTTAAGTCATTGATATTGGATTTAAAGCAATGAAACATATTTCAGTTATCTATCAACATTAATTTCAAATTGCTTATAGAACTGATTTGCAAAATGTATTTCTAAAACTAGTCAAAAAATAAGATTTGTATTCGGTTTTTAAGAATTAGCTGGAAATTTAAAATATAGTAGTTTGCGTTTTATGAATCTCCCTAAATGAGCAGATTTCCCTTAAGTATTTCGATTTCAACAGCAAGTCAACCTCCTGCTTCACATGCTATTTCCTAGGTATTTTATTGCTAAATATATACTTATCGGCTCCATGCCAAGCTTATATCTCTAATTTCACACCTTGCTTATATACAGTTTTTCGTGAGTGATAAAATCTTCACAAAATGTTAAATCTTAAAGTACTAAAGTGGATTTGTGACGAATTCACAGTGTTTGAGACTGTTGGAGACTCCGGCCCTCCCATAACATAATAGCATTTATTATTATTATTATAATAAATGTTAAATCATCTGTTTGTCAATTCAGTAAGAAGATAAATCTGAGGTGACAAACTTTACTATTATTTAAGACTACACAAGGTCTACTTCTGAGAATACTTATTGGTTGTAGTCCAATGTAGCAATCGTAAAACGAAAGTCGTTAGTGCTTAGGTCGGTACCTGGAGTTTGCTGTACCACCGGCGACCACCAAGCTTGTAGCGTCTCAACTGATTGAGATCGGTTGACTTTCCAGGTTATGTGGAAAGTCTGGTGTCGGCTGACTCTAGAGAAAGCAGCCTTAAAGCCGGGGTCATTTTCGCTCTTTTACCCAATCGTCGTCATTATGCTCTTTAGTTGCCCGGCAGCCGTTATTTTTCTTAAAAAAAAAAAAAAAAAAAAAAACAATAAAAAAAAACCTGATGGGTGGAAGCAACAGACGGGGGAAGAACACCGCTTCGGAGACAGACAGTCTGTTGCGGGCGAAAGTGGGCTCGTTTATCACTGGGATTCGGGGCAGGCGCTCAATTGCATCACTCCAGCCTGGAAGTTCAATGGCGTGTCGAATTTGAACTTCGGTGTTGCCAAGAAAAACATGGCGATTTTGAATCAGCTGTTACAAGTTTTGCAATAATTATTTGAATGAACCGTTTTAGTGTAATGTCTACCTCACATAGACTCTTTGTTAATATTGAATTGTGTGTCCGCCTGTAAATGGGATATAGAAACGCCGTATAGCCCTGCGCGTTAAGGCGTAGATCTTACATCCTAGTTAGGAAATGGAGTAGGTAATCTGTAAATAACCCTTCCCAGCAGCCACAGTTCTGGAGGAAAGGCGATTCAAAACTGAATTACATCTAGAATCATCTTAATCCTTCTACAGGCTTCAAATTCTCTGTTCTGATACTTATCTAGATAAATATCTAAAGTTAGAAAGCATTTAGTAACTTAGTGTCTTAGTAGCTAGTTATTTATTTAGCTGGTTTAAAATACTTTATGGAGGTAAAGCAACACTGGAAGCTGTTCGAAATAATGCTATATACAATTCCAAGGGGACAGAAAATTAGAAAGTTACTAGAAATATGATCTAAATGAAGGTAGGTGATTTATAAACAAAGGTATACTTTCTGCCCAAGACACCAGACAACACAGACATATACCCCTGAATAAGAACACTTTAGCCTCAGAGAAAGCCCTGAGGAAGCTGGAAGTATGTAAACGAAAATATTTTTTTAATTTTACACTATTATGGTCGGAATACACAATAAGGATTAACAATCTTCTTTTAAAAGTAAGAAATACAAAATTATTATTGCAGAACTTGGTTTTGTATTTTTGGTTTTTAAAGTGCTACAATTTAAAAATTGGTCTTGAGTTTTTAGTCTAAACTACTGTATCCACTCTCTCATTAAAACCCAAAAAAAAGTATTTCCCAGAAATTGATTTGTATCTGAGAGACAAGGAGTGAATATTTAGTTTTCGTGAAAATCCATGAAATGGTACAATAAACATTAAAACTAATTTATTTGAGGAAAATAAAATTAACTGTTAATAATAGAAATTACTCAAAATGATAAGAAATATTTGAATTTTTATGTGTTTGTTATGAATATGTAAGGTTAGTAGTTGTGCGGCTGCGCAGCTTCCATAAGATAATAAATATATTGCTGAGGAGAGAGAAGAAAGCAGGAGCCTGGGTAGGTTTCACCTTTCTACACGCCATGACCTCATTCCCCTAATGTCTTTCTTGAAGCTCTCTTTCCCTCATTTTCTATGTTTTTCAACAGAATTAAAAAAAAAAAAAATAGTAGACGATAATCTATAAATATTTATAATCAGTAGGTTAGTTAATATATAACATTCACGTCGTTTGTTTTTATTACAGAACATCTATATGATTACTTAAACGTTTGTAATTCTTATTTACATTTAATACCACATTTCATCATACAAAGGTAGAGTACACTTCAATTCAATTTTCAAAAAAAAAAAAAAAATACTACAAATTAATATCTAACTCATGATAGTGTTAAGTATGAAATTCCAGAAATATCACGATCTACCATTGATAAGACAGAAAACAAACAAATCTGGTTAAGTGCCCTTTTAGGAAACAACATGCAAATGACAGCTAAGGAATTTTTTATATTACACCAAAAGCCATATTTAAAAGAGAAAAACGTTTACTTTATTTGGTTAAACTGTGTGTTCCTTAAGAAACATCCAGAATATTTTTAATTTGTGTTTATATATTTTTTATGAAGGTATATTGCAAGGAAGCAATAATTTCCTTAACCCCTTCTATTGTACAGACTCTTGCAGTTTTAGAACTCTAATGGGATTCTGGTAAGAATATAGTTATCATTAAAATTAATTATTTTTAAAAATTATTATATTAATAAGTCATTTTAATTAAAATTAGTATATTAATAATAATTGTATGGAAATTACTATATACTAAAAGCTTTATTATAATCAAAATGATTTTACGCATAATCATCTTATTATGACTAAAATTATTTATTATTTTACAGCATATTTTATATCACTTCGTTTCGTTTCACTTAAATTAATTATTATTAAATAATAACCCACTGTAACCGAAATGATAACAACTTTAATCATTCTTATACATATTCAATATCAGTTTCATTTACTGTTCGACATTAAGATGGCTACACTTCAGAGATTTAAAAAAAAAATAAATTGGCCATTTATATCATTCATTTATGTATGTTTTATTGTGCTTTCTAATATAGGTTTCATGGTTTGGGCAGATGTGATTTTAGCATAGGGTTGTTTCGGCTTGTCCATTAAGTAATAATATTACTGTTCGTGCAAATAATAACAGTAAATATACATAAGCTGGATTTTAAAGAAGGAACAGGTTGGCCAACGTAATTGATGTAACGAATGACAAGTATTTAAGAGGCACTTATATGCGGATTGGTGTCCGAAAGAAAAATGACCGTGAAGTCTTTCCGGATGACGACACGCACGGTTTATTAACCGTCACAGGGCATTGACTTATTTTTTTTCTCTTTCGCTCGCAGTGAAAGACTTTAGTATTCCTATTCGATTCTTTACTTTATCCGAAAAATTAACACTTTTTTTTTTAACTTTTAGAAAGCAAATCATATCAATGACAACACAAAGTACGCCGGAGTGTACAAATATTGAACAAAGTTTAAAAATGTGATAAGACAGTAGTAATACAATAATAATCAAGTTATTTTTCCTTGTGGGCGGTGACAAATTTTTGGATATACTTCAGTCATACTCAATTTAAAAGTATTGTGATATGAGACATTCTACAAAGCTACGTTATTTAGATATTTATATGGCATTGGAGTAAAGCAGAACTTTTCGGGACTCTCATAGACAGGTTACACACTGCGTAGCCTACTGAAACCTTCTAAGGATCAAAAACTGTGAAGTGTCCATGCTTAATTTTTAGTAGAGACTATTGCTCGTCCGATTAAGGTTATCACACATGCTGATCAATTTCAATAAATGGACTCAGGTTTGCAATGTGAGGTCATTGATATTAGTTCACTTTGTATACCTTGAATACGTCGTAGACTAAGCGATGGGCAACAGGAATTTCAGGAGTCGAACTAGCTAGAAAAGGGTGGCAACATGTATACAGCCGTCCCGATTAGCCGTATTAACATAAAGTGGATATTAATAAAATAATCAAAATATGATTGTGATCGCATGAAGAAATTATTGATTTTAATTCATAAAAATGACTCATTTCATTGCTATAAGGTAGATTAGTACTGTCAGTCAAGTTAATCACTTCATGATAGTTATCATGTTGTAGCTCTCTTTCAGTTTCCTTATGCGACCTCAAAAATAAGGTGGTTAATCTCAATATCCCTTTCCAAGTCTGGGTTTTCAGTTCAAAAGCTTGACAGAAAGTAACAAGGTCAGCGGTCTTATTAAGTTTCAAAGAGCCTCCAGGTCGACAGCCTCTGCGATCCAGTTCTTCATCCCCACTTCATTCTGGTTGAATGCAGTTCGTGAATGCAGCTGGAGCTGCAGTAATGGGGAGGAACCGCCGTGGGAGGGGCATTGATGGAAGACAGGAGGTGCTATTTGAGCTGGTCAGGTCATAACGGTGTCAGCCTGCAAATAGACCAGGGTAACGGTGTCCCGGCAAGGACTCCCGGATTCGGCCCCACCTGTTAGGCTTGCAGTAGCTCTGACCGAATTTTTCACTTGGCCCTATTAACAGGAACTCTAACCGTATCTACTGTTACTCGCTAGCAGAATGGTTAGGGACTGGGCGTGAAAGGAGTTACTCTTACAGGAGATACGTCAAGATTCCGTTGTACTTTGTATAGTCGTCATACGTATTTTGGAGAAAGTACCTTGAGCTATTTTCCGAGCATGTTAACATTTTCGAATTAGCTCTGAGAAACTGTAACATTTTTAATGCGATACATCTCCTCCTCAACCTTTCACATTAAGGCATATGATTTGTTGAGATATGGGATGATAAACAAAAAGTAAGGGCCCAACAAAGGAAAAGGTAAAATTGGAAGTCTTGAAAAAAAAAAGAAAGAAAAAATGGTTTAAATACGTTCACAGTCGAGCATACTTGAGCACTACTAATTTTGATTTCATTTGGATTTTTGGTTGCACTTTGAACTAAATGACGGAGAAATCTCAGGAAAAGAATTATTTTAAACATACAGAACATGAATCGAGAGGAATACCTCAAACACAACCAAAAGGGCAACCTGCCTTGAACTCCGTCCAGGGCGATTTAAATACGCCGGAAGGAAATGTCGGGTTCGCAGTTGGTACTATGAAGTTTACATTCAAAATGCTGTACTTTTATATATACGTATTTAGGCATTTTATCTTCTTAAAGTATATATTTGACTATTATATATTTTATACATTAAAATTTTAACTATGATCTTTTCTACTGCTAGGATATTTTAATCTTTTCATCAAAATTTTGTAATATAATTATTTGTTTATTTTCTTATTGCTTAGGGCTTAAACATGCTTCTTCATAATTTATTAACACCTGTTGAAGGCAAATTAATTCCCAAAGGCCTTGGGCAATAATAAATATTTTTCTGGGAATAAATATCTCCTGTTTTAAGACCAGCACATTACCAGTTATTATAACTCTAGTGATTAGAATCGTTTTTGAGCAAGATGATATCTTTCAGCATTCCTTGATAGTCCTTGATAGCATAGGTAATTGAAAGGGCATTTTATCAAAAATCATGATTTATGGATTTCTACACAGTTAATCAAGAAAAATATCTTATAAAGATTTTAATAGTATCCGGAATCCATTGTATAATATATATATATATATATATATATATATACATTTTTAATTATGCTGAATAATGTTTTTTTTTTTTATATTTAGATTTAACTTTATCTTGGAATTATAAATATCCTTCAGATTTAATCCGCCTTCTATAATCTAAGCGATATTTGTTGTTTTTGACTTGGTAAACAGCATAGAAATCTAAAATTAACCAAATAATTTTAGATTGAAAATCGCTACCTAAAAATATATAAGCCTAAATACAGTTCAAAAGGCTCACTCATGGAACTTAAACGTTTTACGGCCGCTGCTTAAATGAGGTAAGT
Source organism: Riptortus pedestris (assembly GCA_019009955.1). Classification (NCBI taxonomy): domain Eukaryota; kingdom Metazoa; phylum Arthropoda; class Insecta; order Hemiptera; family Alydidae; genus Riptortus; species Riptortus pedestris. The sequence goes on along the minus strand of CM032229.1, from coordinate 166,543,758 downwards.
AGGCGCTTAATTTGCATGGTTATCGAAGAAATGCAGGCCAATGGAGGTCACGGATCGTATAACTGTCTAATGGCTGATTTCCAATGATTGCCGTATCTTTAATTCCAGAATAATGTCAGCCCGTTTCGAAAATGACCTGCGGCTTTCGAGTAAACTTTATTACGCAGTGCTTCTTCAATTATGCAGCTAGTGCTAGAGATGTAATGTGACGTTTTGTGAATCCAGTCAATTCGGAAACCAATATAATAATTCATCAATATTTGTCATTTGATGATATGAGGACCCCTCGATGTATAACATAATACTCTTCATCAAAGTTGTAACTAGTATGGATTAGAAATCATCATTTTTACCTTCTGCAATCATTGTACTTTCAGTTTGTTTTCATTCATAGATCACTAAATTTGTCCAATTAACTTGGAAATCTCTTCTATTACAAGTATTTCTCTCCAACTTATGATGTATTACAAGTTTTAAGATCTTCAATAAAAAAGTTACTTCATGTTTCGAATTTCTTTATTTAAACCATAGACCTACAAATCTCTACAATGTCTCTCACCAGACGTTCATAGATAGACTCAGTCAGTCAACTCCGAAAAAAGTAAAGAAAATTGATTTAATCTTTAGTATCAAGTCTCTACATGATTCATATTTCAATATTTGATTCTGGCACTCTTGGATGCCTCGGAAGTTTACTTTTATGACTTAACTAAGTAATAAGATTCTAATCAATAATTTGGGAATCAAGAATTATAAGAAATTAAGAAAGTTCTTTTATAATACGGAAGAACATTGCCAAAATATTAGGATATGATTGTGACTCTATAACGAAACTAATCAAATTCTTATCAATTTCGAAACTCAGCAATGTAATTTAAACTCGGATTTACCATTAGAGCACCAATATCTTAGATATTTATTATAATTTGAGAATCAAGTATACTGCTTTATTTGTTTTCTTTATTTGTCACAGGATGAGAAAAGTAAGGCGGAAGTTAGAAAATTTAGTCACAAGAAAGAAAACGGAATGAAGCAGAAAAAAATGTAAGGGATCAAACTAGCAACAAGGACCTCTCCTGGGAATTCAGGAAAAGAGGTGGAAATTTTTTGACTAATATGTTAAATAACTCTGAAAGCTCAGTGCCTTCATTCAATAAATAATTTTCATACCTTAGGAATTATAAAATTTAATTTTTAATCCTTAGTAAGAAGAAAATTGCTAAACTTAACCTGTAGTAAAGCTCCAGTGTCAGGTGTAATCATAAGCCTTCCCAACCACATTTCTAACGGGCCCAGGTATAAACCATAGGAGTCTAGTTTAGTATTTTTTCAGCAGGAGAATGGTTTTTTTTATAGTCCTACTTGTCTGGCCCACAAGGGTCCAGGAAGGAATTCAACATGGTGGCAGTAGAAAAGTAAGTCGTCGCGACTGAAAATTATGAAACCAGTGTTTTATTTTGGGGTTTGTTTTTCATAACTAGTCGAATAAAACGGGAGGTCGGGAGTTCTAGTGTTTACTAGTGACTTTAATGCATTTCTAGGCTTTGTTAACCTTTTTTTAATAATTCCATTACTGCTCGAAAGTGAAGACAGTCAGCAATAAGATATTTCAGGAATATGTATATATATATATATATACACACATTCCTGAAATCTCTTATTTACCTATATAAACAATTTACCGCATAACTTGTCAACAGTCTCAATAACAAACAACAAAAATCTGAATAAAGCTTTTATCTATGAAACTTGGATATAATATATTGTCAACAAATAATAAGATTCCAGGAATTCAGTTGAATATTTACGTTAAAGCTTTAACGATTAGAACGTAATGTTTTTTGAGAGTAATAATCATTATTACTATTTATGGAGTAATAACAAATTACATGAATATTGTTAAATTGTTTACTGAAATAATGATGACACTCTGATAATGCTTTGTTACTGTTAAAGTGAGCATATTAGTAAAAAATAGTGTATAGCAATGTTTTTAAGGAAAGTGTCTCTGTTATGATTTTCTATTTTCTTATTGTAATATTGTGTGCAATGAATATTTAATGACTTGAAATAAAATAAATCAATCATAAATTGTAAATTAGAAAAAATACCATTTTCATTTTTTTATCTCATGGATATTAATAAAACCAAATAAAAGTTAATTAATTAACTTTTGAATGGGCTTCGTTTGTATTGACGAAACCGCTAGAGTTGGTGGTAATCATAATATCAGTAACACGTTTTACATTGTTATATAATACATTAAATTATACTATATAGAAAATAGAATTTCCTGACTTATCTATCCCAATCGGGTTTTCGTTTTATTTAAACATTTGTTTTTCAAAATTTTGGGGGATTAGATTTAGAAGAGTGTTATTATTAAAATGGCAATGGCCGATGGAACTGTTAGAAGATTTTGGAGTAAACTCTACAAAATTAAGGAATCAATGAACTTTTGTCGAAATGAAAACTGACATTTTCAGTGAGTTGATGACTCTGCTGTATTGGAATTCATAAGAAGTAGTTTTGAAGACTCAGTACTCAAGAGATGATGTATTGACGAAATTGTGCCGTCGAAAAATGTCATTTGCATCACATTTTTAGCTTAGGACCAAGTGAATTTAAGGTTTATGAAATTCATGATTGACATTGATGTTCTGATTAATTTAATAAGGATTATTAGACCCAATTTGTAGACAACTAACAGTAAACAAATGACCAATTGCTTTCAGTGGTTTTGATGAGTAAGAATCTATTGAAAAGAATATAACAAGTAAAAAATAGATAAAAAATAGTAGGACCTGTAGAGCTTTGTGTGGAAGGAGAGAAGAGAAAATTTTTTTGCCGACGTGTGTCCTAGATACCGGTCCCACTTTCTTAGCCCCACCTCCGACAGACCGTTACCTACTCACCTTCTCTCTCATCCTCTCTCTCTTTCTAAGGACTAGTCTCTCTCTCTCTCGCACAATATCTCTACTGCTCCTCAGTCTTACTCGGACTAGTTGTTGAAATGTATTAGGGAAAAAAATTCTGGGCGGCGAGAGAGAGAGAGAGAAAAAAAAAAACTTGCAAAGAAATGTAAAAAGCCGCCCATAGCTTTCTATTTGCTGACCAATTAGCTTTGGCGTTTGACTTTCCTCTGGCGAATGCCGTCCTGCTTCTCGCGTCTCTCTCCCCTTACTCTCCCTCGTCAGGGGACATTGTCTTAGCTGGGCTATGTTCACTTTCAAATGGCGTTTTGTCGGCTTATGCAATGCCCGGCAGTGACGAATCATTTAGGCAACAGTGGATTAACCCTTGGGAATTTTATGAGTAAAGTGAAATTTCTATCTAAAAGTTAATTTCGTTGTTCAGGCAGTATTCATGATTTCCAGCTTGCATACATACAGTGGTTTAGAAAAGAAAGAGTTATAATTCATTAGTGAATGCATCATTCGCCAAATTCGAGACGTACATACTGTATTGAATGGAATTTACTTGGGTATGAGCGACTCACCAAATCATATCCTTAAACCGAACTTTTATTTAAAAAAAAAAGCCTGGTGGACTTCCTGACAGTCTTGAAGAGTATTGTAAACGTACATTTTTACAATACTTTAAGGCATTAAGAGTCTGAATTGTGTCCACTGTGAACATCGGCTCTTTGACCTCGACGAACAATTTAAAATCTACAAAGATCCCCACTTTTTCGATTTTACGGAAGCAGAGGTAATTGAATCTTAATTTAGAAGTCAACATAAACAATCAAATGATAGCCCAACCGTCTGTATGTCGCAACAGCATTCAAAGGAGAGAACCGTACTAAACTGTGGTCTCCGCTCGTCAAAAAACATGTCAGCCTTCAAGCTCCAAAGATGCCCCAAATAACTATTTTATTTGAACTAACAGCATTCTTTTCTCATGCCCAAACAACCACAACCTTTCCCTACCTTCTTATTATTAGGTTCCGTTTTGTCACTGCGGTCAATGGAAGTTATGTCTTAGGTGTAAGCTATCACAAGGCTCCATGATGATTTAATACATCATTATTGGAAGTTTATTCGAAGAAGCGTAATGGGCAATGATAACTTATCTGCCTCTCTTGTATATGGATTAAATTTGAATATTATATTGTACCATGAATATGTGTTCAGTATACATCAATGGTACCTCAGTATTTTGTACCTTATTACCTTGAAGAATGTTTAGATTTCATACCTATGTACTATGCTGCACCCTAGATGTTTACTTATCTGATGAAAGTGCCACGCATACCATCTGCATACCCGAAGACCTGAGTCAGGACATTATAGATCGTGCCAACCTAGTTCATCTTGAAAGTCCTTACAGTTAAAACTTGACAGAAGAATGTTCTGAGCGCACCTATCCATATCAGGCCTGCCTTGCGTATCTTTGAAATCCCTAACATTTTTGTGATTGAAGATCCTTATCCACTTTGAGTTTGTTTGGGTCAGATTCTATAAGCCACTTCCAAGTTGATAATGTCCAATCGCATACTCAAATCAATGTGCTAACGTCTTGCAAATGGTTCTGGGAAAGCACCTTTTATGCTGTCAAAATGGGTGATTTTCACCTATAAGTATTGCATTTTAATCTTACTTCTTGTTTTCTTTGTCTTAATATTCTCCATACTTTAAAACCTCTCAGAGATCGCCTTCAGAAACTTAGTCTCTATAGCTATTCAGCCACAATAGAAAATATTCTGTTTCTCTGGAATTGTCATTTCCTGAGATCCACTTCAACGTCATACAAGGAACATTCAAAGGATGACTGAAATACCCCACTTTTTGTAAGATAGCATACTGATAAGCAAGAATTTTACTCCGTTACATACTCGATTGTTACATGTTAAATAAATGCTCAGGAGAATCACAAATGGCACTCTCTAAGTTAAAAAACTTTCAAACGCCGTAATTTCTTAAGAGAAGTGGTAATTATAACTACTAAACCATAAACTTCACACCTGTTTACATTTCTAGCAATGAACGAACTCCCTTTTTGTTCTCATATAAAAATCCTTAGTTCAAATTCCAAGATTTTGATTAAAAAATACAGTTTATCAATCTTAAGCTAATGTGTATGTTGAGATTTTAAATGTTATGGCAAACCATGATCTTTAAGGGGCAAATTCATAATGGTCTTGGTGATCGTAGGGTGGACGGGAGGGAGAATAAATTCCTATAAATGTGGAAATATATTTAGAGACGAAATCAATAAATAAATTTTACAATTCCACATTAACTAGCAGAATTTGATCAACTTAGGATCATCTATCCTGACTAGCCATGTTATATAAAGGACTGGGAATATGATGTTAGAAATTGATATGTGATGTTACAGAATTTTCAGTATTTTACTTACGAATCATTCAGGGTCACTGTAAGAATGCACTAAAAAAATAAGAGAAGTACATTATTATAAGTATTACCATTATTTGTCCACCTTTTGTTACATTTTAACATAGAGAATTTATAGAATAAATATTAGGATTTGTAGAAGAAATATTATAATTAATTCTTTTAGATTGCAACCGGCTTCATCGGGAGTTACGATTTGTGAGATGGGTGAGATAACGCGCATCTTTACATTAAAGGCTGTTATGAATACGATTACTTTCTTTGGAAATATAACCAGTTCTCCAAATTTCGATGAATGTCATAACGCATGTCAGGGTTTTGGTCACGCAATTTGACCATGCAACAGTTTAACGATTTTTCTTTGTACCTTTTTGTTTACGGATGAAATCATTTCCTTGTTAGAACCAATTAATTTAGGAAGTCAATGCGCCAGTCCACAAAACATCATATTAAAGAAGAACCATTAGAAATATTCTTTACAATGACAGATTTCCATTTTTAAAGACATCTTGATTATGACAATAATACTGACTGATAAGCCCATCTTGAAACTGATGAGACACGATTTTATCGATGTATTTTCTCTACCGGGTTATTTGATTGTAAGCATGCTTTGTGCTGGTCATTATAGTGAAACTTGTAATGAAGGTGTATAGGTGTTTTGTTTTATTTAATGATTTCTATCAAAAACAATTGTGTGAAGGAATACAAATTTTTGTACAGAGAAAATGAATTTAGAAAGGGTCGTCAAGTTGTGCTTCCTTGGAAGTAGGTTACACCAGGTTGATGTGGGAAACTGCGTTATAAAAACTCCTGAACGGCGATCGCAAGAGGTTTAGTAAGAAACACAACGTTTAGTAACTTATTATCGAATGCAAATGAGGAAGACATTCTGCCATGTGTTATTAACAACATTGGGGTTAATTGTGTGCATAGTATAATCGGCTAACAGTTTTATGAGGTAGTAAACAATTTCCCGCTTGACTAGTCGCTAAATTACTGCCGAAGTGAAGACGGATTCATTAAGTTTCCATAGTCCAAAGAAGGTAGGTCGGGGATAGCAAAGGTTTGATGGCATACTAAAACCTCCTCAGGTCTTTTATGAGCTATGAATTCCCAAATAAAATCCTAAAACATTCTGTATCTATAGAAGCCGCAAATTTACTAGTAGAGTATTTTAACAGACAAGGTGTATCGTCATTTTATTAGTCTTTCATAATTACATGGAACAATGACTAAAGCGAGCATGTTATTTAAGTTCCTTTACATTTTTTTTTAATGTATTAGCTACGACACCATTTGAAATTCATTCAATTACAATCGGAAATTTGAATAGGCACTTTGTGAATTTTAGGTGTTTTAATTCTTTTCTCATAAGCAGAAAGCGTAAGAATGGTTCATTTTTCAATTATTTTATGTTTGTGGTGTCTCTGATGAGGACGTGCTATATCAAATCATTTATCCGCTAGCTAAAAATAATAATACGAAACTGTTTAAACAACCTGAACAAGAACAATCTTATTTCCATAGGTACTCATTGTATACAGGGTATATCTATTCTTTATTACAGAGAAAGTACATTTGAAACGTTGATATTTGGTTATTTCAGTCAGTTTCACCTAACAAGCAATCTATAAACAGGGTTATGCTATTCGTTTAATGTAACATTGCCAAGTTAATTTTTCAATTTTATTTCATACTGAAAGGCAACTGCTAGCTGTTTCAACAGAAACAGGTATATCTCAAGACTATAACCGATGGCGTCCGAAAAGTGGGTTTATAAACGAAACCCATTCATTGGGATTTCCTATTTGAAGATTTCTTCACTGGCGTTATATGAGTGAGGCATATGGCCCTTGGTACTCAAGGTAGCTAAAAGCTATTAATACTCCTTATTGAGGGAGTGGCTCCCTAATGTTTAGAAGGCCTCGGTTGGAATTATTTTTTCCTTATCGAGGACCTCTTCCTACTAATTTTATTGTTGATTAGCCTCACCATTCACACTACATGTCTTTGCGGTCTTTCCCCTTAATCGTTATCGTATCAATCGGGACATCTCCCATTAAGAAAACTTAAACGAGGCTCAGCATTTTAAGTCAACATTAGCCCATCCCTACGAGCTCTCTAAATGATTTGTTTAATATATAAAGTTTTACTTAATAGTAGGTTGCATTTAATACTTATGAATTTATAAACTTTTTCATATTACTCCAGTAATTAACCTCAATAAATGGGTTAATTAATTAATTCAGTTTATGTGCATATCTTATTATTTATGAATGAGTCGAGGTGTTAATTCAATAAGGAGAGCGAAACGTGATGAGCAGGACCTTCTTTCTCCAAGCCATAACAATGAGTGTAGCGGTTCTTACTTTTATTAGGATCGCCCCATTAACTGGGCTAAGAGTTCATTATAACGGAGGATAAACACGACGCAACTCGTGGATTATCTTCTTTTAACAGATGGGAAGCTGTAAATAATAACTATAACCGCTAGCTTCATTCATGTAAACCGATCGCTCCAGTAAAAAGAAAATAAGAAGCATTTATGACTGGTTTAACTGTGCCTGGCAGTTGGGAATTAGTGTTCCTCTCATAACACGGTTAACAGGTGGCTTGATGAGGCCGAGTTGCTCATGGCCCACATCTTGAATTATGGCCGATACAAGTTCAAAGCTGTGTTGGACGCCAAATAAATGATACTATTTTTTTTTTCTTTAAGAGTCCCCTCCAATCCTGGAGATTTTTTTTATTCAGTAAACGTTATATTTACATCACAATCAGATCAAAAGCCAGGATCATTCCATATTTAATTCTTTTATAGTAAAATGCGAATATAATTTGAAAGGCAAAAACAATTCCAGTTTGTCTGTATCTGACGTTGGTTTTCCTTCTAGTTTTTCAAAAAAAACATCAATACAAATAATCCAGCTTAGGAAATAGGGCTTTAATTAGAAACGATCTGAGGAGAAAAACCCGTAATCTCACAGTCGCTAGAATGGCTAATCTCTGAATTATCTGATTTACATTATAGCGTAAAGCTGGTTTAAAAAAATATCTGGGCCCATTTTTAATCAAACCTGGACCAAGTCAAATTCGAGGAATCAGTGGCAGTAAAATAGCTTTTATCTAATTACTTAGGTACATACGTATTATTGAGAAATGATAGAGGTGGAGGAACGATACATGTTACTCAGGGTGGGGCTGAAAGATTAGGCAGACCTAGGTGAATTTATGGCATGGAGGTATAAGATAGCGGAGGACAAGGTCCTAGAAGATCTATAGCACTAGGTAGTGAATAAACTCTTTGGAAGAGATGGTAGCTGCTTTAGAAACGAAAACCGAATTATTATGTCAGGTTTTATTGTTTCTCACATTTATTTAGGGAACAGTACCATTTTAAAATTTATCCACTCTGCAGCTAACCTATTGATAAATTTCATCGAGATAATTTATCTATCAGCAGCCTCAACAGACAGTATATAACTTGAATAAAGTTAGTTTTATGAATTTTCTTCTTTAATTCTTTCTGTTGTTGTTTATTCTCTGACAAAGAAGCTGATTCTGGAAAGCAGGCGAGTTAAATGAGGAAAACTCGTAGAACTGAAGTTTGAATCTGAATGAAGGAAGTAATGTAAAATTCATGTTTGGTTTTCGTGTCCATTTGTGAATGTTGTTTTCAATTATCAATTGCCTGTGTTAAGTTTAATGCTCTTGAAAAGGCGTATTGTTATTTGAAACATCGAGGCGAAACGGATCCGACATGAGATTCGTTTATAGACCTGTCCATCTCTAATGTTTTATAGTTAAATTAATTTAATATTATTTGCCAACGCTCGTATAAACAAATAGCAGCTTCAAAATTTCACTGATAGTTCTTATGACAGAGTTTCCATTCGAGGTCACTCTCTCATCTTCAGCACTGACGCAGATAGAGTATATTGCACAGCTCTGGTCGAGTGAAGCAAGCCGACAGTACGCCTGTGCACTAAAAAAGAAACACCCAAAAATATCTCTGAGACCTGTGTTTCCATGCCCTGCAGAAGACTCCGTGTTATAAATTGTCCCTACAAAGGCCAGATAACAGTCGGTGGTGGTTGAGTCTCGTTCAAAGATACTGAAAGAGATTGTCGTACAAAAAACTACTATCGGACGAGGGCGGGGCAAGGAGAGGCAGACCCAAGTAGAGATAACTGGATGACTTAGAAAGGACTTGTGGAGGCTAGCGTCCTCAATGGGGGAATCTTAGCTGATGAATGATGAACGATGAGAGTAGAATCTCAGATGCCTGTAGGTCTGTAATGTCTGAGAGGTCGATAGGATAGAGAATCCTTGCCAAGTAGCCGTCCAAGAGGGAATGACACCTCTGCATTGACTAAAAATGATATAATGTTAGTCATGCGCATTAAAATGGTTTTATGTAGTTGTATTCCATTGATTTTTGGGTTCGATACTCGAATGGGCAATTGCAATTCATTTAGTGATGGACTTAAAAACAGATTAGCAGCCTGTATATTATCCACGTCAATTAGCCTCAGAAACTAAAAGTGGACTTAATGTTTTTTTTTAAAAAAATTGTCTTTAGTGTTTTTATAGTCACACAATATTAACAAATCTATTTAACACTATAGGGTTAACGCATAGAATTTTTTATAGAAGCGTGAATATATTCTATTTGACAAAACTGAGAAAGTTCGAGCTTCAGTTTCCCTTATAAATTGAACTGTAGATAAATTCAGTTAAAAACTGAATTATTTAATAAGTGGTCATGTGAGTTAAGGCGTTGCTCTTAATCTCACTCGGTTAACCTAGAGTCGTGAGCTCGATTCGCACCTGGGTAATAGGAATTTATTCAGTGACGATCTCATTAAAGAAAATCCTTAGTTATAACCTGGCTAGAAAAGGGTGGCAACCTGTAGATAACTCTTCCAATTCGCCTTAGTAGCACAAAGAGGACGTCAAATGTTATTAATTAACGCCCACTTTGTGTTACTAATTGGGGCGGTTTTTTTACAGGATACCACCCTTTTCTAGTCCAAGTGAGACTAAGGATTATATTCAATGAGTTTCACAGTAAATAAATTCCTATTGCCCAGACGGGAATCGAACTCACCACTCTCTGTTTACCACGAGATTAAAACCAACACCTTAACTCACTCTTAGTCCCAAGTGAATGTTAATAAAAACAATAATAATAATTTTATATAACTCTTAAGTCACCTGTTGTTAAGTAAAGATTTTAGAAATTTAAGTAGCATTTACTAGGAAGAATGCACCCATTTTTCCCCTATCTTTTATATATCCTGTCTAATAACTTAAACGAGAAGAAATATATCCTGAATGAATCACTTTAAATTCCATAAAATTTAGTGAAAGGCACTATTCATGAACGATGAAGTCCTCGTAGGTCGGAAGTTGAGTGGCTCTGACGTAGGTAAATAAACCTTTCACTTCTTCAGCTAACGGGTGGTCCCATATTTAGAACAGGGGACCTAGCTTTCCTTCATTTTTGAAATATTTATAAATAATTGAAATTCTTAGAGACATATGTAGTTGCAACAGTTAAGACATTTCGGATCGGTTTCCCTATTTCTTATATAATAGTTAAATTTAGTTAGGACATTGTAAATTTCTCATTAGAATTTATATAAAAAATATAAGCTTTACACCGTACTAGTAAATATTTTAGACTTAAAACTAAGACCACCTATCACAAATTTCCAACATTTTACAGAAGATGAACAAACCTTATTATTTTAACAATTTCGTGACAATTAATTGTTTTTAAATAATTATCCTATGATTCAAATAAAATTACCAATATTAATTTAAAATCAATTATTGTTTACAAAATATGCCAAAAATACAGTATTTTATTACCTTTGGTAAAACATTTGAAATCTAGTATTGAAGATTATCATTCTAAGTTGACGATACTTTAGGTATTCATAATAGTTTATTTTATACTCCTAAGAAAATGCTCTTGTAAATAATTGTGTTTTAATTTTTAACTTTGGACAGACAAAACTCCTCAATTGTACAACTTCAAAAAATAAATGAATGTACACCATTTATTTTTTACTACGAAAATAATATTCAGACTTAGTTTTACAGAAGTATTAGATTACTCAGTTTTTTTTGTTGTGTGTGTATCTTTTACAATTGACCTTTGATGATGGGACTGAAACTCCAGCTGATACATAAATAGTGGCAGACGCAGGCAGTGTACTAAAGAAAAACTTCACTAGTAGAAATCATTTTCACTTATTCTAAGTTAATTCTTCAACATAATTAACAAATGGATGTTTATTAAACTTTTTAAATAACTTAATATTTTTTCTTCTTTCACATTGAGTAAAAATATACTCAGATTTTACAATTTGAAATTGTCTCTCCAACAGAAGTATTAATGTATCCAAAGACTTTTCTCATTTGGAAGTCAATATGTAATGAGTAAACATTTTGTAAAATTTATTCCAAGTATTTTTTCTTTAAGAGTAAAAAATGTTATTCTATCTGGAGCACTTGCTGTACTCTTCTTGTAAAACAGAAAATACATTTATTTAACAATCTTCTGTTGGATAGAATATTTCAGAGTATATTAAACAAAAAAAAATCCAGTTGTACAAAAGAAATGGAAGAAAAGACTATTTTGTTGAGTGACACTTGTTGCTGTAAGACTAAGACTGACCTTGAAAGAGTAGGCGTTAAAGTCTCTGGAAGACAGTCGTGAGAGGAATGTGCTGAACACTGACACTGGGGAGGATACTGTAATGAACGGAGTGGGGCCTCCCTCAAGGCTATATACCCCGACCTACTTAACTCCCACCCTCTCACCCCTAGCCTCCCTCTCCTCTCCTTAAAGGGGTGGCTCCCAGATAAATAAATACACAAATATTAGCTTTTATATATGAAAAAGAATAGATTGAACAAAAAATAAAACTGAAAAACTGGTGATTTAAGAAATTCGAGGATAAAACATCAAAGGCGATTTGCCATTTAAAAGAACCACACCGTAAACCATCTCTACACACTGGTAACACATAACACCAAAGTGAATATTAATTGATTAAATACAAACAGTAATGAGAAATATTTCAGTCAATTTTAATAACATCTGAAACCTTCTGAATTGTAAACAAACAGGTCTGCCAAAATCTCACAGCTGACACATCTGGGCAGATAGATACAAATATTCTTCACAGGAAAGAAAAACAATTACTGAAATTTATCTGAATATAACTTATTAATTTTATTGAAAACTATTTACTATATCTAGTACTTTAATTTATAATGAATCAGAATAATTTGTATCTATATCACTTACATTTTAGTAGTCCAAGAACTTAAGACGGGGGGGGGGGATCAACAGAACATATTTGCATGTATATCGTATAATAAAGTTATAAATATTGAAAACAATATTTGGTATATAAGCTTCAGTGGTGGTTTATTATATAACAGAGTATTGTTTATATGACATGAGTAGATGTGGGGGTTTGCTGAAGGCCTGAAAAATGCAAATAAATAAATGTATACAATACTTTTTATAGTTCATTTAACTTGCAATGAAATTGGATCTATACATTTTTCCAATACGATGTTTAGTAAATGTTTCGATTTTCAAAATTCTCCGTCTCTAACCACCCTCCCCCCTCCTCATGGTCCAATTTCAGCCGTTAACGAACTTGATCTTTAGAAGATCTTTTTGCATGTAACGCTTATATTTCGAGTGTGGTAACGATAAAACAATAATTGTGACCGCTAGAGCGGTAACAGACATATATATATTTATATACATATATAGATTTGACTGAACCTCATTTTTGTCTAACCTAGACTGGTTTGGTAATATTAAAGAATTAATTAAGAAGCTAAAATCACTTTTCTTGTTATTAAAATGGTTTAAACTATCTTCCAATAGAAACTCTACTACTAATATATTATGGTTATTTCTATAGACTAATAATGTATGGGGTTCTGCAATGGGGCAACTCAAAAAAACATATTTTAATATTTAAATTACAAATGAAAGGAATACAGGTTTACATTCAACAGAATGTCGAAAGACTCCTGTCGGACAATTTTAGGAGTCAAAAATAATGACTTTTCCTTCAATATATATATATATATATATATATATATATATATATATATATGTGTGTATCTAAGAATACTGTTTGTGAAATAAAAAACGACATTGTTTTTTCAGAAATGTTTGTGATTAGTCTTAGAATGTGTGTTATTAGCCTTAGCATTCTTTAATAAATCTAAGACTAATAACTAAATAGGATAAGAAATTAAAAACTTATATGTTTTAGTGTGATACTAAGATTGTTAACGAAATTAATTTATTGTACCTAATCATTAAATTGCTAGATTTTGTAAAATGTATTCATGGAATTTCAGCTAATTTTTTAATGAATGTATAAATGGTATTTAATAATATATAACGATATCAGTTGACATAACATTATTATTATTTATTAACGTCCATTTTTTGCAACTCAGGCTAATTGGGACGGGTTATCTACAGGTGACCACCCTTTTCTTGCCAGGGTGGGACTTAGGATGTTATTTAATGAATTTCGTCACTAAATAATTGCCTTTGCCCAGGCGAAACATTAGTAAATTGTTTATAGAAAATAAAAATATTTTAAGGATCCAATTAAAATTTGTATTGTTAACATTTAATAGAAATAAATACTTTTCATTTCATTTCAGCGAGATGAAAGTTAACTAAGCCATTTGAAATGTAATTATGTTGACAGGATTAATGTGAAGTTTGTTCCATAGTATACTCTGTTAGCTAGGACAATTACTTAAAAATTAATAAAAAAAGCCTTCTAAGTACTTTTGAGAAAAACAATATTAATACGAGCCAAGAGTAAAATACGATTATGAACTGGTAACCCTCCTTAAAAAAGAAGGTATTAAGGCATATTTTAAGTGAAATTACCTACCTAATTATACAAGTAATTATGTATATCTTGAAGTTAAAAGCATATTGTAATTGTACGTATAGTAGTGTTCGTATATCCTTCTGGCCAGCATTGTTATGTTATTACTGTTGATCCTGTATATTTGTTAATAAAATTGTAGCAGAATTTGATCTCTTGTTTTCTGTGATAAAAAAATAAAAAGTTTATTGCTTGGCAATTACTTGTATCTAGATTATTATTATTGTTTTATGAGACTAACTTTTTTTAACAACATTATTTTGTTGTTTTTTTTTTAAATAATTGTCACATATGTGTTTGTAAAATATTTTAGAAGTATTTGCAGAGAAAGAGTTGTAAATTTCTGGTAGCAATCCTACGGAATACGAAGAAAAAAAAATAAGAAAAAAAGTTCTTTTGTTCTTAAAAATGATTTGGCTGTAAATTTTGAACTAATAAAAAGTATATAGAATAGATTCAAAGAATTTTTTATGAAACATTATCTTTTTTTATTATAGAATTTCTAATTACGGTAAACACCACCAAGTTAAATAAAAATATGTAGCAAAGTTCGGTAACTAGCAGCATCATCCCTGAAGAAATATACGAGAAACCTGCGCTTTTTCGTTGATAGAAGAGTTTCCTCAGTTGACATTCCTAAATAAATGGACTACTTTCTCTAGGAAGTATATAGGTATGGATACTAAAAAATCCATCACTGCGTTAAATTAGCAGATTTGATATTTAAGCTTCAAATAAATGGCTTCATGATGAAACAGATTATTGCTAATGGCATGAGTAGGTGTGGGGTTTTACTGAAGGCTGAAATCTAAAAAACGCCAATATCTCGGTTAATATTAAATATAGAGAAAACATCTATATGACAACATTTATAGGACATGAAATTTTCAATAATATTGGTTCTATATAATGTTTCGATTCGACCTATAATAACGGAGATATTTGGAGTTTTCAAAATTGAAATTGAAGGGAGAGGGGGTGTTGAGAAGGTGGGGAAAATTGCATATTTGTCCTTATGTTATAGAGATACCTAAAGTAGTATAGAATCATTTTTGTTTATCATAAAAAGATCTATAAATGATGTACTACAATATTTTTTGACCCTATGCACAAGAACGGAGATATTTCCGTTTTTCTTTTTTCATATTCCTTCAGAAATTAACACAAATAAAAATACATAACTAATAATACAAATAAAGTCTCAATTTACCAACCACTGTTAGGCACCATACATAAAACCTATCGAATGTTTCAAGCTATTTTTAAAGAAAATAAGAAATTTAAATATAATAAATATTATTATTTATTAAAATGTAGTTTATTTGGGCTCTTATTTGTGAATATAGTCAAATATCTCAATTTTAAAAGGTAATCTAGTTCTTTATTAATTTTTTTTGCTGGATGTAAAAAGAAAGACTCTATTCATCCAATTTGAATCAGAGCTCTAAACGGGTAGATAAACATTTCATATTTTCTCTCCACACAAATATATAAGCCTTGTCCTGAATATGTGGCAAAAGTGCTCCACTTTAAGGCCTTAAGGTAAAAATTGAAATAAAAATAAATAAATATATCTCGGCAAGAACAGCACGTAACAACATTTTTATGAACTTAGATTTTGACGGAATTTTCGAAATTTTTCTTCAAATGTCCATCGATCCTACCTAGGAGATGACGAAAATGAGGTCCGTTCAAAACTGTATATCTATATATACATATATATATATATATATATATATATGTGTCTGTTACCACTCTGGCGGTCGGAATATTTGGTTTAATAGTTATTAAACTCGATATTTAGTCGTTTTATGTAAAAATAAAGATCATGTTCGTTAACGGCTGAAATCGGACCAGTGGGAGGGGGGTTTAGAGGGGAGGATTTTCGGAAAATCGAAATATCTCCGTTACTATACGTTGGATCGAAAAATTGTACAGAACCAATCTAATTGAAAATTAAATTTACTGTAAATATTGTCATATACATTTTTTTTCTCTATCTCTAATATTAACCAAGATATTTGCAATTTTATTAAATCGGGGCGCCTAACGGACGAGAGTTACTTTCCCGCCAAAAGATAGTTCGGTCGTTTCCTTCACTGGCTCGGCTCTCGTGAAATTTCTCTATTGTAAAACTTCACGTGGGAAATCTGCTTAGTTTACGCAGCCCCTGCGTGACGGACTTTTTAATACAGGTCCGATTTCAGTCATTAAGGTACTTGATCTTTAATTTTACATCAAACCCGATCTTTTACAGGGTTTGACAACGATAAAAAAAAATTGGAACCACTAGAATGTTATCAGTTAAATATATATATATATATATATATATATATATATATATATATATATATATATATATATATATAGTTTTGAATGGACATTATTTTCGTCATTTCCTGTAACAGATCGATGGGCATTAGAAGAAAGTTTTTGAATATTACATCATGAGAACACCCTTAATTGCTGATTTCCCTTAGAGTAAATCTCCTAGTAGGGAGCTAGTAATTGAATAAATGGCTATTTTTTGAAAGATAAAGGTGTATTTGGGATTTTGAAATTATTGAAAGACTTGATACTCAACTTCTATAAATATATATATAGTGTGTGCGAATATATATAATTTCTTTTATAATCGGAGAATATACGAAGAGTTTTCAAAAATTGCGTCAAATGTATCACCCTCAATAGATGATCTCCTTTAGGTGATATCTCTTAACATAACAATTGGGTCAACACACATGATATATTCCAGTGGAAGTAATGTGCGCAAGTACAATTTTAGTTCATTCTTTATTTAGTATTTAGAAGGTAATTCGCTAGTAACAATGGAATGCCGGCAATTTTAGATTTATTTTAACGACGCCCGGAATTCAACTAATAAATTTTATTAAAAGACTAGTAGAATATTTACAGTTTGTGTATCGCAAAACGCCGTGCTATGCGGACGTTGTAGGAGATGTTAAGTATATAATCATGATAAGTTATACATATGTGTATTAGTAGATAGCACTAAAGTAAAGACATTCAAGTACATTTCATATGGTGTTATAAAAGACGTAAGTTAATAACATAAAAATACCAGCTATGTAACATAAGTTACAATAGTTAAAATTTTTTGATTATTATTTATTAACGTCCACTTTTAGCAGATTTCCCTCAAGGGAAATCTGCTATTGAGGTCGTGCTCTTGACGCGATATTCGAAAATGTCTTCATTGTTCATCGATCCTACCCAGGAGATGACGAAAATGAGGTCCGTTCAAAATGATATATATATATATATATATATATATATATATATATATATATATATATATATATATATTACCAAACTCGATATTTAACCGTTTTATGTAAAACGACAAATCAAGTTCGTTAATGGCTGAAATCGGACTAGAGGGAGGGGGGTTTTAAATGGGGGATTTTCGAAAATTCAAAGTATCTCCAATATTATGCATCGGATCGGAAAATTGTTTAGAACTAATCTTATTGCAAATTACATTTACTATAAATATTGTTATATACATCTATTCTCTATCTTGAATATTAACCGAGATATTTGCATTTTTATGATGTCTGTGGTCGGGTATAGTTCGGATTAGGTCGGCCGTTTCCCTAACACTCGGCTCAGGTGGAAGCTTCTTCTAACCTAACCTGTCATTTCTAACCTTACCTTACCTTCATTACTATGTGAGATTTATACGTTCTGTTCATCCACCCCCCCCCCTTCTTTAGTTCTTGGACTACTAAAATTTGAGTTTTTAAAATATAAATATAAATTATTCTTACAATTCAGAAGCCGTTTCAGTTGGCAATTTATTTTAATTAACTGAATGATTTCTCATTATCGTTTGTATTTAATCAAGGTGGTGTTGAGTTACCAGTATGCATATTTCTCTAATGTAAAAAGTAACATGGGAAACCTGCTTAGTTTACGCAGCCCATGCGTGACGGACGTTTTGCTACTATGGCTGCTTGGGACGTGCTATGTACAGGTAACCACCCTTTTCTAGCCAGGGTGGGACCAAGGATTTTATTTAGTGAGTTCATCACTAAATAAACTCCTTTTTGCCAATGCGGGAATCGAACTCGCAACTCTAGTTTTTAGAGTAGATAATATTGCTGTTCCAGAGGAACAATAACTGCAATTTTGTGACTAATTGAAACTTAAAGCTTAATGATATAACATAGCCTTAGATCCTATAGTGGAACAATGAAAAAATTGTATTTCGTATTTAACAGACAAGAAATAAAATGTTAAAAGTACTGTACTATAAAAAAAGGGAAAATATTGGGGTAACAATGACGTAATTCAATAAGGGTTGAAAATTAAAGTTAAAAGTTAGTAATGACTTATTCCAAGTCTGTTAATATAAAAGTATGTACGTGCTATACATACACCTGCCATTATTTTTGAGTCACTTATTAATTTTTATTGTTAGTATTTCAAATAATTTTTTTTTTCTTCTTTTGGTCTCCTGTAAAATTGCAGTTTTAGCAGTTGCGTTATTGTTCTTATATAATAGCTATGTGTTACTCATCTAACACCTTCCTCCTCATGTTGGTATGAACCTTCTATTTCTTCTGTAGACGCTTCGTAAATCATCTCTCACCCCTTTCCCAATATAGGGCAATAGGGTGAAAATTGACAAATTTATGATTAAAACCAGGAGCAGACTGAAATAAAATTGGTTCCTACAGAAATATAAAGATTGGATCAACTTAAGTACTAAATAATCCCTTCATTTTCATCAAATTACAGTCACTATTATTTTATGCATGGAGAATGAAATGGTGATTGGTTGTACATTAAACATTGACACTCATACTACTAAATATTTTTGAATAATTCTATCAGCATATAAAGATAAATGCATTGTCTGATAGAAAAAATACGTCAGATTTTTGTTTAATAGCATAGAATTATGTTACGACTAGAAATCATAAATACTCATCTAGCTAGTGTTCCTATCCTTCTTTATTATGTTCTAATAAAAATGATTTCCCGTGCAAATATAAAGATGAAATAACATAATTAATAAATAATCCCTTAACCTTATATTATTCTACTAGATTCCCTAGTTATAAATGCAATCTATGTAATTGCGAATTTATAAATTATTGAAATTTCTAAATTTAAATAACATTTTAGAATCAAAAAATTGATTCTGTTCTTCAGCCAAGCTTGACTCTCCTAAAGACAAACCTTAGAGTTTTATTTATTGCGTAATAAATGCCTCAAGAATTTTGGTATATTTACTAGCATGAAAAAAAAAATCATTTTTGGCTGAGTCGAATGGTTGTAACTGTAAGTTGTAGGTAAATACTCATTTATTGATCTCTCACTTGTGTTTGAGCAAGGGCTGAATGTATATTTCGCAACAGGTTAGTGATCTTTCCATTAACAAGTCATACCATACCGTTCTACCATAAACTAAACGTTAATTTAAGAGTGACGATAATGAGATTTGAACTCTCTGGCCCGTGTTTCAGATCGGTAACATCTGAAAATGACTGAATACAAAGAGAGGAATTGAATGACAGAGAAAGTTTTAAAAATGGTATGTTCTGATGTTCCGTCGTTACCCCCCCCCCCTCTAAAAGTGAGTTGGAGTTTTTAGGGAAACACAAAAGAAAGCTTAATGTATGCAATCTTACCGTTGACACATCAAGCTATAAAAAAACATCCCTATATTACCTGATGAAGCACTATGTTGTAGATAGTGAAAGGATGTGGTTCCAGCTGAAAGCTTAAGTCATAAAACATTTAAGTATTTAGAAGCAGTGAAGTGCATCTTCTTAAATAAATATCCTATACCACAAAACAGAAATAGCATCTTTATATTCTGAAATGGTATATACTCGTAATGCTCAACTAACTGGTATAGGATGAATTTTGATTTTCATTGTGAAGACTGAGATCTCAGGTCTTTTAAAATAAAATTCAAAATAAACTTATGTTATCTTAGTGTATTGGAGAAGTCTTAGTACTTAGTAGCAGGGTTTTATTCGTAAAAAATACATTGATATCCAAATACTTGTTCTAAATGTAAC
This sequence comes from Riptortus pedestris, assembly GCA_019009955.1. NCBI lineage: Eukaryota > Metazoa > Arthropoda > Insecta > Hemiptera > Alydidae > Riptortus > Riptortus pedestris. Next base: position 166,523,382 of record CM032229.1, on the reverse strand, counting down.
AGGCACTAACTGCAAGCACAGTGCCTTCTCAGGGGCTGCTGTCAGCTGCAAAATCAAAATACAATTCAAATGTACCAACAATATAAAGCCTTTACGCATCGCTTTTAAGTATTGCAGTCCATTTTTAATTAAATGAGAGCTGTTTCCAAACTTAAATTAATGTTAATCTTTTTTAAAAGGAGAAAAAGGCAAAACGAAATAGACTTAGTAAGCAATGTAATATCTTATAAATATGTGAAGGAATAATTAATTAATTTATTTATTTATTAATGGACACCACATCGAAGGTGATTTGCCCTTTCAAAAGTTATAACAGGTAACAATAATAAAAAAAAACATACCTTAACAGCAAGTAACAATAATAAATACCTTAACAACAAACAATAACAAAAAATATCTTAACAGCAAGTAACAATAATAAATGCCTTAGCAACAAGTAATAATAACAAATTCCTTAGCAAAAAGTAATAATAACAAATACATTAACAACAAGGGACAATAATAAATACCTAAACAACAAGTAATAATAACATATACCTTAACAACAAGCAACAATAACAAATACCTTAGTAACAAGTAATAGTAACACATAAATTAGCAATAATACTAAAAAAAAATAAAAAAAAAAAATACATATACAGTTGGTGGATGATTAATGCATGTTAAATGTTATCATATATTTCAATTTTGTGTAAGTATGAGAATATATTGTTAATGTGTGGGATGCCTTCAGTAAATAGTTCTTGTAAGTCGTAGGGGAAGTCCTGGTGTTGTCGTTTTCGGCATTCTGTCAGTATATGTCTTATCGTCAAGGGAGTGTTACAAGTTGAGCAAGTAGGTCTGTCAGTCTTTGTCATTAAGTATGAGTGTGTTAATTTAGTGTGGCCGATTCTAAGTCTCGAGAGAACTACTTCTTCTCTCCTAGAGTTTCTGAAACTTGATGACCACATGCAAATAGTGTTCTTTATAGCTGTGAAGGAATAAAGTATTATGAATGCTTTGTTTCTAAAAAGGATGGTACTCAACACTAGATTTACTGCTACTATTATACTAATTCAGTCACTATTACTCTAGTAGCCTATTTATATGTATATAGGGGTTCAGGTCTAAATCTCCCTTAGGAAACCTAGAACAGTGGGTTCGATTCCCACCTTAGCAATAAGTATTTATTTAGTGACAAACTCATTAAACAATCCTAAGTCTAACAGCATCAGTTTTACTACTGTAATGAAAAACAGCATGATGCCTCACGTATTTATAATTTTTATCTTTATACTTTGAAGTTTTAAAGAATCAAGTGACCAGCAAAGTAGCATCTTGCTAACAAATTCTAATTCTTTTTTGTACTATATGAAAGGGTGGGTATTTAACAGAGAACCCAGAGATGCTAATAGTTTGGAAAATACTCTTTTATAAATTTCGTTGTTTGTTAGTTTGCTTTGTCTGTCTTGTGCTCCTAACATCGCCTTTCCAGTGATCCTATAATCACCTAACAGGAGATCTAGGTAATAAATTCGCTCATACTGTTTGAATGAATAAATGTACGAAACGAGTTAAAATTACTATTTTTTTCTCTATTTTTGCTCTTTATTGTAAAAATACATTTTCTATTTAATATGTGTTCCCATATTTTAAACTTTTTTTTAACTCCCTTTTGTTTTACCTGCCCCCTCCCCGCAGTGAAGAACTACAGCAGTCAATTTTGCTCAAAAGGACTTCAATAATTGCAAGTATTCATATTATTGCCAGATTGATGATATTCGGAACCTAGGGTTCACTGGAAATATCAATCTTGCCAATACAGCCATATAACATAAAAAGTGGCAAAGATTTTGGGATTGGTTGATGCCAAGATACAACAACCATAGGGTATAGTGACGGTATTTGAGTTTCCAGCCTAATTAGGATTAAGAAATCGACGGAATATCGAATAGGAATCACCAAATCTAAGGTGATATTTGTGTAACTTAGGCGCTCTCTCTCTCTCTCTCTCTCTCTCTCTCTCTATATATATATATATATATATATATATATATATATATATATAGACACACACACATACACAAAGAAGTATACTTACATCTTGGGGAATAACGCCTTGTAATTCATTACATTATTAATGTATTTTTTGAGAATTTCGGTCGCACGGAGTTGACTCAAGCAAGTTAATAGAATACACAACGTTTTAGGCATCTAATTTTCTACATCAAAGACTAAAAAAATAAAATAGATACGGTTTTACTAAAAACTAATAGTTACTATTCATAGAAAACAAATCGTCCAAGTAACACAGGCAAACACACTCGCGATGTAGAGTGATCATCGTTATAACATATCAAAAAAATGCATTTAATCTTATAGTTTCATCATTTTGTCCGTCTGATCGGCTGTCACAATCTATATATATATATATATATATTTTTTCAACTTGACGTAAATTTATGATAATTGACATGTGTTGGTCTTATTGGAAGACATAAAGGGGCGGCTAGACATTGTTTCATTACTCCTATATTGTTCTACGTCAAAGAAAGCACTCATTTTCTAATGTACTGAGCTATATCATTTTGAAATATTCAATCCCAAGATAAGAACGAGTGCCGTTGGTATTTCCCTGAATCATTTCCTATATTAGCCTTTGTTCTTAAGCACAAAAAAAGGTTTAGAACGTTTAACCAGAATATGTCTCTTTATTCTTCAAATCATGACTGCAAAAACAAAAGCCTAGCTTGTGAATCTACAAACATATGTTTTACACCTAACCTATATCTTACAATTACAAAGAGATATAAATATACCAATCTTTCATTATAATATTCACTCCTTAACAACCTTTAATTCAAGCACTTAAATATTAATAAGCGTTTTGAGCCAAAAATAATTATAATAGACAAAGGACACTAATAAATGGCAGATTCTCATTCGAAGACCATTGATTGGAACTAAATAAACTGTTAAACGGATTGCAGTTTCCCTGTCTCGGTCGTGGCAATGTCATACCTCGGTGTTTATTGCTCTCTTCTACCTCGCTGGCTTTCTGTCCCTGAGTTGAGGCCAACCACCGAGACCTTGACTGTGACCCGGGGAATCTTTCTCTTATCTCCCTTCTTCCTTCTTTCTTTACTTTCAAGTGGTTAGTTCAGGGAAAGTAAGCACTCTTCATTTCACCCCCAGCTAATACTCTGCTTAATCGCTCAGATTGCGAGAGAAATTTTATTTCACCACAAATGTCTCACTTGAACGCCTCGGTCTGTCACAATTATTTTTTCAATAAAAGGAAAAATAGCGCCCATTCAATTGAACGCCCGTGTCAGGCAGCATTCTTTTAGGGAGAGGGGTTAGATAAAATATCTCCCAATCAGCTGAAGACAAGTTGTAAAGAACGAAGAGGGCTGTTTTAGCAGTGAAAATTATTCCGCTAATAACCAATATATACATAATTAGAAAGAAATATGGTACTTCAAATATTATTCTTTGCTTTGATAGTAGCACAATTGGCATGATTCTATTTTTTTTTTTTTTTTTTTTTTTGGAGAAACATGAAAACACTTTGAATATACATTAATTTAATGTTGAAATCAAATTTTGTTCCATAGATCTAAGGAAAGGTGAGCCTTTCACTATGTTAAAATTCTACTTTCCTCTTGGAATAAATCCAACAAAATTTTAAAAATGACAAACTTGCTTGAAAGCAGTTTCAAAGCTAAGGGACTGTGTTCTGTGCTCTAGAGAAACTGACACATGAACCATTTAAGGAAAAATAGAGGTTTATTTTATTTTCCTAACATTTGTGAAATCTGTTGAAGGTGGTTTTCATTCTAAAACGCCCATATGAGATTGGTAAAATAGACTTGTGAACATAAAGATTACGCATAATTTATACTAACCTTTTTGTGTACCATGTTTTTGTATTTGTTACTTTTTTTTCCCCCATCATAATCATAAATTATAACATGAAATGTTTGTTCGCCCTATTCCAGTAAGTTGACTACTGATATAATAAATTAATTTTTCTTTTTTATAAAATGCTATTATCATGCTAAAACAAAAAAAAAAATACTGAAGTATCTAACACCATAACCATCTAATGCTAATTAGGACAGGTTGTCATTCTCTGTGTGACTCTTTCACTCAAATAAATTACATTAACATAGGAATCAAACTCACGACTCCAACATAACCAAGAGTATTGGAAATAAAACTATACAATAAAGCTGTTTATTTATTAGTTGCTACCCCCGTTAAAGTAAGAATTTAGATTTAAAGAGACGGAGTAATGTAATTTCCTGTATCATAAACGTACATCATTTTTATTTTATGTCAACAACATAATCCAATTACTTTTAATTCAGTTATCCATGCTTATTTTTTTTTTGTATTTATGGTGTTTTCATTCGTGGAATGATTTAAATTGGGTAAAAAAATACTAGGTACTTCCAGAAAACATTTTATAACCATAGTTTACAGCTACTTTTAATCCTACAAACCGAATCCGATCAGGACCTGTATGAATCCATGGATAAGGATTCTAATCTTTCTACAGATCTCATAGGGTAGTTTTAAATTTTCTTTACAACTCAAATACGGGATAAATGACTGCATTATCTAGAATTGCAAACCGCATTGGATGAATCTCATTAAATGTGACGTGGCTCAGATAAAGGTAATGTGAAGGCCTAAGAATACTTGTGGAGGCTAAGGCAGTTAGAGAAATCTCACTACTGATCATACTATATACACTCAACCGCAAAAAAAAACCGGGCACTTCATTTTTGTCGTATTAAAATCTAATTTTCAGCAATTTTCTTTATGTGGGTATTCTAGTTATTACAGAGAATTTAGAGTCTAAGTCCATTGAACTAATCCCTTCAGAATTAGTAAACAATTAGATAAAACTCAGATTAGATTTATTTGTCGTGAAGTTGATCTATTCTAAACTGTAAGTAGTTTTTCGCACATTTAAACATCTTTAATTATTAACCAAGCATTTTCTTTAATTAATGTTTTATTTTTATTTTGGTCCAGAATAATGGGTCTTTCAAACTTAGATGGAAGGCCGGTGCTTACGTTACATTTCCGAAGCGCTTGGGGTAGCGAAGTCTACCATTCACTCTAATAAAAATGAAGAATCATTTTTTTTTTTAAATGTGTTAATTTATCTTTATCTTTTTTTTTCTTTTGTATTTTTTTGTAAATAATCAATAAAAAATTATTCACTTTTGGCAGATTTTGTTTAAATAACCTATAGATTAACCAAATATTTTAATTAAAAAGATTAATATACATATATATTAAGTATTTAACAAAATTATAAGATTAAATCTAAGTGTCCGGATTTTTTTGCGGTTGAGTTTATATATATATATATATGCGTGTGTGTGTGTGTGTGTGTGTGTGTGTGTGTTTGGAAGACCATATTTGAGGACTATAGCGTGAAGTAATCAGTTCATCATTCAAACTAGATTGTTCCTGAGAAGGAAGGACTTTTTGAATACTTTTGAAGAACGTTTTCCATTTCCCTTCATAAAAAATGTAATAATAACAATTATTTGAGAAAGAAGGAATTATCATAGAATATCCCAATTAGCCATTCATTCATTATTACTTCTAGTCCGAAGTAAAGGAATTATTGCAATAGTGAAAGCTTCCGATTTTTGGTTTTCATTGGAATTATCCGTTTTGGTCCGTCGGTGAATGATGAAATTTCTTATTGTTGTAACTTCTTATTGTTCATCTGTCTTTTTAATAGAAGACCACGAAAAGGAAAAGGGGGAGGTTTTAAAGGATGGCGTAAACAAAGAAATTCAAATTTCTCCATATTTCTTAGAGATAGAAAACAATTGTATAGGGCCTCTTCTCTTTGTGATGAAAATATCCATAAAATAAGCTCTATGACATTTTCCGAACTGATGGAATAGAACAGAAATATCTTATATTACTCTCAAATGAAATGCAACATGCACATTTGTTTATTTAATTTATTAACGTCCACATTGCGGCTACTAAAGCTGATTGGGTTTATTTTTTAGCCAGGATGGGACTAAGGATTCTATTTAATGTATTCGTCACTAAATAAATTCATAAATTAAATTTAATTGGAGTAAAAGGAGATCACAGGGTGTCCACAACAGATTTTATAATTAGATATTGGACAGCTACTAACCCTTTAATGGAATTTACAGAAACTAAGGATATATCAGTAAAGTATTGATGTACTTATATTTTCTTAGTTTTTTTTTTTTTTAATTTTAGTTCCAGGGCTAATAACTGTTCAATATTTTATAAGATTATAAGTCAAATATAAGTAAAGTAAGATATTAAATTATGAATCAAATATAAGTAAAGTAGGATATTAAATTATAAGTCGCTATTAAATAATAACCGTCACAAGAGGCCGTTGCACATTAGAATATGCATAAATCAGGGGTTGTGTTAGTCATGGCTGTAGTGTGAAATGGTGTGCTAAGGAAGTGGCATCGTTATGCAGACAATTCACAATGGTTCTCTCCGTTAGAGCTCTGTTCCACATTCCTTCTACCAGTTTCCTTTAGCTTGAGGGTAAAAGTGGGGCCAGGAATGCAGAAATGCGCAGATTCGACAAACTTTGCAGCAGTTGAATAAGACACTCAAAAAAAAAACATCCAGAAGTTTTAGACCGCCACTGAATAGGTAGTTATGACTCAAATTTTCATTCGTCAATGAAGGAGATTTTACAAAAAGACTTTCTCTCGAAATTTGATACTTAATGGGTTTCTTTAGTTTCATTTGACTACAAACCAAAACATATAACGTTTGAACATTGCGCGTTATGGGGAAAATACTCCCCCGAGATATCAAAATTACATAACATGTTCGTAATAATAATTCTCTTCTTATTCACGGATTTTGCTTTAGAAGACATATATTGGTTACAATAAATATATTTGTGTTTAAAAAAAAAATTCCCAGGAATAACGTAAAAAATATGTGGAATCCATTAAAAAATATGGCATTATCAATTATTATAAACAACGTAACTACACATTTACCTTTACATGAGTGATCTTTTGTTTCTCAGCTTAAGGGGGAAGAAAGTGAGCTGGAAAATTATTTATAATGCCATATTTTATTATTTAAATTTTTTTATACATTGCAATGTGTGCATTAAAATGACTAAGATGTCGATTAAAACATTTTATTAAGAGTATTCGTAAATATAAAATAATTATTTCTTTTCTTCTTTCATTTGCTACTATGTAGCTTATTTGGTTTTGCAAATATGTGAGTAATCGGAGATATAAACATGTGTTAAATGGCTTAAAATATTATTAAGACTTTTATATTTGTCTTTTAAATATAATGTGTCACATTTATAGTGGTGATAGTACTCCATTAGCCGAAAGGAATTAGAAAAGCCCTAAAAAGTATTAGACATTGATAAGTCATTTTTCCAGTTCAGCGAATGTTTTGAATAACTTCTTGAAATTTCTTCTATTTTTTTCTTTTCTCACTCTCTCTCTCTCTCTCTCTCTCTCTATATATATATATATATATATATATATATATATATATACACACATTTCATAAATGGATTTGAAATCTGATTTTGGGGATTGGGTGTTAAGACTAGAGAAAACATGTAAATTCTTAAATATCTCTGTTGGGATACTAAAGATATCACAATACAAAAATTCTAATTTTCAATACAAATTTTAGTTTATCTAGAATAACGATAGTAAAATATTAAACAATAATTCTCCGTTAACACAAAAATAAACAGAGTTATTTGCATATGTTTTCCCTTTATTTTTTAATAAACCCCCCCCACTTCCACAAATGCCATTTTCACATTAAGTCAATATGTTACTCAACATATAAAATTCAGCTTATGCTTTTAGTATAATTTAGGAACGAAATGTAAACTAGAGATTAGAATGTGTTGTTGAGGCAATCTGAGTATCGTTTCTCTAATTGGAAAATCTATTTAGTCTTCGCCACATCTGCGTGAGGGACTTTTCTTTCTTGGCGCCTTACTGCTTTACTCCTTTCAAATATTCTATATATGTGGCTTTCTCTGCGTACAGAATTTATATTTAAGGCTTCGTGCTCTTGAATTAGGGCAAAGTCGAAATGCCATGAGTGAAAACCTTCAAATTCCCCCTTGATCTTGAAAGATAAAGCTAGGTCATCGGAACTCCAGCCATTTTATTGTTACTGCTTCCCAGGAGTGCTGAGAAAACAATGTGCATCTTGTTCCTGGGAACAGTAAAGAACATGCGTTCTACATTTTATTTTCTACAGCTCAAGAAATGGATGCTTCAAAGTAGAAGAAAGTTGCTGAAAAACCTACCACTTTTTCAACTAAATTTAACAAATTTTTAAGAAAGGAAAAATACATAATTTACTCTGTTTACAATAATACACTTTGTTATTCAATAATAGCTCATAATATTTGTGATGGATAGCCAATTTTTCCAGGATTCAGGCTTGAGAGAAGCTTACCCAGGAAGTCCCTAAATCTCAGTACGGGGCATAGCTCTGAAAGGTTTAAGTAACATAACGTTCAATTGCCCCGTGTCAATCGTGACAGGGTAATTCCTTTGGTAATGAATTTTACCTTTTTACTGGGGGATTGTTCAAATGCTAGTTTTATGCTGGTGGACTTATAAATGTGGGGAAGTGTGGTAAAATAAATAAGTATAGTGATTTTGATACTAAGCAATGAAAATGTATTAACTGAGATACAATCTTGCGGAATTGATACGGATCAGGAAAATTTTACTTCTAAATTTAAGTGGTCTATTATGGTTAATCTTGAATGATGACTGCTGATAATTGAAAAAAATGTTTGATTATTGTAGCTTTCTTATGATACATTATTGAAATTCTGGCGTAGTTCACCGCATAGAAGAAGGGCTTGTTGATTTATTTCCCCTTTTCTCTTTATTTATCCCCTCCATATTTTCTCTCTCTCCATTCATGTTTCCTCCCCTACCTCCTCCCATGGCTTGAATACTGGTTAATTACCCGTGTTGGTGGACCATGTTAACACCAGAAAATACTTAAGTTGTGACTGAAGTCTAAGCACTCATAGAAATGTGGCCTAATTGCTTGACTTTTGTTTTAGCTGATTTCCCTTAAGGGAAATCAGCTATTGAGGTTGTACTCATGACGGAATTTTCGACATTTTTCTTCAAATGTCCATCGATCCTACCTAGTAGATGACGAAAATGAGGTCCGTTCAAAACTGTATATATATATCTATATATATATATATATATATATATATATATATATATATATATATATATATATATATATATTTGTCTGTTACCGCTCTAGCGGTCGCAATTTTTGTTTAATCCTTACCAAACTTCATATTTAAGAGTTTTATGTAAAAAGAAAGATCAAGTTCGTTAACGGCTGAAATCGGACCAGTGGGAGGGGGGGTTTAGAGGGGAGGATTTTCGAAAATTCGTAATATCTCCGTTACTATATGTCGGATCGAAAAATTATACGGAATTAATCTTATTACAAATTAAATTTACTATAAATATTGTTATATACATTTATTCTCTATCTTGAATATTAACCGAGATATTTGCATTTTTCAGTTTTCACCAAACCGCCACTTCCACTCATGTTACGTAAACAATACTCTGATACATAATAAATCACATTATTGGAAGTTTAAATACCAAAAATTGTATTCAAGAGACCTTTATTATACGAGATACATGCAAATATGCACTGGTGACTCCCCCCCCCATCTTAAAGTTTTGGACTACTAAAATTTTATTGATTGAGATAATAATTATTCTGACTCATTATTAATTACAGTACTAGATATAGTAAATAGTTCTCAATAAAATTAATGTGTTATATTCTGATATATTTCAGTAATAGTTTTTTTTTCCGGTGTGAGGTGGGACCCGTTTGTTTACATTTCTAACCCAACGCTTCCTGTCGGCAGGCTATTGAAATTGGATGAAACATTTCTTATTTCCGTTTGTATTTATTCACGGTGTTGTGTTAGCAGTATGTATATTTATCTATTACTAAACTTCACGAGGGAAATCTGCTTAGTTTACGCAGCCCCTGCGTGACGGACTTTTTTTATTATACCAGCTTTCGTTCTATACTATCATCTGGGTCCTATACTGGTGGTAGTTCCCAGGACTGGCACAGAGATTTCAGCACCATGGGGGGCCTCTTGAGCCGTAGAAAATTGTATTGAGAAACGGATTTTTTTTTTCTGTTTCATTGTAGATGGAACACCCCGTCAACGGTGCTCTTTCTCAACTACTGTCTTGAACCTGGAATTCCTTGTGACTCCCACAAGGACATTGGTTCGAACCATTGATTTTGAAATTGCACTGATGATGGGGCAGTGCTCTGAAAGTGCTTTACCTATTGGAATGAATATCTGTGAAGGAATGAGCCCTTTTATGTTGATTTTTACCTTTGGTGTCCTTAAAATTGCAGAAGCTGTGGCTTGTGTAGTAAACCATTGCCCTTGACGCGGAGACATTTTATTGTCCGACAACATGTATTCTTGAAGAATGCTCTCCAAGAAAATTGGTCGTCGAGTCCTGAGGGAACGGTCGCCCGCGATTAGCGGCAACATTTGTTATCTCCACCTCGTGGTCAGTGGGGTCTCTTTTTTTGAACATCTCAATTGTCCAGCCTTAGATCATACGGTACTTTACGGGTAGGATTCTCCACCGGGATGGTATTTTCTGTAAGGAAAATGCTGTGCAGTTATCCCTCTCTTAACTGTAAGGAGCTCTGGTCTTAGAAGTGTGTAAATATCCTGAAGAAGGTTGAAATTACGTCCAGAGTCCTGGCCTGGATAACGGAGAGAGCCATTAGAGGTGTCCTAATGAACTTCAACAGCGGAGGAAGCGTGTCGTGGCCCGAAATCTACACAACTTGGCGTAACCATGGGGCAGAGGACTGGAATTGGAGAAGATCATGAAAAGTCCAGGAAGGTTGAAACGTATTTCAGAGCTCTCGGTCCACCTGTGAATTTTTTTTATTTATGATTATTATTGTGAGTGATTTCTTTTTGTATCTATTTAACACTTTTTGATTTTGTTAAAGAAGTTACTTCTATAAAAACTAGTAATTTTATGTTGTTTCTGTTGTACTTGGTGTTTTTCTGTTTGAACTGTATATATTGTTTGTGGACTCTATGACAAAGTTTATGTATTTCTTTTTTCGGGGGCTCTGGCTAGCCAAGTGAGTTAAGGCGTTGATCTTAACCTCACTACAGAAGTAAGCGGGAAACTCATTAAATAAAGTCATTAGTCCTAATCTGACTAGAAAAGGGCGGTAACCTATAAACAACCCTCCCAAATTAGCCATAACAGTAAAACGTTAATAATAAATAACAACATGTATTTATTTCCGACTTTCTTACTCTTAGTAGCTCTCTAGTGTATATTATTGTTTCTAAAAGTTAGTGCTTTTTGTTGGTACCACAAAAGCTGGGAGGTGCACGAATTCAGGCTTATACCAAATGTAGGTGTAGTGAGCCGTTCCTTACAGTATTTTCTACTATTTTACGGCAGCAAGAATGCATATTTAATATGGAAAAATCTACAAACATTGGCTCTAGCACCCTAAATTTATGAAAAATTACTTAGGTGGTTAGGTGGCAATTTTTCAGAACTGATTTTAGTCAAAGACCATCCATAACAAGCATGAATTCACCCGAAATACGTGTAATTACGTTTACTCCTTGTTAAGACATGAATGTGCGACATAAGGAAACAGACAAAATGATGTACGAATATTTTTCTAAGGCAGGGGAGAGAATAAAAACTTGTTATTTGAGAGTGACCTCTGCAGAGGAAAATACTTTTTATAGATGATTCTTTTTTTTCAATTACAATCGGGAGAAATGTTTGGAATATTCATCATTCAGTTTAATACTTGAATGAGTGTAAGTTTACTTAAAAAAAAAAAGAATTATATCATTGAGGGATATATCCGAGCAAAAAAAAATTCTCACATTTTTTGAGACCTTAAAGGAGGAAAACCAAATATTCAGGAGAGGCGAGAAGAAAAAAAATTTAAAAAATCTGGCCTTGGTAGTTTTTATTCATTTTCGATGCTTCAAACGTGTTTTCACTTTACCAGCCTGAATTTATTGAGAGTGAACTTGATTTTGCTTTTGAAGACAACTATATTAGCTTCGCAGTCGGCCTCTCATACATTTCGCTTCTCTTAAGATTGTATCTTCCTTCGCTTATTTAAAAAAAAAATATATAAATTGTTCTCTTCTGTTTTAATTTTTCAGATAAAACGGATTGTAAAATGACAAGAAAAAGTTTTATTCTGATAATCTGAAATAAGAATATAAAAAATTAATTGTAAGTTTCCATTTTTATTAGTTTATGTCTTGGTTTTTAAGGTCTGTTGTTCTAGCCCCCCCCCCCGCCTATACAGAAATTCTTACAGTTCCCCCAGTTGTTCTTCGATACGTCATAGTTTTATATCTTTACGAGTAAACGAAAAGTTTGTTCGAAAGTTTACTTTGATGTTTCTCATGATCATCTCCAATCATCGCAAAAAAAAATACTCTTACTCCATATTTGGGGCCTAATTTTGAAGGAAAGATTGAAAACTTCTTATATCGATGACCTCTATGGTGGAATAGATCATTGGAAAACTATCGTTGAGTAGTTGTAGAAAAACGATTGTATGGATCATTAAATTTCAAAATGATCGACTGATGGGGATGGTCTACACTTCTTTTTCCACCCCTAAGATATCAATTTTTCCGTGTTCTCTACATATATAATAATCGAAAATATATCTGTTGTTTCAATAAGGAAGGTTATCAATAAGGTTGATAACAACACTCTACTAAGGCATTCGATTCCATTATGAACTCTTCACACAAGGTAATGCAGTCGATTAGGAGTAACGGAATTCGGATTTGGCGCAAAATCCCTAAAAACAGTTGTTCTCTGAAGAAACGTGACGTGGAAGTTCTAAATGAGGTAACTGGCAGTAAAAGTCATATGAAGGTCATGGAACAAACAAGAGTGAAGTTTTTTGTGACATATATTATGGTACAACATATAAATAGTGTTCTATCTCGTATTTTTGCCCGATGCATTGAAACAGTGATATCGTATGCCACTTACGAATGCAATAATTTTATCTGAAACAAAGGAAAAGAATTGTTTTTATTATTTAATGAAATAAGAGTACAAGGCAGTCATTTGGTGTCCACAAACGATTATTTTTTATTAGTACATTGAACGAATAAAATATTTTGGATTAAACAAACCTTTATGATATCTTAGTTCATGATTTTTATTATGGGGAACTATTTTTTTTTTTTTTTTAGAACGCGTTGGTGCTCACTAATTGGACAATTTTCGAGATACTCTTAGCTGGTCCATGAGAGTTGAGTTTGGTCGGAGGGTTCTGGGATGAGAAGCGGCGAGAGAGAGCTGCGCTAGTAGGTAACCGGGCTCTTGGAGTACAGTTACCTGACATATATATTTACATTTGTTTTTGTAAATATTTTGCCGCACAACTAGGACGACCTACAGCTGCAACAGAAGCCGCTAGATGCTTAGAGGGCGATCTCAATGTGGGCTTAAGTCGTAAAAGCTGATTTAGAGATCATAATCCCCTTACATAGTTAGTAACCCGTATGGGTCTCAGAGAATGGTTCATATCTCGGAGTAGTTCGAAGGTAGTATGCCTTTTGCACTTTAGTTTCCCACGGCATATTTCCATAAATCCTTATTTCTAAGTTTGTTTGTTTGCTACCATTTCACGCATAAACGGCTGAACCGAATTTTATGAAATTTGGTATGTATATTACTACTAACCCAACTACCAACATTTCTAGGGACGAGCAGGAGTGGGGGTTATAAAGGAGGCCTGGAATTAAAAATAGAGATATTTCGTTTCTATTGGGGTTTCGGCAAATTTGCACATAACAAAAGTTGTTTATTTTGTTATTTAGAGAAATTTGCTCGACAATTCTTTTCAATATGAACTACCAGGTATCTCAACTGGAAAAATTAATTCAAATGTATGTTAATATTTTGTCCTTAATTATTCAAATCTATGCATAATGCACAGGAAACGGGAAATATGACAATATGGAGAACAGTGAAGTCCTACATAAAAAATTAATTTTATTATTAACAAATCCACAGAAACGATGGGTATTAACCCTAAACACTGGGACGGGTAAATGTCAAAATACTATTTTATTTATTTATTTGTTTTGTTTGGTGTCACGCAAGTTTAGCGACGTCAAAATACTGTGCAAAGTAAAGCCTTGCCAAAAAAAATATCATCACCATTCATCCTCAAATGAATTCCCGAGCGAAGCCGGGCATCTGAGCTAGTCCATGTATAAACCCTTGAAGAGCCAATACCTGGGGCACACAGCTTCGATGGGTGAGATCAAATCGCAGGCCTTACGCAACCCATGTCGTACTGCAATGGGACTAAACCCCAAGTCCGTCACGCATTAGCTGCGTGAACTAAGCAGATTTTCCATGTGTATCAAGTTGTTTGTTTGTTGTATAGGGTTTAAGGGTGAAAAACTACCAGGTTATAATCCCTCTGTAATATTTATAATTCGCATTTTGGTATCCTCGTCCATACCGCCATTTTAACAATATAAACGAGGATACAAACAATTGTACTTTAAATTTCTTTGTATAAACTCGTGTTTTTTACAAAATTAAACAATTTATCGAGTTCTTTCGGGTCATCTCCAAGGGCCACTTCTATATTATTGGAAATATTGCATTTGTTTCTAATATCTGAATACTTATGACATTCCATTAATATGTGATAGATAGTCAGGTCTGTGTTACACTTCTCACAAATCGGGGGTTGATCTTTTGTCATAAGATAGCCATGCGTAAGTCTTGTGTGCCCAATTCGGAGTCTTCCTAATACAACTTCATCTCTTCTGTTGTCTCTTGTCAAATATTTCCATGGACGGATGGTGGTTTTAATAGTTTTTAGTTTATTGTTCTGGGTTTCATTCCACATGTGTTGCCAGTTTTTATCAATATATTCTTTGAGCAGTTGATAGAGTTCTGCAGATGTAATTGTTGTTGGGGTGATGGAGTCGAGTTGGTGGGCTTCTCTGGCTGCTAAATCTGCTTTTTCGTTTCCATCTATTCCCACGTGGCTTGGAATCCACATGAAGTAGACGACCCTTTTTAGCTCTCGGAGCATTTGTATTTGATTTTGTATTTTTTGTACTATTGGGTTGTTTGTGAATACATCTTTGACACTCGAGTGTTTGCAAATGCAGTGATATAAATTTGTTGAGTTTGAATTTTTGGCAGGCATTTTCTTTGTAGTAGGCACAGGAGGTAGACTCGGTAATTTTCGAACCATCAGTGTATATGATCTTTGGGTGTTGATATTTTTCTATTTTATTAATGCTTCCTTTATTTTCCAATAGTTGATCTCTTGGGACGATTTGTTTATGAGTTTGGTGATTCGTGTATCTATAGATATTTCTTGAATTGTCCAAGGTGTATCAAGTATTTGCATTTATCTCAAAACGTAAAAGGTCAATGAGAACAGTATTTTGTAGTTAGGTTTCAAATAAAATGCTTTATAATAAAACAGCTTAGTGTTATTATAACATGTTTAGGAGTGGGGGTTTGCTGAAGCCCAAGAACTGAAATATGGAAATATCTCGGGTATTATTAAATTTAGTGAAAACATGTATATAACTACATTTATTGAACATTACATTTACAATAAGATTGTTTCTATACAATTGTTTTGATTCGACGGATAACAACGGATATAGTTCGAATTTTCTCTTGGTAACATGTTGAGATGTCTGGTTCAATTTCAGAATTACGAAAAAATTCATAGAACAACAATTACAGAGCATCAATAGCTTATCCGGGTTATATCCGACTCGTAATGATGAGGATATTTACAATTTTCGAATCCACCCCTCTACACCCCCCTTCCCATTCTTCGGCCGATTTCAGCCAATTACAAATATTCCAAATACAATAGTCTGACTGAAGCGATTATCAATTGTGGTGTAGATCAAATAGACATTATCGCGGCAAAACCATAAAATCTTGAAAGTTGACGTCACCCCATTATGAATTTGAATATATAACGCATAATAAAGCTCTTATGAAAGAAAAAGTCCGTCACGCAGGGGCTGCGTAAACTAAGCAGATTTCCTATGTGAAGTTTAGCAATAAAGAAATCTGCATACTGGTAACACAACGCCACCATAAGTAAATACAAACGGTAATGAAAAAAAATATTTCAGTTAATTTTAATAAACTCCCAACTGAAACGGCTTCTGAATTGTAAGAATAATTTATATTTTAATAACTCAAATTATAGTAGTACAAGAACTAAAGAAGGGGGGGGGCGGATGAACAGAACGTATTTGCATAAATCTCACAAAGTAACAAAGATAAGGTAAGGTTAGAAACTACAGGTTAGGTAAGGTTAAAAACGACAGGTTAGGATAGAAGCTTCCGACAGAGCCGAAAACGGCCGAACAACACCTGACCACAGACGTCATAAAAATGCAAATATCTCGGTTAATACTCAAGATAGAGAATAAATGTGTATAACAATATTTATAGTAAATTTAATTTGCAATAAGATTGATTCTGTACAATTTTTTGATCCGACGTATAGTAACGGAGATATATCGAATTTTCGAAAATCCTCCCCTCTAAACCCCCCCTCCCACTGGTCAGATTTCAGCCGTTAACGACCTTGATCTTTCTTTTTACATAAAACTGTTAAATATCGAGTTTCGTAAAGATCAAACAAAAATTGCGACCGCTAGAGCGTTAACAGACATACATATATATATATATATATATATATATATATATATATATATATATATATATATATAATTTTGAACGGACCTCATTTTCGTCATCTCCTGGGTAGGATCGATGGACATTTGAAGAAATTTTTCGAAACTCGCGTCATGAGTACGACCTCAATAGCTGATTTCCCTCAAGGGAAATCTGCTAATATTTGTATTTAAGCTTAGAATAAAGACTTTCATGATAAAACAGATTATTATTAATATGACATGAGTAGGAGTGGGGCTGAAAACTAGCTAATCCAAATATCTCGGTTAATATTGAATATAGAGGCCCCGTAAGGGAAATCAGCTAATATACAGTGCCTTTTCAGTGTTTGAAGTGGGGACCTCTAATGCTTTGAACCTGGTCCACCACCGCTTCCCACTATACTATTTCTCATTTTTAAGACACATTTTTAAATTAAAATTTAGTTCTAGTATTTCATAAAAACAAACCGCGTTACCCGTCCTTGACGGGTTAAAAAAGAAATGGGTTTCCCACGTGGATATAAAAGTTGGATGCACAAAAAATATCTCGTCATATTTACCAATAACACAAATGCTCCATAACATGAGCATACGATAAGCAGTCATTCATTTGTTTTGTCGTAGATATAAGCACTTAGAGGAATTTAGTTCAGAATTGCTGTTATCAATAAATGAATTGATATAAAAATAGATTCAGAAATCCTGGATATAGAAAGCTTCATAGCCGTTTATGAGCAATTGATTAAGAAATGTCAGACGATTAACAATTGAGAACAGACAGACCGACAGGCAGATTTTTCAATGGAAGGATATTTTAAAAACAAGTGCTAAGCATTGCATGTGGATTAAAAATTTTTGGTTTTTGATATTCACTAATTACTTTAGGTAGAACATCTCAAGTCACTCCCTTTGTTATGATAATTGGGTTCATTCAGAAGCTATTCTTTCCATTTCTCTTCCATTTCCACCCCCCCCCCCCTAATCTTATCTTCCACTTCATTTGTGATGAAATCCTTCTGCCGAAAAAGCTTCTTTCTCCTTTTCTCCATAGCCTACGCTTTTCCTTTTTAGCAGTCTCGTGTTAAATTTATTTTGATGATTTCCTGCTAAATCCATAAATCTGGAGACTTATCTTAGAACTAGTTTTTTATCACCGTCAGGTCTAATATCATTGGTATTAAGAAATAATAGTAAACACGTAACAAAATTGCTTCAAGTTTTCAACTAAGGTGTTTCAATTCATATATAAATGCATCATCCATAACAAAAAGAAAACATATGTGCTTGCATTTGGAGTATGTATATAAACTTAATAAAGTATGTCAGTAATAAGGTCAAATATCTAGGATTTAAAAGATTATGATAGATACCTTATTGAAAATTCAGAAACCGGTTTATATTCAAGTAAAGGTTTCTTCAATTCGTTTGAGTCTCCTCTAACGAGAAGATATTGAGAGAAATCGATTTTATCGTAAATGGCATTCATAATCGCTGAAAATATATAATCAGCAGGATACATTATTTATACATTTGAAATAGCGGCTTGTATGCTGTGATTTATGCTATTTTACTATGTATGAAGACTTCCCGTTAATATTTCTTCTTCAACATTTAAATAAAATAAAATACCGTTCCTGTATTATTTAAAGCACCGTAAAATAAAAATTTTGCTTCGTTATTTCCTCCACTTTTTATGAGGAAGATATTACTATCATATTAAAGACACAAAAGAAAAACTGATTAAACCATAAATATGACAGAGGTTTCTAGCATATTTTCAATAATTGGACAAAATAAAGAAACCTAAATATTTGTTGGTGACATACACTCAGAAATTGCCCACAATCATTTAAGGATTTGCAGATATTTTAAATATGTACTGCCTAATGCAGTTTCAAAATAGGGATGTCTCCAAAAAAAGTGTGTGCTTACACATTCAGATTTCCAAAATTGAACGATAACGAATTAGGAGCATTGACTAAAACAGATACTAAAGTTTTGGCCACCTTTTCAAGGCCGATGCACACAAGAAGCAGTTGATGTGTAGTTTTTTCTTTCCATTTTTCTGGCATTTTTCCTCCTTTATCCATAAATCACAAAATAACCTGATAATCATTCTTCCTAATAATGGCATTTCCTAGACACTTCTGTATTTCTGGAGGGATTTCGTCAATCCCTGAGACTTTGTTGCTTTTTAGAGATAAGCAGAAAAATATTTTTGATCTCATCTGTAACGGATGGATTAGCTTCCTCAATATCCTTGTACATGGATTTCCTTATCCGATGAGTCACCAATCTTCGTGTATATTAGCTCATCTTTAAAATACTGGGCCTAATTGACCTGGGAGTAATTTCAGTAAGAGGTTTTCTTGCACGTCTAGATGAAACTAAAAGTGTCGACAGAATCAATAGCTCATGTATGGAATTAAGAACAGGTTCATTACCTGTTTTTCAATTAAACAGGGCATATTGCATTGGAAAAACACTCCAAAGACTCCAAGAGACTACCCGATAAAGCTGGAAGGGAAATGAGGAGGAGCCGGTCCAGGTAGAGAGGTGGCTGGATGGTTTTAGGAAGGACTTGCAGAAGCTTGGGATGTTTAATCCAAATATCCTAGCTGTGAACATTTAAAGGAAATAGTTTAGTCGAAGACTTCCAAGTCCTTCTGGAAATGGAGGATCGGTTCATCTAACATTTCAGAAAGGAACATAGTTTATTATTTTTTTTTTTAAAGTAGGTATAACACACAATTTAAGATAACAACAGAAAAAGAAAGGGCATATCAAAAGATATCGTAAATGCATCAAAAATTGTGCCGCCAAAGAGGTCAAAGTTAAGAAATAGGAATTTCAAAAACATTTATTTAGAATGCATCTGCTACATAGATACAAGAGCTCTCGCTCTTTCAACACACACACACAAACACAAATATATATATATATATATATATATATATATATACATATTTATACTATTACTTTTCAAGACCTTAAAATTCCTAGTTCAAGTAATTTGCAGTTTCACTAGTGACTGTTTATTTCAAGTGAATATTTAAATATACACATAAACTGTTTGAAATTTAATTGGCGAAAAACTACATTTTGCAGATTTCGCTTAGGGGGAATCAGCTATTTTCCTTCAAGGAGCACATATTATTTATTTCGATCCTTAACACATCTTCGATAAAGTTGTTTTCAACAGTAATTATTTAATATGAGTTGCCTTATTTTATTATTAAAGTAGGTATAAGTATTTTTACGATTTTCCTGTAATTTCCACTCCTGCTCACAACGTTTTGAAGTTATATAACTAGGTATTCCAGGCTTTAAAGTAAATTTAAAGTTCTGTCTAGCAGTGGCTGCGTAAATTAGGCAGATTTCTCAAGTACTAGAATAACTCGCTATGAGTTATGCCCTCTCTAAATCTTTTCTCTATTTGAGGCCACTTATATGAAGCCTATGGAAATAGAACTTGATGCACAAGATGTTAATTGAACATTTTTTATAAGTGAAAATCGCTTGAGCAGGAGTTGGGGGTGGGTGCGGAGCGGTATTTCAAGACAGAATACAAAAAAAATGAATAACTTGGTTTATTTTCGACTTAGAAAGTAAATAGAAACCAACAATACAAGAAGATTTTCAGCAAGATTGGCAATATATGTACATACACACACTAGATATATATTCTATAATATATATATATATATATATATATATATATATATGTATATATATATATATATATATATATATATATATAATATATATATATATATATATATATATATATATATATATATATATATATATATAAGCATCCTCAACGCGTTTCGAGCAAAGGAGCTCTTTATCAAGGTTAAGTTGATAGGTTAAGGTTAAGTTTTCTTTAATGTAGAAAGGATTGTGCTTAATTATCATACTTACACGTTCTTCTTAAAACCCTTTACTATATAAATAAATCCAATTTCAATTCTATATTAAAAGTATGCCTACATTAATTATATAACAACAGGTCAATTAGCCAGTCAATAATTCTTAATAAATCCTCACTATTCTTCATTATTGACTTACAGTTGTTGGCCCAGAGACCTAAATCCTACCGTAGACTCTGCCAGCGTCACTGACCCGCAAAAACAGAGAGTGTTGTTGTAAAAAGGGAGAAAGTGCTTACCCTTATCCTACATGCATTATACCGATTGACAATGAACTTGACGCCGTTAAACTTATTGTTACCGGAAGTAGGCTATCAGATTACCCACGCCACTGAGCAAGTGGGCTTTGGCTGTATCGCATTCCACCATCTGGCCGTGTGAAGTAAACCTGAACTTGGAATAACTGTAATGCGAAATAATTCATAACGATTCCATCTTCTTTCTTATCTGAGTAGAGAAAGGCTTTCGTTTTGACGGGCGGCTTACCATTTAGCAGTATCAATGATATAGGTACCATTCTATCAGAACCTGTTTTTGGATTGGATAAAAAAAATCGTTGTTGGAGTTATTATCAGTTTCTAAAGACATAAAACCAACAAAAAAAATGCAAAAAATCATGGATTTTTACATTTTACCTTTCACTTTCACCCACCCAAAAATATTCCAGTCTAGAATTTCAATGTGTTCTACTTCCGACCTCTGCGTATTTTGTACTTGCTAAGAAACGTATATGCGATGCACAATGCACAAAGGAAGGGCAGAAGGTAAATTAAACATTTTTTTTCTTCAATCCTATCATCATTTAGATCAACTTGTTACGCGTAAAATACGCATACATTTAATACAAAAGCCTCAATTTGAGAAGCAACTTTGTCAGTATTTTTACAGATTTACCTTAAGGGGAATCAACTATAGAGGTTTTGTTAAGTATTTTAGTATATTATGATAATAGTATTAGTGAACTGTATATGTTAATTAACACAAATAGTATACTTTTTCTGGAGCATTTGTAATTCAAGAAATAAAATCCCTTCTGGTAGGGTTACTACCATAAGGAAAATAAAAAATAAAAATAAAATAAAAAAAATAAAAACTATAGAGGTAGTACTCATTACGCGATTTTCAAAACATTTCCTAAAATGTACATAGATCCTAGGAGATAACTAAAAAGAGGTCGGTTCAACATTGTATATTTATATTTGTCTGTTACAGCTCTAGCGGTCACACTTCGATACCAAGCTCGATTTTTATGAGTTTCATGCCAAACTAAAGATCAAGTTCGTTAGCGGCTAAAATCTGTCAGGGGGAGGGGGGAGATTTAGAGTTGGAGAATTTCGAAAATTCGAATTTTCTCCGTTGTAATACGCCGGATCGGAAAAGGGCATAGAACTCCTCATATTGAAAATTTAATTGTCTTCAAATGTTGTTATATACATACTTTCTCTAAGATTAATATTAACCGAGATATTTGGAATTTTTAGTTTTCAGTCTTCAGTAAACCCCCACTCCTACTCATTTCCTAATAACAATAACCTTTTGTAACATGAATCTCTTTATTTTAAGCTTAAATTCCAAATATTGTTTCATCATCAATGAAGGTTTTACGTTCTTGTTTCGAAAATGTTCAATTTGATCTTTATCGTAATCGATATTTATCCGTTTTATTCAACACTAAACATCATATCTGTCATTGGCAGAAATCGGACCAGGAACAGTCCGGGGGTCTAGAGAAGGGGAAAATTCAAGATATCGCCGTTATTATTTTTCGGATAGTAAAATGTTATAGTGTAAGTCTTATTAAACTATTAGAGCTCTAAAATTATTGTTCTATGCATTTTTTCGTAACTCAAGTATTAGGGGAGTTCTTGGTACTTTCTTGTTTTCGGCCTTCTATTACTCCCCTCCCCCCGCCCTTCTACTTGAGTAATAGACATAGGCAATTGGATAAGTTACACGACAATAAGCTCCTTAGTATTCATATTAGAGAAAACGTAAATAGAACAAAGTCCTAGGACACCAAGTGATTAACGAGATTCATTAAATAATGTTTTTCCATACAACTCAATGTAATGGAGATATTTTTATATTATTTCCCTCTAAACCCCGCCCCATCTCCTTAGTACGATTAAGACCATTAACAATTTTTCTCTCTAGCTTTATATGAATCCTTTAAATGTTGATTATGAAAATGATCAGGTAAATAATTGAGTTCTTTAGAAAATATAAACTGAAAAAAATAAAAAATGTAAATATCTCGGTAAATAGTAGGTATAGTGGGGAAAATTAGAGCAACAATTATAAATAATTAAATTTGCAGGGACATTGGTTCTATAAACTTTTTCGATTCAAAAATATTTTTCAGGAAGGTATTTTGAATTTTCCCACCCCCCAGCTGATGTGATTTCAGCGGTTAACAGACTTAATCTTTATTTTTACATAAAACGTCCCACCCTGGCTAGGAAAGGGTGGTAACCTGTAGATGACCCGTCCCAATTAGCCTTAGTTGCAAAAAGTGGACGTTAATAAATAATTTAAAACGTTTAAATATCGAGTTTGTTTACTATAAAACAAAATTTGTGACTAATAGAGCGCAAACATACAAGAATATATGTGTATATAATTATCAACAGACCTCATTTTCTTCAACTCTTTTCTCGATAGTCATGAGTATTGCCTTAATAATCGACTTCCTTTAAGGGAAATCTGCTAACAAGATTATTCAGAACTTCAAATTGTCAGCGGCTTTTTTGAGTATTTGAGTACCTGTAGTTTTAGTTCGCATTAGCTGATGTGAACCGTTTCTTTATTGATAGTTCTAAAGCGTGTTTTGGTAAAAGTTAGTAATTATTTTGCCATTAGTTCCAGTTGTCGGCAGTTGTATTTTTTTACTCTTCCTCTGCTTAACCTTCGCATCACTTTATAATTGTCGAAACAGTTATACTTCCATTTTTGTTTCTCGTCTTCGTCCCTTTTGGAACTGTAACTTGACATACTTGATTGTTCTGTTTATTTTTGGAGCAGCAAATGTTTTCCAACTCCATGTAAACATATTATTTGAAAATTCACTTTAAGGTTTTTTTCGCACAAGATTATTCATTAAACAGAGTACTTTTGACAGCTCCTACTCCCATCCTCTGGTTTATTACTCCCAATCACAAATGTAGAATCAATTAGACATTTAAAATCTTTTATAAAAACCTAAGACGTATATGCATATTAAAAACTTTGAAATATGTATAACATTGAAGATATCAAATTAAAACTATCTTTCATTAGGGTTGCTTTCCTTTTTTTTTAAATTAAATGTAATAAATAGGTAATTGTTTACATTCTAACAAAACACTTTAGTAAAGAGCCAAAACAAATCTTTTCAATTCCAAACAAAACAAAACTCAACAATTCTTCTTCCACACATTTTTTCGTATATCAAATAGTAAGCAGGTCATTCGTACTTTCTTGTAGTCAGTCATCAGTAAACCATCACGACTACTCGTAGAAGACTTTTTATAGAGAATATATGGTGAGATGAAATCAGGAATGTATCATATGGGAACGTGCTTAGTTTACGCAGCACTTGAGTGACAGGATTTCCCTCGCGTGTATTCCCAGCGCTATTGCTTGGTTACGCTTGGTTCAGCCTGATCTAAGAACCCGATTTTTACAGCTGAATGAAAGTTTACTAAAAATCTGAGAACTCGAACCCGTCATTCCCAAGGGGCGGAAATATACGGATTTGATTAAGGCAAGCCCTATTGTCTATTGTAGAACCTTGCCTGCCATAAGAGAGATACGGAAGACTCAGATGATAACTCTGCATGTAGGAAGATATGACAAAGAGTTACATAAACGACGCAGTCAGTGGCCGGGATAGCGTTGCCCCCTATCAGCCTCTCTACAATGGGGAAATCCCATTGTCTCAACGAAAGTGTCAACCTCTCTGGATCACACTCTAGTTGCTACAGGTCCCCTCGATTATTTTGTAGAAAGCTGCGACATCTTCCGTGGAACCTCCTAAAACCAGAAGTCATTGCTTAAGAAGTCTTCAGTGTGTAGCCACACGAACAATCAAGGAAAATATAAATATATTGTGGGGAAAATGTAGGTGACATTAATACTGATATATATATATATATATATATATATATATATATATATATATATATATATTTTCTATTATAGTTTTATTTATATATATATATATATATATATATATATATATATATATATGTACTATTGTATACAATAACTATAGCCCTAATGCCATACAGATCCAAAAGGAAAACTAAGTATAAATAAGATGAATAAAAAGTAAGTATTTCAAATCTAGGTACTAGAGTACGCTATTGTACCTGCTTCGCAGTATATCTGTCAACATTATTACAGGGTAAGCGGGATTTATTTAACATTCATCTCAAGATAGTCATGCTTTCGGTATGGTATCGGAACATTAATATGAATGCTTTGATAATGAAACTGAAATATATTCCCTAAATTCTAGGCATTACTTGTTACTCAGCTCCAGGGTAGTGGACATTCATGAGTCCACCACTTTCATGAATATATGCTTGGCTACAGAAATTATTTGTATCTAAATAACAACATG
The DNA here is from genome assembly GCA_019009955.1 of Riptortus pedestris. Lineage (NCBI taxonomy): Eukaryota > Metazoa > Arthropoda > Insecta > Hemiptera > Alydidae > Riptortus > Riptortus pedestris. Next base: position 166,498,010 of record CM032229.1, on the reverse strand, counting down.
GTGCAATTAGAAGAACATAGAACTTAGAATGGCCCCTCGAACTTTTTTTTTATAATGGGCATTTCTTGAATGCACTACTTGTGTAATGAACGCATAAATTCATTGACACTGTGCGGAGAAAATTGTACAAAAACTTTATTTGAGTTTGATTTTCGAAATATGGGATAGATTATATTGCCATTTCACTGTTGATATGCCATGTTAAGAGTGTAATACTTTTTTTTTTCTTTTATTTAAGATCTTTGATAGGTTATATTGTGGTTTAAAGCACATAACTTGGCGAAACGTTTTTGAGGAATTGAAGTTGTCCAGATATGTGCCTTAACATTAGGACGGACTTCATCAAGGCGTTGTATGCAGATGCTGGAATAGTGGAAGTAGTAAATAAGGAAAACTGAAGACAGTTGCAATGTTTAATCACAAAACATATCAATTTACAAAAACAATGATAAAACTATGAAAGTACCATAAAAGCAAAGAATATTGGACTGTAAATAAGCCTAAAAACATAAAAAGGTGAAAACAGTGAATTTGGATTAATAACAGGGTCAACATTTAAATAAGCATTCATAATGAAAATAAATAACAGGTATAGAGTTTGAAGGGTATATTAAATTATTTACTTAGAAAATCTTATGTAGGCAACGCATGAGTTCCCATTAAATTGAACCAAACAAAATGTTTTGCAGCACGCCAATTAAAATAATTTCCTTCATTTACGATCTGTTCCAAAGAATCTGACCTCAAAATGTATTAGAACATAATTTATACGATAAACAAAAAAGCGTCAATAGATCTTTTCTATCTCCAACAGGTAAAGAGAAATTTGGAACTAATATTTATGCAAGCTCTAAACCTCCCCCTTTCCCGTATAATCAATTCTATTAGATGGAAGGTCCACAAATAGATGGTATAAGAGTCCTAAATATGAATTGTCAACATTATAAGCCTTGTGTTTGGGTTAAGCGCGATCCCTACGTACTTACGTACAGATGTCACGCAGATACAAGTGAAAAGTTCAGGGTGTATCGAAACTGACTCTTCCGTTCAAATCTAATCACCGATTTTTTGGGGGGATTACACTTCTTTAATTTCTTACAGATAAGTAAAAACAATTACAATAAAAAGGCTATAGGGCACCGCAGGTCTTCTTGGCTGTACGGGTTTGTTAATTATTTTTCTTTAGTGGATGAATATTGAAGACAGTCTATTAGTAAGTTATGCACTGGTAGTCCTGTTGCAGAGGATGCAGCGTTTGTAGACAGACCGTGAAGCAGTGGCGCCTGGGTCAGCCTCGTATTCTTTATCCGGAGGAAAAAACTATATGAATTGCTCTCTGTATCTCAAAGTCCTGTATAGCGTTATTCTTTTAGCAGGTTTTCCTTAATGAAATTAGCTTTTGAGGTTATAATAACGCCGTGACATTCAAGAAACTCCTTCAAATGTCCATCGATTCAACCAAGAAGATGATGAAAAAAGTCCTTCTCGCAGGTGCTGTGTAAATTAAACAGCTTCTCCAAGTGCTGGCATAACATTTGTGATCCAAAATCACCGCTTATTGTCTATTTATACGTAAAACAACTGATGAGTAGAGGGGGGGGGGGTTTACCGAAAGCAGAAAACAAATATAATACAAATATGTAAATATAAAGATCAAGCCTCAACTCAAGGCTGAAATCAAACTGGGGGAAGGGGGGTTTAGCGGGGAGGAATTTCGAAAATTCAAAATATCTTCTTAGAGGTCGTATCGAAAAATGGTATAGAACCAATCTTATTACAAATGTAATTGACTGCAAATTGTCTATTATACACAATTCTTTATCATAAATATTAACAAAGATATTTGCATTTTAGCAGATTTCCCTTAGGGGAAATCAGCTATTGAGGTTGTACTCATGACGGAATTTTCGATTTTTTTCTTCAAATGTCCATCGATCCTACCTAGGAGATGACGAAAATGAGGTCCGTTCAAAACTGTATATATATATTTGTCTGTTACCGCTCTAGCGGTCGCAATTTTTGTTTAATCGTTACCAAACTCGATATTTAGTCGTTTTATGTAAAAAGAAAGATCAAGTTCGTTAACGGCTGAAATCGGACCGGTAGGAGGGGGGTTTATGAGGGTAGGACTTTCGAAACTTCAAAATATCTCCGTTACTATACGTCGGATCGAAAAATTGTACAGAATCAATGTTATTGCAAATTAAATTTACTATAAATATTGTTATATACATTTATTCTCTATCTTGAATAATAACATATATATTTGCATTTTTATTAAATCTGGGCGGCCAAAAGCTAGTTCGTCCGTTTTCTTAACTGCTCGACTCTCCTGAAATGTCTCTATTGTAAAACTTCACGTGGGAAATCTGCTTAGTTTACGCAGCCCCGGCGGGACGGACTTTGTTAGTTTTATCAAATTATTCTAAGTGTAAGTACTAAAGATTGCTTTCATTGAACTTATTCTATGTGAAGTACATGCAAATATGTTGTGACGTCATCATTTAAGATTTAACGCTTTAAACTCGTAAATGTTAATTTGATCAATACCATACTCCATACTTACGTCAACACAAAAGATTTGTTATTGGCTTAAATCAGAACTGGAATAGTGGTGGTTTAGAGAGGGGGGATTAGAAAATATAATGTACCGATACGTGAAATATTATAGGTCCAATCTTGTTAAACTATTAATGTTCTACAATAGTTTCTCTAATCATTTTTTGGTAACTCAATTATTACGCGAGTTACTGTACTTTCATACTTTCAGCATTCAGTATCCCCTTCCCCCAGCCCCTTCTATTCATCGGTTTTTTTTTTACATAGAAATAGAGAATATGTGTTGAGATAAAATCAAGCGTATTATACCAATGTGTTATACCAACAGGCGAGAAATCTGCTTAGTGTACGCAGCCCCTGCGTGATGGATTTTTTGAGGAATTTACTTTTTCTGAGTCCCTTTTTTCTAGGTTTTTGATTATATTGCGCCATAAATATTTTAGTTCCTTTATTTTAATGAATGAATCATTTTTTCTGCAAACAATATTTCTTATAATCCATTCATATCAGTTAAACCAGTGTCCCCTCGCCAAAATATTTCACTCCTTTTTTCATTAAATTAGGGCTACAAAAATATTGACACATTTTTGGAATGTTAAAATCGCATCTATCAGATTAAGTGCATTTGCATTCCGAGTTTGATCGATTTTTGATAAACATTTTTATTGTAATTTGATTCAATCGTAAAACTAAAATTTTCTTTTTCGTCTGTCACTGTAGTTATTTGCCGCTTTTCCTTCGTCACGCTTTGCGGTATAAGTCCTTGTGTCCCGGAACTGACTCTGCTCTGAAACTGTTATAGTCTGGCCTACTTGAATCTTAGGATGACTATCTTTTACATTTATTTTTATGTTATTATTTCCTTCATTTACTATTCTATTCTACGTGACTTATATATTCTACAATGTCATTTTCCAGCACTTGACTCAGTTTACATTAAACGAAATGGCACAGCCACAATGTATCAACCATTTTAACTGTGAGTGTTACTAGGGGAAAACATTTGATGTCGTTAAGGAGCAACACGGATGGCGGGTCAGAAGTAATGCCAAACTAATGGATTTACTTCTACAGTTGCGGTGGTTGGGACGTCCATGGGGAATTGATATATTGTCCAAGATGATAAGTAGAGATGGCTTAATGGCCTCCAGGGAGACTTAGGTCAGGGTCCTGTAGCGCCGTTGAATTAGTTTTATTTATTAACATCCACATTTTGCTACTATGGCTAAATGGAAAGGGTTATCTTCAGGTTAACACCTTTTTTTCTAACCAGGGTGGGATTAAGGATTTTATTTGATGAGCTCGGCACTAAATAAATTCCTAACGCCCAGGCAGGAATCGAACTCGCTACTCTATGTTTACCATGTAAGATTAAGGCCAACGCTTTAACCCACATGGCTAACCTGAGCCTCAGTGCCGTTTAAGTAAAGAAAGGGGCACCATAAGACACTATACCAGCAAAACGATAGTATTATTGATGTTAATTCTGAATTTTACCTGATTTCGCCTAAGGGAAATCAGCTATTCAGGTCGTGCTCATGACGCGATATTCGAAATATTTCCTCAAATTCCATAGATCCTGCCCAGGAGTTGACGAAAATCAGATCAGTTTAAAACTGTGTATGTATGTATGTATGTATGTATATGTATATATATATGTGTGTGTGTGTGTGTGTGTGTGTGTGTGTGTGTGTGTGTGTTAACACTCTAGCGGTCGCAATTTTGTTTGGCTTTACCAAACTCGATATTTAAATGTTTCATGTAAAAATGAAGATCGAGTTTGTTAACGGCTAAAATCGGACTAGTGAGAGGGGGGGGGGGGTTAATGGGGAGTATTTCTCTAAACCCCCACTCCTACTTATGTCATATTAACAGTAAGCTGTTATATTATGAAGCGTTTTATTTAAAGTTTGAATACCAAATATTTTTCTCATTGAAATAAATACGTGGGTAAACTGCTCAGTTAACACAGACCTTGCGGAACGGACTTTTTCTAGTCCATGTGATTTCTAGGAGCAATACCGTAAAATATCAAATATATTGGTACATGATATAGACTAGATTTAATTATCCTTAATGACTGATTTCAATAATAATTATTACGTACAGTAAAAATATTTTTATACTAAAGATGGTACAGATTTAGGTGTTAAGACTTCCATTGATCTCACAATTCAAGCAATTCAGGTCGAAACGGAACTAATAATTTTAGAAAAATTCATTCCAGGTATGTCATCAATCAAAATCAATCAGCAGTCGGCCTCTTTTCCACTTATCGTTCTAACATTAAAGACTTCATTCTTTGGGCTAAAAGACGAACCTTACACAAAGGAGCTGAAACAGTGTGGAAGGTAACTTTCTTCTTCTCCAACACTTTCCCCCTTTGTTCTGGCCGACTTTTCATTTTCCCCTCAACTATTGCCGGCCACATCTCGGACACCTAGCTTTCACCTTTGCATATTCCTTCTTTCGCGGTTTTGGCCAAACTACCGTGCTCTTGATCAGTTCTACTCTTCCAATAATCACTTTCTTGCCACACTTAATTTTTTTTTTCTCCAAGGTTACCGTGAATAATTGATATTGTACCAAATCTCGGATTGAGCTGAGACAGAAGTTAAAGATTCATACAATGCCGAATTCAAATTGAGCGTTACAACCAGTGAAAGAGTCGAATTTTATACAATTATACACAATACATAATAATTATCATAGGGTTCAATAAAGAAGTTTTTTTCACCTCTACAAATATTTCAAGTGATAGATACTATTACAGCAAAACTGCACCTTCGAAGCCTGTTTGCGACTCAATGTCGACCTGATACACATCAAGTAACTCTGAACAGCAAGGAAGATGTAGCTCTAAAAATAGTGTATTTGTTGAACAGTGCTTCGGTGCCTACATTGAATGTTTTTGGACCAAAAATGTGATCATTATGGGGTCTAAGATCTTTGTTACGAAGTTTGCAAATATAATAAAAATAAGAATGATAATTTTAATAATAATAGCCTCATGGTACATATCTAAATTTTATGGGCAGAATTTCATGAAAAAAATTAATATGGCAGATAATCCAAGTTGACTGTTTAAAACTGCTTAGTTACTTAGTTATCAGCCATAAGTACTTCGAGAGCGCAAAGTTACCTGAGTTGGATGAAAAAATGTTACAATACGACTCTTATTCAAACTTTAATTTCCTATAATTGTTACTCCGTGTATTATTTCTGATTAATAGAGATATTTGCATTTTTCAATTTTCAGACTCGTTATAAAAAAAAAAAAAAAACTCCTAGAACATGAGCTTTGCAAAAAATAATATTCAGTCTTAGTATTTCCCAAACAAGGACTTTTAACTCAGCTATGATACGTAATAATGAATGCTATCCATGATTAAAATTTATATTGTGCACTTTTATGTGTAAAGTGGGACTGCAATTAGAACTAATTGTCACGTATAGTTCAAGAAAAGTTAACAAACAAAACATATGACTGGGAGACGGATATATAAAGGGAAATCTGCTAAAATATTGTGCGTAGTGTAGCCTTCCATGAAAAATACTTTTATTATTAAGATATCCTCTGCAAGTCGGTTACCTTACCTAGTGAGTGTGTGTGAGTGTATACGTGCACGCATGCGTGCGCGGTTACACGCACAAATTTATTGTATACATATTATGAGCAGGATTAGCGGACCACAGGAGCCAAGGGCTAATCCATTTCATTTACACCAAACATGTTGATGCGTTTTGATTTGTGATCATTTGAAGATATTTCTCATTTGTATGTTCGTGATGATTTTAAATATAAGTCATCAATATGTTACATTTGAAATATTTAGTCAGCAACAATTTCTAATACACCGTCGGAAAGTTCATCCGATTTCCTGTAAAAAGACTTCATTGAAATGCCTGGAGCATAAAAGAAAACAGGAAACTGAAAATTATTAAAACGTTTACAGCTATTATCGTACTTTTGGGGAAAACTGGAAACCGTTAAACTCCCTCAAAAAGTCCTTAAAGAACATTTCTTAGGTGTGACTGAATCCCAATTATGTAAGTTTTTTATCTCTTGCAATTGACAGAAAGTGCCCAAAATTCTGTTCCTTTTGTTGACACTTGTTGTTTTTTTTTTAAGTAATAATGGTACTTCAGAGCCTATGAAAAAAATTCAGATTTAAACGGGCACTGAGAAACACGTATTGCTATGCAATTTTGACGAGGGCGGCTATTTAAGCTTGGAACCAGATTAATAATCGAATAAGGGTAATAAATAACAACAAATTTTGACATAAGCTTTCTGATCTTCATCCAGTTTTTTTTTAAATATTTTTTGTATGTTCATTTTCAAGAAGCTTCGCACAAAAAATATAAAGCGTGCAGTCAAAGATACACCTTGTATATATACAATAGCATATAGTAGTATTATTTGCAGGCTATACCTGGTAATTGACCTCGTGAAAAGGTAAACCTGATTTTTACGGGAGGAATTATAATAGGAATTAAGCGAACGTAGGAATTATAAAGTGGCATAAAGACTTGCAGTGAGTTCCCAATTCCTTCTGCATTATACCATCGGGCATTGAAAACACCATGAGGAAAATTCCAATCTCACCAATAAAGGGATGAGCGGAAAAAAATTCTAATCAAGCCCTGAGTTACCAGATAGCCATCCCTGCGTAGCCTGTGGGCGGTGATGAAAGGCATTAGCCAGTATGAGTATGCAGACTACTACTAGTCAAAAGTCCAGTAAAGTCATAAAGAAAAGGAGGGTGAAGCTTCTTGGACATAACTTAAAGGCACAACGATTACATTACAAATGCATTTAAAAGTCATAGGGCGAGTGCGAGAGAGGCACAGAGTCATTTCTTCGAAAGCATCAATCAGCCCTTGGATTTTGATAAATTGTTCCAGTGAACAAGAAGCCCAAATTTCCATTGAGGAGTCCTTGGGAGGTTACTGACGAGAATTCCACAATTTACTTCAATGTTACACTACACACACATACATTTTAGTCACTAGGGCTACTGGCAATAATGATTTTTGAATGATTCTAGAATGTAATATATAAACCTTCTATTAAATGTTTGTCTCTTACAAATAGTTTGGTGTAATAAAAAAATTATGTTTGGACTGCCAGTAAAACATATAGTGATATTTATAAAAATCAGATCGGTAGGAGAAGGGTTTATCACAAAAGGAAAATTGAAAGCTTGAGGTAAATTTTACTACACATAACTTATGTTAAAGGGAATAACGTGTTAAAAAAATGGAATTTTCCTTACTGGGGGAATTATTACATGAAGGGATGCCCATCATCTGTTTTAATGTAACTAGAAATTCCCTGTAGTAGTATAATGCAATCAGGTGTGTCGTATACATCAGGCGTATAATGAAATGTGTTTAATTGGGCTATTTAGTGCCCGTTAACACTAGTAGTTAATTCTAGTCGTCGCTAAGGTGGAAGAGGCACGTCTAAGAAACGGTGCCAGAAAATTACTGTGTACGTGATGGTGCGTAGAGGCGACACCACTATCCATCCAGCTTGTGGGAGTGCATGCATATCTCTTTGGAAGACGGCTGTCTTACGGTGACTCGGGAATGCATGTCCAAAGTGCATCTTTGTACCTTTCTTCTTTTTTTTAAGATTTCATTGGTTGCTGAACCAAAAACTTGGTTTTTATATTTTAATAATTTTCTTTCGAAGCCACTAATAATAGTAGTAACGACACTACAGATGGATTTTCTGGCATCACTAGATTACTTGACGTATCAAAAACATTTCATTGGATTCATAAATGAATGTTGCAGGCAGTGAAGGAGTTCTGTGGTATTCCATGAAAAAGTTTTCTTTTCGTCTTATTCTCAGTTTGTGAACCTAGACTTGCAATTTCGATACTCACGTGGGCAATAAGAAATTATTTAAATTGAAGCTTCAACAAACCTCAATATCAGACCTCTTAGCGTTAATAAATCACAAACAGATTAGTAAAAAAAGTCCGTCACGCAGGGGCTGCGTAAACTAAGCAGATTTCCCACGTGAAGTTTTCCTATAGAGAAATCTGACTAATAACAACTGTAGTAGTAAGAAACCTCTAATCCTAAAAAATTATTTAGGGCGTAATAACCCAGTAGTTTCTAGCCCTAAAAAACAGTTGACCTAACCTCTAAACCTATTCACGAGCGACGAATAGTTATGGAAACGGCCGCCTGAGCTCTCGAAGTCGGAACATTTCCTACTGGTGACCACACACAGAATACAAATGCAAATATCTCGGTTAATATTCAAGATACAGAATAAATCTATATAACAATATTTATAGTAAATTTAATTTGCAATAAGATTGATTTTGTACAATTTTTAGGTCTGACGTATAGTAACGGAGATATTTCGAATTTTTGAAAATCCTTCCCTCTAACCCCCCTCTCACTGGACCGATTTCCGCCTTAACGAACTTGATCTTACTTTTTACATAAAACGACTAAATATCAAGGTTGGTAACGATCAAACAAAAATTGCGACCGCTAGAGGGGTAACAGACAAATCTATCTATATATATATATATATATATATATATATATATATATATATATATATATATATACAGTTTTGAACGGACATCATTTTCGTCATCTCCTGGGTAGGATCGATGGATATTTGAAGAAAAATTTCGAAAATTCCGTCATGAGTACAACCTCAATAGCTGATTTCCCTTAAGAGAAATCTGCTAATAATAAACTTAATGCTCACATCTTATTACAAAATAGTAAAAAAAAATTAAAACAGAACTTGGATAAAATAAAATTACAACCATTCTATTCAATCAATTATCATCCACAAGTATATAGAAAACTGAAACTAATTTGTAATGGGGTATGTAATATAGTCTGGAAATATAACAATAAACTCCAAACCGCACTAATCTCCCCATTAAATCCACTAAATCGATAAAAAAAATATATATCCCTTGCTAAAATAAAATAAAAAAACTTCATATCTATGGATGTTTTTACATGTAAGGTGAAAAGGTTTAAATATGAAATAATACTCCAATATGTTTGTAATAATAATCCGTCGACAATAGTTTATGATCAGGGTTATAGTATCTTTAAAGTGAATCAAAGTTTATCATAATTTATAAAACATATCACTCTTAACATAAAATTACTAACGAAACTTATCAAATTAATTTTAAAAATTGATATTACATATCTACAGTGTTCTTAAGACCAACAAAATTAATTTATTTAATATAATTACTGAAGTAAGAATACGTTGAAAGATAGTAATCTCTCGAAATTGAAATATTTAACACCATGCTATGCATGAATGAGTAAAGTAATATTATTATACTTAAATTGAAACAAACCAAACATTTTGTTTACGTATGTTTTTAACATTTAATAAATACATTTCATTTAGTTTAAGTCGGACAAGTGTAAACTGTCTTGCGGATATAGGGCTGATATCAGAAACTATTGGGGTACTAGTTGAAAAATGCCTATTGTATTTGAACGAAGAGGAATGCTACATTATTTTCTGACCAAGCATTGTGACTACAATTGGTTCGGGAAGGCTATTGTTAGTGTTCAGGAGGTTAATGTCATTTCAGGTCAACAAGTTTAGCCTTTGGTACTTGTACTTCTTATGAACAGAAAGAGATTTTTTAGAAGTAGAAAATCAACACAACAATGTATACATTAATGTAAAGATATAAAGCATCACTACTGAGAAAGTGAAGCAGTTTTGTTACCCAGGCAATAAAACTGCAGTTCTGAAGTTTATAGTGCACTAGCGAACCTCCCCCCCCCCCGGCAATATTTTTAGTAAGAAACGTTTAAGTGTACATATTATGAAAATATTTTCTGTCATTCAATTTGATAGTCAATTTTTATGAGCCGAGTGGAACAATTCAAAAAAGACAGCACAATCGATTAGCCGAAGTGAGATAGGGCAGAATTACCAGAACTAATTCCATCCAGAAGAAAGCAAACGTTTAAGGTTTAAGAAATCTAATTAAGGTCAGCCATATAAGTATAAGTCACTGGGGGTACTAAAATCGAGGGTTCGAATCTTACATGAGGATTTAGAATTATGTGAGCTTTTGAATTCACTAAATAAAATCCGAGTCCAATCCTGACCAGAAAAGGAAGGTACCTATCTATAATGCGGCCATTGTAGCATAAAGACGAATTTCAAAATATCTTCGCTATTGTAAATTGAAAATTTTTAGCATTCAGCCCTAAGTAATCCCCACATCTGCTCATCACACATAATTATTATTATTATTCATACAATAATCGCAACAGGGGCGATTTAGCGACGAATCAGTTACTTAATATACAGCATAATAATTAACATATAACATATTTAACATATAACACATAACATATTTAACCTATAACATATTATTATTATATTTACGTAAGTATGCTCATTTCTGCAAATTTTTTCAGTATTGCCCTACATTTTTTGAAAATGTTGTTTTGTTTGAAGTATTGTATACGCAGTCTATATATGGGCTACAGTAGTAGTACTGTAGTAATTCAGTCAAAGTGTATGGTAGGTCTATGTGAGTCCTTAAATAGCAGTCAGTAAGTATATGTTTTATAGTAAGTCTACAGCTGCAGTGTTGGCAGTAGGGTTCATCTTCTCCAGGAAGTAGGTAAGTGTGAATTAGTCGTGAATGGCCAATTCTAAACCTCGTTAAAACTACTTCTTCTCTTCTAATTAGCCTTTTTGAGGAAGGCCATTCACCAAGTGTATGTTTCAGTTCAAGAAATTTGTTATCAGTTGTGGTAAACCAAGTTTTCTGCCATGAATTGAGTATCATATGTTTTGCTTGGGCTTGAATATCTTGGTGTGTACAGTATGTGTTGTCGTGAGTTCTTTTTTGAGTAGCTGACTTGGCAAGTTCGTCTACTTGTGTGCTTTGTTTAATGTTGTGCAAATTATGATGTTCGTGTCTGTAGTTTCAGGTATATTGTCTATCGCAAGTTTCAGGGCTTCAAGCTCATCACACGTAAACAAGAGGTTGATATCATGACACGTTCAATTCAAAGCATAAATATCAGATATTGTAATCATTGTACTTTTACTATGTGAGATGCACTCATATACGTTCGGTGAGTCGCCATCAATTAATTTTTTTCGTTCTAGACTACAGAATTCTTATCAATATCAGATTCCAGTTTTCAAATTTATAAAGAAATAAAGATTATATCTGCCATTAGCTGAGAACTGACCAGGATGAGGGAGTTTAGAGGGAAGGGAAAAACAAATTCGTTACTATGAATCGGATCGAAAAACTCCGTCACGCAGGGGCTGCGTAAACTAAGCAGATTTTCCAAGCGAATATTTAAAATAGATAAACCTACATTCCGGTAACACCACCGAAAATATTAAGTGAATTAATACAAACGGTAACGACAAATCTTTCAGTGAATTCACAAGTTATTAATTTCAATAACGGAAAGCGTCTGAATTGTAAACAAACGGGTCGGCCAACCTCGCAGAGCTGAATAGAAAGATAGAAATATTCTATACCGGAAAGAAAAACAATTAATGAAATATATCTAAACATAACATATTTTATTGAAAACTATGCACTATAGCTAGTGCTGTGATTTATAATGAATCAGAATAATTTTGATCTAAATCACTCAAATTTTAGGAATCCAAGAACAAAAGAAGAGGGGATATCAACAGAACGTTCATTAGAACGTATTTGCATATATCTCACAAAGTAAAAATTAAATGAATACGATATTTGGTATTAAACCTTGTAATGAAATGGTCCATGAATAACAGCTTATTATTAATATGACGTAGGAAGGAGTGGGGGTTTACTGTAAGCGGAAACTATCAAATCCAAATATAACGGTTAATATTCATAATACAGAAAATACGTACATAGAACATTTATAGATCATTACATTTACAATAAGATTAGTCCTATACAATATTTCGGTCTGACGTATAACAACCGAGATATTAAGAATTTTAGAAATTCCCCCCTCCAAACCCTTCCTCCTACTTGTTTGATTTCAGCTATTAACGAACTTGGTCTTTAGCTTTACATAGCCAACAAAAACTGCGACTGCTAGAGCGTAAACAAACAAATGTATTTAGTTTTAAAGGGACCTCATTTTCGTCATCTCCTGGGTAAGATGGATGGACATTTGAGGAAATTGATCAAAAATCATGAGTATGACCTCAAAAGCTCATTTCCCTTAATGGAAATCTGCTAAAAGTCGCTTTATAAGAGCTCCAGATTGTGGAGGATCGGTGCTTGAAACGAAGCATTTGATGCAAGAGAATCCAATGAATCGAGGAGCCTCCGGTTTTCGAAGCTTTCGACTTATGTAGCACTTGAATTGCACTTTTCCTGCGAGAAAGTCCCCCATGAAGAATCCAACCAAAGCGGTCATTACAAAGCGACCAATGACCACAGACAGAGAGGACATTGGCGAGAGAGGAACCTAGTTCGGAGGTCGCTCGGCTGTGACTGTTGGTCCGCTGCCCTCCTTCCTACAGTCATACCAATAGCCAGCACTAATTATTCCATAATATACAATTCTACCAACCTTCATCCAATTATAAGTCCTAATGAAACTCATACAAATAAATAAGTATAACTGTACTGCAATAATGATGTCGACTCAGTCAGACTACAAATTATCCGACTTATCCAAAATATATCTCATTTCAGGTTCAAAGGCTTATGCCAACTAATAGCAAAATCTTCCGAATGAAATTAGCATATCACGCAAATTTTTAGCCTTTATCAAAGTCTTCAAATTTTTGTTTCCTGCAGTAGCGCCATTTTTTCAAATTACGCATATCAAAATTTAAAAAAAACTGGAAGAAATACTATAGTTTTGAAATGTACTTAGAGTCAATCTCTTAGTAGATTAGGGTCCTTTAGCAATACAATTTTTATATTACCATATTTCCTTTAAGGGATATCAGCTATTGATGTCGTTCTTATGACGCGATTGACGAAAATGTCCGAATGGCCCGTTCAAAATTATATATATATATATATATATATATATATATATATATATACACACACACACATATTTTATAGATTTATTTATTTCTTTTTTAACGCTTCAGTGGCCGTAATTTTCGTTTGATCTTCACCAAAGTGGATATCTAAACATTTTTTGTAAAAATAAAGATCAAGTTTGTTAAAGGCTGAAATCGGACCATTAGGAGGAGGGGGAAGTCGGTTAGAGAGTGAAAATTTCGAAAATTCTTAATATCTTCGTTATTATGCGTTGGATCGAAATATCGTACAGAACCATTCTTATTGAAAATTGAATGTTCTATAAATGTTGTTATACATACTTTTTCTCTATCATATATATTAACGGAGATATTTAATCGTTTTGTTTTCGGCCTTCAGTAAACCCCCAACCCTACTCATGCCATATTAACAATAAGCTGTTTTATTATTTGCAGCCTAAATACTAAATATTGTTCTCATTGAACTTAAAAGTATGGTAAATGCAAATACGCGACATACGTGGGAAATCCACTTAGTTAATGCAGCCCCTGAGTAACGGACGTTTTTATATGACTTATAACAGACAACTAACGAGCTAGCAATTAGCAAAGAATAGCTGTGAATCCATGAAGTAGTAACAGGAAGAAAATGTGATACTTAATTCAGTAAAAGTCTGTCACGCAGGGGTTGCGTAAACTAAGCAGATTTCCCACGTGTTGGAGTGACACACTGGTCATCTCATCACAAAATTTATGCACTATTTCTCTTGTTGTAAGAAACCTTTAATAGAATATGGAAAGAACTCAGTACTTATAGTACAATCAAATCAAATCAGGCAATTATAAGTGGAGGGTGCACAACGGCTGAAAACAAAAATACATAAAACCATTTAAATATTCTAGTTAATAAAAAATTATATTTAACAAGAATTGCAGAAAATTAAAATTCCAACAACATTGTTTATATAAACGTTTTCGGCCCAACTAATAAAAACTGAGATATTTCAAATATTCATCCACTTAACCCCACTTCCCCATGTCCGATTTCAGTCATTGCCTATATGATATTAGGCATCGTGGCCATTTCCCCCGTCATATGGTTTGTTCAATACATTCGCTTTTCATTTAATGTAACAATTATTTTAATTAACCAATCATTTGAGATTATGTAATTGTTGTGGACTAATTCTTATTCAATGTTGTGCCCCTTCAGTTGTCAACTAATGGGAAACTACTCTTGAGGGTTTCACATTTACCGCGGTAACTAAAAATCTCATGACCATCTTACACTCAAAGTTTTGTTTGCAAGAGTTTCCTATTATGGGAGATATAGTGAAGAATTTTATATGACCTCATCAATATAGATTTGTAACTAAGATGTTCAGTTTTGTTCGGTCCTTTAAATTGTTGGCCTCTTCTATAGTTTTTAGTGTATATCTTGTTTATACTTCGACATACGACAAAAGTGCATAACAAATGTTACTCTAAATATCTTGGTTATGTCCACGTTTGCCTAAAATCCAATAACGAACAAAAATTCGACATTTTTCGTTCCTGGACTTTCTTAGAACACACTTCAGTTTATCTTTAAGAATATTAGTACAACCTGAAGTCTACGTTCCTGTTAATAATCGTACCGAGTTTCATCAAATTCAGTTCAGCCGGAAAAAGTGAACAAATAGGCATCAAAAATCAAAATCGTTGATGCCGTTTCATTTCCATGTGAAATGACAAAGTATCTTGAAATGTTGAGAAAAAAATCAATAGATTTATGTATGTATGTATATTTTTCCCCGGTTGGTATTATATACCTTTGAGATCCTTAGCCACCTCCAAGCGAGGCTCCATGAATTCGTGATTAAAGCTTTTAGTAGTAAGTGGCAACTCGACGTACAACCCCCGTTATCCAAAGAGAACCAGGGAATAAGTTGTCTCCAGTATACGGACAGGGCCGTTGGACCGGGGATCTGTGGCCATTACACGTTGTCAGCCTGCCTGTGGAAGGGAGCTAAGATAGACATAATCGTTAGTCACCCCAGGGGCTGTCAGACTTATATACCTACTCTTTAGACTTCAGCTCATAATAAGCACTATGACACTAGCGTGCTCTGTTAGCGAACTCGTGAACTAATGTTCTCCCTTGTCGGGGATCTAACCTGCATCTTTTTTTACCTTCAGCTGGCTGACTTTAGTAGTATTTGTATCCAGTAAATGTGTAACTCTTTTTGTCATCTACTAGATAGCATCAATAAAAATTTGAAGAAGGTAGAAGTTAGAATGCCTCAGTAGCAGATTTATCTTAATAGAAATTCGCTTTACAAAAAAAAAAGGGGGGCAGGAAATATATTGTTTAATTTTGCAGATACGTATACCGATTTGTATATTTTTTACTGACAATTATGTGTAAAATGTTAGGCATAAAAAAAAGGACATTTTTACTAAAGCATATGCTGAACTAAATACTAGTATCTAACAATTATATTTAAGGTGAAATTTTTATTATCTCAATTTTTTCTACCGTTTTGAGAAAATATATTAGAAAATAATTGCCATACCACTTCTTCATCTCCAAGGAATGATTTATTCACATAAGATAAATGAAAGGTTTTGAAATATTCATTTCTCTAAGCAAAAGATCTATCTTATTTAGGCCTCGATTTCTCGAGCTGAGCCTACTCAAAAAAAAAAACTTATCCAGACATTTTTTGCAAGAAAGTTTATGAGCTTTTAGAAAACAAGTTCCGCTTCTGTTGATTTCTCAACCTTTCTACGATTTATATTATTCAGGAATATCCAAAACATCCCGCACTGAGTGTTTTATGGTAAAACATAAATATAGAAATTAGTAATTCATACTTATAAGCTCCAATATACAAAGATACCAAACGAAAAAAAGTTGTAAGGTCATTGTTCCTTTATAGCTGTTATCAACGACCAATATATTGTTTCTTTTCGAGCCTGATTGCGTTTCTCTTAATTTACACATTATATTAGAGAAATTATTTGGGACGGGTTTGTGAGCGGCCGCCTTGGGGGAGGGGGGGGGGGCTAGATGGCCAAATCAGTTTGAACCCTCGCCAGGAAGTGCAGACAACAAGATGATCTCACTGCGGGAGAGTGTTGCTCTATGGAGGTGATTCAGTGTCTGGGAAAGCTGTAGGTATGTTCGGTTACCTAATCATATCCTGGAACGGCTCTAGGTCGTCAACCACTCCGGATCCGCCTGGAACCTGGAGAGGCGACCGTTTAGATAAGTCTTTTGTAATTGTTCCCGCCTCAGCTTCAAGCCTGTATATCAACGAGGAAGTCCGCTTACGTCGATGGCTAAACCTACTGATGTCAGTCCATAAATGAACACATTACATGAGTGAAGATGGGAGCCTTGAGTACTTTGGAGCGAAAGTAACAGACAGAAATGAAGTGAAAGCGGATATAGATAATAGCAGGAGGGATCACAAGGACCAGATGAATCTATGCCCTTTCGACCCCCCCCCCCTACAAAAGTCTCTCCTAGATGGCAAAGATCTGAATTTTAGCTGATTTCCCTTAATGACATTTTTTTGCTGATGTTGAACTAATGATTTCCCTTAAATTTCATTGACGATGATACCTACTAGCTGACGACGAAAACGATATCGTTCAAGTTCGTTTAAATATATTTGCCTGTTTGCATTTTAGCGGCCGTATATTTTATTTAGTCATTACTAATCTCCGTGTTTAAGCTGATCATGTAAGAAAAAAGATCAAGTTTCTTCAACGTTGTATTTTTTTTAACAACAGTGGAATCAAGTAATCGAACTTCCAGAAGAAAAAAGGTGGTTCTTGACTGCGACATGGCTATTCCTTCCTAAGGAATAAGTACCTTATTGCAAAATCTGAACCACTAACTTGTTCCCTATGTAATAAACTACTCACTATAAAACACTTACTGACTGCAGAAGACGACAGAACATAGACCAACCTTGTAATCTGGGCAAACTTCTAAATAAGATACATATCTGGGTAAATAAGTACATATCTGGAAGCTTTATTAGTATATTTAAAACAAGAACATTCATGCAAACTTATACAACCTCTTCAATAATCAATACAAATATTCAACCTCTTCTTATTTCCAGAGAAGTATAGCCATAAAGGTTTAATTCCAACACAATGTAATACCTTTTGTGCTACCTATGCCTATATCCTAAGCTCTATGGAACATGGTAAGTGGTCTATGAGACAAAGAAGCTTAGGAACCTTTGTCCCAGAGCAATATCTTTATAGCAACCAAAACCAGACAACTTACAAGTAAGGAATTAACAAAGAATTACTGTGAATCCTTGAAATAGTAACAGGAAGAAAATTAAAAATTTATAATAACTATTTTCCAGCAAGATGTATTATTAATTTATTTATTGCATAAATAATAATAATCTTCCTTATTAATAATTTTATTATTATTTATTAACATCCACTTTTTGCAACTCAGGCTAATTGGGACGGGTTATCTACAGGTTACCACCCTTTTCTAGCCAGGGTGGGGTTTTAGGATGTTATTAAATGAATTTCGTCACTAAATAATTTTCTTTCCCCAGGCAAGAATCGAACTCGCCACTCTAGGTTTACCATATGAGATAAAGGTCAACGCTTTAACTCGCATGGCTAACCTGAGCCCCGATTTATTTAATATGCTTTTTACAAATCTTTAAATAGTCTTCTGATTTAAATCAAATTGATTGGAGGTAGAAAAAACACTTTAAGGATTTAAATACTTCAAACACCTGTTTTGTTGGGAATATAGCATGATGTCTGGAGTGCCTGAAGGAAGAATTAGTTTCCTTTGAACAGTTCCTAAAAATCTTGTCTATATTTCAAAGAAACTTTCTTCAAGATCTTTGGATGGAGTGCATTATAGCAACAAGGATAATAAAGACCATCTATAATTTAACAAGATTGGTTCAATAACATTTTAAGATCAGTCTCATAATAAAAGATACATTTTGAATTTTAGAATATCCTGCTCTAAATCCCCACTATTCCATGTCCTATTTCAACCAATAACAAATATGATCTTAAATGTTTACAGAAATGGTTAAATATTGAGTATGATATAGATTTTCAAATTAGAACGTAAAATCTCAATTGACGCCATTTTTTAAAAAAAAAATTGAATATTGTTTTGGATAAACTGAGATGTTTATAATGTCCAGGACAAACATTTGGTACAGACCTAGTAATCAAATAGAAATTTCATGATATTCCAGCTGCAATTTCCCATTACATTCTGCATCAGACCATCCAGCAATAAAGGTATTATGAAGAAAATTGCATTGACATGAGTAAACGCATGAGTGCAGAAAATTCTATTCAAGGCCACAGTTGTTAAATAGTCATCCCTCCATAGCCTGTAGACTGCATAAGCTGACTAATGATAGGCATTATCCAGTATGAGTATGGAGACTACAACTTTAATCTATCCTCCAGTCTTGCCCCACTGACATTTTGTAAGTGAAAATTTAGATATGGAGGGGACAAAACTAAAGGGAAAATTTGAAGGGCAACCAAGCTCTTGGTTGTCCTTTTAGTAATACTGGCATTTTCCCTCCATAGGAAGTTCTGTTTAAAAGCAGAATTGTTTCAGTTTTTACCTTTAAAATTACACTAAAATAATTCTCTATGCTAAAATTATTATTAAATGGAAAATATTATGAATTGTTTTATATTTCATTAACTGTAAGCTGGTTACAGGAGTTAACAGAGACTCCAAATAATCTTTAATATTTTAGTATTTTAGAGAAGAAAAGGATTCTTCTTGTGTTTAAATTGATTTTCCTTATACTTTTACATTTATAAATTCTTCAATATTATAATAATTTGTATTCTAAATTAAATGTTATGTTTTTTTTCAAATAATAAAATATATATTTACTTATATATTACATAATTGTGTGTGCACATGTGTGTGATGCAAGCTTGCGAATACATAAACTGTGTGTATATGTTTAATCCTATAATATCTAATTAATGTGAACCATGGTGTGATCAAGAGTGGGGATTTGTTCCTCAATGAAAGTTGGAAGAAATACTTGGTTAAAAACAAAACTCTTAAACACTATTTTTTTTTAATATAGTAATTGAAATATTTTTATTTTAAGGCAGAATTAATTGGTGAGTGACCCCTAAATTTATAAAAATATCTTAATATGCCTTCACATGAGTCTTTGGTTTAGTTTGTTCTGCAATGGCATAGATAGCTGGGAGGTTTTGGGTTCAAGTTCCTAATAATGGAAATATATAGAGGTTCCCTTATGGATTTATCTATAATCTTCTGCAACCCAAAGTGAGACAATAAAGAAGTAAAAATGAACCAGATAACCTGCTGTAAAAATATACCTTCCACTTATCTTATCTTAGCAGGTATTGGTCCATTTTCCAGTCCATCAGATTAGTTAACAACTATCTTAATGAAAAAAAAATTAATTCATTATTTAATGTAGATAGGATGAAAGAATTGGCTATGCTTCCACTATAACAATTTATTAAAACGGCAAAGCGCTTTCGATGCATTGCATCATCTGGACAGTCTAGCTCCAAGAGCTGTCAGGTCAACATCCAAGACCTTCTGGCACTAACAATGATGCACTGCATCGAAAGTGCTCTGCCGTTTTAATAAATTGTTACCGTGGAAGCGTAGCCAATTCTTTCATCCTGCCTGCCAGAATACCAACTCAGAATAATTCATTATTAATTTTTATGTGGCTTTTATTATTAAAATGAAACATCAATAACTTCTGGATGCTGTAGGACCTTTTCCTTTGGCTTTATTATTGTGTGGCTGCCACCTACATACCGGTTTGTAAATCCTGAGTCACACCTGTAACATCAACATAAATGTTAATTTATTTTAAAGAATTAAATCAAAACTTAGTAAATTTATTGGTAATAATAACATAAGAAATGTTTACGGAACACTAGCTCACTCAAGACACAATTTATTAAAACTCCCTTTTATTATTTCTTAACAATTTTTTATGCATGAAATATGTGCTCCATTTAACTTTGACCCAAGCCACTATAGTGACTGCGCAATTAAAGGGTTAAAGTATGTTTACACTTTATATTGGCTGTTCTAAACATATATTTATACAATAAATACATTTACTATCCTTACAGCAACTGTTCTATAGCTAAACACAAATCACTACACCACATTAAGCTTTCTTTTATTGCATGATATATACATATTGGACAGACATACCTGTGTCCTCTCTTGTTAAAACCATCTTGCTTAAGACCATGTGTTAGAGGAAGTTTTGGTAGAGCAGGGAAAGGTGGATGACCACAAGTAGCTTTCATTGTTCCACCTCGATTACATGATACACACTGGAGATTCCTAAACAGAAAGCCCAATGCACTTATTTATTCAATTATATTACAATATGTCCATAAGTAATGATATTGAATATTTAATAATATTGTTCTTTATTTATTTGATGAGCCCTGTAATGTGGCAATGTCACTAAATATCATTTATCATTCATTCATAAATTTAATATGTTAAAATAAAGGATTTATTTATGCAATGTTTCGACCCGAAGCATAACAACTGAGATATTTCAAAATCCCCCCCCCCATACACTAGTCTGATTTTAGCTGTTAACAAACTTGATCTTCATTTTTACATAAAACTTTTAAAAATCGAGTTTGGTAACTATCAGACAAAATTGCCACTGCTAGAGCATTCTATATATATATATATATATATATATATATATATATATATATATATATATAATAACCCCACTAATCATCTCATATTATCGATAAGCCAATATACCATGAAATGCCCTATATCAAGTTTAAATAAGGACATTTCTATAGTTGGCTCGTGGGTCTGTTTGTGTTGTAAATTGAGTAATCAAAAAATAATAATACATTCATTTCTATACCTTCATGCTACAATTAGTTCATGAATTAATAATGAGTGTGTCTTTCACCTTATATATTTCGTTTTAGTGCCTAATGCTTCTACTTCGTCTTTTTCTTTTAATTCTATCATAGTATTTTTCAGTTTCTTTATTTCTCTAGTCATAAATTTATAGCTTCGTTCAAAGTCATCTCTTGTAACTGACTTGTTTTGGAACTCTATGCAAATACTTACTAACATATCCCAAATGAAATTCTGAAATTAATTTTGTTATCAAATCATATATCCTCCAAATACTAACATTCATTTGTACTAACTTTCATTGATTTTGCTCATTTTACCTGTCCTCCTAGTTGATTCCAAAGGGAATTAAGCCCAGAGGTTAGATCATTGTAAGCTAAAGAAAATTGAGTTTCAGATACTTTGGAGTTCAATAAACTGCAGTCAGCTTTAGTTGCTAGAAGTTTTTGAAGCTCAAGTTTTTCAAGTTTATCGGCATTTAACTTGAAGATGTCGTCTTTCATTTTCTGAAAAGTAATTGAAACATTTATTTTTATTTATTTTTTTTTTAAATTATTTTCTTTATTCAAAAAGGCCTTCTCGTAACCTAAACTTAAACAAAACACCTTCCCACCAATTGGTCTGGGTTTTTCCTGTAAACAGAACTGGAAATGTAAGCTGTACATGAGATGTTTAATGGCTCAGGTGCTGGAAGTGAAAATCTCATTAGTAAGAATGGGAGTTTTCAGAAGACTGGAAACTAAAAATGTGAATTTCTTGGTTAATATTTGATTTAAAGAAATCAACAAACAGAACAACACTTGTAGAATATTGAATTTTTTTTAATTTGATAAAGTTGAATTTAATATTTGAGAAAGAAATCTACTACAATTCATCAGTTTCTGTAGAAGTGGAATTAGTGATGTTAATACAAAAATAATTATATAATAAATTACCTCAAGTAAACATGTTAATACATTTAATTTTGTAGTTGTTTTTGTATTTTCTGTAAAAATAAAAATTTGTCCTTTGTTAATTTTATCAACTTCTTCTTGAAAATGTATAAGTTTCTCTTCACTCTATGCATAAATAAAAATTTTATATATTATTCATTTATAAAAAAAAAAAAATAATAATAATAAAATTACACAAAATACATGTAATAAATCAGCCTATAGTCTGGTACAATTGCATTTAATTTTCCTAATATTTGAAAATTTTCCTATACGATTTTGAACTCCTGTACAGAACCAAGGAGTTTCTTGAAATTCATCTTGGTGATCTGGCTCTTTCTTTATTGACTTTAAAATTTACTTAAATTATTATTTTTTTATTCCTGTAAGAATTGAATAGAATAGAGACCCTCATTCCTGGCTGTTCTTTGGGCACACATGGCAAGCGTTCGATGAAGCTCACCAGATTCAAACCTGCAGCACAACTTTCGGGACTTTCCATGTGTAAGACAATCAGCCAGTAAAGATGACTGACAGACAGAATTACTTCTTTTTAAGATATTGTGATAATACAAGTCGGCGTTGCAAAGTGAGTAATTTCTACTTACTCCTTGTTTCCAGGCAGTCATGTGCCAGTCAATATCTGGCTCCTTCCAGTCAATACCTGGCTCCTGCCAGTCAATATACTGCTCCTGCCAGTCAATATCTACTGCTCCTGCCAGTCAATATCTGGCTCCTGCCAGTCAATATACTGCTCCTGCCAGTCAATATCTGGCTCCTGCCAGTCAATATACTGCTCCTGCCAGTCAATATCTGCCTCCTGCCAGTCAATATACTGCTCCTGCCAGTCAATATCTACTGCTCCTCCCAGTCAATATCTGGCTCCTGCCAGTCAATATACTGCTCCTGCCAGTCAATATCTATTGCTCCTGCCAGTCAATATCTGGCTCCTGCCAGTCAATATCTGGCTCCTGCCAGTCAATATCTACTGCTCCTGCCAGTCAAAATCTACTGCCCCTGCCGTTCCTTACCTTCCTTCCAAAATGATTATAGTACATCTCCATTTCTCTCCATGATGAATACTGTCCATTTTTACCTTAATAGATTTTGATAATTATGATTATTATTAAGGCAAGTTTCTGGGATAAACAATATTCCATTTTCTTGTTTTATTATTATTTTTTTAAATATAACGTCAATATTCTTATAAAAAAGTATGTAAAAAAAAGTCGTTGCGTTTTCCTCATTTTAGTTTAAGTCCTTCAATTAAGGCGAAATTTAAAAGTCCCAAAAGGCCATCTTAGGTCCAGAGATGACCAGTGGTCGAGCTAGAAAAAGTGGTACATACAGGTCTGGAGTTGGTCTTTTGAAACGCTGAAATTTCCCCAAATAAATATCATTGCAATGGTAACAGCAATGGTTCCCTTTCCGGTGGAAACAATATCCACCACCTAGAGTATATTGTTCCGAAAATTACGTATTTTTAATCACTTATTTAAGAAGTACAAAGGAAATAAAGGCATCCTTGTAAAGTGCTGGAGCCAGGGAGGATATCTAGACCCGTCTAGTCGACAACCAGAGGAAGCTGGCGCCTCGATCCTACTAGAGCTGCCACCACGCATATAAACGAAGTCGACCCGCTCACCTGGAAGTCTGTTTTGCAGTTTTTAGTGTTCTTGATTGAACATCACTGCGTTCAGTGCAGGTTTTAGTGAATTGTAATGCAGTGCTGCATTAAACATCAGTGCAGTGACTACACTAGTTTAGTTAAACATCAGTGTAGTAGTGCCGTGTTAAGATGAACATAAGGTCCGGGACAAAGAATGATAGCCCTCCTTATATTTTTTCTCTTAATCTATTTTTAAATATCTGATATATCATTTGCTATTCATGATGATGTAGTGTATTCTGCTCATAATATTTTTGAACTTGCTGATGATCAATCTTAATAGGAAGTCGGAAAAAAATAATTTGTAAGATCTTGAATAAATAATGTTTGGTGGGGGGAGGTTGTCTTTTGTGTGCCCTTTCTGGGCAAATTGTTGTTTGTTTTGCGACGAGTAGGGGTTGGTGGTGTGTACTCGGCTGTGGTGTGGGCCAACCTAGAATGCGCCTCGCACGGGTGTTGCGACGTCGGCGGTGTTGCGTGGTCATTGGCTGGGCCGCTGTTTATTACTTCACCTTATAACCTTCTACGGAATTATAATGATAAATAAAAGAAAACACAATTTTTAAAAATAAAACATTTTATTCACATTTAGGCGGGCGAATGTGTGGAAAATACAAATTTAAAATGCACTTATTGGAAATTTTGAGATGGTTTTTGTGCAAAAATTGACAGATGTCAATTCTATCGCACCAGCAGTAAATGAACTTCATGCATTACAAAATGGAATTTTAACTTCCTTCCCCGCCCCGGTGCCAATCCGAACGGCCGACTTGCTTCACCACACTTTCTTACTACATACCCCCCAAAAAACACTTTTTTTATCCACTATAAAGTTTCATACAATGTGATTTAGAACACTTCTTCTGATAGCCAAAATATTCTCTCCATGTAAATAGTTAACAGCGTCGTTCTTCAGTCGTTTGGCAAATCCCAAAGAGCCATTATAAAGGACTAAGAAACACTAACCAGCACAATAAACCAGCAAGCCTCAAATAAACAGCAAACGCAACTATGACAGAAGATAACCTCATTAGCCTGGGAGAGCTAGCGTCGCACTCTTCAGTAGCGCATTTCTCCTAGCGTGGAACTAGTGGAACTTAAAATGTGTGTGGATATAATACACAAGTACCATAAAATCCTTTATTAAAAAATACATTAAAAGAATAAAAATGAAAAGTCAATTATCCTATATACGCAGCACCTTTTTCTAATGCAGCAATCATCACGATTTGAAAGTGAGTTAAAATGGCGATGAATCAACTCTTGAGGTAGTTTTGGTCCACTCCTCCTTAATTGTTGTTTTTTTTAAGTTCCTTCAACGCACTCAAATTGTCGGCTCCCACTGTAAACACTTCTAAGCAAGATGTCCCCATACATTTTCGATGATATTAAATTCTTTTGCAACTTTCGCTGTATGAACTGGAGCATTATCTTGTTGAAAATTTACGTTCTCTTTAGGAACAAGTTCAAAATATTTTTTGTTAGATTGGTTTTTTCTAACAAATTAACATATTGCTGACTGTTCATTCTAACCAGAAATCAACACGATATCAAGTTTTGTGATCATAGCCAATGCTTCCCCGTATCATGACGCTGCCTCCTCCCATTTGCCTCTTGGAAAACATTTTTTCTTCTTTCCATAGATCATGGTAATAGTGAGCCCAGCCATCAGGACCGTCGAGGTTGAATTTTTTTTCGTCGGGTGAACAAGATTTCTTTCCACCACCCCATGCTTAGAAGGTGGCATAACCTTTCATTTTTTCTTTTGATGTGAGGAGCTGCACGAATGATCCTCTGGTCGTTTTTTCAAATTCGTCACTACACCAGCTCTAGCCGCAATTTGAAGGGCCGTTAAAGATGAGTTGGATGCAACCCTTAAAATTGCTCGTTTTTGCCTTGTTGTTAAAGCCGGCGGCCTTCCAGGAGATTTCTTCGTCCCATAGCTTTCTGGAGACTTCAAAAAATTTAAAATCACTTTTCTACTCCTACCGGTATTTTTTGAAATATCGGAAATACAAAGCCCTTGATTTTTCATTCGCTGAATGATATTTTTTTCACCTGGTGATAATGATTTTGCTCGTCCCATCTCACTAAAATAACGTTAACAACTTAAAAGAATAAACAGAACTGCGATTAGCCTTGTCTACTCAGAGGGATTATTGGTTTTTCTTTCTGTAAAAGAAACAATAGTGTGTGCTATCTTTTTGTCTTAACCCCCAAATCAAGTAATTAATATTAATTCTCACAAGACCTGTTTTTCTCTACCTCCTTAATCCTTAATGGATCCTTAATCCTTAATGAAACCTTAATTCTTAATGAATACTTTAATCCTTAACCCCTATTGATTAAGAGAAAAAATATAGGGTGGGCTATCTTTTTTTTCCCGGACCTTAAGAGACTCGAGTAATTGTGAGTTGTTGTGTGTATAAGAGTGCATATTGTGATTAATATTAATGAATAATTTACCAAGTTGTGTTAAAGAGCGTCGTCAAATAAATTGTGCATTGATAAAAATGCTAAGGTTAGTGTATTTAATTTTGCAATCCAAAAGAACCCTAATAAATCAACGTTTATTATTTTTTAACAAACGTAAAAATAATTAGAAAAAAAAAACAATCATTCTTTTTGTTTTAGACTAAATGTTAGAATATCCAAGAAATTCCGCTAAGATATCTCAGTTACTGGAATACTCACCATTGTTTCGCTTTCCCTTTTGCTATCCAATTTCTCATTCAGCTTTTTGGCAGTATTTTTCAAACAGGTTCGGACTGCTTCGATGGCATTTTTTAAATTAGTTGTTTTTTCGCTGAGTTCTCCATCAAGCCTGACTAGCAGACTTCCTTGATTGGTTAATCGTCTTTCAAAATCTCCAACTGTTACAATGAATGTTTCGAAGAAGTCTTTTATTTCACTCTGCAGCTTTTTTGTGACTATGTACTCTGAGGGCGTCAAATGTATCTCTCTCATCTGAAATATTGTATAATTATGCAATACGTCTCATAATGATAAATATTTGCAGTAATAATTGTAGATATATCAATTGCAGGCACACATTCATGCAAATGTTTAATATTCACCAGTTCCCTCTACCACCCGTTAATAACACAAGACATACGTGAAATCTAATTTCTTGGTTCTGTTCCCTGTCTAGTACTGAACCCCCCCCCCCCCCACTCGCCGCCTTAGCATCCTCAGAATTTTAAAAGCAGAAAAGCAAACTTGCAGCTCTCGCTAGGTAAAAATATAAATAGTAAGTATATTTTATATATATATATATATATACTAGCTCAGATACCCGGCTTCCCCCGGGAACTCATTTGAGGCTAAATGGTGATGGTATTTTTTTGGCAAGGCTTTACTTTGCACAATATTTTGACATTAACCCGTCCCAGTGTTTATGGTTTATACCCGTCGTTGCTGTGGATTTGTTGATAATAAAATTTATTTTTTATGTAAGACTTCACTGTTCTCCATGTTGTCATATTTCCCGTGTCCAGCGCTTTATCCATATATTTCAATTATTAAGGACAAAATATTAACATATATTGGAATTAATTTTTCCAGGTGAGGTACCTGGTAGTTCATATTGGAAAGAATTGTTGAGCATATCAATATTACGCAAATTACTTGTTTCATACATTGTTCCCGAAAAAATGTATAAAACAAAAGTTACTCTAAATAACAAAGTAAACAACTTTTATTATGTGCACCCGATACACTCCCCACAAATAGACAATGAAATATCGCGAATTTTTATTTCAGGCCTCCCTTATAACCCCCACTCCCGTTCAAACCTAAAAATTTTAATATAGCTCATAATCTTGGAAGAATTAATACCAATGGCATACCGAGTTTTGTTAAGTTCGGTTCAATCGTTAGTTCCCAAAAAAATGGCTCCCGCTTTAGTTTAGCGTATATCTCGTTTATACTTTGCTATAAGGCAAAAGTTACTTCAAATAAAAAAATAAACTACTTTTGTCATGTGCATATTTGCAGAAAAACGCCACTCCCCTCCCAATTGCCATTCTATTTTTAAATTCAGGCCTCCCTTACAACCCCCACTCCTGCCAGTCCCTAGAAATGCTGGTATAGCTTAATATAATGAAGCACATGCCGAGTTTTATTTAGATTGGTTGAGACTTTTGTGCCATATAAAATTGTTCACATCCGCTATAGGTTTTAGCATATATCTCGTTTATAATTCGGTATACGAAAAATGTGTATATAACAAAAGTTACTCTAAATAACAAAATACACATATTTTGTTATGTTCATATTTGCGGAAAAAACAATAGGAAACGAAATATCGCTATTTTTAATTTCAGGCTTCCCTTATAACCCCCACTCATATTAGATTCATATAATATTAAATAGCCTATATATATAGTATATATATATATATATATATATAACCCTAGTCCTAAGTGCAATAGTTATGAGTAATAGTTTTTAAGTATCTTTAGTCCTGCCCTGAAGAAGAGAAAATAAAGATTTTTGAAAATTCGGCATAAACTAAGATTTTTTCACCAACATTGACCAAAACTCCAAAACGAATAACAACACCATATATATATACATATATATATATATATATATATTATCTTATATATATTTATTAAAAACTTACTCTTTGCTGTAATCCTTCCATACTTGGATCGTTCGCATATATAATTGGAATTGACGCCTCTGAAAAAATGGAAAATATATTCGTAATAGATTGCTACAAAATATATGTTTGTAGATAAATTGTTTTATATTCCTCTCCAATACCTAAGTCTTCTCATCCTAGTGGAAATATCCATTAAACAAAAATAAAAAAAAAATCAGATATTTTAAGAATTTTAGATTTGGATAAAAAATTAAGATCTGTGAAGTATGACAGTTTATTGGATATGACGTATTTTCCAGAAGAGAGATCAGGCATTGTGGTTGTGCCCTCAGAGGTTGCGACTTTCGTAAAATGTCTTCAAATATCCATCGATCCTAGGCCCAGTGATATCGGTCACATTTTTTTTTTCCTGAGGCGCCCAAGTAACACTTGCTGGTTCTTGGAAGTAGGATTAGGCCAGTTAAGTTTATTTGGGTCGTAAACTATCTGTACAACAACTGGGTAACTAAACATATTCTATGGGTTAAAATTGAAAAACCAAATATAGGTAAAGGGGCATTTAAACTGTATGTAAAATGAAATGTAAATATTATTATTAATAATTTCTAAAGAAATTAACAAATTAAATATGGTGATAAAATATTATGTATACGACAATGAAATATCAAACAGATGGGTACATTAAATTTTAAATTAAAAAGCTAAAGATTTGTATTTTCCATAGTTAAAATTTTAAATTATTAATTAAAGTCCACTTTTAGCGGATCCAAGTCCACTCATGACGCGATTTTCGAAATTTTTCTTCAAATGTCCATCGATCCAACCCAGGAGATGACGAAAATGATGTCCGTTCAAAACTGTATATATATATATATATATATATATATATATATATATATATATATATATATAGATATATATAATTATATATATATATATATATATTTGTCTGTGGCCGCCCTAGCGGTCGCAATTACTGTTTAATCGTTACCAAACTGGAAATTTAGTCGTTTTATGTAAAAAGAAAGATCAAGTTCATTAACGGCTGAAATCGGGCAAGGGGGAGGGGGGGTTTTAGAGGGGAGAAAATTCGAAATATCTCTGTTACCATAGGTCGGATCGAAAAATTGTATAGAACTAATCTTATTACAAATTAAATGTACTATAAATATTGTTATATACGTTTATTCAATATCTTGAGATATTTGCATTTTTCAGTTTTCAGCCATCAGCAAACCGCCACTTCTACTCATGTTACATAAACAATACTCTGCTACATAATAAATCACATTATTTGAAGATTAAATACCAAAAATTGTATTGAAGAAACCTTTATTATGCGAGATATGTCCCGGTGACCCCCCCCCCGTCTTAAGGTTTTGGACTACTAAAATTTGATTGATTGAGATAACAATTATTCTGACTCATTATTAATTACAGTAGTAGATATAGTAAATAGTTCTCAATAAAATTAATATTTTATATTCTGGTATATTTCAGAAATTGTTTTACTTTCCGGGTGTGAGGCGGGCAGACCCGTTTGTTTACATTTCTAACCTAACGCTTCCTGTCGGCAGGTTATTGAAATTGGATGAAACATTTCTTATTTCCGTTTGTATTTATTCACGGTGGTGTTGTGTTACCAGTATGTAGATTTATCTATTATTAATCTTCACGAGGGAAATCTGCTTAGCTTACGCAGCCCCTGCGTGACGGACTTTTTGCAACTAAGCAAAGGACGGGTTATCTACAGGTTACCACCCTTTTCGAGCCAGAGTAGCACTCAGGATTTTATTTAATGAATTCCGTCACTAAATAAACTACTTAGTTTTGACTGAAAGAACAAATATTCCAAAAATTGTTAAAATCTTATTTATCGAGGTTCATTGGTTGATTTGATGTGCATGGCCCCTTGGGTGACCCCTGTGCACTGCTGAATTATTTGTTTTAAATTAGCATATTAAATTGTATATGTGTTACCTGGCTGTTTCTATTAATAGGTACCTGTAAAATCTGCTAGGGTATTGACATGATAAATCAAATATTCAATATAGCATTTTATATCTTCATGTTCTTTGATCAATTCATTTAGCTTAGTTATAGTGACATCTTCAGGTGTCATAATGGGCGATATGAACGACCTTGAAGGCTCTTCTTCGGCCTTCTTGGGCGGAGCGTCTTCTAATTCAGCCAATTTCGGCAATAGTTTCTCTTCTCTAATAACTTCTTCTTTCGACATTGTCAAGTCACCGATTTTAGCCTCTTCGTCCTTAGCTAGATCTTTTGCTCTTCTGATGATAATTTCCCTTGGGCCTCTTCGAATAGGTTTAAAATCCTCATCCGGACCAGATTTACTTATTCTGAAAATGTCGAAAATAAGCTAGCGTTATCAACTTTTATGATTAAAGGGAAGAACAAAGCTTCCATGATTCCAAAAGTCCGTCACGCAGGGGCTGCGTTAACTAAGCAGATTTCACACGTGGATCACGTATTTGCATTTATCTCAAAATGTAAAAGTTGATGAGAACAATATTTGGTATTTAGGCTCCAAATAAAGTGCTTATAACATAACAGCTTACTGTTAATATTACATAGCTAGGAGTGGGGGTTTACCGAAAACTAAAAAAAGTCCGTCACGCAGGGGCTGCGTAAACTAAGCAGATTTCCCACGTGAAGTTATACAGTAGATAAATCTGCCCAAAAACAACTGTTGTAGTAAGGTATCTCTAAACCTCTTCAAGAGAGACGAGTAGTTATGGAAACGGCCGCCAGAGCTCTCGGCGGAACGTCCCGAACATAGCCGACCCCAGCCGATCATACACAGAATACAAATACCAAAAATATCTCGGTTAATATTCAAGATAGAGAATAAATGTATAGAACAATATTTATAGTAAATTTAATTTGCAATAAGATTGGTTCAATACGATTTTTCGATCCGACGCATAATAAGGGAGATATTTCGAATTTTCAAAAACCCCACTCTAAACCCCCCTCCTACTGGTCCGATTTCAGCCATTAACTTACTTGATCTTTCTTTTTACATAAAACGATTAAATTTCGAGTTTGGTAACGATCAAATAAAAATTGCGACCGCTAGAGCGTAAACAGACATATATATATATATATAAATATATATATATACATATATATACATATATATATATATATATATGTACGGACCTCATTTTCGTCATCTCCTGGGTAGGATCGATGGACATTTGAAGAAATTTTTCGAAACTCGCGTCATGAGTACGACCTCAATAGCTGATTTCCCTTAAGGGAAATCTGCTAAAAATGCAAATATCCTGGTTTATAATAACCACAACAATATAATGAAAAAACGTACATTTTAACATTTATAGAACATTACATTTGTAATACGATCGGTTCGGTACAATTTCCCGATCCGACGCATAACAACGGAGATATTAAGAATTTTCGAAATACTCCCCCCTCCCACTGGCTTACACTAATACCATTATTAACAGCGTTATTTGTAATTTAACGTTTTTTGCCTCCTGAAAGCATACAGCCTTACTAATGATTTAACCTCATATATCGTGAAATGTGTCATGTCCTCTTTTAACCAGGCTTGTTTATGTACGTGTCCTGCCACTCCAGAACGTGGGAATGCGGTTAGTTTATGCAGTTTCTGCATGGTGTGTGTGTGTGTGTGTGTGTGTGTGTGTGTGTGTGTGTGTGTGTGTAGGTATTTTGAGCAGATTTCCCTTAAGTACTATATTATGAAGCACTTTATTTGATGCCTAAATACCATATATTGTTCTCATTGTACTTTTACGTTTTGAGATATATTTAAATATATGGCGCAAGTTGGAAATCTGCTTAGTTAACCTGCGTGACAGACTTTTTTTTCATTCCATCAACAACGGATTGCGGAGAACACTTGGGGATTTTTATTTAGCAGACGATAAATCGTTTCACAGCATTAGTGATCCAAAAATAATTGATGGCGTCAAATACCTACTTCTTGTAAATTCCCTCGTGAAAATAAATTTGTCTGAGTCGGTTATTGTCGGCCAAATCTGCAGCCTGTCTTACGAGTCGCATTGTTTCAATAAAATCATCACCAAACAGTTCTTGCACGTAGTCGATTACTTGTTTTAACTCTTCGCAGTCCTTGGAAAAGTTGTTCAAAAAATCCAAACAAATCTATAATAACAATGCAAAAGAAATATAGAATGTAGACTGTCATTAAGATGGATCATAATAATTATTATATAAAAATAAAGGAGGGGTCTCACGATAAATAATAAGGGAGAAATCAATCAAATGGATTAAGAAATATTCAAAATTACTGAGATTCTTTTTAGCAGATTTCCCAGCTCAACATGACGAATTTTAGCTGATGTCCCCGCTATTGAGGTCGTACTCATGACCTGATGAAAAATTTCTTCAAATGTCCATCGATCCTACCCTGGAGAGAGATCTGTTAACGCTCTAGCGGTCGCAATTTTTGTTTGATCGTTACCAAACTCGATATTTAAACGTTTTATGCAAAAAGACAGATCAAATTCGTTAATGACTAAAATCGGACCAATGTGAGGGGGGTTTAGAAGGGGGATTTCCGAAAATTTGAAATATCTCCGTTACCATTCGTCGGATCACAAAATTGTATAGAACCAATCTTATTGTAAACTAAATTTACTATAAATATTGTTCTATACATTTATTCTCTATCTTAATACTAACCGAGATATTTGCTTTTTTATTAATTGTGGGCCGATAATGAATGACGGAATTTCCCGCCAAAAGCTAGTTCGGCCATTTGCCGCAACTGTTCGGCTATCGTATCTATTGTATAACTTCACGTGGGAAATCTGCTTAGTTTACGCAACCCCTGCATGACGCACTTTTTTTAGTTTGGTGACACTGTCAACGCCAAGTTAAATTCACATTTTACGGAAGTAAAGTAAGATAAACTAATGCTTATCATAGATTTTTTTTTATAGATTTATCATAAACGAATTTTATGATGAACTACTTTACTATCCAAGGCTACGCTATGGAAGAACCTATAATCTTACTTTAAACTCGGAATACTTTGTTAACAAAAATCACATGGTAAACCTAGAGCGGCGAGTTTGATTCCCGCTTGGGCAGAACTTGATTTAGTGACGAACTCATTAAATATAATCCTTAGTCCTACCCTCGCTAGAAAATGGTGGTAACCTGTAGATAGCCCATCTGAATCAGCCATAGTAGCGAAACGTTAATAAATAATAATAATCGTAAATACTTTAATACAAGATGTGTAGTCCCACCCTGGATAGAAAAGGGTGGTAACCTGTAGATAACCCGTCCCAATTAGCGTTAGTTGCAAAAAAGTGGACGTTAATTAATAATAATAAAACAAAATGTGTACGAGTATAATCATATTGAATAAATTAATCCGAGGAAAAGCATAGCATTAATAGTCCAATGATTTGTAACTATTTTGCGAAGTAAAAGCAATTTATTACGAAACATTGAAGAGTAATAATATTTTGGAAAGTAGGAATTACTGACATTTAAAAACACAATATTTGACATTTGTTATCGCGATTTACATAGGTAGAAGGCATCATCGCATAATGTAACCTCAGTTGCTTGTATTAACTTCTTCAGTACACTTTTAGTAACCACCTATGCATTCTATGTGCATTTGCTAATCCAATATACATGAAAATGAAATATACGAAAACTAATAAGTAACTTAATGATTAAACAAAAGATTCGGAGGAATAACCGAACAAGTCCTAGAGAATATATTTTGCAACTTGTGACAACATGCTAAATAAAGCAGCATTACTCAAATTTACCCAATAGAAACAAAAAAAAAAAAACGTTAGTTGAGTATCGCAAAATATTCTACAAAATTGTAATGGTCTTAAGTAGTTTATAAAAAATATTACAAACCTTTTCAATAACTTCAGCTTCAGGAATTTTATTTGAGAAATCTAGAGGAGCAGACTGAAATAGAATATAAATAACATTTTACTATATCATTTAAAAACTGAAATTCAGTAGTTATGGCTCAACTCAAACAATAAAATAAATTATGGTCACTGGTCATATGAGCATTAATATGAACCGTCAGTTTATCATTTGAAATTTATAAAAAGTTTCGTTCTTTCCAATTGTTATTGAAAAAAGATACAATTATTAAAAAATTAACAATGGCTTTTGGGATGGTTTTAAGGATGTTTTCAAATGTGCATACATACATAAATACATATATATATATATATATATATATATATATATATATATATATATATATATATATATATATGTGAGAGAGAGAGAGATGTCGAAGTTAGAGATTACCTCCATCTCTCGTTTTTGAGAAAATAACTACAAATGTTTTTATATGCATTTCTTCAACATATATAGAATGAAAGAGTTTGGAAAACTCTTTAAAAAATAAATGAGAATAAGATGCATTAAACGTTGAAAAGTATCTATTTCAATAGCATATAAGTACCCATAAAACACGTTTTATAGTCAAAGGGGCTTTAAAAAAGTATACCTTTTCAATATCTTCTCCACTTGACGTCCGATCAACTGCTGGTTGGGTGACCTGAAATGTAACATGTTATATTAGTTATAATATTAAGAATATTACAATTTGCAACATTAGATGTTAAACCTGTCGCGACCTACAGGCAACAGACCCTTGGAGTAGCAATCTGAAGAATAAATAGAATCGAAGGACATTTGACGAATTTTTCCGAAAATCGCGTCATGAGTACAACCTAAATATCTGATATTTCCTTTAATGGAAATCTGCTAAAACTGATCCTGGTAGTACGATGTACAATACTCACGCAGCATATGCCGTATGCTGACGATTTATTAATTAGAGCTTGATATTTTGCGGAATTAGCCCCCGGAAATTAATAAGGGTCAGACAAAGCACATAATATCACCCTGGCAAGTCAAAGAAGTAGAAATCGGTCTTTGCTGACAGCACATTAAAAGTAACACCGAACTAATGTAATTGTATTGTGAAGCTGTTTGTAATGAAAATTGACAGTCTACTTGTTAAAAGAATGGAGCCCATCAAATGATATCTGGTACACCAAGAACAAATAGGATAAGAGGTAGGCCCTGGCAAAGTGGCTTAATGGCCCAGAGGAGGAGGACCATCCGTTTTTGGAGAAGCATAGTAGGTAAGCTTAAGGAATGGCCAAATATACTGGAGCGCCACTTTCATCACCCGTTCAACATGAAAGGAACCCTTGCTGGAGAGGAGTAAAGGCTCCACCAATTAGTTAAGCTAATGAAGTTGTAACGACAACTTACCCACGTCAACTTAACTTTCCCCTGGCTTGACAGTTGTTGGGGAAGGCTAAGTTGGCGTGGGTGTGTTGCCTTTACAACTGCACGAGGTAAAAAAAAAATAATCACAACAATCGCTCCAAAATTAAAATAATGCACTATATTGTAATTTAATGATAAAATAAATAATAAAAATACTCTATAAAAAAACGATAAAAAAACAAATAAAAACTCTGTTAATTATGTTCGTTAGCAGTAGACACGTGCACACACAACAGGACGAATACACACTAACTAAAAGGTAACTTTCAGGTTACTCGCAGTGTACCCACTTAATAATTACATTAATTTTAGTTTTAAATTGTCATCTGTCGGGCAACACTGTCGCCGGTAGCCCGCCTTGGCTTGTAACCTTCCCGTGGCTTGACAGTTTACTAAAACGTCAAGAAGGAGGGAGGTATTTGGCACTTGTCAACAGGAAACCCTTCTGATCTAAAATATGGCTGAGTATGTTGATGGGTCTCCCAACAAAATATGCATGTTCAAATATTATTTTATTTAAATAATTTATAAAAAAATATATTTCATCTTTAATATAATTCTAACTTCTTTAACTCGGAAAACTTAAGTAATGCTGGTAGCTCCGGATGTTTTAATTTGCCTGTGAGTGCCACTTCAAGATGATTAGAACATAAGTGGATAGTCAATTCCAGAGAATTTTAAATAACGTATAAAAATGTCTAAAATAATATTTAATTTAAGAAAACAAATAAAATAAATATAAAATCTGAATAAAATTATTTAATAATAGTTTAGAATTACCTGTTCAGCATCTTCTACTATTGACGATTGCTCAGTTGTAGGTTCGATAGGAGACTGAAAAAATGCATATCAAATATTTATGGGATGAAGAACGAATGGCCAAGCACACTATTACAAAGTGAAATACTATCAATATTAATAATGGGTTTTGAAAATTTGTTTCCTTATTATTTATGAGAAACAATAAGGAGATCAAATATTGAAATAAATAAATAAATTTAACTCTTAAATCTTGATACTATACCCCAACAGAACACCCACAAATATATATATATATATATATATATATATATATATATATATATATATATATATATATATATATATATATATAGTAAAGCTCTGTGCATATATGATCACATATCAAGCAAGTGCTTCGATCTTATGTGGGAAACACTTTTTTTTTTATTCACATGAATCATATAATAAAAAAATGACCAGTGTCAGTACCTGAGACACTCAAACCCGCTTGAAGCTTCGGGATACTGATCAATAAAACAGAATTTTACTACTTGCAATTGCATACATATTTTAATTCATAATAGATGGCAACAACGTAACTCGTAACTATGACTGCCAAGAGGTCAAAATGCTCACCATCGGGTATATTAACCTTTCGTGTGCAAGTTATAATTTTAGCTAGTTGATATTATCTTTATGCTACAAGAACAATAACAAATTGTCTCACCTCTTCAGAAACGTCGTAGTCCGATGCTTGGGACGCCGACTCGTTTTGAGTTGAATACACGTTTATAAAATACTCATCTTCATCATGACCTGACTCCTCTCGTTCTAATTCCGTTGTCTGAGATACATTATTTGTGTCCGGTTCCTTATTATATTTTAATGGTTTTTCGGGCTTCTGTACGGGGGTACCAGTTCTACTTCGGTCTGATGACGAATCCTTTTTTCCTTCAAGGCTGGAAGAATTTACTGATCCTCAACATAAGAAACATCAACAACTTTATATAAGCACACATACAAGTAAAAAGAATTTGTAATTCTGAAACTTACCAGTACTAATAATTGAACAACCAAACACTTGAAGATTTGAGACTGTTTTCTGAAACTGAAAGCGTATATAAAATATGGCTAGGACTACACATTTACTATGAGCAGCTATAAAACATATTTTCTTACATTAGATGCGTCATCCAAGTCGCTCCTGGTTCCGTGCATAATTTCCTTAAATAAATAAAAGAATGGTCGTTAAGTTACCAGAGGTATTTTATTATTGATTTGATCTCACCAGTAATTATTGTCATTGTAAATATTATATATATGAGAACAAAAAAATGATTTATATTTTCCGTGATCCTTGAACCTTTCTAGGTTACAACAAACATCACCAACTCATTTGATGTCTTATGAGTGTCTATTGTAAAGCCACATAAGGAAAACCTGCTTAGTTAATGCAGCTCCTAAGTGACGGTTTTTTGTAGGCCCTTTGTATCTGAAGGATAATTCTAGATTCGCCATTTCTGTCCGTCCATCCGGGAGATGTCCTGCTATTCCACGTGAGGGTGTGTTATGAATTCTAGGAAGAGGGCTTCGTGAATTGTCCAATTGGCGTTACACTGCTGAGGTATGCGCAGGACAATTCGATGAAAGATTTTATGAAAGATATGGAGTTTTTGAAGAGGAAGGGTAGAAAATCTGAAATACCAAATGCAAGGTGAGTTCCTGGGGAATAGTTCTGGAGTGTCCCACCACTGTTGGGAAGGGTGGAGGTAACTTGTACTTCCGGAATCTTGACGTGAGCCTTTGTGGTGAGGCCGAATCTCAGTACGTGTATACAACTTCTGTAGATTCATCATGTAGGACGTGAACATGTACTGTGAATAATAAATAAGCCAAAGTGATTTCTAGGTCGTTTTCATCTTTTGCCATTTTCTAAAATTGCAAGGGGGTGCCGTCAAACTCTTAACAGCCCTTAATTAACAGGGTTGTTCATTCAATTGACAGCTTTCTAGATAAAATCTAATAACGAATTCCTCGGGAGTGTATCCCCAATGACAAACGTCAAAAAAATGTATAACTTGGCTTTGATGGAAACTTATAAGAAACTATTAACAATAAAGACATAAGAAAGGAGTAAGTGAAGTGTCTATAAGACCTTACATCGTCTTATAGGGTTGGCGAACATTTTACGAATTTTCACCATACTAAACAATAAAATTTACCTGAAAGAACATTGAATCTTCTTCCTTTATTTCAATATGGAGATCCGAGATATTCAGGTGATTAATCAAGGCTTGTAATATGAGTTGTATGCCATATTCTTTCTTATTCCCAATATCCTGTAAAATTAAATAAGCAATACAGATTCATTGCTTCTTTCGGCCCATTTCCTATGATATATTTTGCATTCGAATATAACTAAACTGACAGTATTTGAAAATTGGGAATGTACTTAAATTGAAAAAAAAAAAATACTTCTTTGCTTGCATCCTAGATTTCTTTTCCAAACATATATTGGTTTATTAGTGCCCTCCTCCATGACGATTAGCGGTACGTTAAACCATTACTAAATCAATTAAATTCCGGATAGCAGCAATTCTAATCATATATTGGTCTTAAGTGCTTATAACTCGGATGAAACAAATGTTTGGCAACACTTATACTGTTCATCTTAAAGGGGAATTGTGTTATTAGTAAATATGACAGAATGTTATTGCTTATCTTAACTTTATTTTTCCTAGGGAAACCATTTCTATTTCAACCTTTCAACGACGGGTGGTACGATTAGTAATATTAAATAACTATAAGAAGTCTTTATTTTTCACTGTATGCATATGAACTTATTTTTAATTGTTTACAAGAATAATATTGTGATTATTTATTTAGTAGCTTACAATGGAACAACTAAATTAATAAAAGTCCGTCACGCAGGGGTTGCGTAAACTAGGCAGATATCCCACGTGAAGTTTTACAGAAGTGAAATCTGTCCAATAACAACTGTAGTAGTAAGGGATTTCTTAACCTATTCACGAGGGGCGAACAGTTACAGAAACGGCCGCCAGAGCTCTCGGCGGAAGGTCCCAAACATAGCCCACTCCTGCCGACCACACACACAATACAAATGTAAATATCTCGGTTAATATTAGAGATACAGAATAAATGTATATTTATACAATATTTATAGTACATTTAATTTGCAATAAGATAGATTCTAGATACAGAATAAATGTATAGAATAATATTTATAGTAAATTTAATTTTCAATAAGATTGATTCTATACAATTTTTCGATCCGACGCAGAATAACGGCAATAATTTGAATTTTCAAAAAAAAACCTCTAACCCACCCCCCTCCCACTGGTCCGATTCAGCCATTAACGAACTTGATCTTCCTTTTTACATAAAACGATTAAATTCCGAGTTTGGTAACGATCAAACAAAAATTGCGACCGCTGGAGCGTTACAAATATATATATATATATATATATATATATATATATATATATATATATATATATATTATTTGAACGGACCTTATTTTTGTTATCTTCTGGGTAGGATCGATGGACATTTGAGGAAATTTTTCGAAACTCGCGTCATGAGTACGACCTCAATAGCTCATTTCCCTTAAGGGAAATCTGCTAAAAGTTCGTCACGCAGGGGTTGCGTAATTAAGTATATTTCTCATGTGCTGGTATGACATCTCGCCATATATTCTCCATTTCTAAGTCAAAATTCGATGAGTAGTAATGGAGGTTTGCTTAAGGCTGAAAAAAAGAAAGTATTAATAACTCGCATAATATTCCAGTTAACAGAAAATGTATAGAACAACGATTTTAGAGTGTCATTAGTTTAACATGATTGGTTCTAAAACATTTTTCGATCCGATTCATAATAACTGAGATATTTTGAATTTTCAAATTTCCTTTTTTAAACCTCCCCCCCCCATTCCGTGTCCAATTTTAGCCATTAATAGTTGGAAAATAGTGGAAATTTTCTTCCAAACCAAATCAAACTCAGCAATATTTTGCATCATAATTTTATCTACAAAAAATAAAGGTGAGTAATGAATTCAGTCTATAATATGATTTTATAAGTTATTTTTAATAACACTAAAAATTGGTTTATTCAGACTTCCAGGCACCTTCTCATCAATCACTGTTGTTTTAAAGCGAATGTACATAATTCGTGAATGTTCTTAATATTGATTACCAATGCTAAGATAATCCAATATTTACATTTCGAGGGGAACCCAATCTTAAGGTCCGCTTTCTCTACCAAGGTGTACGTCAATCTTCAGTCTTTATACCTGCCTAGTAAGCAGTCGTAAATTCATTCGAGGGGCTTTTGTATTTTTTATTTTTTTTAATTCTCCATAGAAATACATAATCATAAACTTAATGGGTGGGGTAGAGAAAGTCAGAAACATTTTAGCTGAACCGTTTATTCATGTATTGTAATAGATTTGAAATCCCTCGTTGTTTAGAAATAAATATGTTTTCTTCTCTCATAATATTTAAAATAAATAAAGCAATCAAAGCGGTAATTTCAACTATTCTGTTTGTTATTACCATTAATTAAATATAATCACTCTTTGTGGGAGTAACCTTCGTCACAAAAATCCTTGATGCTTAGTGTTGAATTGGCAAAGATATCAGAGGTGCGAACTCCAATCCGACACTAACATTTTTTTGTAAAAGATTAAGAATTCATATTTATTCTAAAGTAAAACTATTACAAGTTGAAGCCCCAGTGATGAACCTTGTCGTATAAAAAATTCCGTCACGCAGGGGCTGCGTAAACTAAGCAGATTTCCCACGTGAAGTTATACAATAGAGAAATCTCCATACGAGAGCCGAACAGTTATGGAAACGGCCGAACTAGCTTTTGGCGGGAAACTCACTCGTCCGTTATCCGCCCACATTTAATAAAAATGCAAATATCTCAGTTAATATTCAAGATAGAGAATAAATGTATAGAACAATATTTATAGTAAATTTAATTTGCAATAAGATTGGTTCTATACAATTTTTTGATCCGACGTATGGTAACGGTGATATTTCGAAAATCCCTCCTCTAAACCAACCCTCCCACTGGTCCGATTTCAGCCATTAAGGAACTTGATCTGCCTTTTTGCATAAAACGTTTAGATATCGAGTTTGGTAACGATCAAACAAAAATTGCGGCCGTTAGATTGTTAACAAATATATATATATATATATATATATATATATATATCTGTTAACAATAATAATTTTGAACGGACCTCATTTTCGTCATCTGGTTAGGATCGATGGACATTTAAGGAATTTTTCAAAAACCGCGTGATGAGTGCGACCTCAATAGCTGGGATATCAGCTAAAATCCGTCATGTTGAGCTGCGAAATAAAGCAAATGTCTTAGCAAGTTGCCTAGTTTTTAGAGAGAAATACTTTAACTTTATATATACTACTTTTATCGATGCTTCGTTCAAACAGTAAAAGTGTTAAATAAGGGATCATGATTTACCTAGGCAGTACGCGGTTTACATTCCTGTTCCCCTTGCACAGAAGACTATCCTCCTAATTACCTACCTCTTTGCAAATTGAATATTGCCCGTCAACATCGATACATGCTACAACAGTTTCCTATTCTAAATCTTCCAAAGATGACATCTTCCCATACATAGTAGACACTATCGAAACACCTCCCCCCCCCTTCTTCACTACAGCTGTTCTCCAACTACAAGGTCCTCGAGAAGGTTAACCTTCCTTGCCTAATGATTCCCAAATTTTTACCCCGATGAGCAGGATCACCCTCCCTCGCACGAGGTTTCAAACTGGCCTGAACATCCCCCTTCGCCGTTTGGCACGACTTTTATCTCACTCTGTCCACTATCTCAACAAGTATACCCCATAGAATTTTAATTTCTATCTGGGAAGTGGTAAACTCGTTGTGTGACACCACATCCTTCTGACCTAAGGATGGGTCTATAATCAATCTTTTGCATTCAAATAACGCCGATGAAAGGAGGGGTTGTCTCTCCACAACATCACATCTTCTTCGACCATTAACTACATATTATCCCACCAAGACCACTCGCCTATTGACGTTATTTTCCAAATACTGAACGGATAGTAGACGTATGGAGGGTGGAGGTCGGTACCTGGGAATTCTCTAGTTGAACAGGCCACAAAAAATCTTTAAAATAAATATCACACATCGTTCTATCGTAGAGCCTTTAATTCTAACTCTATTTATATTAGGGAATATAGCCCTCCGATAGCACTACTCCCTTCATTCTTTCGCCCAGACAGAAATACCCTAAATCCCAATTCTCCCGGAATTGGGGACGCGTCTATTAGTGAAAAATGAGGGTGCGTTGGAGGACTCCCCACCAAAAATAACAAATCATTCCAGAATTATGCCTTCCAACGCATATTTTGGCACCTTCCTTTCCGCAACAAGAAAAAAGAGCCCCACCCCCCACCCCTTCTTCAAATTCATTGAATCCGTCTACCATTACCTAAATCCCTTATTTAACTCCTCCACATCCCACCTCTCTTCTTTAACATCTGGAACTCATAGACCTTAACCCGGTCAGGTCGTTTATGCTGAGCGCGTACCTCTTAAGCCCTTAATTAATTTAGCTCCAGTTTGCTTTACTTGTGTATTCTCAGTTTATTTCTCTCTGTACTCTATCCTCTATGTTTCTTTTATATGACTCTATTCTCTATATATAGCGGGGTGGGGAGTCCACAATTCAAAATAGCTCGGTTTTTATGAGTCGTATCAAAAATGTTATAGAATCAATTTTGTTAAAAATGCAATGCCCTACAATTGTGTTAGGCATTTTTTCTAACAAGAATATTAAGTGAGTGATTTTCCTTTTTTTTATTCAGCCTTTAGAACGTCTACTCATAGAATTTTTAGTTTGAGTAACTGAGTCACTGAACATCTATCATGCCCAGCTTACATTTTAATTTCTGTTTATATAGGCTTATTACGATGGGAGACACATAGAATAGATTGTTGACATCATAAGTGTGTCGGTTTAACAAATGGGAAATCTGTTTAGTTTACCCAGCTCCTACGTGCTGGGTTTTTTTGTGGAAAATGGCCAATATTCATTCTTTCTTTAGTCTCATCATCATCAAAGAGTTTTTGTTTCTTTATCTCAATGTTTTCTATATAATAAAAGTTCAAACCAATTATATGAATTATATAATTGGTAAGTAATCAGGGGTTAGGACCGCCAGTATAAATGATACTGTTGCCATACCTGTCGGTGAAGACTGTCGTCACTGGCTGATGATCGAGTACAGCTGGGCATTGTGCTTTCGAAGCGATGGCACCATCTTCAAGCCCGTCAACGCGATACCCTGAACACACACGCTCATTCAGACTAAACAAATGAGACTAACTTCGCCAACCACTTGAATGATCGCTGCCACGACCCTACAAATATACCCGACAGTATGAAACTTCTACACAGACAAACAAAAGGACAAATATTAGAGAACATGGAGATTTTCAAACAACGGACATTCAACAGTGACAAGGTTCTTTTAAGTTTATTCAATTTGTAAAAAGAGGATAAATTTTAAACTTGCAAAGATGGGACATGTAATGTATTTAAATCTAACCAACAGTGTACCATTACTACAACTATTGGGAAAGGAAAATAAGTGTGACGGCCTTCAAGGAATTTAAAGAGCTACCAAAAGACAGAAAGATTGGAGAAACGAATTAATTCAAACGTGTTTAAGAGTACTTATTTATAAAAATTTGAATTTATTACCGGTTTTGTATCGAAAATTATATCTAGAAGATCCAGAATTTGTACCATTGGTGCCATGATATCCTTTGACAATCGTTTAAGAGGCTAACTGGAATAATTAGATCGAATCAAATTATAATCGGTAAATCGAAAAGCTATTTACTAAACACAGTACTGACAGGTGTTTTTTCTTCACTGATTAACTAGCCAGTAATAGACCGGCATTGCTAGTCATATGTGATAAAATGAGGTAACCTAAATTTACTGTACACTAATACTGTTGAATCCAGGGACATAAGAGCTCTCGACCACTGCGATCTCTAAATCCCCTAGCTATGTCCTCTTGAAGTTTTCATTTCTGGTGAGTATTCACTAATTATGGTCTTAATTTCGCAAACATAGAAAATAAAAATTGAAGAAATAGTCGAGTACTCGAACGATGGTGACACC
This sequence comes from Riptortus pedestris, assembly GCA_019009955.1. NCBI lineage: Eukaryota > Metazoa > Arthropoda > Insecta > Hemiptera > Alydidae > Riptortus > Riptortus pedestris. Next base: position 166,453,027 of record CM032229.1, on the reverse strand, counting down.
CCCCCCCCTGGTGGACCCAACCTGCTTGTAGAATCGCAACCACTTAAGTGTGTATTGCTGGGAAAATACCACAAATGCTTTCGCCGTGAAATGAGCATCCAAGTGACATCCTTAAATGTATTTCTTCATATAAGAATCGTCGAACCATAGACCTAAACAACTCAGATGTGCTAGATTATTCCAGAAATAATTCCTAGGGTGAAATGATTAGTAACAACGCTAATGATTATATGGGCATATTGATTTTTTTCTGCTTGAAATGTGTCATAACGTCCTTGAGTCATCTTCTAAATGGCTCGAAAACGTTTTATTTTCATATCCAAGTGATCGATCGAAATGATCATAGGTGCTTACTGGAAACATGCCACGTCAACGATAGGGGATCCCTACAAATACAACGAGAACTGCGCGCTTTGAAATATTAACAACGGTACACTTGCTGAAGAATATCCTTCGCAATTTTTTGGCGAAATTAGAAAATGGAGAGCCTATGATAAGAATGTACGAAAATGAGTGACTTGTTCCGAAAAGTAAGAAGTTATTCGAAACTATTAAAAAAAAATTGACAACTACTTCTGAAAAAGAATAAGCCCGTCACGCAGGAGCTGCATAAACTAAGCAGATTTTCCACGTGAAGTTTTACAATTGAGAAATCTGCATACTAGTAACAGTAGTAGTAACGAGTCTCTAACCAATTTCACGAGAGCCGAACAGTCACGGAAACGGCCGAACTAGCTTTCTGGGGATACTCACGAATAGACATCAGCCGATCTCATCTCGTCCGTTATCCGCACACACTTAATAAAAATTCAAATATCTCGGTTAACCCTGCGTGGTACACATGGTTTTTTAGACATATTTGGTAAACTATACGCCTCGGAGGCGTATAGTCACAAAAATGCTGGTTTATTACCTATTAGCATGTTATTTTGCAGCATTTTTATATTTTTTTCATTGATTTATTTACCTCTATTTCAAAAACAAATTAACCCTAGAAGCACCAAGCTATATTTTGTCTCGTGGAGCACCAAGGGGGCGGGGCTCGTCGAGCCGTCACTTTCCAAGGTTGTGAATTACAAAATATTATTATCTATTCCATTAAAACAATCAGATAATTACCACAGAGAGCATACAACTTACTTAGAAGAAAGAAAACATTTGTTGGGACAAGTAGAGACAGATAATTCTGGCAACAATAAATGGAATTTCATTTACCATATTTCTAGTTGCTTGGTCACAGCATCAACATTTTAATGCCATATTTATTAGGCTTATTGGGGATAAACATTTTAAATTGCATTTTCCTCAAAAGCTAACAAGTTGTTCGTTGATTGTAAGGTATGGGCTTGGCTCGTAGTTAGACTTGCAGTTCTCAATAAATTTACCCCATATTTCTGAAATACGTTCTTCGCCTTTCTTCCCGGGTTTCCCTGTTATCAAATTGGAGGCAGGCACCAATCCATTTAAAACGGTTCAGAGTCATTGTGGCTCTAAAAATATCTCCTGAAATTTTGGGGTCAAAATTTCTGGAAAATATCAATAGCCCCAGAAATGCATCTAACTCTTCTTTCTGCGTGTCGTTGTCAGTTGGATTTGCTTTTCTTTTGCCTGAAAAAATGGCGGATTATCTATGCATTTCTAATACTGTGTTGACCAGATTTATATCAAGAATATCTTTATCTAGAAAATATTTGAAAAGTTCTACTGGTTCAATTGTCCGTGCCGCATTAGTATCAGTCCTAATACCTTTGTATACAGTGTTTGTATCGGTGTCTTCCCTGGAGGTTTAGTTGTCCAGATAGTTTCTTTGTCTTTTCCAAGTAGTTCTTCAGTTTGTATTATTATCTTAGAATATTGTTGCGAAAATTAAATAGATGAATAATCCTTCAGAGAGAGAGAGTCGCGTATTTGGAAAGTGTGACGTAGATCAAAGAGAGCGACGGAGGGTCGGTCGAGAAGATACTAGGCTCGTCTAGCCCAGCCTGGAATGAACTAGACAATTCCCCTTTGATGTATGCCGACAACCTATATAAAGGAGCTCGGGCCAGCCGTGACCAGTCAGTTTTTATTGTAACCTGTCTTGATGTTCACATCAGTGCTTCAGTGCGACTTAGTACAGTGCGGTAAAGTGTTTTTATAAGAAGAACACTGTTGTGCCGTGACTGTAAGTAACAGTTTAGTGCCGTGTTTAAGACAGTGCAGTGCCGCGAAGTAAAGGACAGTGCAGTGCCGCGAAGTAAAGGACAGTGCAGTGCCGTCTTTCTGTGAATTTCAGTGAATTATTGGACTGTGACTCATTGAAGAACAGTAACGCTATCAGTGTATACTGTGAGTAGTAACTAAGAATAATCACCAAGTTTATTGTGCATTATCCAAATAAATTCTGCAGTGATAAAAACTGTGAAACTTGCGAGTATTTAATTTTGCAATCCAAAAGAACTCTTATTAAAAACGTTTATTACTGATTTTGGTAATACAAAACGTAACAATATTTAACCTGGTCTATTCCTTCTGAACTACCTTCATTAACGTTTTCTGTTTTTATTATTTTAGAATTTCGGTACCGAGAATATTTTTTTTCCTTAGAAAAACATGTCATTTCTTTTATGTTGGAAGTGACATGCTCTTGTAATTCTTCTTCATCTGGCATATAGTCTTCATCAGTATTGTCACAGCTGTCTTCGGAAAAAACCTCTTTTTCAACAGTATCTTCTCCTTCATCCTCTTCCGACTAAGCGATTCGAGATCTGTGTCTGCTCAAAAGTTAGATCTTGTGGAGCAGGCCTATTGAGAATAATCTATACAAGAACACTATACGTCTGGGAGGCGTACACCTACCCATAAGTCCTGGAACACAACACGCTCAAATTGATTGATTGAAAACAGATCAAATTGATTCTGATTCATTATTAATGGCACCACTAGCTATAGTAAATAGTTTTCAATAACATTTATACGTTGCATTAAGATATAATTTCAGTAATTGCTTTTCTTTCCGGTCTATCTATCTATTCAGTGCTACGAGTTTGGCTAGCCTGTTTACATTTCAGCTGTTTTCCTTTGTAGAGATCATTAACTTGTAAATAGAAGGATTTCTCATTACCATTTGAATTTATTCGCTTAACATTCCCGGTAGTGTTACCGATATGTAGATTTATTCATTGCAAACCTTCATGTGAAAAATCTGCTTAGTTTAAGCAGCCCCCACACGACGACATTTTTAGGTACCTAACAAATTCCAAAGGTTTAGAATCGGCTTCTAGATCGTTCCAATTTGTTATTTCACATATTTTACGCAGAAAAAATCTAATTTTCCACATCATAATCCTTAGCACTGACACAGATCTTATCGCCCTGGAAATTATTTGTGGAATAAGATAGCATACCTGAGTTGTTAAGGCATAAGGTTCAATGGTCCTTATAAGATAAAAAGAGATCACAAAAAAAAATCAGGTACCCCTCCCCCCAAAAAAAAACAACAATTATTCCGAGCGCTAAGCACCTCATGTCACATAAACAATACTCTGTTAACCACTTTATTCGAAGCTTAAATACCAAATATTGTTTTCAAGAGACCTTTATTATATGAGATACTTGCAAATATGTTCTCTTGTCCCCCCCCCCTCCCGTCTTGAGTTCTTGGATTACTAAAATTTGAGTGATTGAGATAAAAATTAGTCTGATTCATTATAAATTACAGTGCTAGATATAGTAAATAGTTTTCAATAAAATTAATATGTAATATTCAGATACATTTCAGTAATTTCTTTTCTTTCAGGTGAAGAATATTTCTATCTATCTTCAGTGCTGAGAGGTTGGCTGACCTGTTTGTTTACAATTCAGATGCTTTCCATTGGGAGATTATTAAAAATGACTGAAAGCTTATTACCGTTTGTATTTATCCACTTAACATTCACGGTGGTGATGTGTTAGCCAGTATGTAGATTTATCTATTGTAAAACTTCACGTGAGAAATCTGCTTAGTTTACAAACCCCCTGCATGGCAAATTTTTTTTTATTGAGGAATAGTCTGCCTAAGCCATCTAAAGTAGTGAATTCGACCCTGCCTGGGCAATAGGATTTATTTAGTGACGAACTCATTAAATAAAAATCCTTTGTTCCACCCTGATTAGAAAAGGGTGGTAACCTATGGATAACCCTAACTAATTAATCATAGTAGTAAAAAGTGGATGTTAGTAAATAATAAAATAAAGTTAAATAATTTTAAAAAATAATTTATTTTTACATATTCACACATGTATACATTTTCTTTATGATAACATAAGGATAGTAGAATAATTAGTTTTCCAGTCTTAAAAAAAATGGAATCTCTTGGAAACAAAATACATTATTAGTATTTCTGGTTGTTTCAAAATCTTACTAATTCTAATAGGAACAAACTCAAAATTTTACACTTTTTTTTTCATTTGTATTTATTACAGAAGTTGCAAAGGTGTTTTCTGAGTTTATATGTATTAGAAGTAGTAGTGAAATACTCTAAAGTTGCTGACACAAAGCTAAAAATACCCCATATTTAAATGCTTCAAAATATCTTTTTTTTTTTTTTTTAAATACATAATTGCTGTAACATCTTTAATATTTTTGTATTTGACTGATAATAAAATGGGTGCCACAAAAGTGTAAACATAAATATCCCACTCATGAATTACTGTACTTTATAAATTGCTGAGAAGCATGAAATAAAGTATTGCATGGCATTTATTTTCCCTATTATGTTATAATGAGCCAAGATTCAAATTAAACTTTTCTTTTTTCAAATTAAATGAAATTGCTTAATTAATAACAATCAATAACATTGTTTTTTTCTTGACCAAATTGGTTTGCAGCAAGAATATCATCAAGAAGAGAATTAATACTCTCAGAAGTTTTGTACAACCATCTAGTCTTTTCAATTTGTTTTCCAATAATGTCATAGCTCACAATAGAACAATAAAACTCATCAAGAGATAGTTTAGTCCTTTTCAACATCACAGGAGGTTCCTTCTTTGAGTTCATAGATCTAGCAAGGCCACATAAGAGATTTAAATCTCCTTCCGACACTATGCTTTCTATAACTGTATCACTGGAAGACGTAAGATTATTTAATTCATTCTGAAATAAAAAACAAAACATTAAACTTTATATGCTTATACAAATGCCAGGGGGGAAGGGGGCTCATGTTGGATGTGTGTATTAAAGTATAGGTCTCATTCAGTTGCAAAACATTGGTTCAATTTCTACCTGGGAGTGATGAACTTACTACATATAATCCTTAGTCTCATCTTAGAAAAGTCCTTAGTCTCTTAGCTAGAAAATGGTGATCACCTCTAGATAAGTCCAATTAGCTTTATTTGCATATAGTAGTAGTTATTTTATAATTTTTTTAAAGAAAAGATAAATGCTCCAGAAAAAGGTTAAATAATACCAAACAAATGACATATAGGTATTTAGCAATTACAGCTCTTGCACAGAGAAAACATTTATAGCAAGTGCATACCCTGTACTTAAAAAGCTTGTGGTGTCAAAATAATTAATTTAATAAACATGTGTTTTAGCAGATTCCCTAGTGGTCAGCTACTGCGATGTACTCATGATACAATTTTCAAACAATTTCTTGTAGATGACGAAAATGAGGTCTGTTCAAAATTATAATTATATATATATGCACACCCACCAGCTATTATATCATATTGAATCTTATTTCAAGCCTAACGCCACACATTTTTTGCATACATGCATTTGCTGCTTTACTATATAAAATACAAGGATACATTTTTCATCCAATGTCATAAATCACCATATCATACAATAAAGACCTCAATTTTACATTTATTTATACTGTAATCAATATTTGAGCTAAAGATTGAGTCCATTAGGGAATGAAATGGGATCAGGAGTTATGGGGCTTTAAAGAAAGGTAAAATGTACAATACTAATTATAACTGTTATTATTACTCTGAACAAAAAGTGTTATTTGGTCAATCTTGGTAATAATGGACTTATTACTGTTTTGCACCTAAACATATTTGAGTGAATGAATGTTTAAGCAACTGTGACATTAAAGATCTCATATCTGGCTTAAATTTTAAGCCTTGTTAATTTAGAAAGATAAAAGAAAGAGCCTTTTATAGCTCAGTTTAAGAGAAATTTATCATTTTTTTAGCAACACTTCAAATTAGATACTCCAAATAAGGGCTTTCTATCTTATTATTCTTTATACGGTTTGGTTTAAATGTGTATGCATTTCCATGAATCAATTAAACACAATAACTATATGCATATGGATCTTCAATTGATTTGATTTGGGCTGGCGAGCCATTCAAAATATTAATATATGTATTTTGTCCAAGTTCTTATAACCTTTATGAACATTATCAGGCGTTCTTCTGCTTAAATATAATATCTAAGAAGGTAAAAAGTATCTGATGAAAACTAATTTTCTCAATTGGGTCAGTACTGTTTTTTAAGCTGCATCACTAGGGACGAGTCAAATTTAAAGGAAGCCAACAATCTGCACCAGTGATTCATTAATATGATTGTTTACAACCTAACAATCTTTGGTCTTCCTTAGGCAACTTCTCCTTAATAGATAGTGAGGAAGTTGCACGAGGGAGATGGGCAGAGAGACACTGAAAATTAACAGATAGATAACACCAGGATCTCTGGGACACATAGCAATGGCACATTTAAATTTGAAATGGGTAAAAAGAAACATAGGCTTTTAAAAAAAAAAATTAGTCTGTAAAAAGTGGATGTTAATAAATAATTCAATTTTAATTTAAAAATTAGTCTAATGTTGCATACTTTATCAGAAAAGGCAATGTTTCCTTGACCAGACATTTTCCGTTTCAAAGAATCATTATCAACCTCCATTTTTAAATCTTCTGGGTAGTAATCATTCATGACTGCTTCATTATTTATGGAGACGTTGAACTTTTTAATCAAATCTATCATTTTTGTTACTAATTTTCCAGCTTCTCTAGTAACTTCTAAATCACAATCATCAAGAATTATTTTCCATAGAGCCTAAAAAATTAAATATGTCTTCATTTCACAGATATGCCTTAAAATTAGAAGAATATAAGTTTTAAATGCATATAAAGCGCATTAAAAAAAAAAATACATTTTATTTAATCTGTTGAAAACTTCTAATTATGTCCGTAACTTGTTTGAGGTTATGGTAGAAAATGAAATAATAATGGAAGAGTACCATAGTGGTTTCCACCAGTAAAATTTATCAAATTCTTAGTGTCACTTTTATCTCTAATATAGAAAAAACTAAAAATAGTTATTCTATTCGAGATACCATAAAACATCCTATCTCTTGAAACATACAATCAATCAATCAATAATATTCTGTATTTAGTTATATAACTATTACAGGGGTCTGGTGGCCTTAGGTAGAAGGATAAATAAATAAATAACATAGAACAAAAGAGAATACAAACAAAGTAATGTTCAACTATATGAAATGCAAAACTTCAACATTTAGAATTTTAGTAAAAGAAGATACCACAACAAAAAATAAAACAAAGTGATAGAGAATAATTCAAAAAACTAAATTCATCTATGAAAACTAAGTAAAATTAAAAATAATTAATCCACTCAAAGCTTCTATTCAAAAAGAACAAATGATCTTATCCTGAAGGCCCCAGTGATATAATAATACAATTTTGACAAGGCAGTATTATCAATTGGCATAAGTAAAGACTGAAGCTGTTCTTCATTTCTTGCTGGAGGTTCATTTTGTACAAGATAGCGTGCTCTCAATGAATCATAGAGTGGACATTCGAGGATAAAGTGATACAGGGTCTCTTGTTTATACTGGTTGCAGACTGTACGGATGTGCTGAGTGTTTATCATGTAGGCAACGCCATTCAGGAAGAGACGAATCTCATCACTTGAGCCTCAGCTGGATTAGGGCTCTCTTCTTCTCTAAAGGGACATCAAACTGGAAATACTCTTTGCCCCGGCCAAGGGAACTCAAATTTCGGAATAGAGGGCTGTAGCGAGAATTTAGAACTCTTTCAACATCAATTGATAATAGGTGGTTCTTTCATTTCTATCTTCCTTATTCTTGAGCTGCCAAGACATCGTTGCCTGTTAGAATACATCATTCAATCCCAGTCTACTCAAGATGTCTTGCAGTGGAGAGAACCAGACATCTTTCAAGGTCTCCGGATGGAAGTTAGTTTTCTTTACTATCATCTCGTAGCCCTTTCTTACTAGTGAGCTATCATCCATAGTCTTAACAGTAAGCCACCAGTTTAGAGTCCTCTTCAAGACAGATACCCTAATGTCTCGTCCACCGAATTCCAATCTCAGAAAATGATTTGGAGTATTAACTGGTAAATGATAGAGTCCTTTTATAAACTTCAGCTGTAGACTTTCTATTTTATCATAGTGGCACAGTGACCAGAGCTCAGAAGAATATAGTGCTGTAGCAGCAACAATCGAGTCGAACAGCTTCACTGAAGTTTCCCAAGAGCCTGATTTTCACTTGGCAAGAATTTCCTTGACTTTACCCAGTGCACTGCTTGAAACATACAAGTACTCCGGTTAATGGATAAATATTAAGTGTATCAACTAGAATTTAATTATATGCTTGAACTTAAAATTATTTTTAAGAGCTTTTTTTTGCGAAGAAGTACTGTTATTTCAACCACCTCTCAGTTTATTATCAAACAAATATTTACACAAATTAGGTACTATTCCTTTCAATATAGGATTATTTGTGTGTGTAAGCTATAATTGACACAAATTTGCAATTAGTTTGACCTTATGAATGTTTTTAACGTTCTTTCGTTAAGTAAATAAAAATGTTCAAAATGCAATACTGTTTTTATTTAATTGGACAATATACATATTTAAACTTGTAAAAAAAACCGACTATATAAACGAGTGGAAAAAAAAAGGAGAAAAACATTTTTTAGCAGAACTTAAAATTAAAATTGACATTTTGTTGTTATCACTACATAACCAAAAATAAGACTGAAAAAACAGCATTCATAACTTTCTGTTGTTCACAGCTGAATGGATCTGTTACCATGACAACAAACATTATGTTATCAGGGTAACAAATGCTGCCCTACCTATGAATATTCACATGCTTTTTTAATTCTTGAAAGAGCTAATAATTATTGCTACTAGAGCTCAAACAAAAGCATAAAGCATACAAAGAGCTTGGAAAATATTCTATTTGTTTGAGCAAAAGTTTCATTAGACTAAAAAATTTTTTGAATTAGATATAGTAACCCATTAGATGACAATAACCAGTGATAGTATTGTTTCTTCTTTCCACTCAAGTGTATATAGCTCCCTCTTTTTATAAGTTTTAAATATGTACATTTACCATCAAATAAAAAATAGTGTCGTGCTTGGAAGATTTGCATTTATTTAATGAAAGAGCGTTAAGGTGGTGACCAAAAATTTGATTTTAATAAGCCCGTCTCGATCAAATAAGTAAAAAAATAAAGTTGGCCTTCATCACATGGATGAGCGTTACAAAACCATCTTATTTTTGAGAATGCCAGCGAATGCATCACAACTTCGAAGCTACTTCAGCAGCAGCACCAGTTATCCTATTATACCGATGAAAACTTTATTCCTTCAGTGTGGTTATTTTCTATTTTTTAATATATCAACGATGGTTACAGACAAGAAGATAACACAGCAACCACTAGCCCCATCCTCCCTGTTCCATCCAGAGGTAGTGGCATTTTCAGGAGCTGGGAAACAACAGAAGGTTGTGAAAATTATTGTATCTTCTTCTTTCCACTCAAGTGTAAATAGCTCCTTCTTTTTATAAGTTTTAAATATGTATATTTTACAATCAAATAAAAAATAGTGTTGTGCTTGGATCATTTGCATTTATTTAACGAAAGAATATTAAAATATATATAACCTATAATAAAAATATCTAAAATTCTCCTTACATGGAGGCAGCCATAATTGCACAAACTTTTAAAAACTTGCTGAATTCTAGAAGAAGTTTCATTAGGTGTTAATTTAATGATTTTTTTCCTTTCCCCAGAAAAAATAACATCAGGAAAACATCCATTTGACATTCCAATTTCAGCTAGTCTTTTCTCAAAAACAGTATCCCAAAAGAGAATTGCACCACACTTAACTTCCCAGTGTAGATCTGTTAAAGAGACATGGTAAACCACATCAAACATTTTCTCCAACTCTTCAGGCCTATGCAAAGAAACAAATGAAAATAGTATTCTAAATAGCAAAGAATAAGATAGAAAAAAAAGTTAAAATACAATTACCTCAAATTCCTACACTCATATATTTCTTTAATCAATAAAATAGTTTTATATCTCACGACACCTTCTTGGTCATGGAGGATTGTGAATAATAATTTATCCTGAAAAATGAAAAATAATTTTAAAAAATAAACCATAAAAGACAATGACAAATGTACAAATTATTGATGGAACTTATAAACATAACATTCTCATGATATAGGATTGTTCTATATTTGAACATTAACAAATTCAAAATCATTCATGAGCAAAATTAAAAAATGTAAACTATGTATCAATATCACAGGATGTTCTTTTATTTTTTAATATTGTAGCGAGAATTTACAAAGAGAGTCCATTTGATCATTGTTACCTTGAAAAATGTCCTTCACACAGTTGCTGAGCAAACTAAGCATATTTCCCAAATGAGGAAAGATACACAGATGACGTCAGCTCATGTTATACCTATTTTTCTCTTAGTAAGAATCCTATATAAATAAGATGTGAAACTTAAACTGGACATGAATTATAAGCTTAATGAGAAGATTGCAGGATAAGGAAGGCTGAGTAAAAGCAAAAATACAAATAACTCCTTTAGACATTCAAGATTGGTTAGCCATTCGAGTTAAAGTGTTGACCTTTATCTCACATGGCTAACCTAGAGTGGTGAGTTCGATTCTCGCCTGGGCAAAGGAAATTATTTAGTGATGAAATTCATTAAATAACATCCTAAAATCCCACCCTGGCTAGAAAAGGGTGGTAACCTGTAGATAACCCGTCCCAATTAGCCTGAGTTGCAAAAAGTAAATAAATAATAATAATAATTTAGACATTCAAGTTAGAGAAAAGTGTATAGAACATCAACTTCATAATAAGAAACTTGCTGATTTGTAACGGTCGCCTTGTCGTGAGGAGTGGGGGACATAGGCGAGTCCAATGTCATTTGAGAGGGGAAGTCTTGAAGTTTTGTTTCTTTTCTCTTCAGTCGCCATCATGCATTGGACGAAGCAGCGCGATGTTCAATTGAACTTTTGAGGGAGAACTTTCCCAATCGAATGATTTTGTTGAGAGGCAATCTTCCTTGGCCTGCGCACTCGCCTGATTTGACTCCATGCGATTTTTTCTTTTGGGGTTACCTCAAATCTGTTGTCTACAATGATCACCCACGGACCCTAGTTCATCTAAAGGACAACATTTGGAAAGCCATCGCTGATATACCAATTGATATGCTTGAAACAGTTCATCAGAACTTCAAGAAACGCATAGCTCAGTGTATTGACAATGGAGGCCGTCACTTGTTCGATGTCATTTTTAAAAAAGTGTAATAAATAAATTCAGAGAATGTAAGATAATATGTAAAACGAATTAAAACGTTATCTCTAATATTTTTGTTTTCATTAACCTTTTAAATCAGCAAGTTTCTGTGCCGCACCCATTACTTTATCGACAAGATTGGCTATGCAACATTTTTTATTCCATGCATAGTAATTTAGTATTTACTTCTCAAGGTTTTGGAGAGAAGGTATAGGTATGAGTTCTACAAGTTTCACTGATACTGATGTCTCATCAGAAATATTTTTGCATACATCAACAACCTATTTGACAACATAATCGTTCCACTGTCTACTGCTAAGACTCGCAACATAATGATTATTTAGTTACTTATATGGTTTAGTGAAAGTGGACAGTTTTTGATCTTCTGTCCAAACCCCTGAAGAAATATTTATTTAAAGGTCATGTTTCACCAGAGATATTTATGCTTATACACATCACCTCTTTTCCTTGGCCGAATTCAGCTATTAAAGCATTAAGCGTATAAATTTATGAAATGAATAAATATTGAATTTGGTTACAATAATACCAACAATGCAGCCTTTACAATATTAAGTAACTGGAACAGTCAGTCATACTAAAATAAGATTCATGTTTAACCCATTGATATAAACAATAAGTTCTACAATGTATGACAAATATAAAAGTATGAATGGGTTACTTATAAGTAGAAAATTAATTCAAATAACCCTGTTAATACTTGAGTTTCAAAAATGTGATGAATTTAGCAATAATATTGGTGCTATAATATTTTTCAATTCATCACATAATAACAGATATATTTAAGATTTCGTATTTTCTGCTTCTATAAGTCCTTACTCCTCTGGGCCTAATTTCAGACATTAATGAGTTTAGTTTTACAAAAAAATATTTAATTGCCAAGTTTTGTAATGACCAAATAAAAATTGTAACATTAACAGATAAACATATATATCAAAATTTGAAAGTGCCACTGTTACGGCTCATTTTTACCACCGCTGAAGACAGATGATGTAAACGAAGGATAGAGAGGAAATTCCTGCATGGGACTGGCTGTGGGAGAGCCGAAGACAAGCGAGCAGCAGACAGAAGCGTCCACCTCGAGCTCTAGTGAGGATTTGACTGCCGATAAACGCTTTGGCGGATCAGAGTTTAATTCAGTTCGAAGACAAGCAGTTATTTCATCATACGAAAGGTACCAAAGTTGTAGTTATTGTGTATACACAATCAATTAAAAGAAAAGGCCTATTAATTGTATTTAAATGTCCCCATAGAAAGTATTGTTTAATCATTTATTTATTTAGTATTTTCTTTTTAATGTTCAAGAGATAGTTATAATTGATCTATTGTAAATAAACAGATTTGTTTTGAGAATACTGGTTTTGTTTTGAACTTTGAGAACAAACAACGTGGCACCCTTAATATATTTATTTCTGCCTATTGATATAAGGCTAGCTAAATTTAACTAATAAGCCCACACCCTTCTCCACTGAGTTTGGCAGTTTTGTTACCCAGTCTCTGGGGTAACACCACATTTGTAGAATCTGCTAGAAATACTTTAATATTTTAATTATAATTCCTTTATTGTCCAGGAGGTGGTAAACCTGTTAACAATTATACTATAGTACGGTCAGGAAGTAAGGTCCCCTGGGGGAGAAGGGTGGGGAGGCCGTACTAAGGCCTCTCAGCCAATCAGAAGACTGCGACGTTGCCTAATAACAGCAATATGTACAAAGCAGAACTGCTCGAATAAGTAAAAATTCATAAACCACGTTTTCCTATTTACGAAATAGATGAAATTGCAAAAGTACACGGTCAAAGAGTTATTCGGCTTCCTCCTTATCATTGTCACTTTAACCCTATTGAAATGATTTGGGCTCAAATAAAAGGGTACATAGCTTTAAATAACAAGAATTTTAAAATGCCTGAAGTAATAAAACTAACAGAAGAAAAAATGAATACTATTTCTTCTGTGGATTGGGAAAAAGTTGTAAAGCTTACAGAGAAGGTGATGAAGGCTCAAGCTTAATTGGATGGCGTTATTGAACAAAGAGTAGACAATCAAGACTGAAGGGTATATTAATGTTGTAGTCTGCATACTCATAATGTCTAATGTCTTTCGTTATTCAGTTTTTACAGGCTAAAGGCTGCCGAGGAGTGTTGTCTAATGATTTAGGCCTCAGGAGTTTTTTTTTTCAACTCCTCCTGAGGTCTTTATCTTTGGATGACTGATGCAGAAGACAATTGGAAACCACTACATATCCTTGTGACCCTCCTTACCTTGTTTGTTTCTATGGAAATCTGATTTTTCTGTCCAAAGGGATAATTACTAGGCATACCCTGTAGATACAACAACATTATAACATGTTATTACATAACAAAATAATAACATATATTAAGTTTGTTTATTATTTAATATAACATTTTGTTTATTTTGAGCTTTAACATCATTGTTAGCTTTTGAAACACATATTTTTTAAATACAAAAACAGTTAAAGGATTATTTTTTTTTTTTCACTTTGAAAACTGTTTGGAATTCAGAATTTATGAACCTTTCCTTTCATTTTTGGTACTTTTTCTTTTAAACATTTTTCTATAATAAATGTTTTTAAAAACATTTAATGTCTTTTTTGCATTAAAAATCATATTCTTCTTCAAAGCTTTGTAAATTCGAAAATACTTGTTACCTTTCTATACAATAGATGCCATTGTTTCAGATATTTAATCACGAAAAATAAAATATTGGTTTTATGCTTATAAAGTCATTGGAACTACGAAAAAATATGTGAGAAATATGAAAACGTCATAGGAGGCTCAACGGGAGGGTAGATCTGGCAACTTGGGGGATGGTCTACCTACTACCCTCACCGTAGGTCCTTACTCCCTGATTCTACTATAGACAAAATTATTTTAAATTTAATAATAAATTCTTCAGCTCAATTGTAGGTCATATTTTTTACACGGCAAGTAATGGCTTTGAATTCTCTAGTATACTATTTTTTGTATGGTGATGTGACACCTGTTCATGGAACTATATCTCTACATGGAACAATTTGATTTGACATTTTACAGACTGTATATATCTGGGAAGTTGGATATGCTATAGATTATCAATGCTGTGTAAATTATTTTTATTAAACTATTATAAGAGGGCGAGTAGCCACATTTTTATATAGTGAAGGGGTCCAACCACTGACATATATGCTTAAAAAAATTCATTAGTATCGTAATCCAACCAAACTTTTATTTATCGGATTAAGATTACATCATTTATTTATCTCAGAGGCAATGTCATAAAATACCTTGGATAGCATGGACTTGGAAACAGAAATTATATGCAATAAGCATACCACAGACTTCTGGCCATGTCAAAGGACTGGTAAATGTTTTGAACAGAAAAGAGATTTAAGATTCTGGCACTTAAATTATTAAACTGAACTAATTTTGGCAAAGGGTTAGAGAACATATTGTGTGATGCAGAGCAATAATAACACAGGCCAACGATGAAAAAAACTTTTTTAATGAAAATACCTTATTCTTATTGTTGTTTAGGTTGCTGAATCCAAATATGATGCTTAAAAAGTTGTATCACCCACCATTTATTCACATTTTATAGTTAAATTCATGAAATAAAGAAACATTTTTAGAATTTTAACAGCTTTTTCATAGTTAAGATAACATGAAAAAATAGGTCTAATGAACAAAGATGATGTTGGCAGCACTGCTGAAACACATGCTAAACAGCTGATGTTTTGTTTATTTTCAACATAACCTCACTTTTATGTTTCCTGTACCATGTGCTCAGTGCAATGTCTCATCGCGGCTGTAAAAACTCTGCTGACAGTTTTTGTTATATTTGTGTGGTGAGTTTGTTATTAAAAAAGCACCAAAGAAACATTACAGACTTTGTGAAAAAGGTTTTATCTAGCATACTTTGGAACCAAACTTGGAGACCAGGATAAACCTTGGGCACCGCATAAGGTATGTTATGTATGTGTTTGAAGACCTCAGGAAATGGTCAAAAAAAGAGAAAAAACACTTTAAATTTGCTGTTCCCATGATATGGAGGGAACCAAAAAATCATTCCGATGACTGTTACTTTTGCAGTGTAGATATTACTGGTCATAACTCTAAGAACAAGAAGGTAATAAGCTACCCTAACCTTCCGTCCGCCATCCGACCAGTAGGGCACGGTGTAGATTTGCCAATCCCGGAACCACCAGAGGACTTAAATTCTATATTGAAACAGAAGTATTTTTCTGATGTACAGTCGGAGTTAGATGAACACGATGAAGAATTCCAATGTGTTACAGAAAATGTAGAGCCTAAATTGTTCACTCAGGTCGAGCTTAATGACTTAGTTAGGGATCTGGGCTTAACAAAAGAAAAAGCTGAACTGCTTGGCTCTAGGCTAAAAGAAAAGAACTTGCTGGCGGCTGGAACCAGCTTTCATGTGTATAGGAAGAGAGAACAACAATTTTCGAAGTATTTTTAAAAAAAGGGTGATTTTGGTGTACTGCTCAGACATTCATTGGTTTAATGAATGAGTTTGGAATTGAATACAAAACAGAAGATTGGAGGTTGTTTATTGATTCATCCAAAAATAGTTTGAAGGCAGTTTTACTACACAACGGTAACATGTATGCCTCTGTACCTGTCGGTCATTCTGTACATATGAAAGAGAGTTACGAAAATCTAGAAATAGTGTTAAATAAAATAGGTTATTCTGCACACGGTTGGATGATATGTGGTGATTTGAAAGTTACGTGCATGCTCCTTGGTCAGCAAGAGGGTTTTACCAATTTCCATGTTTCTTGTGTGAAATCGGACAGTAGAGCTCGGAATCAACATTGGTGCAGAAAGAAACTGGCCTGCTAGGGAGTCTTTAAAGCCTGGCGAGAAGAACATTTTACGCAAAAACCTTGTAGATCCAAAAAACGTGCTCCTACCACCACTACATATTAAGTTAGGTCTCATGAAACAGTTTGTAAAGGCTTTTGCCTAAAGATGGGCTTTGTTTCAAATATCTCTGTCAGAAGTTTCCACACCTTTCAGAAGCTAAACTGAAAGAAGGCGTCTTTACGGGCCTGATATTAGAAAAATGATGTTTGACGTTAACTTTGAATCCACAATGACCTCAAATGAAAAGAAGCATGGGTTTCATTCAAGCAAGTTGTCCACCAAGTTTTTGGGAAATAAAAAAGACCCAGAATATAAGGCTATTGTTGCTAAACATGTTAAAAAAATTTGAACAGTTAGGATGTTTGATGAGCCTGAAAGTTCACTTCTTGAGCAGCCACCTCGATTACTTCCCGGAAAATTTAGGAGATGTTAGTGAGGAGCAAGGTGAGCGTTTTCACCAGGACGTTAAAGTGATGGAAAACGTTACCAGGGCCGCTGGAATACCAACATGATGGGGGATTACTGTTGGTCACTTCACCGGGAAGTTCAGCAAGCTCTTCATCGCAGGAAAAGCTACACAAGAAGCTTCAAGGAAAAAAGGGAAAGAAAATATAAAGCAATTCCAGTTGACAAGTGAACCTTGTATCATCACATAAATTACTATTCCAACTATTTTACTGTAAATACAAACCATTTTTTACGATTCTACAGTGTTTTCATTGATTTCCCTATATACTGTAAATGGGTATTAGACTATATAATAAAATACATTTTGCTTGGAAACTAAAGGTGATACATAAAAACTACGAGCAAATTTGGATTCAGCACATAAAAATCTATCAAGATCAGCTATTAAAATAAAAAAAGTTTTCAAAAAGGAATTTTTTGTTGGCCTGTGTAATTCAAATTAAATCCATTAACAGGTTTATGCAAGTCAGTAATGTTTCCAATCTTATATTTTGCTCACTATCAAGAATTTAAGAGCACAAGGCACATATTCACAACTTCATTGCGCCTTAGCTGTTTTTTTTACATTATTTCATACTTGAGAACCCTCCTTTCTCTCTTTTTTTAGGAAATATTGTTTCATGTGAGTTAAATTATTGTAAAATAATATTTTGAGGACAGGAATACAGATTATAATACTTGGAGAGCCTAAGGTAATTATTACTAACTTTAGGCCTAAGGTGATAATTATTAATTTTAGACTCCCCAAGATACTGATTTACTTTCTTTTAATACTTAATTACTTATTGTCTAAATAGGTGTCGTTTTACTTAGTTTATTTTATATAAAACACTTCTTGTACGCTATGATTGAGTTGTTGTGGTCTCAAATAATTGTATTTTAGGTAGAATAGTTTTTAAAACATGATTAGTAATAGTTCTAAAATACTTATTAGTTGTCTTACTGTTAAATGGTGCTCTAATGACGAGAGATATTATACTGAAAGCTTTGAGCTTTAATAAACTATTGATGAAGGAGAGTTTTAACAATTACAATTGACCTGATTAATGATTAAATTAATATCCATCTCTAAAGAATATTAAATTAATGTTTCACTCAAGATGTTGTCAACGTTCACACTTCAAGTAACTGGAAATTAGGGTAAATTGACAAAGGATTTCTTGGCATAATTAGTTTAAGCAGAGTTCGAATGAAACATGTAATAATATTATTTATGTTACTATGGTTGATTGGTGTGAGATATCTACAGGTGACAACCATTTTCTAGCCAGGGTGGGACTAAGAATTTTATTTAGTGAGTTCGTCATTAAATATATTCCTATAGCCTATGCAGAAATTGAAAACAAGTTTACAATTCAAAAATAAAACTTACAACAAGTGATTGGTGCACAAGAATTTTATCCCAAATGGACTGTATTTTGACCATGAAACAAAGACAATTTAGAGCTGAAGCTCTCACATAAGCTTCAGAGTCATTTTGAAACACAGAGATGAGAATAATCGGCATATCTTTCTCAGTAATTATTTCTTCAAGAGTAGTTATGTCTGAAAAAGAAAAGACATGTTGTTAAATAAAAACTTAATAAATCTTCAGATGATTCATCAATTTTAATCATTCAAGTAATTTCTACAAGTTAAATTAATATAAAGTAAATAATTTATTTACAATTCCTAATTAATAATGATAAATCTTAAGTATATAAATGAAAGAATTTAAAAAAAAAAATAAACAAACCCAGTGATGTCATACTTTTCTTAGCCAATAAACACACAGCCTGGAGTACTTCAATAGCAGAATCCCTTACTTCCCAATGAACACTATGTAAAAGCCTAAATAATTCACGGCCTAAGAAATACAAAGTTGAACCTTGTAATGTATCCATTAAGAGAGCCAAATGCGAAGGTAAATATCCCAAAAGAACGACTTTCATAAGTTTCAAAGCATCGGCAGACATCTTAAAAAAAATAAAATAAAAATTTAAATTTAAAATAAAGTATATGAAAATAAAAAGGTCTAACAACAGAAAATTTGAACCAGTGCCTATAACTCATAGTTCACTGACTCTTGAGATTGTAGTTAACTTCATTTATGTACATAAAACTAACAGGTTTCACAAGCATTATGTAAAAGTGAAAAGCATTGTTGCTACACAACATTTAGTAAAATAGGAGGCACATGGCAAATCATACTAGTTCAGGCCACATTTTTACTCCATCAAAGTGAAAGGCTAAACCAATTACCAAAAAAAAAAGGATACAATAATGATTTTAAGGTTTATTTTTTTTAAATTATATTCTAGTTAGGATCCAGTTTGGCTGGGGTGATAGTTAACTTAAAATATTATAAAGGCTGAGAAAAACACTGTTTCTCATCTTTTACCTACCCATCTTTTATTTTGCTTTATTTGAAACTATGTAGTTGGTTTCGTACATATTTAATAGTATGTACATTTATAGGTACTTTAATTTGCAATAACATTGGTTACATACAATATACAAGTTTTCTGTCATTAACTCTCATAGCAATCAAACAAAAGTGACTGCTAGAGGTATATATGTGTATATATAATGTAACATGTACAATTTTCAGAGCTATAATATTCAGTGAAAAGGGCATAATAAATGGCAAACAATAAATTTTTAAATGTCACAGCAAATGAAGATGCGAGACTCGCTGTTAGGAGCGCTTCACCAGCAGCAGGATACATGTGTTTATTGGATGTAAAATATAAAATTTAAAAAGGAAAACATTTTGAAGACAGCAGGGATTTATTGTTCAGGAATGACTCTCTCACAGGAAGATCATCTCTTGCTGCCAGGACCCTGGGGGTCTCTGCTTGCTCTTCATATTTTCTAAAGTTATCTGTCTCTCTTTATATATATACAGCACTATTGAAGCATACACCACATTCAAGACCTTTCTTGAATTTAATCAAAACAAACTGCCAGATTTTGCAGCATTTGCAAAATTATACGCATCCTCTGCACTCCTATATATTTTATTTGATTGATTTCTTATATTTATTTATGAACGAGACACAATTTCAACAATGGTCAAACTAATAATGGCCATTTTAGGAAAATTCAGGAGGAAAAGGCTTCAAGGTACCTGAAGAGGAGAGGTGGAAAATAGCAGTGGCTCTAAGGTTAAAAAAAAAACAATAATCCCATGCTCTAAGAATGAAAAATAGTTACCACTAGATAGCAGTGAAGTACTCAGGGGGGAACATAACAATGGCTAAGATGGAGAATACTAGCACTGTGGAGTGCTACCACACCCCACATGCCTATTACGGTTAATTTGCATACAACGGGTTAATTTGAAAAATTCTGTAGACCCTTGCCCTGGATACAAAAAAAGGATCTTTATTTCTAAAGAAAATTATAAATGCATGTGTTGATACCCACTTAAAAATCCTTTTGATACAATTTAATTTTATTTCTATTCACCTACAATAGAAACTAAACTACAATTAATAAAAACTATTTACCCTTGGAGTTAGATTACTACAAAGTGGTGACACAAGTTTTTGTAAAAGTGGCATAATGGTAACTGTTTCAAGAGAGTCACTCCAATTAAATTCAAAATTAGAAATATAACAATTAAGAGCTTCCAGTACACATGTAAGAAGCTCTGGTTGCTTAATTGTGAAGTGTTCAAGATTAACCAACAAGGAATTGCCATCAGATGGGTTAAAATAGCACTCAGTATTTGGAATAAAGCTCTTCATAATATATACAAGAGTCTGTAAGCACATCACAGCTTGTTCCTGAAAAAAAAAAAAATTCTTTACAAAAGAAATCAATTGATAAATATTAAACAGGAAGCTCAAGTATGCACTATTTCAAATTTTGTATTAGTTGAAGGCATCAGGACATTGTAGATTTGTTCTATTAAAGAAAATAAATAGAGATAAACAAATATCAGTAAATGAATCTGTAATTTTAAGCATGAAAGTAGCGATTTGTTCATAAAATTAAGGTTGATCATATCAATAGGCGTAAACTGCACTAAAAAAGTTAAATATGATGATATGTAACAAAACTAACTAAGTCTTACCTTCTTGCAAACGGGAACAAGACGGATTATGCAATTTACTGAGTTCAAAGCAAGTACATCAATGCTCAGCTCTCCTTGTTTCAAACTAGATCGAAGATTATTTACATAGAAATAAACAACTCTTTTAGTTTGGACACATGAAACATCAAAAACTCTCTGAGCAAAAGCTTCAAAAACTTCACTTTTGGGCGGTTGTGACAATCGAAAATACAAAAACAGAGGTGCAGCCTACAAAACATAAATAAATAAATTAATATTAACTTCCTGGAATTAAAGGAAAAAATATTTTATCCCTGCCAATATTTTATTTGTCAAAACGGAATCAGAAGCCAGATAAAAATGCCGTTCATATTAGCCAAGCAGAGACAAATAAATGCAAGCCCTTTTCATACTCGGATCATTTTAAGTGAAATTAATGTTGGATTAAACATAACATGGTTTCAGTTGTGAATTCCAAGACCTTTAGTAGGCAATCCATAGACATTTAATTGGCAAACATTCGCATTACTTCGGAAACAAATTAATTTCCTTATCATAAATGCCTAAGTGAGTGTTCACAGAATAAACTAAGAAAGTAGCATGAAAGATAAGAATGTTTCAATAAATGTTGCACATGGAGTTGAAAAGAAAGTTTGACTCACATAACCTTTTGTTTCTCTTCTTCTGTTAAATTGGCCTATTTAATAGATTCCAATATCTTACCCCAGAAGTTAATTTGTGTAAAACTTTGGTGCAAGATTTGAGAAATGAGTAAAAAAAGTTTTCTAGAAAACTAAGTAAATTCTATTATTGATCATCAGGGGCTTAAAAAAGAGCAGGGTTTCGAATAATGTTAATGTCAAATAAAGAATTATTTAAATGAATAGTTCTCCAATCAACAAATGTATAACGTAACATCTCTTACTAAATACATCTGTACTAGTCATTACTAAACTCCTCACAATGTCATAAACAAATTATGAATGAATAAACAGAGTCATTAAAGATTAAACATTTATGTTTTCATATAAAAACTTCTAAACACATCAAAAGTTATTTTTAGCCTATAGATAACAAGACTTCCAAGTTGGACTAAGCCTAATTACTAAAATTGACAATATTTTTATTAATTAATTATATATAGTTGTGAAATTAATGTTTTTCCTAAAAGTTTTCGTACATTAACAAAAAATAAATCATCAAACATGCTTTTTACACCAACAATACAAAAACCACAGTGTTTTCACACAGTGTGAGAGTGTTGTTAATATTACAATACAATGAATAACATCATGTAAAAAGAATACACTAAAATATTTAGGAATTACAACTGACAACAAATTAATTTGGGAATATATGCAAACCAACTACAGACAAAATTAATATCACCAATTAGTTTAAAAAAAACCCTGATATTACGGATATTTGAAAAATTACTCAGGGTCTTTCTTTTATCAGGAAAATCAGTATGAATCCCATATGTACTATGTGAGTGAAGGAACGGTACAGAGTGTGTATCAACCAAACTTGAATGGGTTGATAGAAGAGGTTCATTTCCAGTAGAAGTTGCCATTTCAGGATTAATGGAAATAAAATCTATGCCTACAGCTTATCAATCGTGTGTCATATTGTTCCACATCATGTTTCATATTGCTTTACATGTTTTAATAGTGTTAAAATAATATATTATGGTCTATGTTAATAAATAAATTGTTTCAAATATATTAAAAAAACAATAAGAAATTCTGTGTCACTAGCTGATATACACATTATTATTATATTTTGTACTAAATGCCAACAAATACTGATCTCTTGGCATCTCAAGAAATGTTCAATAAAACAAAGAGTATTAATACTTACAACAATGACAAATAAGCTATTCTCTATGGAATAGTTAATGTCACAAGCTGCATCTTTATTGTCATGAACTATTTCTCCATTAAATTTAGTCCATAATTGAAAATAATCAAGGCACACTTCTAATACAAGAGTATATTGTTTCTTTTGTGTTAGAAGTTTAAAATGATCAAGACACTGCTCGCGAATTATACACATGTCCGAATAATTAATATTCCCATTCTCCAAGCGTGGTAGCAAAGCAATGTACACAGCACTTAGTAATCTTGACAGTTCAACCATTACCTGAAATGAAAAAGAAAGCATTAGAACCATTCCAAAAGTAATCTCTTTATTTACTGAGGGGCTCACTTTAAACTTTAGTACGTGTATTTATTTTATAAAGAGAACCCCCAGGAGCAGTAAACATCTATATGTGTTTAACAAGTATTAAAAAAAAAAGTATCTCAATCAGGGGCTGGGTAAACTAAATAGACCTCTTACAAGTTATGAAAACAAGCTTCAGTAGTAGGTTGTTGACATAGACATTGGTTATACTATTGTTATAAAAAAATGCAAAGTGTATAAAAATCAACACCTCCGAAACTGCAAGAATAGGATTTCTATTGCAAATCTTCATCGCATACTGGTCAAATCAAAGGTCATATGGCCAAAATCCTTAAGAAGACCTCACAAAGAAATCAATAAAACCATGTACAGAACCATATGTTAATTTAAAGTCTGAGCCAGTTAGTTATGTTTATTTCAAGATTTAAATATTCTGTGATTTTTCAAAGAGAAGTTTGTATTATTAAATTGCTGAAATGTTGAAGATGAAGTCTGATGCAACAGAGGCTGTATAAACTAAATAGATGTCTCATATTCTGGAATGATATACTGGTCATGTCAACTTACATTCTATTCCTTATTTCCTCAGTTTTGAGAACTCTATGTGAAGCATACTTTAAATTTAAGCTGGACGTGAGATGTGTTGTGAATGTACATATTAGTTTTAAATGAAATTCACATGAGCAGGAGTGAAGATTTAAAAAAAAAAAATAAAGGAACAAATCAGATCTTTAGTGGCATACCTTTAAGCCAAAAATTCAATTTAACTTTCAAGACAAACAAATAACTAAGGTTCCTAAATTTATTAGCCTTTAGTAATTAAAAGTTATAAAAATACTGAGCATTTACTTACTCTGGGATTTTCAGTGTTACTGATATTGTCACGTGTCCACTCAACCAAATTGTATTTTTTAAATATGTAATCGATGTTAGAATGAGTGAATTTCTTATCTAACATCTTCAAAATTGTTTCTCTCAAAACAATAACTGAATTTAAATGAGTCAATGTTTCCTGAAAGCATTCTTTTTGGTAAGGAATATTCTGCAAGATCAAGAGAGTTTTCTCAGTCTTTTTATCTTCCTTCAGCTTATCATAACATTCCAATAATACTTCATCAATAACACACTGACAAGCAGAAACATTTTTTATGCCAGACGATATAATCAAATTTGTTATTACAGATCGAGCTTTCCTTAGCGTGTATATATTTCTGCTTTTCTTGGCTATATTCAAAATTTTCTTCCATATTTCTAAAAATAACAAATAACAAAAATATAAAAGAGAACAAGAAATAACAAAATAAACAATACCATTGTGTAAGGGCTAACCATTTTTAAACATCCATAAACATCCCGATGAATGAGAAAGAACTGAGTTCATCACATCCAAATAAGCCTGAAGATAAAAGTTGTCTTCGCCGCTATTATATACATGAAAGGATACATCATCAAGAATTGATGACTGCAAAAGGAAACAAAAATCCCTCTCAATAGCACAAATAAGTGACAATATTTTCAATGCAAAGGAACATGTTTTTGAATGTGTGACACTCCATTGTTTAACTACTGTACCAATCCAAGGCAAAAATCTTTCCAAAAGCGCTACATGGCAATCTAAAATGGGGGGGAAAAATCATAAATAACATTGTTTATCAAGCAAATATAAGAAATCAAAATATTATACATACAACCTGCAATTGAAAACAAGAGTGAAATACAATCATGAAGCTTTTGTAAAATTGTATCATCAGACAATCTAAAATCAGGCGAAATAAGCTTCAATAAAACAGACTCTATTTTTACGATTAAATTTACTCCTTCGCTCTCCGAAGTGCTAGGCGGGCACTGATCATGAATTTCCATAGATTGTTTTTATGTATTGAAAAATAGATATAAAAACCTTAATTTGAAACTACGACACCACACTAGTCTTAATCTTATCTCCATTTGTTTTGATTGATCAGTACTAGCGTGTTCAATGTAAACATTTACCCTCACAGAGAGGAATGAAATGCAGAGAAGTCAGAAATGATTAATTTACAACGAAGGCAAGTGTATATGGTACCTCTACCATTGACGTCATTAGTACAAAGCACATTTAGCTATGGCAACTGCTCCTAAAACAGAAATGAATATTTTCAGTGAATCAGAAAAACAACTATAAAACTGGCCAAATATATAACAGTTCATTCATTCTTTTTAATAGTGCTTGCGCAAAGTAATGATTTTCAAAATAAAAATAGAGGCTTCACATAGGATAGACTGTTATAAGAGTGTCCTACAATTCGGCGCACGGACGAACACTGTGGAAGCTCAGGAATGTTTCTGGTCATTCCCCCTTCCTGTTCATCATATCCAAAGGTCCTCCCGCACCCTTAATAAAACATTAGAAAACACCTTCATATAGTGTTATGGGAATTTTTGTGGGACACGATACAAAACCTGTGATTCTGATATCGTTATTTGTCAGTTTGCCATTTATTAAAGTCAGATAATGTTCAGAAAAAAACAAAACAGAAAACTCTAGTTGAAATAGACGCTACAGCTTGTAATTATCAGGGAAATTCTCATCACACTTACAGATTTCTTTTTGATCGTATGGAAAAAGCGGAATAAATCCATTCTTATATATAAAACCGTCGTTGGTAGCCCAGACTCGGGAAATGTCACACGAACAAGACACTCTGAAGGCGTCTTCAATTGTTGCGGGTCCCTAACCTACTATTAAGACCAATCGTCGGCCCCACTTTCTAAAATGTATCCACCTTCCTCCAGTACTGATTGAATTCATCCACCACGTCCCTAGGCCATCCGTGCATTAAAAATATCTGTGGATGTGTTACCGTATGACCATATATCTAAGAAAAAACTGAAAAGCTGTTGCAAGACCCATGCTCATCATACTTTTATATGTCTACCCCCTCCTTGAACCTTTATTTTCAGCCCTACGATAATCTTTTATACACACACACACACACACACACACACACACACACACACACATATATATATATATATATATATATATATATATATATATATATATATATATATATATATATATAGGCTGATGATCAGATAATATACTTTTAGCAGATTTCCCTTTAGGAAATTCAGTTATTGAGGTTGTACTCATTACGTTAATTTAGAAAAATGTCTTCAAATGTCCATTGATGCTACCCAAGAGATGACGAAAATGAGGTCCATTGAAAATTATATATATATATATATATATATTTGTCTGTTAACGCTCTAGCGGCTGCAATTTTTGTTTGATTACCAAACTTGATATTTAATCGTTTTATGTAAAATGAAAGATCAAGTTCGTTAATCGGAAAGGTGGAAGGGGGGGGGGGATTTCGAACTAACTCCTTTACTATACTTCGGATGGAAAAATTGTATAGAACCAATCTTATTGTACATTGAATGATTTATTAATGCTGTTCTATACAAATTTTCTGTATCATGAATATTAACCGAAATATTTGAATGTTATTCTTTTTCCGCTTTCAGTAAAACCCCACTCCTTCTCATTTCATATTAATAGTAAGCTGTATCTGTGTAAGTTATACCATTAAGCACTTCATTAAAAGGTTAAATACCAAATATTGTTTTCTTGTTTTCTGAACTTTTACTTTGTCAGGTATATGCAAATACGTTCTGTTGCCTCCTCCACTTTTTTTGTTCTTGGATTACTAAAATTTGAGTGGTAGAGATAAAAATTATTCTGATTCATTATAAATTACAGAATTAGTTGAAGTAAAAAAGTTTTCAATAAATGTAATATGTCATATTTAGATATATTTCATTAATTTTTTTTTTCTTTCCTGACTAGAATATTTCTGTCAATCCATTCAGCTCTGCTAGGCTGGTTGACTTTTTTTTTTAGCAGATTTCCCTTAAGGGAAATCAGCTATTGAGGCTGTACTCATGACGCGATTTTCGAATTTTTTCTTCAAATGTCCATCGATCCTACCCAGGAGATGACGAAAATGAGGTCTGTTCAAAACTGTATATATATTTGTCAGTAACCGCTCTAGTGGTCGCAATTTTTGTCTTATCGTTACCAAACTTGATTTATAATCGTTTTATACAAAAAGAAAGATCAAGTTCGTTAACGGCTGAAATCGGACTAGTGGGAGGGGGGGGGGGTTAGAGGTGGAGAATTTCGAAAATTCTTAATATCTTCGTTACTATGCGTCGGATTGAAAAATTGTATAGAACCAATCTTATTGCAAATATAATGTTCGATAAATGTTGTTATGCACATGTTTTCTATATCTTCATTATTAACAGAAATATTTGCATTTTTTAGTTTCCTGTCCTCAGTATACCCCCACTCCTACTCATCTCATATTAACAATATTCTATTATGTTATGAAGCACATTATTTGAAGCTCAAATGCCAAATATTGTTCTCATTGAACTTTTAAGTTTTGAGATAAATGCAAATACGTAGCGCACATGGGAAATCTGCTTAGTTAACGCAGCCCCTGCTTGACGGACTTTTTACAATTCATACACTTTTCGTTGTAGAGGTTATTAACTTGTAAATTGACAGAAAGATTTCTCATTACCGTTTGTATTTATTCTGATTTGCTTTGTGTTGGTTCTGAAAGTATAGTAGATGATATATTCAAAATGTTAGGAATCCAGTTTAAATTTAAAGATACGGGGAACTTGGCAAATTATGTAAGAATAGAAATAGAAAAGAATGAAAACGAATTCCTGATTCAACAAAGACAGAAAATAGAAAAGTTAGTTCATGAGTTCGCCTTGGAGGACGCTACACCAATAAGAACACCAGTGGACGCATGGCACATTTCAAAGGCAAATGTGATTCAACTCTTACCTGACAATACGAAATATCGACAAGCGACAGGCTCCGCTTCTATATATTTCTGTAACCTCTCGACAGGACAGAAGCGTGGAAAAACCAGAGTATCCTATCCAGCGAGTAGAAAAACCATCCAAGAGTGACTGGAATGATGTGAAGAGATGCTTGAATAAATGCTTCATTTCAATACGACGAGAAACACTAAATTTCGACTACTCCGCAAGGATTTGGGACACTGTCAGGAAAATACAACAACACTGTTTGAAGACAATCATGAATGCATGAAATTTATAAAAACTGAGAAAGCCAGTGCCAGGACCAAGCACCTAGACGTCCCGAGATTATTCATCCGGGATCTTATTAAGAGGAAGGAAGTAAATCTCAAATAGTGTCAGAAGAAAACGAAGCAGATTTAGTGACAAAGCCAAATTAAACCCAATCTTATTTAAAATTAAATGTACTATAAATATTGTTATATACATTTATTCTCTATCTTGAATATTAACCCAGATACTTGCAGTTTTCAGTTTCAGCCTTCAGCAAACCTCCACTTCTACTGATGTCACATAAACAATACTCTGTTATATAATAAATTACTTTATTTGAACGTTAAATACCAAATATTATTTTCAAGAGACCTTTATTATACGAGATATATGGAAATATGTTGTGTTGACCCCCCCCCCTTCCCCGTCTTAAGTTCTTGGACTTCTAAAATTTGAATGATTGAGATAAAAATGATTCTAATTCATTATAAATTACAGTACCAGATATAGTAAATAGTTCTCAATGAAATTAATATGTTATATCCAGATATATTTCAGTAATTGTCTTCCTTTCCGATGTGGAACATTTCTATCTATCTGTTCAGCTCTGAGACGTTGGGAGTCCCGTTTGTTTGAAATTCAGACACTTTTACGTTGAAAATGAACTGTATGATTTCTCATTACCGTTTGTATTTATTCACGGTAGTGTTGTGCGTAATAGTATGTAGATTTATCTATTGCAAAACTTCACAAGAGAAATCTGCTTAGTTTACGCATCCCCTGCGTGACGGACTTATTCATACGAACTCAGCTGAGGATGACCCCCCCCCCTCCTCACTTGGTCTTAAGCAGAGGAAGTTTACCAGCTAGGGACTAATTATCCTAACCCGCTAATGCTAAAATGTTTTCCATTTTTAATTTGTTTTCTCCGAAATAAGAAAATAATGATTTACTTTTAACAATGCAACAAATAAACATATATTTCTTTTCTATTAAAAGCTGATTCTATTTTTGAATACAAGTTTTGTTTTAAGTTGATTCTTTTTGTTAATATTTATTTCTTTTTGAATTAAAAACCTCAATGGAACTTTGAAACAAATAACACAACCATCTGCCATTTGTTATCTCAATATTTGAAATATAGAAGGTTATGGGAGTGGAAAAATAATAACAATATTTCATTGAAACTTATATAATTTGTAAGCAGCATACTTTATAAAAATGTGTTTATATTATGTTATGTATTAAAATCTCTACTTTTTGCAACTATGGCAAATTGGGAGCGATTATCAACTTTTCCAGCCAGGGTGGGACTAAGGATTTTATTTAACACTTTCGCTACGGATGCCCGAATCGAAAATCACTTCCAAAAAACGATTTTTTTTTTTGTTTTCTGTTTTAAAGTTGTTCAAACTAAGTAAAAACCTATTTGTGGTAATTTTTATGCATTTTTAACAACAATAATCGTATTTTTAGCAGATTTCCCTTAAAGGAAATCAGCTATTGAGGTCGTACTCATGACGCGAGTTTCGCAAAATTTCTTCAAATGTCCATCGATCCTACCCAGGAGATGACGAAAATGAGGTCAGTTCAAAATTTTATATATATATATATATATATATATATATATATATATATATATATATCTATATATACATACATACATATATATATATATATATATATATATATATATATATATATATATATATATATATATATTTGTCTGTTAACGCTCTAGCGGTCGCAATTTTTGTTTGATCGTTACCAAACTCGGAATTTAATCGTTTTATGTAAAAAGGAAGATCAAGTTCGTTAATGGCTGAAATCGGTCCAGTGGGAGGGGGGATTTTCGGAAAATTCGAAATATCTCCGTTATAATGCGTCAGATCGAAAAACAATATAGAATCAATCATCAAATTAAATTTACTATAAATATTGTTCTATACATTTATTCCCTATCTTGAATATTAACCGAGATATTTGCATTTTTATTAAATTTGGGCCGGTAACGGATTTTTGAGTTTCCCGCCAAAACCTAGTTCGGCCCTTTGCCGTAAGTGTTGGGCTCTTGTATGGAGATTTCTCTATTGTATTACTTCACGTGGGAAATCTGCTTAGTTTACGCAGCCCCTGCGTGACGGACTTTTTTTTAACCTCGCAACGTATGCGAGGTCCGCACACGGCAGTGAATTAGGTAGGCAAACCCTCAAGACAGAACATTTTGTGTGTATTTCCCTACCTAGTGCACTGTCGTGTGCGGACATTGCATACGTTGCATAGGGAGGAAGAAATACGATTATTAGGTTACAAATGCATATAAAGTAAACATAATAATGGAATAGATCTATATGAAAATCATATTGATCCAAAATGAACTTATATAGCTGAAAATACACCACCTGAACAGAAACGTTCGTTTAGTAATGGAAATTTCTTTATTTCGTAATTGGTTATGAAATCATAATTTGGACCTCTCAATACCGCCCATATATTTATTATAATTAATAATTGCCTCGGGCTTCTCGACGGTCTTCCCCCTGCTCGCGACCGCCTTTATCTGGGCATCAAACTCCGATGAAATAATGACATCTTGTTTGTGGCGCCATTTGAAAATGGACACACCCTTAACACTAAATTTCTCTTTTATCTCTCCTTTTTTGAGCTTAGCCCCCACTATATCAGCTGGGTTGCCCTTCCGAGTCTTTCTCAGAGTACCAGTAAGATAGGTACCCTGATCCAGAAGCTCGTGGGCCATGGGGACAGACGTATAAAAGTTGTCAGCGTAAATGGCATGGCCGTGGCCGAGATAGTCATCAACCAAATGTCTGACAACTTTATACAAGTGTCCTTTCCCTCCAACTTGTGGATCCCTTCGCCCAGAGTAGACTAACGTCTTCAGCACAAGACCGTCAGGTTGAGTCAACATATAAATCTTTATTCCATATTTGTGGCGCTTATTAGCGATATCTGGCGAAAGAATAGCCTACCCCTCCAAAGCATCATGGACTCGTCCAAACTTAATTCTTTGAAAGGGGTAGTATATCTCTTTCATCCTCTCAACAAAAAAATTTAACAGAGGCCGAATTTTATACAGCGGATCATGCTCAACGTTCGGGTCTTGTGGTTCTGTGACGAAGTGCAGGCTTCTCAGTATACGGAGAAACGTGTCTCGTGACATCATTGAAGGGAAAGCAGGGGTACTATAGGGGAATATGGACCTCCAATAATGAATGAGCCTCTGATGGAGAGACAAGTTGGCCCATACAAAATAATAACCCCAAAAATTTTTGAAACTGCAAACGACTTGGCCAGACGGTGGTCAGAACACTACTGAAAGCTTGTGAGTGCGGAGGTTCTCCCCACTCCAACCTTCAGGTCTCTAGAACGAATGGAGGGCGGGGCGACGCTCCTCGCAACGTATGCGAGGCCCGCACCAGGGAGTGACTCAGGACCTCGCATAAGCTGCGAGGCTCCGCAGTGAAGGTGTTAATGAATTCCGTCACTAAATAAATGCCTGTTGCCCAGGCGGAAATTGAACTCGTCACTCTTGGTTTACCATGTGAGATTAAAGGCAACGCTTTATCTCACATGGCTAATCTTGTTTATCTGTAATTAGTATTTTATCTTCAATTTAAATAATAAATTTATATCATTCACAAAACTAAAAGCAAAATTTATGAAAAAAACAACAACAATTTAAATAACATATTAAAATTGAAAATTTAAGTCAATATAAAGTATAAACCAATAATATTGATCGAAGTGTACAATATTTGATAACTAAATATTGATTTAAAACATATCTAGTTATCAAATATTGTACACTTCGATCAATATTATTGGTTTATACTTTATATTGACTTAAATTTTCAATTTTAATATGTTATGTTAAATATTGATTTAAAACATATCTAACCTAGAGTGGCGAGTTCGATTCTCGCCTGGGCAAAGGAAATTATTTAGTGACGAAATTCATTAAATAACGTCCTAAAATCCCACCCTGGCTAGAAAAGGGTGGTAACCTGTAGATAACCCGTCCCAATTAGCCTGAGTTGCAAAAAGTGGACGTTAATAAATAATAATAATAAAACATATCTTAAACAAAAATGTTCATAAATGAATTATTTAAAAAAATAAATAATACTAGTGGTTTGATTTGAAATGTAAATAAATCATTCAAAAGAGGACAGGCCAAATATGAGCAATTCCCACCACTCCAAACAATAAGTAAGAATACGCAAGTGCGTTGAAAATGGCGGGTTCGATTGCCACCCTGGGCATAAGAAATTTACTTAGTCGGACTCATTAAATATATACCTTAGTCCCACCCTGGCTAAAAAAGGGCAGTTCCTTATAGATAACCCGTCCCAATTAACCAAAGTAGCATAAAGTGGACGTAAATAAATTAAAAAAAGTTCGAGTTAAAGCTTTAGCCTTAATCTCAAATGGTAAGCCTAGAGTGGCGATTTCGATTCGCGCCTGGGCAACAGGCATTTATTTAGTGACGGAATTCATTAAATAAAATCCTTAGTCCCTCCCTGGCTAATAAAGGGTGGTAACCTGTAGATAACCCGTCCCAACTTAGTTGCAAAAAGTGGACGTTAATATAAACAAATAAATAAAAGTGTGTTGAATCTCAGTTGGGAACTCCTTGGCATTGGGGTTGTGTTCGGGAAGTCTCATCTCAGATCCGTCAGCATCGAAAGTGTTGTGGGAAAAGTGAATTGAGTATAGACCCCATCCCCTCCCTTCTCACGGTAAATTGGGGCCCCTGGAGAAAACTCAACCCAGGGCCTCCTTGGTTAACAGTGATTATATCTAGAATTGATCACTCTCTCGTAACTCGAAACTCGTTTGCTCTGGAGCGCTAAAGATCTCAAAGGCCTATTACTCCACCAGGAAAATATATATATTCACATACACACACATGCGCGCACACCCATACTTATACATGTACTTGATACACACACATACACTACACATTAGATATGGAATAAGTGGGAATTAAAGCATTTATGTCTACAATATCTGTGATTTGTATATAATTGAGATAATGATGGTTTCCTGCCAAAATATAAAGATTGGATTAAAGTAAACATTATTTGATCAATTAAATAAATTAATGTCTTTTAATTTAAGCATGACACACCTATTTGACGATTTTATTATCTTTCAGGTGTTCAAGTAGTACATGACTAGATTGCCATTTTCGTTTGATCACTACTAGACTCGTATTTAAACTTTTCATGTAAAACTAAAGATTAAGTTTGTTAAAAATGTTAATATATTTCTAGCAAAACCAATGACAACATACAGCGATTACTGAAATTGGCTCATGAAGAAGGGGCTTAAGATAGGAAATAATTCCTTGTTAGGTGTGTCAAAAATATTTATAACTGAACTTGTTTTAACTTTAATTTTCTTCAGCTATTGTTTTATGCCTGTTTTGTCTAACTATTAAGCTAGTCATTTATATTTTTTTGGTGTTAGCCTTCAGTAACTCATCTAATTTTCTTTTTGAGAACTAAAATCACTAATCATACCACGAACAGCTTACATTCTAATTCCTGTTTATTATGGAATCTTACTATGAAAGAAATATAGAATAAATGGTGAGATGAGATAAATATGATATTCCACTAAGATGGAAATCTGCTTAGTCTACACAGCTCCTCATAATGATTTGAAAATTGAGCACTTCTTGATGCTGATACCTCATAACCCTATAGGCCACTTAAGTACCAGAAGTTAACTAATATCCTGCACTACATTTCTTTTTTTTTTCTTGAAATATCCTCTTTTTTATTATCTAATAGGTAGGATTGGGGGACATTTTTAATAAATTGCATAAATAGAACAATCTCAATAGGTGATTTCCTTTGAGAGAAATCCGCTAAAATTGTGACATATGACAATGGCAAGATTTTAAGGGTTCTCTCTCCAGACAAGAAACCCTAAAAATGAATTATTTTAACATATATACAACTTTATGTAGCAGACAGATTAATTTTGTATAATATGAACAAAGTGATATAAAAATCGTATAATATGTGAATTAGCAGATTTTCTTCAGCATGTCGTCATTGGAACACTTTCATTAATCCCTTAAAGTTATCTGAACATTATTTGCTGGGCAACTATGACCGAGTGGCTAATACAATTGCAAATTCTTGGTATATAATATTGTAATTTTTTTCTGTTTATACGTTTTTGAATTTGGTCACTTCTCATTGTGTAAGTCAAATAACATCTGTAGATTTTAAGACTGACAAATGATTTTTAATTACACAAATAATTTGCATTAATAATAATAAGAATCTAATTATTAGATAACTTAAGACCCCACTTACACCAAGGTTATTTGTTCTTTTAAGTAATCCTTTTATTAATAATAAAGCAAAATACAAATAAGGTTATTAATAGTACTTATTGGTATTAATAGTGTCATCAAAATCTGGGGAAGTGGGTGTTAAAATTTTATATTTATTTTTTGATATTGAAATATACATATATTTCATTATAGGTTAAATTTTTAGTATGGATCAATGAACTTGTTTCTTTGGGAAATTAATATTAAAAACAAAATTAGCCAGTAGCAATAATAAAGTAGTAGCCTGTTAGTTTAAACTGCTGAGTAGAATTCAGGATATTGTAGAGATATTGTTCTCTTTTAGAGTAATATATATATTTGTATGTATTTTTGGACTTTTATGGTCTTATTGCTAGTTTTATAGTATTTTAATAGTAAAGCTATAATGGTGTTTTTCCTGTAGAATAACCACCAGAATTATAGAATGCATTTTATTATTAGAGTGTAAGTTCTTACTAGCAGTAGAAAAAAAAAATTAGGCAATGCTATGACTAGAAATATTTGTTGGGAGAAACTTCCAATCTACTTTACTTCAAGAAATCATAATTTAATAAATAATGTTTGTCTTATAAGATCTTTTGGAAATTTATTTAGTTATTCCTAAGTTGTCATACTTCACTCCAAACTAATGAATTGGATTTATTTGTAAAAAAAAAATTATTTGATAAAATTAGATGGAAGCTTCAGCTTTTACACTTAGAATATTTGCAAGTAGAGTTTTAGGTTATGTGTAATTGAGTGAATTATAATAGAGGATATGATGAAAAAATGCATTTGAATAGTTTTAATTCAAATGGTGCCGGTTTTGCGGGTTGATGACGATAGGGCTGCTATTGGTTGGTTCGTGAGTAAACACCTAAGTGAGTACAACACGCTCTCTCTGTAGTCAGTGTTTTGTTTTGACACAATCGCGCAGCTCAATTGTCACGTGGTTTCTTTTCTCGGCCACCCACGTTTCGGATTTGTGGGTAAACAAATCGCAGGTTCCTCCTTTGAGCTGCTGCTTTCCAAAGTGAGGAGGGACGTGGGTTTCTAGTTTTGAAAACTATAACCCCGTCTTAGTAATATCCATGTCACGTTCGCAAGAGAGCGATGCATGGGCCCTTTTGGCACTCAAATCGGCTCCTGCCAGCCCCTCCAAAATCCAATGGAGCCCGGAGAGTAAAGGGACAGCTATTGCTAAACTTGAGGGCCGGGAGTTCGAATATATGGTTAGACAAAAAAGGATTATTATAGGCAGGAATAGTTCACGTGGCGAAGTAGATGTAAATATGGGACATTCTAGTTTTATCTCTCGAAGACATTTAGAATTATATTTTGAACATCCGCATTTTTTTATGGTGTGTAATGGAAAAAATGGTGTTTTTGTGGATGGTGTATTCCAAAGAAAAGGAGCTCCATCGATTCAGTTACCAAAAACGTAAGTAAACAAATTATAATAAAGTAAGAATACTTGGGAGTGGGTAGGGTCATGTTTATAACAAGCTTGTTTACCAACTTGAAGGCCATGAACCATAAGGCAGCTAGGAGAATTATTTACCCAAAACTAGCACTATTTTTTCAAAGCCCACAATAAAATTTGGGTAATATTAAAAATAAAATGTAGAGTACACATTTTTTGACATTCTTTTCACTTCACACTGTGTTGAATAATTTTGCCAGAAACTTTGTTATTGTTTATTTATTTTTTTAAATGTTTAATTCAAAAATTGTATTATTATTTCGATTTTCTCTCTGGGTTTTAAGGATTCTGTCAATTTATTGATACTTTATTATGAATTACACTTGTTATTTATCATGGGTACCTCTCAGCAAGTACATATGTGTATAGTCACTTTCCATTCTTGTCTTTTTATTTATGGCATGAAGTAAAATCAGCACTTGGCACTGTTCTTCAAAACTTGAATGAACCCAAATATTTATTTCTTTAACCTTTAGTAATTGACTATTTGAATTACAATGATGTTAAAGATCATACAAATAGTTAGCACTTAGTAATTTTTTAAGGGACATAATGCGTGAATAGAAATTTTCTTTCTTGGCTTTTTGTTCAAATGAAGGTATTGAGTTATCAATATAATTTAAGATTTGATTGCTTGAAAATTAATTTTTAAGCTTTTACACTTTTTTTCTCATGTTTAGAGGTATAATTTACTTGCCTAAGTAAATAATTCCTTAAGTTAAACTATGAAATGTAAAGTTTTTCCTCCAAATTTGTTGGCTTCTCATTTACTCGTTTGTATTTTCTTTTATTTTTTGCTATGTCAATCACATTATATGGCATTGACTGTTCACCAATTTATTTATTGACCTTATTCTTATCCTGTTAAATAGCTTTACAGCTGGTAGCTTCTAATCAATAATTTCATTGAATAATTTATATTTATGCATAGTTACAATGTGCAAAATAGTAGTTGTATTGTATCACTTAGGTATTAACTAATATGTTTTGGAACTTTTTTTTTAACCTTGTTTTGAAGCCAAGTTCCTTTTACCTTTATCACTCTTATCATTTATTTCTGATTGAAGTTATTTTCTTCCTCAGCAATCAGATGTTGCATAAGTCAGACAAACTCTTATAGCTAA
Source organism: Riptortus pedestris (assembly GCA_019009955.1). Taxonomy (NCBI): domain Eukaryota; kingdom Metazoa; phylum Arthropoda; class Insecta; order Hemiptera; family Alydidae; genus Riptortus; species Riptortus pedestris. Next base: position 166,415,811 of record CM032229.1, on the reverse strand, counting down.
TATAAAATAAATTCTCTATACAAAACTATAAAGACTTATACAATTTTCATCTGTATCATATAAGTATAAATATATGTTGATCGGTTAGATAACTATTAATTTTCTTTTAAGAATTATCTATTGGAGATGTCTTATTAATTGAATGATTTAAAATTAAGTTTTATCATTCTTCATAAAAATAATAAGCTTAGCAAATTTTTGAAAATGCTATGTAGAACAAAGGAATATGCTACACAAAATTTTTTGAAGTAATAAGGTAGTTTTAAAGGATAATGAATTATAACAAAAAATATTTTATTTACAAGCAATTTAATTTAATTATAGAAATAGCAATGTATTTTTACATACTTAAATTTTTTAATCAAAGTATTGGTTAAAAAGTAATAGAAAATCAATTTGAATGGTCGTGAAGACATTCCCTTATTTTTTTTTTTTTAATATTCCTCATCCTATTTTAAAAATTATATACTATTTCCAACTCTCTTGAATTTTGTAGAATTTTTATTTTATTTGTATAATATGGTCTCAAAGCTTTAAAAAGAGCAATTTTTTTTTGTTTCAAGGTTTCTAATGAATGTTCTATTTTTTTAATATGCATTTATAAATGTTTGATTATATTGGGTGTGTGCATTCATGGTACAGTGTTATACTAATGTTTACATTGATAATCTTGATTATTCCAAGCACTCATTTCTTACTACTCACTTTCCACAAAAACATTTTAATGCGTAAATTTCTTATATTCATTTTTACAAAAGGGATTTAAACTAAATTTCTTGTAGCATTAGTGTTTGGTGAAAAGTACATTGTTCAAACATTTTTATTTTTTGTTCTTTCTACCAGGACCTCTGTGACCTTTATGGGTTGTTTTTCTGTTTATCTGTGACAGCTAGCTTTCTTGCAATTGCTTTTTTTCATCTTGTTGTGGATCTCATTAGAAACTTCCTGAACTTTATTATTATTTTTTCTCTATTTAAGAGAGAAATGCATAGTTGTCATTTGGGCACAGATAAAATTATTAATGTCTTTCATACTGAACTCTTTTGGAAATTTCTATATCTAAATTGTTTTAAACAACATTTTTGAATGATGGACATCACAAAAAAAATCCTTGTCTACTTGGCTGTCTGTTGTTTGTTAACAACTTAAGGGAACTTTTGTATTTGTGAGTGAACAGTCGTACTAGAGAGGGGGTTCATTTTGAAGTGGAATCAAGTTCATCAATATCCAGTTATTATTCGTTTTATCGAATAAATTTAAAGTTGTTTTGATTCTTGAATTTAAAACTTTCCCAGCTTATGGCCACCAAATGGAATTTTTTTCTATATATTTCTATACCTTGGTAGAATTGAGATTTTTTTTTTAAACTGTATTAAAAGGAAATGACTATTCTTAACATGATATGTTTTATAATTTATTACCGTTAATAGGAATGGAGGTTTACTTTGATGTCAAAAAGCACATAGGAATTGAGGAGTAACTCTTAAAGACTTTTGATACTCGGTAATCCTAAATAAAGAGTAAAATAGTATTTGTACTAATTTATAGTCTCACCTTTGAATCAACAAAGTCTAAGTCTACAAGGTCTATTGTATGTTTGTATGTATCCATATCTGGATTTTCTTCATGCTAATTTCCAACATTTATACTCTATTCAACAAGTTTAGGATTTATTACCTGTTATTTTGATAATATGGTGAACTTCTGCCTGGGTTTTTGAGAAATCATATACCATGCACATCAGTTTAATAGCTTCAGCCATATAAAAGATAAATTAAAATTAACCGATACCATATATAATGTATATAAAATAAACTGTATGGATTCCAATAAAAGTTATATAGGGAAGTCATCACAATTACTCAAAATATGAATCAGACAACATGTGATAAACATGTTTAAAAACAGTCTGACCACATGTATTCCCTAGCCAACCACACAATTAAATACAACCATAACTTTGATTTTGAAACTGTAAGTATAATAGAAAAAGAAAGAAATATAAGCAAAAGGAGGATAAAAGAGAAGAGGCACATCATAAAAAAAATTGAAAAAAGTGATTAATAAGAAAACAGTAATAAAATACGTGAATTATATATTTTTTAATTTATTAGGAGCTTTAAAGTGATAGTTGATCAATTATAAATTTTTCGTTTACTATATAGACTAGACTTCTTTAGGGATAATCGATATATTTTTATTTCGTGACGTATCGGTATAAATCAGCTGACTTGACCTGCCATGCATTTTAAGCCATTCTCTGACTAGCACAACTAGTGGAAGGTCCAATAGACAGATGTACCCATTGGTTTAATAGCTTTTTTGTAGTAGAATTTTTCCTGATGAGTCATCATATGGACGCGAAACTAGTAGAGTACTAAAAATGATTTTTAAAATAATCATTTGAAGTATTCATTATTTTGTTGACCTATCGCCATAGGTTAGTTAAAAATCAATTTAAGTATTATGAATAGTTAAAGATATATAAGCAAGTATTAGTTGCTCCCTCCCCCCTCCCAAGTACTCTCCTCATGCCGTCAAGTTTAATTCTGTGTCAATATATGCTTAGGAGCAGCTGGTAATCCACTTCTCAATTTCGAATAAACACTGCAGTTTTTCTTCAAATCTGTGCTATATTAAGTCATTCTTTAACTAGATGTTTTCCAAGAAAATGCTAAGTTCAAATATTGGGGCTGCCTTTGCAATGGATTGGATATAGAAGCTTGTGATCATATTTAAACCCATGCCCATTGGATTTTTATGTATAGGGAATTCAAAGAAACATTTTATGGAGCAGCCTTCTTCCCCTCTTCCTGTCATCATAAGAGACAATGGATTAATTAGTTTCAAAGCATTAGTCTTTTTGTAATGAGGGTAAGAAGGAATAAAGTCATCAAGACATTCAGACTTGTGCCTTCTGTTTAAAGGAAAATTTTGATTATCATCTGTAGATTTTTATTACGACTTTTTTGTTGATTAGATGATTTAAAAAAAAACATGTAAGTAGTAAAAAATTTAGATATTTCCTCCATTACTACGTATAAAATGTTTTCTATATATTGGAAAAACCCCTCTAATGTAATGAAATCAAAATGAGTTTATAGTTGGAGAGCTTAAGTAATGAAGCAACTATGTGAAATCTTCAAAGACGTAGTTCAGAAATTCATTGATTGAACTACTGCAGAAAATTAATAAAATTATAGTTTTACACTTTTTAATAAAAACAGCTATATTGGATTTAGAGTGCTATACATTTCAACTAATGACCTTATTAAAATAAACTTTACGTTAATAAATTTTACTTTATTTAATTGTGAAAAAATTACCTATTTAAATTAACATAACCAATCAATGGCAGAATTTAAATGAAAAATATTGTTTGTTTATTAAAATCTTTTTCCTTGACTATTTTGGCATCGACGTGATGTCTCAATATATACGAACATTAAATTAATATGTAGTATATTATTTATTTATATCCCCTTTATGAAAATCAGGCTAATCCGTATGGGTTATCCTACAAGTTACTTTCATTTTCTAGCTAGATAGGCATAATGATTTTAGACAGAGGGTTCATTACTATAAATAAATTTCTTTTGCCCAACTGGGGTCCTCAAACCCACGATTATTAGTTTGAGAAGCATATTAAGACCAATTCCTTAACGTCTTTCTCTTTTTTTTTTTTTTTTTTGCTTAAGTTATTGTTATAAGCCTAATAGTAGACATTTTTCACTGTTCCTTAATGGGTATTTGTAAATAAATGTATCTGCTAAATAGTGTTAAAGCATATATTAACCATGTACTCCTTTCTGATGCAATTGATCAGGGAACATATGTATCTATCATAACTTTCTTCCGACTGAAATTTTGAAAAATATTAAATTAAATTAAATTGACAAATTATTTACAGCAAAAAAAAATCCTCATTGTTTTTTGGTGAATATGTAGTGTAATATATATTTCAATGACATTAGGCCTTACTTTATAGTGCAATATATATATTGAAATGTCATTTGAATTATATGATAAACGGAAATAAGGGATGCCAACTTAAATTTAATAAAATTATAGAGAAGATACTTATTTTTATATTGTTGTCCCTATTCCGTAACAAATGGTGTAAATAAAAATAGACATAATGTTGGCGACTATTATGATAGCTCCTAAATTATTTTTCTAAGGTAATATCATGTACAGTTTTAGTTATTCTACTTAAAAATTTCACATTATTTAAAATTGGTTACCTGTGGTTACGTAAATCTATGTATTGAGAGCTAGCTGCTTTTGCCTTTCCCTATATTTTTTATCCTCGAGCTGGAGTCCTGAATGCCAGTATAAAAAATAGCTATAATTACTTAAGATATAATTTGAAGAAGCTATTAATGGGACAGTTGAAATACATCTCTCATAATTATTGCTAGGTTTTTACCTTACCTGAACCCATTTTGACGAGTTTTGGCGAGATGGCTGAATATATCTCCCATAACTCAAAAACAGCTAGTCTTAGAATATTTTGGGTAGTTGTTATATTTGCTTAAATATCTCCCCATTTGATGGAAATCAAATTGGGGGGGGGGATTTTGGGGGAACGATGATAAAAAAATTCTCCTTACGTATTGGAAATACGAAAAATTTGTTTGCAGCCTTTTTTGTTTATCATGAACAGATCTATAAGTCATTTTTATGACATTTTTCGATCCAATGCATTGGAATGGAGATATATCACTTTCAGTTATTTTATTAATATATATGTATATATATATATATATATATATATATATATATATATATGTGTGTGTGTATATTACTATAATTTTAAATGTTATTTATTTATTAACATGCTATTATAACAAATTGGATATAAGTTGATAGAAGTAAAATGAAATTATACTGGTGATCAGGAATCCTGGCCCTTGTTGCCAAATGCAGTATGCCTTGATTTCTGAAGGGGAGGAGGCCTTGCAACTAGGATGATGCACTTAATATAATTGCAATAGAACTTTTAATACATTACTTTGAGACTTAACTGATAACTCTAAGCCCTAAGAAGACAAGGTAGGAATTCAAACTGAAGTAAATTATCTTGGCACTGAATTCAGTTGACTTTGAGAGGGTTGGTCCCTGGGCTTCACCTAAGGCCAGGGATGGTATGGGGGAGGGGATGGATTGGCCAATCAGCTCTGCTTAGCAACAACAGACAGTAAATTTCTTTAACACAATAAATTTCATTGTTTAATCTAGTAAGTTTTGGAGGTGTTAGAAGACTGGATATGGAATATCACTTTTTTCTGCCAACTCGAAAAATTAAAACGTTTAACTCTCAATAAATTTAAATGTACCAAATTTAACTAGTAACTTACTTTCCAATTTTGAAATATATTTTATTTTACTTAGTTTAATTTATAGATTTGTTTCATATTATATCTTAAATAGAAGAAAGTTTATTTAATGAATAAATCTTTCAGAGTAATCACCTTCATAGTGTACCTACTGTGCATGTGATCGTCTATGTACGTGTGTATTGAAACTTCAACCTACTTACAGAGATTACTTTTAACACTTAAACAATTGTACTAATGGTGAAAAAATTCTTAAACACTCTGTTATGGAAATATTTTATTGATATCGTCACTTAAAATTATTGTCATTCCATAACCTTTTCCATATCTGTACTCATCTTCTAAACAGTACTTATGTAAACACACATATTCATTATTCCTTTATTCCCTATCTGTTGAATACTTGTCAGATCTTCCATGGAAGTTGAAGTCATATTGGCACCTATTAACTGTAATGACCTTGTCTAGACTCACATTGCACCTCATAAGAAGGGTCATGAACCAAAACAAGGACTCTCAATCTGGACTATTAGTTGAGCGTGCGAATAAAATCAAAACAAAATCTTAGATCTCTAAAAGTGTTTGAATAAATGTACATGGGAAAATCTTCCCTTGTTACTGCTTTATTTGATTATATTTTCTTATGTTATTAATCAAGACGATCCATTTTAGCCAATGCATATATGTACTTTTAACTGAGCATGGTAGTTTAAAATTAACTCAGGTTGGAGCCCATCAGGTAAACTATGAAAAAGTGATAGCATGTGAGCCATGTTGCAATTATTTTCAGAAAAATATAAAGTGAAGCACTGAAAGTTCAATGGATTGTCATTTGGGGCGATCAAGATGTCATACATGCGTCCTCAGGGACAATTCTAAAGGAATATGAGATAAATAATGTAAGCGAATTCTATTTACATTACATATTGAAGGTTCCATAAGGGTTGTGAATTTCCACTTTTTTAAATAATAAACTTAATTCAAGCTACTCTATTTGCTGAACAAAGTAAAAATAAGATCAAATTGTTTCTGAGAGAAGAGAGAGAGAGAGATCTATATGGGCTAAATTTCTAAAATATTTAGCAAAGTATTTCCTTCTTCAATCTCAAAGAATAGCTCTACATCTCACTTTCAGAGTCTGAGCAGTTACCCGTTGACTGGGAAATTTAACCCTAGTAAAGGCCTTCCTGGAAACATATACTTAACTCCAAAAGAGAGAGGGTTTGGAAGAATCTTTGAAGCCAATAAAAAGAATTGTAGTTGAAAAATGGCATAGGGGGTGGGGTTCATCTTAATTAGAATGATTTGCCTACTATTTCTCCCCAATTATTGTTTCAAGATTGGATATAATGTGGTTGGGGACATATTTCTGAACTAATTAATTTATCTCTAGTCAAAGACATATCAATGCCAAACTGAACAGCTTTAAACAAAAGGAAGACCCAACTTCTACATTGATAAAAATACAAAGGCACTCTTCGTATTTATGTACAACGGCCATTATAGAACACTACCAGGTTGAGACTTGCAGGAGAGTATTCATTATTGGAATGGTTGCACCATCAGCCCTTGAAGAATTAGTTAGGGATAAAGGAATTTTCAACACACTAAAGATGTTTGAAAAAACTCTTAAGAGAGAAGCAAACGTCATTGGATAGAATTAGTATTTTACTTAGCATACCAATATTATTTTGAAAGATAACATTTTATATGTTTTATATTAACAGACATTGCACTAATTCTGTCCAATTTGTATTTAAGTTTTAATACAGATTAATATTAGGTTAAATAGGAATAATGCTTACTACAACAAGTTGTGTTGAGCAATATTTATTAATGTAATAAATATATTAAACAGTTATTGGATTCCTATTGATTAGAGGCAACGAGAAAAAAATTAAAATTTCCATAGAAAAAATTAATTTTTATTATAAATGTTTCCTATCAGGGGTTTTCATTATTTGTTGACAATATTTTATAGCCTTATTTTCTATATGGGTTGATATAATTAAATGAAATCAATACTTTTCTTAGTCTTTATGGACACTATCTACTTGGCAAATTACATCAAATCTATGCAGGGGCTCTGTAAACTAAGCAGATTTCCCTCATGAAATGCATACTGGTGATTTCATCTCACCATCTTTCTCCATTTCTCCCATGGTCACAGTATTATTTAAATAGGAATTGAAATGTTAAGTTGGACAAGAGATAGTCAGTTACTCTATTCCCTAAAGCGAACATCAGATGATTAGAAAGGGGGGTTTACTGAAGACTGAAAACAAATAAAATACAAACACAATACTATTTGTATATATATATATAAAAAAAAAAAAGCTTGCTTTAATGAAGTCACGGAAAAAAAAATGCATGAAACAACAACTCTAAAGCATTAAGTGTTTAACAAGATTGGTTCTATTACGTTTTTTTAGTTGTCTAACATTCTTAGTTACCATAACTAAGACTTTTCTTCTCTCCCCCCTCTTCCTAGTCTGATTTTAGTCATTAAGTGTATATGATCTTTAGTGCTGAATGAAATGATAAATATTAGGTATGGTATTTAATTTATGGTGGTTAATAAACATTTTCGAGTCTATAACATTAAATGTTAATTGATGACATCACACATAACATATTTGCACATGTCTCTCATTGTAAAGATCTGTTAAAGCAATATTTGGTGGTTACAGTGTGGAGATAATTTGAATATTGTATTTTACCCCTATAAAGCCCCCTCTGCCTTATCCAAATGCAACCATGAAAAAATTTTATCTTTAGCTTTATATGAATCGTTTAAATATGAGTATGTTGTAGATACAAGGAAATATTGAACTCCCTAGAAATTATAATCTTTGTTGATGATGTCATCGTACATATTTGTATATATCTTACATAGCGAAGGTTCAATGAACACCATATTTGATATTTAAGTTAGGAATAAAATGTTTCATAACATGTCAGCTTATTGCTAATATGACACATGTAGTAGTGGGGATTTACTGGTTAATATTCTAGATAGAGAAAAAAATGTGTGTAACAACCTGCTGAACATTGGTTAGTTGCTTTTTAAATGATAGTAAAGTTCAGTTGGGTATCAGCTAAAGAACTACTCAACCAGTCAATTAGATGAGTGAATTAGAGTATTGACAGTTTCTGACACTTTTCAACAACTCCTCTATATCAGGCATGCAAAAAATCACCTCAGACGTCTCATTTCTGAAACATTACACATCAACATGTACCCCAATAGCATCAATTATAAAAAGGACAAACAAAAAATATCTCCACATTTTAAAAATATCACAGTCTTTAAGATCTATGACCTCTATTCTCTTGGTTTTTTTGTTCTCCCCTAATTTTATATGTGAATACACACATAAACATGACAGTCTGAATTCAGATTGCCGACAAAAGCTTCATTGTACTATTCAATACTTGACTGGGTGATCAAGGGTTAGTGCACCAGTTTGCTACAAGTGTGCGCTGGTGTCACACTGGTAGTGAGTAAACCATACTCTCATGGGGAGACTTTGACTCTCCTAGATCCTATTAACTTGTAAACTAAACTACCCGCTAGTGATCTGACCAAAGCATTAAGCAATTTCCCATAAGGGAAATCAGCTATTGAGGTCGTACTCATGACGCGAGTTTTGAAAAATTTCTTCAAATGTCCATCAATCCTACCCAGGAGATGACGAAAATGAGGTCTGTTCAAAATTATATATATATATATATATATATATATATATATATATATATATGTCTGTTAACGCTCTAGCGGTCGCAATTTTTGTTTGATCGTTACCAAATTCTGAATTTAATCGTTTTATGTAAAAAGAAAGATCAAGTTCGTTTAATGGCTGAAATCGGACCAGCGGGGGGGGGGGGGGTTTGAAAATTTAAAATATCTCCGTTATTTAGCGTAGGATCGAAAAATTGTATAGAATCAATCTTATTGCAAATTAAATTTACTATAAATAATCTCCCTAAACATTTATTATGTATCTTGAATATTAACCGAGATATTTGCATTTGTATTGTGTGTGTGGTCAGCAGGAGTTGGCTATGTTCAGGACTGTCCGCCGAAAGCTAGGGCGGCCGTTTTCGTAACTGTTCGTCCCTTGTGAATTGGTTTAGAGATTCCTTATTAATACTTTTGTTATTAGGCAGATTTCTCTATTGTAAAACTTCACGTGGGAAATCTGCTTAGTTTAAGCAACCCCTGCATGATGGACTTTTCTTTTTTTTACATATGACTGTCTATCTAATTTTTTTTGGCAGTCTTGGCTGTTCATAGGCTTTTTGAGCAAGGGGTTTTGTAATTTATATTATATAATTACATAACACATTTTTGTATAGTTGGTCTCTTTTCATTTCATTATATTTACTCATGTTTTTTTGATTCCTTCTTTATAGAATATATGTTTACATATATGTGTGTACATGGATGGTCATGATTGTGGGCGTGTACATGGATAGATTTTTACTCGGGATAAGGTTTTGAATTCTAAAAACAATAAAAAAATTCACAGATTGTAAGAAATTAAAAATATTGAATAATTATTGATTAAAACAATTTTCTTCCTTATATTTATAAAAGACTAGCTCAGATACCCGGCTTCACCCGGGATTAGATTTGAGGCTGGATCGTGATGGTATTTTTTTGGCAAGGCTTTATTTTGCACAATATTTTTACATTCACCCGTCCCACTGTTTAGGGTTAATACCTGTTGTTTTCATTTGTTAATAATAAAATAAATGTTTTATGTAAGTATTCACTTTCCTCCAAATTGTCATATTTCCCGTCTCCTGTGCAATATGCATAGATTTCAGTTATTAAGGAAAAAATATTAACATTGACTTGAATTAACTTTTCCAGGTGAGGTACCTTATAGTTCAAATTGGAATGAATTGTTGAACATATCAATATTTCTACGAAAATTACTTGCTACACACATTGTTCCTGGAGAAATGTATAAAACAAAAGTTAATCTAAATAACAAAGTAAACAACTTTTGTTATGTGCTTGTTTGCCGAAAAACAAATAGACAATGAAATATCGCGAATTTTTAATTCAGGCCTCTCTTATAACCACCACTCCTGTTCTAACCTAAAAAATTTTAATATAGCTTATAATCATGGAAGAATTAATGCTAATTGACATACCGAGTTTTTTTAAGTTCGGTTTAATCGTTAGCGCCCAATGAAAAGCGACTCCCGCTTTAGTTTATAGTGTATATCTCGTTTATACTTTATTATAAGACAAAAATGAATATGACGAAAGTTACTCTAAATAAAAAAATAAACAACTTTTATTATTTTGGTATTTGCCGAAAACGAATAGAAAACGAAATACCGCTATTTTTAAATTCAGGCCTCCCTTACAACCCCCACTCCTCCCCGTCCCTATAAATCTAGGTATGTTATAATGAAAGCGTTAGTGCTAATACACATACAGAGTTTTATTTATTTCGGTTGGGTCTTTTGTCCCAAATAAAATTGTTCACTTCCGCTATAGGTTTTAGCGTATATCTTGTTTATAATTCGGTATACGAAAAAAGTGCATATAACAAAAGTTACTCTAAATAACAAAATAAACAACTTTTGTTATGTGCATATTTGCTGAAAAAGCAATAGGAAACGAAATATCACTATTTTTAAATTCAGGCCTTCCTTACAACCCCCACTCCTGCCCGTCCCTAGAAATGTAAGTATGGCTTATTATAAGGAAATCGTTAGTATTAATTCACATAGCGAGTTTGGTTTAGTTCGGTTGAGTCTTTTGTGCCAAATAAAATTGTGGACTCCCGCTTTAGTTTTTAGCGTATAACTCATTTATACTTCCGTATAAGGCAAAAGTGTATATAACAAAAGTTACTCTAAATTACAAAATAAACAACTTTTGTTATGTGCATATTTGCTGAAAAAGCAATAGGAAACAAAATATCGCTATTTTTAATTTCAGGCCTCCCTTATAACCCCCACTCCTGTTCGTCTGAGAGAATATTAATATAGCCTAAAGTCTAAGTTGGGCTAGTAGTAATATACATACCAAGTTTCATAAAATTCGGTTCAGCCGTTTATGCGTGAAAAGGTAACAAACAAACAAACAAACAGACACCAAAGAAACAAAATGCAGTTATGGTGTCTATGACATGTGAAACGAAAAGTTATCGTGAAATTTCGCGAAAAAAATCAATGTAGAGACAGAGGTTACAATTTTATATATATATATATATATATATATATATATATATATATATATATATATATAGATAACTCTTGTAACAGGGGTTACCATTACTTTATTGACCTTATATACATGCATGTATGTGCACGCCTAAATGTGGCACAAAATATAACTGGATTGCACACATATCTATCACAAACATCTCTTTTAAAGCACATGTCAGATATCTGTTCCTTCTATTCTTGTTTTCAATATTCTGTTCATTTTTCACAGTAAAAAAAAGTAAAATATGCTATATGCAATCAAAACCATTTATACAAAGTATTTACCTTCTTTTTCTTAACACTTTTCCCATGTTTGCAAGCTTATATTTGATGGTATACTAAAAAGAGTGAGCTAATCAATATAAACGAAAGAAGGGAGGATTAATAACTGTTTATTATAATAACTAAACTTGTTGGTAGTGAACAAAATGAAGCTGCCTAATCCTCTTAAATTAATTTGGATAGTTCTTGTGAAATCCCCCGATAGAATATCATAACCATCCTAAGCCAAAAAGCCTAACTGTTTTTGTAATAATAAATATCCTGTTTTCTTTGTAAAATGTTCTCCATTCGCCGAATTACTTTCAATTCTCTTTATTTGATTCTCTATTAATAGATCCTTCTTTTGAAATATTCGTAATTATATTGTTTTGTAAATTTACACAAGCTATACAACGACATAATGTTTATCCATGTTAAACAGTGACATCAATTGTGTTAAGTAGGTATTAATTGTGCCAAACTACAATATCCTATCATGAACACTCCAAGTGCTTATGCTGAATGAATTAATCATAGCTATATGTGTAAATGTGTGTGTATATATATATATATATATATATATATATATATATATATATATATATATATATATATATATATATATATATACTAGCTCAGATCCCCGGCTTCCCCGGGAATTGATTTGAGGCTGGATGATGATGGTATTTTTTTGGCAAGGCTTTACATCGCACAATATTTTGACATTTACCCATCCCAGTGTTTAGGGTTAATACCCGTTGTTGGCATTTGTTAATAATAAAATTAATTTTTTAGTATGTCTTCACTATCCTCCAAATTGTCATATTTCCGGTCTCCTGTGCATTATGCATAGATTTCAGTTATTAAGGACAAAACATTAACATAGATTTAAATTAATTTTGCCAGGTGATGTTCATCATAGCTCAAATTGGAATGACTTGTTGAGCTTATCAATATTTCTACGCAAATTACTTTCTCCACACATTGTTCCTGGGGAAATGTATAAAACAAAAGTTAATCTTAATAACAAAGTAAACAACTTTTGTTATGTGCATGTTTGTTGAAAAATCAATAGGAAACGAAATATCGCGAATTTTTATTTCAGGTCTACTTTATAAGCCCCACTCCCGTTCTAACCTATAAAATTTTAATATAGCTTATAATCATGGAAGAATTAATGCTAATTGACATACCGAGTTTTTTAAAGTTCGGTTTAATCGTTAGCGCCCAATGAAATAGCTGACTCCCGCTTTAGTTTATAGTGTATTATATATATATATATATATATATATATATATATATATATATATATATATATATATATATATAAAGAGGTTACAATTATTATACAATTATATATATATATATATATATATATATATATATATATATATATATATTTATAATTGTATAATAATTGTAACCTCTTTCTGTACATTGATTTTTTTCGCAAAATTTCACGATAACTTTTCGTTTCACATGTTATAGACACCATAACTGGATTTTGTTTCTTTCGTGTCTGTTTGTTTGTTTGTTTATTTTTTACCTTTTCACGCATGAAAGGCTAAACCGAATTTTATGAAACTTGGTATGTATATTACTACTAGCCCAACTTAGACTTTAGGCTATATTAATATTCTCTGAGACGAAGAGGAGTGAGGGTTATAAGGGAGGCCTGAAATTAAAATTAGGGATATTTCGTTTCCTATTGGTTTTACGGCAAATATGAACAGAATAAAATTTGTTTATTTTGTTATTTAGAGTAACTTTTCCTATATACACTTTCGTCGTATACTGAAGTATGAAGGAGTTATACGCCAAAAATTATAACGGGAGTCAACAAGTTTATTTGGCACAAAAGACTCAACCGAACTAAATAAAACTCGGTACGCGTATTAGCACTAACGTCTTCATTATAAAAAGCCAGACAAACATTTCTAGGGACAGGCTGGAGTGGGGATTGTAAGGGATGCCTGAAATTAAAAATAGTAATATGTTGCTATTGGTTTTTCGGAAAATGTGCATACGACAAAAGTTGTTTATTTTTTTATTTGAAGTAACTTTTGTAAAACTCACTTGGTTTATAACAATGTATAAATAAGATTAAACTAAAGCGGGAGCCAACTTTTTTATTGGGCACTAACGGTAGAACCGAATTTAACAAAACTCGGTATGAAAATTTGCATTCATTTTTCCAAGATTATAAGCTATATTAAATTTTTTCGGTTCAAACAGGAGTGGGGGTTATAAGGGAGGCCTGAAATTAAAAATAGCGATATTTCGTTTCGCATTGATTTTTCGGTAAATATGCACATAACAAAAGTTGTTTAGTTTGTTATTTAGAGTAACTTTTGTTATGTACACTTTTGTCGTATACATAAGTTTAAATGTGTTATTCGCTAAATACTATAACGGGAGTCAACAATTTTATTTGGTACAAAAGACTCAACCGAGTTAAACAAAACTCGGTATGTGTATTAGCACTAATGCCTTCATTATAATAAGCCGTACGAACATTTCTAGGGACGGGCAGGAGTGGGCGTTGTAAGGGAGGTCTGAAATTAAAAATAGCAATATTTCGTTTGCTATTGGTTTTTCGGCAGATACACTAAAATCTGATCAGACAAAAATTGTTTATTCTGTTATTAAGAGTAACTTATTTTATATTCACCTTTACCGTATGACAAATTTTTGACTTTTAACGAAGTATAAATGAGATGTACACCAAAAACTAAAGAGGGAGCCAACTATTTTATTAGGCACTAATGGTTGAACCGAATTTAACAAAACTCGGTATGTGAATTAGCATTAATTCATCCATGATTATAAGCTATATTAAAATTTATAGGTTCAAACGGGAGTGGGGGTTATAAGGGAGGCCTGAAATGAAAAATTGCGATATTCCGTTTCCCATTGGTTTTTCAACGGATGCACGTAACATACGTTGCTTATTTAAAGTAACTTTTGTTATATATACTTTTCGTATGTGGAAATATAAACAAGATATACGTTAAAACCTATACCTAGCAGAAGTCAACAATTTTATTGGGCGCAAAAACAACTGAATTTTACAAAACTCGGTATGTGAATTAACATCCTCTCCTCCATGAAAATAAGCTATGTTAACATTTATGTGGATGACACAGGGGGGGGGGGTATCCGGGAAGCCTGTTATCTCAGGCACATTACAGAGAAGTTTTTATTTTTTAATTCAAATAAAGGGTTAGAACCGCCAATATAAATAATACTGTTGTCATACCTCTCGGTGGAGACCGTCGTCATTGGCTCAACCATCAGCCAATGACGACGGTCTCCACCGAGAGGTATGACAATAGTATTTTTATTTGTTATTTCGAATAACTTTTGATGTATCCACTTTTGTCGTTTAACAAAGTATAAACGATGTATTCGCTAAAACTATAGCGGGGGGGGGGGGGGTAACCAATTGTATTAGTACTAATTAATGTTTATTTGTTATAGGCATAATAATGTTGTTTTTCAACTTATATGGTAGTTCTATGTATAATTCGTATTAGTGAGGTTATAAATCTCTAGCGGAAGGGAAAGTCGCAGGAGGCCCGCCAACACAGTTAATTGTATTAACTTATTTCCTGTTAAATGCTGGCACTATTGGAATTTCCTTCTACTTGTAACCGACTATTTCTAAACTATGTGTGCTCGGAGTGGGTTTGACAGAAAATATGTGTATTATAGATACTATTTTACTATAATAAATACTATCCATGATCATGATTTGAATTATTCAGGGTGTGTCAAACAGTAGAGAGGGATTGATTGGGAACTCATTTTCATTTACTCTTTTTAATTAAATTTTCTAATCTATAAGTCCCCACAGGTACCCTTATGGAAAAATAATACGCCCAGACAGGAAGTATAATTGTACACATTGAAGCTTTGCTATAAAAATCCCCTCAATAATTTCCCAATCGAAGCCGGGTACCTTAGCTAGTGTATATATATATATATATATATATATCTATATATATATAAAATTGTAACCTCTGTCTGTACATTGATTTTTTTCGCGAAATTTTTCACGATAACTTTTTCGTTTCACATGTCATAGACACCATAACTGCATTTTGTTTTCTTTCGTGTATGTTTGTTTGTTTGTATGTTTGTTTGTTTGTTTGTTTGTGTGTTTGTTGCCTTTTCACGCATAAACGGCTGAACCAAATTTTATGAAACTTGGTATGTATAGTACTACTATTCCAACTTAGACTTTAGGCTATATTAATATCCTCTGAGACGAACAGGAGTGGGGGTTATAAGGGAAGCCTGAAATAAAAAATAGCGATATTTCGTTTCCTATTGGGTTTTCGGCAAATACGCACATAACAAAAGTTATTTATTTTGTTATTTAGAGTAACTTTTGTCATATACACTTTCGTCATATACCGAAGTATAAATGCGTTATACGCTAAACATTATAGCGGGAGGCAACAATTTTATTTGGCACAAAAGCCTGAACCGAACTATACCAAACTCGGTATGTGAGTTAGCACTAACGTCTTCCTTATTATAAGCCATACTAACATTTCTAGGGACGGGCAGGAGTAGGGGTTGTAAGGGAGGCCTAAAATTAAAAATAGTGATATTTCGTTTCCTATTGGGGTTTCGGCAAATATGCACATAAGAAAAGTTGTTTATTTTGTTATTTAGAGTAACTTTTATTATATACACGTTCGTCGTATACCGAAGTGTAAATGCGTTATACGCTGAAAATTATAGCGGGAGTCCACAATATTATTTAGCACAAAAGACTGAACCGAACTAAACCAAACTCGGTATGTGAGTTAGCACTAACATTCTTCCTTATAATAAGCCATACTAACATTTCTAGGGACGGGCAGGAGTAGTGTTTATAAGGGAGGCCTGAAATTAAAAATAGTGAATATCGTTACCTATTGGGGTTTCGCAAATATGCTTATAACAAAAGTTGTTTATTTTGTTATTTAGAAGAAACTTTTGTTACATACACTATCGTCGTATACAGAAGTATAAAGGCGTTATAACGCTAAAAATTATAGTGGGAGTCAACAATTTTTATTTGGCTCGAAAGACTCACCGAACTTAATGAAACTCAGTATGTGTATTAGCACTAACGCCTTTAATTATAATAAGCCAGCATACTAACATTTCTAGGGACGGGCAGGAGTGGGGGTTTATAAGGGAGGACTGATATTAAAAATAGCAGTATTTCGTTTCCTATTGGGGTTTCGGCAAATATGCTTATAACAAAAGTTGTTTATTTTGTTATTTAGAGTAACTTTTGTCATATACACTTTCGTCATATACCGAAGTATAAATGCGTTATACGCTAAAAATTATAGCAGGAGGCAACAATTTTATTAGCCACAAAAGCCTGAACCGAACTATAACAAACTCGGTATGCGAGTTAGCACTAATGTCTTCATTATAATAAGCCATACTAACATTTCTAGGGGCGGGCAGGAGTGGGGGTTATTAGGGAGGCCTGAAATTAAAAGATAGTGATATTTCGTTTCCTATTGGGGTTTCGGCATATATGCACATAAAAAAAGTTGTTAATTTTGTTATTCAGAGAAATTTCCTCAACAATTCTTTTCAATATGAACTACCAGGTACCTCACGTGGAAAAATTAATTCAAATGTATGTTAATATTATGTCCTTAATAATTCAAATCTATGCATAATGCACAGGAAACGGGATATATGATAATATGCAGGACAGTGAAGTCTTACATAAAAAATTAATTTTATTATTAAGAAATCCACAGAAATGACGGGTGTTAACCCTAAACACTGGGACGGGTAAAATGTCAAAATATTGTGCAAAGTAAAGCCTTGCCAAAAAAAATACCTTTTCCATTCCAGCCTCAAATGAATTCCCGAGCGAAGCCGGGTATCTGAGCTAGTATATATATATATATATATATATATATATATATATATATATATATATAATATAATATATAAGAGAGAGAGAGAGAGAGAGAGAGAGAGAGAGAGAGAGAGAGAGAGAGAGAGAGAGAGAGAGAGAGAGAGAGAGTGATATTGGGGTTGGCAAGAAAGTAATTTAGATTTTTAGTGTAAAATAAAACTCAATATTTTCTATAGAAAAAATTTAATTAATCAAATATCTTCCATTCTGTTGATTATTCTGCCATCTTTCTGACAACTTCATGATCCTGTACTCACAAAATTTCTGGTCCTTAACAGCAAAAACCCCAGCCAAGTGCAGTTTGAGGTCATCATTATTACTAAAATGATTACCATTTAAGAAGTTTTGTAAACTTTGAAATAAATGATAATCAGATGGTGTAAGGTCGGGGCTGTATAGGAGATGCAACATCACTTCCCAAGCAAGCTCCAATAGTTTTGCATGTGTTGCTAAAGATGTGTGAGGCCTCACATTGTCGTGATGGAACACACTTTCTTTGGGATTTGCCTATCTCGTCTTTTCTCTTTGATTGCTTCCTCCAATTTCACAAGTTCTTGGCAGTAAACATCTGAGATGATCGATTGGTTGTTTGGAAGCATCTCGAAATACACAACACTTTTGTAATCCCTCCAAATTAACAGCATGATTTTTTTTTTTTTTTTATACAACTCAGCTTTTGATATTTTTTGTGCTGGATCATAATGGACCATGATCTTTTTCGATTAACGTTATTGTAGACGATGCATTTTTTTCGCCAGTGATAATTCGTTTCAAAAAGTGGTAAATTGCATTACTATTGTGTATATTGATATTGCTATTGAAAATACTGATTCAAGTGTTTGGTAAAATTCTTTTAATTCATTTGGAACCCAAATATCGAGCTTCTTAACAAATCCAAGATGTCATATATGAATTTCAATTGTTGTGTGTGATACATTTAACAGTTTACAATCTGTCGCACAGTTATATGACGATTCTATTTAATTATTGCTTTCATTTTGTCATTATTAACTTCAGGTCGACCAGAATATTGGTCATCTTTCAGTAAGAAATCTCCAGAACGAAGTTTTTTAAACCAATTCTGACAAGTGCATTCTGTTAAAAATCATCACCTCACACTTCACATACCTCTTGTGAGCCTCAGCCACTTTCTTGTCTTTATGAAAATTAAAAAGTAAAATGTGTTGAAAATGCATATTTATGCACTCAATGTTAATACTGACCGTAAACTGACAATTGTTTCTATAGCAACATGGTTTTGACTACAAAATCTCAATAGAACAAAATTTTAACATTGACAAAATAATAACGAAACAAACGTAACTCTATCTACTGGTGCAAATCAAAATCACTTTCTTGCCAACCCTCTGATCCCCTTGTCTGATGAAAATTATATATCATATTTAAGTTTGAAAAAGGCACTTCATGGTATACTGACTTATTGCTATTGTAAAACGAGTAGGATACTGAAGGGTGAAAACTAGAAGATGTACAATCTATTTTAATATTAGAGATAGAGAAAAACTGTAAAGAAGAAAAATATTAGGAAATTTGATTTACAATAAGATTGGTTATATAACTAACTGATCCAAATCATAATAGTGGATATTTCAAATTTTTGTTTTTCTGCTTTCTAAACCTCCCTCAACCTGATTTCAGCTGTTAATGAACTTGATCTTTCATTTTATATAAAATGCTTAAATTTCAAGTTTGCTAGAGATTGATAAAAATTTTCAACCACTACAAGGATTACAAAAATATGTATATAACTTTGAATGAACCCCATTTTCATCGTCTCTTGAGGTGTAGGGTCAATGGCCATCTGGAGAAACTGAAGCAGTATTCTGCTTAAAAGATAACACAACAGACTATTAACTAAAATAAATATGAATAAGGTCTTTATTTGTATAAATAATTTGTATAAGCTCTGTATTTTGGTACCTCACAAAATATTTGTTGTGCCTTCATTTTTTACTAATTATTTCCTTGTTATTCATTTTTATTTACTAGATTTTTTGAGCTAGCATCTTAAATGACACACAATGCAAATGACTAAACATCTCCAGCATGCTGTGATTCCTCCTTTGTAATATATGTCACCATATATTTTCTATTTCTAAGTAAAAATCCGATATAGAAGTGGGATTTTTCTGAAGGTTCAAAAATGAAATTACGGACATCTCTCTTAATATTTGAGTTATGTATAAAAAATAATTGTAGACCATCAGTAGTTTAAGAAATTGTTTCTATAACATTTTTTGATCTAGCCTCGTATCAATGGAAATATTTTTAATTTATTAATTCACCCCTCCCCTGGACTGATTTCAGCCGTTAATGAACTTGTTATTTAGTTTTACTTGAGACACTTAATGTATCAAATTTGGTAACGATGAAATAAAAATTGTGACTGCTACTAGAGCGTTACAGACAAATATATATATATATATATATATATATATATATATATATATATATATATATAATAGAATCGGACCTCATTTTAATCATCTTGTAGATTGGATTAAGTAACATTTGAGGAAAATATGCGAAAATCATGTTATGAGTACAACCTCAATAGCTAAATTTGTAGATTCAGTAAACTTTTTATACTGTAAATTAGAAATTAAATGTTTACTGAGTTTAAAAATTATAAATAGATTGAAAAGACAGAAGGTCAGTTCTTTGTACTTGCAAGAACCTCAGTAGACCAATCATTATATATAAATGAGAAAGGTAAAAGTAAAACAAGGGTCCCCTCTGTCATCTTATCACTGTAGGATGTTCGTCCAAGTGGCATTGACAAAAATGAATAATGGACCAAAGATATGTAGATTAACATGAAATCGGTTTATTGCTTCAGATTTTCCAATGTTATTGTATGGTGACAAGGTCTGAAGTAGAAATTATTAGAATACTGTAACTCTTAAATCTTCTTCTTTCAGATTTTTGGTCATATTAGCCCAAAATAAATGCATATAAAACCAAAGTTTTAGTAGAGAAAAGAAATAAAGTATAGATAATATAAATATTAATTAGGAAACATAAAATTGAAAAAGTGAAGCAGTTTTGGAAGCATTATCACTGAAGATTACGATAGTAGACCTAAAGTTAATCAAGGAGTGGCAGTAAGCAATAGCCTTCCTAGACAAAGATTATTTTAAATTACAAGCATATTAATATAGTACTAAAAATATGTTTGCTAATTCAGCATTTGGTGAGTACTGCTTTATTGGAACAATAGTTGGACTCTTTGTATAGAGAATATAATTTATTAGAAGCAATAGAAATGTAAATTTATAAGTTAGACCCAAAGGAAATCAAATTTGGAATTTCTAAATGAGTTAAGTAAAAGTTAGTCTTATTGAGGCCGTGGAGGGAGAAGAGGTGGGTTAAAATTATTGGATTTATTGTAAGTCATCACAGTTTCATAAAAAATGAAAGTATGATTATTGGCATATGGTAAGAAAGTAATTTTTTGAATAAATTAAAACTCTCATGGTTTTTGGTTTCTTTGATAATAGGAAAAGACTTCCTTCTAAACAAACCCAAAGGTTGAAACTAAATAGCACAGCCCTCAGATATTGATGATCCATTTCATAATATTTCAAATTAATTGAAGAAAATCTAATTTATAATTTTATTGCATTTGATATTCCTTTAATAAGTATTTATTGTCAATTTCAGGTGTACACTACGATTTCCAAGCACTACAATTAGGTTAACTTTTCAATCTTTAGTCGATGAATCTGGTCCTCCATTAAACGTTAAACAGAGGGCTCCCTTACCACCTCTTAGGATAAACATTCCTGATCCAGATTCTAATTTTACTAGTCCTTTTCCTTCACCTACTGGTACAATAAGGTAAGTGAAACATTCAGTATATTTTTCCTCAATATTGATCTATTAATTTTTGGATTGTTTATTCCAACATATCATTGTCCACTTTTCAGCATATTACAGTTCTGTTCTTGAATTAAAAAGTGATTGATAGATATCCTGCAATAAGGTATACAAAAATGATGAGAAGGCATTATAATTCTTTGACCTTGTAAGTACCTTGTAAGTAGAACTTATTCCTCATGAAGATGTTAAAAGTAAACCATATGTGTTGGCACCTTGCCAAGCAGTTGTTTATTATTTGGAAGTGCAGATTTTCATATTGCTTTTCTTTGCTGTTTTGATCCTATTCTCAACCAAGATTTGGTATCTCAGATTTTGAGATAAATGTATCCACATTTCTTAAAAATATTTTACACAATTTATTTTGACTTTATAATTGTTGGAAATTATATAATCAGTAAAAGCAGTAATTATGACAAGGAAAATATTTCTTCTCTATTGAAATTAAAATGATACTTGTTTAAAAAGTTACCATTTTCACACGGTCTTTCTGAGACTTCACATTAGTGTCAACAATTTAGTTATATATGTAACATCTTGTCAGCAAGATTTTATTTTGGCCTGTTAAGTCAAAGTACAGTTACAGATTAGCTAAGTAGTACATGGAGAAGATAAGACACCTATTTATAAATATTGTGTGCTTGCTCTATACCAAAATACCAGAAAAACAGCACTTTGTAAGGTGGTAATGCTAAGTGAATGCAATCTTATATCCGGCCTGACCTGTGTTAGGCCTTAGATGTATTTTACTCTTCATTAAAAATAAACATTGTTTTATTTTCTTCATTATTGTCTTAGTTTAACCAAGGTTACACAAAGGAAATAACACTAACTGTTGAAGTCTTCCATGAAAAAAATATATTGTTTGAAATAGAAAACAGAATTCATTTTGCTTCTTTTCTTAAATCCTGCAGTTTTTGTTATTTCTTGTTATTTTCCCGTCCCAAGTAGCCTGAGTTGCATAAAGTGGACGTTAATAATAATAATAAAAAAAATAAATCACAAGCACTTACTCAATTCCCTGTTAATGGCTCAGCTAAATCAAATTTAGTTTTCCTTTCCTGAGATTTTAACTCAGTTCATGCAGTAATAAGCCTACTGTGATGTGGCTGAGCTATTCACCCCCCCCCCCACTCCCCCTCTATCCTCTCAGGTAGTATTAGTATAGGACATTACTTCCAGCAAACTTTGGTTGATGTTGACTTGATAGTGCTCTATTATTTCTCTGAATGGACTTAGCAGGAGCATCATTTGGATCCTTCCTTGTGTTCTTCATAATCAGTAACATTCCTAAGTTAGATTTTTGTTTCTTATCTTCAGGGCTTTATTCTGAACTCTAGTTATGTCTAATATGCTGAGGTGAAGGTTTTGGTATTGGTTGGATGAGATTTTTATAAATTTGATCTTTATCTAAACATTTCTTCATATTGTCATTAGGGAGCAAAATATGTCTGGCATAAAAAGATTTACCCAAATACGTCATTATCAAAAGTTATTCCTCATTTTCACATGTGGTTTCAAGTAGATGGAATTATGATATTTTAATTGAATTGGATTTTTAATTTATTAGGTTTGCTTTTATCAAAAATAATTAACTAAGGCTAAATGAAACTAAGGCAAATAAAATAAGCTAAGGATTTTTGAATTTATTTTCCAAATAATTGAAAACGAGTGTGCAAAAATGGAAAAGGTATGTGTGTGTATGCAAACACAAGATGGTGTAGTTAGACCAGTCAATTTTTAGTATGACAAAACTTAAGATGTTTGATTTGACTCCTTGTGTAAGTAAAATGGATTATTTTAGTAAGTGTTTGGTATAATATACAAGTAACTATTTGGCATAATATTTGTAATAAATATGTTATTTTTATTTTGTTTATGTGTACCTAAGAATAGGCAGGTACACTTCTACCAGATTATGTTACTGTTTGATATGTAGTGAAAAAAAATCATGATATAGGATGCTGTAAAATTTATAATTATAATTTAGCTTTTATTCAATATTCTAGTTTTAGAAATGTAGTTTGACATGACCACATCTTACTCTTCCAAAGCAAATGAAAACGTCTTTAATAAACTATGAATATTTGGTTTACACTTTTGAATACAAAATAGTTCTCTGTTTTGAGCGTCTAAGCACAGAAAAATTCTTCCATTACTCTTCCTCCTTACCTATACCTGGAATGACCATGCTTCCGACCTTTAGTTCAGAATCATCAGGCACATTAGTATCAAAGTTTGTTATATTATTGAAGATGTATGTAGGTTGCGACTTTATTATCTGAACAAATAAAGCACTGTAAATGTATTTACCTTTTTAACTTATCCAGCCTAAACTAATTGAGAAACATTGAGCATATTATCCAGATTATAAATATTTTATTTTAGGGCCATTTATGGCATACCCCACTACTGGCATCACCTGTTAGTTGTTATAACACCATTAACAGAATTGCTTCTATAATTGATTTCTTGCCTCTCCCATGATTATTTAGTATGCTTGTAGATTTCGACGAATGTAGTCTGTTATATATGACCCACACTTTCTAAGTACAAATTCAAAACCTAAATTATAGATAATTATTCAATACCTAGATTATAAATAATCATGGAAATGTATTTTGTCTAAAAGGCACCTTAAAAAGGTAAATATACTCCATACTCTTGCTACATTGCCTCATAGTCCTATGAACATTATTGCCTGAGGATCATCTGTGCGGAATGCTGATGAAAGTTTGTGGAAATTAGAGTTACAAATAAGTTAAGCAATTCATACAATTTTTTAAACCACCATCATTGATCCATTCAAAGTGTGTTCCAGTGCTTTTTTCTTTGCAGTAAAGCATTAAATTTAGCTGTCAAAAAGCCATTCCTTAGCAGCCTGAGAAATGTTACTTGGCTTACATTTCTTAAACTCTTTTTTCAAGTATATTTGAATTATTTTGTGCATAAATTAGGACCAGTGATAGCTGGTGGGTGGTTAGCCAATTCTCAGCTTTCAATAATTAGCACCATCTGGTATTTTCTATGTCAACCTAAATATTTACTTCCTTTATGTCTTTTGCTCAATTTGTTTGATTTATTTTAAATTGATGGAAAAAACATTAGCTATATTTTACTGTTGATAAATCAACCCCCTTCTGCTAACTAATAGTAATTGGATGAATTGTCGGGAAATTGTCTTTTGATAAGATAGCAATTTGAAAAGTCTGAGAAAAGAGAGAGAGAAAGCCAGTTGTTTTATATGCATTTAACAAAAATTTAAATTGAAACTATTCTTATGATTAATTCATACACTGGGAAAATGGAGATTGTTTAAATAAATGTCGAGGACATCTAAAAGTTGGCACCCTAGTTTCTACATCAATACATTGTGGTTGTTAGTCAGAACATTTAATTTGTTTTCTTTTTCAAATATTTCTTTGTGAATGTATTCTAATTTTGAACACATTTAATTAATAAAATCAATTTTATGAATAACATCCATTTAAATAAGTTATTAAATAATAATAGTACGAAGCTGCTTATTGCTCCCTCTCGTGAGGCAGGCATTTTCACTTACTGTTTCTCAAAGTATATAGACTAAGTTATTTATTTGCAGTGATGTTGGAAAAAATGTTATAGCATTATGGTTACAAACTAAGGTGCATTTTGCAATACGAATTTGTTCTTAGCTTAAACGCAGATCAATGTAGAAATTATTCTTACACCAGGTATTATTAGTTGTTGGATCATTATATTCAGGTGGTATAACAAATTCCAAAGGAGAAAATTCTCCTTGGAGGGTACAGATAGAATGTGAAGGTCTGTTGCAGAGGAAAGCGTAAATGCTGTGAGGAATGTTCTGGACTTAGACAAGCAAGTAGTCTTATCAACAGAAAGAGGATATCTTAGGTCAAAATGCACCAGTGACTTACTTTTTTTTTTTTTTTTGTGGTGAGTTTGTGCCTGTAGCTGTCTAAGAAGAAAATGATAGCTGAATTGGTTCACTTTACAGAGGTTGCCTGAACTGAATCTATGGAAAGCTTATTCCCAAATTCAAGAATGTATTTGACGTTGTTCCTCTATCACGACAAAGCTCTTTCTTATCAAGGCAAATATTTGATCATTGAAGAACTGAAATTCTTTGAGTATCTTACTCAAGCTTGCATCTCACAATTTTACACTTTTACTTCATTTGAAAAAGAATCTGAAATGAATGGGATTTCAAGTGATGAAAGTCTTCTGTTTTGGTTAGGGACAATGAGTGTGCCTTACTCAAGAATTGGTTTCAGTGGATTGAGTGATGTATTAAATGTATCAGAAATTATTTATTATTTTAATAAATTAAATAAATAAAGCTTTATTGTAACACTATTACTCTTTGGACAGTTGGTATAGTGAAATGGTTTTCATACATATATTTTTTAATACTAGTAAAATTTACTATCCTGAAAGAAGGGTAAAAATAGAACAATGTTTGGGGGGGTCGGGGGGGGGGGGGAGAAGTAACATCATCTCAAGCTTTTTTTCAAAAATTAAAAATACTTCAAGATGGACGTTTGAAAATTTCTAAAACAGGAGAATGTTCTTAGTAACTACCTACGAAATTTGAAAAATTTAGACTATTAATCTCATCTCTAGGTAATAGAAATGAAACAGGGGAAAACATTCGGATACGAAGCCAGTCATTGACAAATGTAATATTTTAAAATGTCACATGCTCAGCACTCACTTTATTAAAATAACCTAGGCTTGTTTTAAAACTTTTTTTTTCTTCAAAATTTTGTTAATAAGTATTGAAATTTGTTCTTTTAGTGTTTTTTTAAAAATTAAATCTAATTAAGGTGATTAAAAATATCTGACTTAATAAATATTTGTTGTTGTTAAAGAAGAACTACTTTTTCCACAGTGCCGCAAATTCATGTCCTGCCAGCCCAAGGTCAGGCAGTCAGTCACGGCATAACAATGTAAGTGCCGATCTTCAAATGGCGGCTGCTTATGCTGCTGTTGTAGCTGGTCCGAATCCAGTTGTTAACACTGTTACTGTTTCCACATCGCATGATGATAGGTTTGTTATTTTATCTTCTTTATGCTTCACCTATCCCTTTTAACATTTATAGAAGATTAAGCACAGTTAGAGGGCTTTCTTAAATTTTAGGCATGGTATAATATTTCTTACTGATTTATAAGGTTAATCTCATTTTAGTTATAAAATAATCATAATGATATAGGAGGTTTATTGGGTAACCCTTTATCTATCAAGAAATCTAAAGAAAAAGAAAACAGTGAAAGAATGATAGAATTGTAATTAAAGCATTGTGGTAAAACATTTTGTTTTTAATATTACTATTTTTACCTTTAATTTTAGTCCACTTGTATTTTCGGTGTCTCAAATTATAAATGTAAAATGTTATACAATTAAAACATAGTAAAAATATCCATTAAACATTGTCATCTCAGTTTAAATCAAATGTTTAAACTATGGCATGTTTTATGAGAATAGTAGACTGCTGTCTTAAATTCCAAAATTCTGAATTCATAGATGGTAGTAGGCTTTAAATAAGTTAATTATAAGTATGAAAAAAAGCTTATATTCAATAACCATTTATTTTGGATTAAAATTAAACTATTAGATCTCTTTTTTTTATGTCTAGAGGTGTGTTTGTATGTGTTCATGCATGTGTGTGTGTGTGTGTGTGTGTGTGTGCGCGCGTGCGTGTGCTTGTGCACGTGTGCGTGTGTATAGATCCTATATGAGTAATTCAGCCATGGAATGTGGTGGTGTTACTCTCGTAGTGTCATGTATGGTAAAACCGCATTTACTGCCAGTTTCAAACCTATGTAAAAGAGGAGGGGTTGGATATGAGAAGTGGATTTTCATTCTTTTACGAAAAGACCCCATCCCTCAAAGGTGGTAGAACATGCAACAGCTAGAAAAATATGAACTTCTCTGTTCGACAGAGCCACCCATCTTTTCAATTCATTTAGAGGTTCTCATGTATTTTGTATTTTCTTTAATAATGTTGAGGCCTAAACCTAACTATGTCAGTACAAACTCTTCAAGAGCAGCAGTCAATACTGTGTAATTTCTATCGATAATCAATATATAATCACAGTAAGCCGTGTGGGTGAGCCTGTTTTGTACAGCAACACCAGGGTTTGTTTTTATTTTTGGATTGCCTCTATGAAGATGAGCTTATATATGGATAGGTGATAATGGATTACCTTGTCTTAAGCCAGTGGTAATTTCCTTAAACAAGCACGGTTGGCACTTCAATTTTGACCATACAAAATTCTTGGTGGTTCTCTTAGCTGACTTTAGTGCATCCAACAATTTTAGTGTGTTTACACTGTCATTTGCTTTTCGGAAATTAATGTTGAGGTCCATCGACATCATACTCATTAGAATTTTCAAGCAATTATCTAATAAAGAAGTTGATCTGTGGGTCATCGCCTTATATCTTTCATCTAACCTCCTAAAATCGGATGCTATAGGATCTTAAGAGGCAGTGGGAAGAAGTACTATATCCCTATAACTTGCATTTAAATTTATTCCCTATTTTATATATAGAGACAATATCTGTTTCCCTCTATTCTGATTGTATTTTTATTCATATATCCTAAATTAATTGGCAAACTTCTTCCCCCGATAATGGCATGTCCTCCATACCTCATTAATTCAGAGGGAATTTTGTTAAGTCTTTGAGTTTTATTTCTCAGATACCAGACTGGTCAGTATCCTCAATACACCGATATTTAGAATTTAACTTATTCTTGACCTAATGAACTATCTACCATTGATTAGACCATTTTCTGCTGAGTATAATGCCCCCAATTACTGTTGCTTAATTCTTGTCTAAAATAGTGTGATTAGCTTATTTCTTATCATTAGTTCTCTATCTACTCTATTACACTTTTAAGGGGAATAATTCTTGTCACTGATACTCACCGCTCATATATTAAGATGATAAAAATCACAATAACTTTCACCCATGTATTTTTATCACCTATAGTGTTTCACATTCTTTGTCACCTCTTCACAAGTTACACACACGTGTCAAGAAAAAAACCTTCCCACTAACAGATGTCATGTCAGACCTTATAAGATGGAGTCAAATAGATAAAAACAAGTTAATTACAGTAGAAGTGAGGTCATGGTTATATCTGATCAATTGCTGTTTATTGTAATATTTAATTGGCTTATTGTATACATTTCTTTATGTCAAATTTTGTGTTTACAACATTTTGTTATTTTTTAACTTAATATTTTCTATTTGTTTGAATTCCTTTTTTCATTTAAACTTTTATGTCAGAGTTTTATGCTTGAATACTCAAAAATTGATTTTGATGTCTATTAATAAATCATGAAAGAGGTTTAAATTGATTAATAAAAAATAATAACCTTCATGATGTTGAAAAAAATAATTATCGATTTCAAACCCTGATGCTATTGTTAGGAGCTGTTGCTTTTGTTTAAACTTTCTATTGAGATTCTACTTCCATACTATCATATTCTAGTACATTTTAGTAAGTTATTTAAATAAACTGAATTTATTAAAAATATTTAATAGGCCATATTTTAAAACTTTATTCTGGAAATATAATATTAATATCCAGTTATTATTTATTTATTTATTTTTTATCTAAATGGAATTTACTCTGCTTTCAAAGGAGCTGTAATAGTTAGTCTATCTACATGTTACAATTTTACAAGGCGCCACAAAATGCATCAAACTGGCCATTCAATCTTCCAATAAGCTGTGTGGCCCTTCAAGGGAGCCTTTATTTTTATTATAACTTTCTATTCTGCTATTGTGTTAGTTTTTATATTTTATTAATACTCTATCTTATGTTTTATTAAATATTGATTCTATGCGTTATTTTATTGGCAAATTTCCTAGCATAATATTTATAATATATATCAAATGTTTGTCTATATAATTTTGCAAGTTATCCTAACAATTTAAAAAATGTTCCATGAATCTTCTTCTTTGCAAGAATTTTCTGGTAACAAAGTTTCATTAAAATTGATAACAAATTTTAATTAATTTTGAAGCTATTTTCTTATTATAACAGATGTGGACATACATGATTTTGTCATATTCTGATTCAATTTAATAAACAAAAATTTGGTTGAAAATTTGCAAACCAATAAAAATTCGAACTTTTGGAGCAGATAGCCGAACTCCTCATAATTAAAATATTTATCTATCTGTATATTTGTCTGTTACCACTCTACCAGCTTTTATCTTATTACCAAACTCGATATATAAGCTTTTTATGTAAAACTAAATATCAAGTTCGTTAAAGGTTGAAATCGGACCGGGTGAAGGGGGGGATTCAAAAAATCAAAATACGTTCATTATTATACTTCTGATAGAAAAATCATATAGAACCAATCTTATTGCAGATTTAATTAACTATAAATATTGTTATATACATATTTTGAATATCATGAATATTAACTAAGACATTTATATTTTTTTAGTTTTCAGCCTTCAGTATGCTCCCACTCCTAGTCATGTCATATTAACAATAAGCTGATATTCATGTCATTTTATCAATAAGCTGTTATATAATGAACCACTTTAGTCTAAGCCTATATACCAAATATTTTTTTCAAGAGACCTTTATTATGCAAATTGTTGTGTGATAATTTCATGAGTTAAGATTTTATTTTATTGTTTCGAAAATGTTTATTTGATCTACACCATACTTTATATTTAACCATTTCAATCAACATTGATATATTTGGCATATCAGCAAAGATCATATTTGTTATTGCTGAAATCAGACCTAGAGTAGTGGGGTTTAAGGGGAATTAGAAAATTCAAAATATCTTCTTTACTATGAGTCGGATCATAAAATGTAGAACGAATATTGTTAAACTATTGATCGTCTACAATTGTACACCATATATACATTTTACATAACTCAAGTATTGAGTGTGTTATTCATACTTAAAGGTTTTTAGTTTCATTCCTCTCCCCCCCTCCCCCACTCTTTCTCTTAGAGATCACAAGTGTGTTATAACAGTAGGTGGGAAATCTGCAAAGTTTACATAGCCCCTGCATAACAGACTTATTGAATTTTGGGGTTGATATTTCTATTATATTGTTCTTAGTCTACTATTGAAACTTTGGTATTAATTATTCATGATCTTAAACACATCCTTTATTAGGATAGGATTTATATTTTCTTGGGTGATCAACATCTAAGTTACTATGCCCTGACTGTTGAATGGGTCCATCATCTTAAAACCAAAATGGAATTTTTAGGGGACCAAAAGCTCTTGGGGGGAGATCGAATTCCATTTTTCAAAATTAAACAAATATATATTTTTTGTGTATTTCATTTCCAACCTTTATTAGTAATACATTTTAATTCCTTTTTTTCACTGCTTTTTCCAATGTATATTTTTCTCTTCATTTTCAATGATTAAAGTTTAAAAAAACAGATTACCTCTCTTCAAAGCTCCTTTAGTTATTCTTGTTTGCATTGCTAATGTAGTAACCTCCAACTATTTTCTTAACCTTTCCTTTATTTTTCCTTCTTAATGTCCCGCAGAATTCAAATTTCCTATTCACTTCTGAGCTACCACTAGTTCGGTATTGTCTAGGATGCTCTACTTTCCTATTAATAATAAGAATTCAATTCTGCTCTTCAATGAACATATTGAGGAAATAAGTGAACATATAATATGAATCTTAAAACATCTTATTCCAAGCATAAATACAAAATATTGTTTTCAACCAACCTTTATTATGTAAGATACATTCTCAATAGTTGTCTGATGAGGTCATAGATTAAGATTTTATTGTCTGCTCATTTCTACTCATTGGATTTTTTTTTTTTTTTGAAATTGAGAATAAATGGAGAGATGAGATCAGTAGTGTGTCATTCCAATTTGTGGGAAATTGTTTTAGTTTATGCAGCCCCTGCATGACAGGCTTTTTTTACTTTAGAACAGAAACCTAGATTTCTTGATGACTGCACCTGGAATCTGAGAAGATGGTGACTGCATCTGGGAAGTTTGACTATCTTCTCTTTCCTTTTTAAAATTGTAAATTGATCTTCTTGGATAGATATTATTCTGGTTGAGCTTCATCATCGTGAGAGTGTGTTTCTTCATAGAAAGTGATAGTGTAATTCACTCCGCTTTGTTATACTTTCAGTTCTGAAGTTATTTGGCACTCAGATTATTTGTTTTGTGAGTGAATTGCAGAATGGAGTTGAATGGAAACTTCTTATGTTTTAATAATTTTTTGAGAGATAAACAAAATATCCCTCAATTTGAAATTCCTCACACTTTGGGATCTGAGAGAACACTGAATTAAACTAACATAAAAAACATATCTTAACCCCAACTGTGAAATGTGCCTGAATGTAAATAAATCCCCTGACAAACTATAGACTTTCTGTTTTTCTCATGAACTACCATTTATTATGACATATGATATTGAAATTATCATTATTAGTGAATATTAAGTTCTTCTTACTTATGATTTTAAAATAATGATGCTTAAAACTGATTAATATTAAGAGAAATTTAAGTTTATTTTGTGTAATATTGTTGTATTTAAGTTTCACTTGTTAATCAATTTAAGTTTTGTTCTGGTTATTCAAAAATATGTAGGTGAACCTATACGCCAGTGTACATATTTTGTTGTTATGAACTTCTTTGGGGTATTTGCTTTTATATCTCTTTATGTATTATTTGGCTTACATGTTTCAGTTTTGATATGAAATTTCTGTAATTCTTTTTTTCTTTCTTTTTATTTTATTTATTATATAATCTTAGGTAACTTTGTTTAATTACAGACTTCTTTCATTATGTTATCCTGTAGTTTATGGCATTGCTGGTAGAGTGCATTAATAGTTTACCTGCTTATTTTTAATTTTTACCTCTCTTTAATTTATTGTTTCATATGTTTTAAATAGTATTTTTCATTTTTCCTTCTTTTTTTCTCTCTTTTCTCTTGGAATCGCAAATTTAATAAAGTATTTCATTTGATAGTCCTAACAATATATTGAATTTAAAATTGTAATCAAGTTAATAAATTATTGGAGTTCACAAATATGTATGTTTAAATATTATAAAGCTGTACTATAATATATTTTTTTAAAATTTATTGGTGTTGTTTTTATGTTATATCTTTTATTCATTTTCCACTACAAGTTTTGCCTATTATATTTATTTGTTTCAGTGTATTGGATAAAGTAATCACTTTTCTACCTTAAATTTATAACCAATCGTGAGGTTTTATTTTTAATGTTTTATTATTTATGAAACTCTTACTGCAGGGGCGCTGTTATAATTTCCACTCAGTGCACACAGACATAATGAATGTGGTGGATAATATTTCATGATTATTTACTTCATTTAATGGAACTTATAATGATCATTATGTTTAGTACTGATGCCCCACCCATGTTCAATAAATTTTCTTTCTTTGAATTTTATTATAATAAACTTCTAGATAACACTAGTAATCTTAAGCTCTTAGTGAAAAAATTGTAAAAAAGGAATACAAAATGTAGTTTTATTTTGCCCCCTTGCAAGCACCTGTTAGTTTAATATAAATTTAGATATTAGCTTCAATAGTGTTTTAATTTTGTTATTGTTATTTAGTATTTATACTGTAATGTAATTTATTGTTTTTATTTTCATGTATATATATTGGGATTCAGGTTAGCTATGAGAATTGAGGTGTTGGGTCTTACACTTCGTAAACATTGAGTTATGAGTTTGATTCCTGCTTGGGCAATAGGCTTCCATAAATCTCTGGTCTCATCCTGGTTTGAAAAAAGTGGTAACCTATAGATAAACCTCCCACATAGCTGTATAAATTAGTTGTTAATAAATAACATGTTCATTAAATCAAAAATCTTATTAAAAAGTTATTATCATTAGAGACTATTATCATTTTTATTATAAGTATTTTATTTATGCTTGTATTTTATTTATTTTAGGGAGATGCTGGACATGAGTGATACTAGTTCTGATAGTAAACTCTTCCGAACAAGTAATGGTTGTCAACAACCGGACTCCTATACTTCACCCAAAGTAATTAATTTTATTCTTCATTTAATATTGAATATTTCTTTAATGGTTCTGTATTAAAGACATTTTAAAAATATATTATTACTGTATAAATTAGTTTGAAAGTAATGGTGTGGCCCAGTGTTCTGTGCTTAAAGAGGTGGTTTAATTTAAAATGAAATTACTTTTTGAATTATATGGCATTATGTATCTTGATCACCATGTGTGTTTTAGCTTAAAATTTTCCACAGGAAGCATTTCTTCCACACTCAGAGTTCATTCACGAAGCTACCATTAGGTAAAGTCTAAGGAGGGGGAAAATAAAAATGAAGCAAATATTATATTAAAAATAAACATAATAAACAATGATATGAATTAAATAATCAGAAAATAAAATATAAAAAAAAATTGTATGCATTCAATATTTAATATTAATTATTCTCTGTAATAAAATTATCAATTAAGATTTCTACTGAATTGTACTGATGTACATAGATGTGATAATTGCATTAGTTTTGTTTTTGGAATATTGGGGATAATACTTTCGTAGGTTTATTTTATCCTCTCATTTTCTTGTTTGAAGAATCAGGAAGAATTTACACGGTAAATATTAAACACACTTTTCCATGTTAACAGTTTCTAGAAGCTTTGATTTTTCAAATTAAAGTTTTGTAGTATATTGAAGTTGTAACTAGGCCTTGGTTCAAGCCCCACTATGAGACTCACTTAGTAAATGATGTTACTTATTATTATTATATTATAACTTGCTTTGAGTTTAGTATACATTACTCAATTTGATAGTTTATTATTGTTAAATAAACATTTAGAGTGAGAAGATAGATGTGAATTCTACCTGAAACAAGTTCACGTTTACCAACACCCTTATTGAATGAAACTTTTAGTATCAATAAAAAACAATGAAATATCTAATAAATAATTCTCGGCATTGTTAGCAAGGGTTTTCCCTACCTTCCCCCTCCATTAACATACTGAATTTTGATTTCATAATACCCTGAACCATTGCAGTAAGACTTTATGATATCTCTTAATAATCAAAATTGTATGCAGATTATAATGTTGTCATTTGTGCTAGTGTTAGTTCATCCACATTATAAACCAACACATATTTGTTTACTGTTTTTAATTGTAATTTTTCCAGTTTTTATTAATATTCACTTTAAAATAAACACTAAAACTGTGTGACATGTGAATGACATTTTGTCAAACTAGGTTTATTTAACATTTTTAAAATTCCTTTCCAAATAATGACAAAATTAAGTTGTATATAGAAAGAAAAAAAATTCTGTTGTGATTATAAAAGTTTTTTGCTGTTATAATATGTACGAGTTGGATCATTTTTAATCGAGTGGATTTTTCTGATATAAAGTTTATTTATAAATGTTTTCACTACACCTGTATGCTGAACCCGATCAAGATGAAGCCGAATGTACAGGCATTTTGTATGAGTAAAAGAAACTGACTAGATTATTTAGCTGATCTGTTCAGTATATAATTAAATAATAGGATATCATACTAGACATAAATATGAAGACGTAACACTTAAAGCTTAACCGTTAAACGTAATTCATAGGGCTCTTTTTCCATACGATATTGGCATGAACATTTATTTGGTATTGCCTAATGAAATCCTTACTCTGCAATGGGAGGAAAAGAAATGATTTTTCAGCACTTCTCCATTGCTGGAAATTTTTCTAGAATGCTTCCTTGTGCTTGCTATAGCTCTTGCAAATCTTTTTTTAAAATAAGCTAACCCTTTCACTGCAGAAAGCATATTGGGAATGGCAGAGTAGCGTACATTTGTGTCCCTTTCTTTTGCCACCGCTCCATTCCACTGAATATTTTCTACCAGCATTCCACCATCTTTCATCTGTTATGTCAACTTAATGTGTTATAAAAGTTTTTGAAAAGCATTATATTATTTAGAAACCTTTAAAGTATTTGTTTCTGTGAGCAAGTAAATATTAAGGGCTTCATTAAGATAAAGAAAGAAATTGGAAATGAATAGAATATAGCAATGTTACAGCATATGCCATCCTCAAAGTCACTTTCCCTCCATCATTTATGCTGCTGAATACACTGAAGGTTTAAGAGGCTCTGATCATTTTATTATTCTCCTATCCCAGTGGTCGGCAATGTGCGGCTCTGGCCTCGTTTTCTGTTCTTTCCCTTTTCGGCTCTACATATATATGTGAACAATCTTTTTAAAGCATGAACATTATCAAGAGTAAATTGAGAAGTCGTCTTATTGATGAGAACTTGGAATCATGTCTAAAATTAAAAACAACCTGACTTACTCTAACTTTCCCACAAGATGCAAGCACATTGTTTCCATTAATAAATATTTATGAAATTTAGTTTTATTTAGTGTAATAAAAGTTTACTAAACAAGCAGATTTGGTACCCATTTTTTTTTAAAAATTGTAATGTTCATATTTGGCTCTTTGGCTAAAAAGTTTGGTGACCACCATCCTATCCTTTTCTCAAACATCTAAGATTAGTGGCTTAGAAGTTCATTTTAAAATGATACCTCAAAACTTCCCTTATCTTGAAACATTACATTTTTAAAAAAATGATGTCCCAATATGATCACTATTGTTGACATAATAATATGATATTTAACTGTCTTTTGCATGGATATCATTTAATCCATATATTCACATGCTTAATGATATGAATTATATGTTTTGTATTGAGAATGAAAAATGTAAATCAAATATTTAACCAAACCATCACAACTTTTTCTTAAATTATTGTTTGTAATTATTATTATTCTGAGTTTAATATTTTATATGGAGTATACCAGTTGTAATATTATGAAACCATTTTCAGGATGAATCAAAACCACCTTATTCATATGCTCAGTTAATAGTACAAGCTGTAGCTTCTGCACCCGATAAGCAATTAACATTGAGTGGTATATACTCATACATCACAAAAAATTATCCTTATTATCGGACAGCTGATAAAGGCTGGCAGGTACGACATTTTTCATGCATTTTATGATTTCTTAGTACCTTTAATAAATTATAACTATGAAGAGAACTTTATTTGCTTTTTCAGAACTCTATTAGGCACAATTTATCATTAAATAGGTATTTCATTAAAGTACCTCGATCTCAAGAAGAACCTGGTAAAGGTTCTTTTTGGAGGATTGATCCTGTATCTGAAAGTAAACTAATAGAACAAGCATTTAGGAGGAGAAGACAGCGTGGTGTTCCATGTTTTAGAGTTCCTTTTGGGCTTTCATCGAGGTATACTACATTTTATTCATTATTTATATTTCTCTGTAAGTGATATTAATAGTTAATCAACAACTCATTAAAGTTGGATGCATGAATTTTATTATTTTGTATTTGTTAAATTATCAGTGGCGAAATGTAGATTGTTTTACAATGATTTGACTTTAACAGAATGTAATATCAATCTCTGTATCATCTCATACATTTTCACTTACAAGCAGTTACCTAGAAACTTAGTTTTGAAGTAGTGCTTTTTAATATATTTTAAAAGATAGTTTTTAGATTCAAGAAAACACTTTTGTAGGTCTTTTTAAGATATTATATATAGAGTTTAAATGTTCAGTCCTGACCCTGCCAGAACCAATGGCCTAAAAGATTACTGCAAGCCTCGATTACAACTATAAATTGGCTACAGCTTTACACTGCCAACATTCCCTTCCATTAATATTCCTTCAAATATATAATAACCCCTCTATGGTTTTGAAGTCTTTGTTTTGATATTAGATGATTTTTATGAGAACTATTTATTATCCAGTCATTCTCTCTACACCATTTTATTGAGATATTGATATCTCATTTCCAAATACGTCCACTCTTATAGAGGTATTACTCCCCATTTCTTACCTATTTATTGTTTAACTTCTTTAACAAAGTAATATGTATTATTTTAAATTCAAAGAAAATGAAAACTTGTTTTTAATAATGAGTTAATATGTCGTTATTAAAAAACTTGATACTACCACCTTGAGTCACAGGATCGATTCCTATGTAGGCAATAAGAATATAAATCAAACTTCCTAAATAAAATCCTGAGTCCCATCCTGACTAGAAAAGAGTGCTAATCTGTAATAACCTGTACCGATTAGCCTCATTAGCACAAGGTGGACATCGATAAATAACATTAACAATAATGAGTCAGTGTTATTTATTTGATAATTTTGATTATTAAAATTTTGATTTTATTGTTTAGAAGTGCTCCTGCATCACCAAGTCATGTTGGCATGTCGGGGTTGATGACTCCTGAATCCCTTTCCCGAGAAGGCTCCCCAACAGAATCTGCATCAGGTTCTCCAGCTGGCCTCAATAGTCAGTCTGCTCCTGGTTCTCCAAGGCAGAGGCATGAAGGTAGGAATGGTTTTCATATTTAAATTATAGAACAGGTTGGGTGAATACCGTATATCTATTGTTATAGGTTTAGACATTTTAACTGTTGGACCTTTTCTAACTTACAGTTTTTCTCCAAAATAGTTTCCATTTTTGAGGTGCTGGATGGTGAAGGAATTATTATCTCAGGTAAGAAATGAAAGGCCTTGTTCCTTGAAGGAACTTCCTTCACAGTAGTTTAATCTATGCAACAGAGCGCTTTCAGAGCAGTGACTCCAGGGAATCCTTGGTTCCAGTAACATTTTTGTGAAGAGGGCACTGATGATGGAGCTTATGCTCTGAAAGCGCACTCTGTTGCATAGATTAAACTACTGTGAAGGAACGAGGCCTTTCTTTTCTTACCTGAGCCAATATAGTTTGTTGATGTTTCACATATTGCAGTCCTAATTATTCATGTTGTCAATAACACCCCATTTGAATTATTTTCATGTATGTATTGTCTTAATTATTGAGTATAATAAAATACAGGTTCACTAATGAAGGTGATTTGCATTATTTTCAAGAAGCCCAACTTTCAGTATTAATAATCATTAATACAAATTCCACTGGGAGGACCTTTTTTTAACCAAACAGAAATAAATATAATTATCGTTTCCTGATAAAAACTTCAGTCATGTGAATTGTATAAACCTTCCTTGTTTTACAAGAGTCCATTCTCAAAAGCATAAACAAATTACAAGCTAAAAGAAAGAAATACCAGATCAACTTTTAAATATTTTAATTGATCTCTTTTTTTTTTTTTTTTTTTTTTATTTTTATAATTTCAAGTGGTATAAAAGGAGACGGGAATGAGGAAATAAAATTTTCCCGACAACAAACTAGAAGTATGAGAATCATAAAGAAGCCAAGCTCTGAGCTGCCAAAAGTTAATGGCGGAGAAGTTCAATTAACTTGAAACAGAGAGTCTGCGTTTTGAATGTTATTTACAAAATGTATTTATTTCAAAATTCATTATATTTAATGAAACATTACCTGATTTTTAAACAAATATTGTGCATCATTTTGGATGTTTTCATAGAAATGAGAATGAACTTCTAGTATGAAGGAAAATATAAGGGGAAATATATGAAAGATACTCCTAAGAAAAAGGCAGAGCTGATGTAATATATATTTTAAGGAGAGTATACAAACCAATAAAACAAGTTTCATATTAATAATAGAGTCTATATATCCAAGTAGTTATTGTTTAGAATTTAATTGCTAAATCAATGATAATATTAAAATTAATTAGTAATGCTTTGAAAAATCTCTAATGAAACTTATCTGAATCTTGGGTTCATATAAACATTTTTCATAAAATCAAATGGTTTGTCTTTTGTTTCAATTACAAATTTAAAAGTTTTTGTAATGAGAATGAGATTTGCTCATAGTAATTATTGGTCTACACAGATAACAGGACCTACTACTGTTGTATTTATGTAACAAGTAATCCATAACCAAGCTTAATGTTGGGTTATGTTGGTTAGCAATGCTTTTAATCAAATAGTAACGGTTAAACCAGTGAAATTGGTATCTTTTTACTACAACAATTAATAGAGTTTTCATTTGTAAATCTGTCCAAAAAAAGAATAACTTTATCATGTTAAAGGTTTTCTGCTAATATATTAGAAGAAATGCCATATTAATAGATCAGAATGTACTGTTTGAGAATAAGGCTACAGGAGAATTGATACAGCTACATAAATACAATGCACAAAATTTTTAGAGTATTGAAAATGGATTGTCATACATGGTACATAGTTAAATTCAAACTCAGTTTCAATTTAGCTATACAATATAAATGAAAAGCAAAATAAACAAATAAAATATAATTAATAAAATGAAATATTTCAAGAAAACAGTGGTTAAAAAAAAGCAACTACAAAAACAGAAATAAAACAAATAAATGTTTTTTATTGTAATATTAGGTTGGAAACATTTGATTATTTTTATTAAAACATATATTTTTTGAACTATTTTGGCCATGCTTATATAGAAAACTCACTGTACAGTTTCGCCATCCTAGAAAAAGAGAATCAAAAGGCTTGTAATGGAATTAATAATAAATAAATGAGCAGAGATATATTGTGAAAATAGACAATATATGCAGGCGATATGTATCCTAATAAGCCATTATATGTTCACTGTTCCCTTTAGTATCTCATAAATCGGCCAATGCATTATTCAATGAGATAGACAAGCTAAAAATTTATAAAGATGTCTGTCTCATTATTAATGGACCGAAGCGGAGGAGCAGAAGAAGGAAAGGAATTTTAATTCACCCGTGAGCCAGGAATGCGCCTCAATATACAAAAATTAAGGCACCATCATTTCCAAAAAAAGGAAAATGTTCAAATATTCAATATTTCTTTCCTTGATGCTTATATCACCAAAAGTATTGAAAAGTTTGTCATACTGGAGCTGCTTAAACTAAGTGGATTTCCAAGATGATGTAATCCAGGCGTCATACCAGCACAGATGACATCATCTGGATTTTATATTTTTTATTTCTCCCTTAGTAAAAATCACATGTTTACAAAACTTTAAATGGGTGTGCATATGAGACGTTAAGTGATATAATAGCTTAAAGTGAAAACTGTCTGTATAGGATATCATAGACTACTGTAGGTTGAATGTCAAAACACCAGGAACCTACCAATAACAATGAGCTAGAGGGACAATCCCAAACACACATTCTGAAATTTACAGGGGATATAAGATGCAGAAATACACCAGCTTGCTGAGTCCATTATTGTGGACTCACCTGATATAATTAACAATCACATTAATGGGCATTAACTTGAGTTTTTCATTCATTTGATCCATTAAGTTTATTCATTTATTTCTGTTCCATTTTGTTCACTTTTTTTAATATTAATTTTAGTTATTCTTTGTTTTATTCAATTATTCTACTTATACAACCTTTTTCCCTCTTTTAATTATGTCCATAGGTGGGATTGATTGGTATCCTGTGTGTAAAAGTTAAACATTCTCTTCCTTTCGTAACAAAAATATTAATAAAGCTTTAAAAATTCGATATCAAAACCAATTTCTATCTCACCTGAAGCAAATATACAGAATGCACAATCAGTCCCCTACCTCTCCCTTTAATCAACTTGCCCGTTCATCCCCAAACCACGTTTCCAATATATTCCATTCGCTCATATATAATTTAGGACTCACTGAAAAGCTCATCAAAACACTTAAACAAACAAACTTTTCTACTCATCTAAAAATTATTAACAAACTCTGTACTCTACATAAAAATTATAGAATTCATCCCATTTGAAAAACTAATACACGGTTTTTACCAAATCTTGTGTTAATCCTCTTCCCTTTTGTAATGGTGTGTATATTGGAGAAACTAAAAATGATAAAAGAGATAGAATAGCACAAGATAAAAAAAACATAAAAAAGAATTAAGGCGAAAATACTCCCTTGCAAACATATATACTTAGTGCGTATTCACCCTGATGATTTAATTTTTATCAGTTGAACGCCAAGGATCTCTCTTGATTAAAACAAATTGCTTTCTTGAATTTGCATATTTTTCCCTATATGCTTTGTACCTTCTTTGGCCCTGAAGAGGTGTTTAAGAAGGTACGAAACATGTAAGGCAATAAAAATAAATTAGAGAAA
Source organism: Riptortus pedestris (assembly GCA_019009955.1). NCBI lineage: Eukaryota > Metazoa > Arthropoda > Insecta > Hemiptera > Alydidae > Riptortus > Riptortus pedestris. The sequence goes on along the minus strand of CM032229.1, from coordinate 166,374,066 downwards.
CTTTATACACTTCAGAAAATTCAGTTTCTTTATAATTCTCATTGTTCATATGGTTTTCTTCTTGTCTAATTTCTCAATCAACAACACTTAAGTAGGAAAAGATTATTACATAAACTGCACAAATATTTATAAAGTACGCTTTATTTCCTATAACCAGTTTTTCTTTCTAATCCTTTTTCTTTTTCTTAATCCTGTTTCCCATCCTTTAGATCATTCCTGACATGAGCCAATCACAGATTGTAGAGAACCTTCTTTGTGGTGTTTACTATTCATAAGTAAGTCAATAAATTAACATCAGGTATTTATAATTATTATTGATTTCATAAGTCTTTATTGCTATGCAGTTATTTTCATTCATATTGTAACTGTGAAATGTAAATTTTGAATATTACAAGAATATTTTGCCACATATTCTAGTAGTAATGAGAAAGGTATGAAGTGGGTTTGAACAGATTTATTGTGTACAGAACATGACGTAATGAAAAACAAGAACAAGGTTAAGACAAAGAATAAACAAAGTTAATAATTTAAAAATATATGATTTTTATAAGAACATTAATAAATAAATAAATGTAGGCAGGCGATGAGGACGGCCACATACTCCTCTCCCAGTGGCAATGAGAAGGCTAAGCAGTGTATTTCATTGGAAATCGTACAACTCGCCCAGAGCGGGTTTCCTTTGTCGGTGGTGGTTGTGGCCTTGGAAGTTGCAGTATGCTGTGAATGTTCTTGAGTCGTTTGGTTGGGCGGGATAGCTAAGGACGTGTCCGTTCCAGGATGTTTCTCTGGTAGGTTGATGTCGGTTTCATGTAGGTCGATTTGTGGCTGGTCACGCTATAAGAACGCTGGTTTCAGCCGATCAATAGAGATAGAATCCTCACCTCTGGGTAACTATACAGTGAAAAATTTGTCACTTCTTGACACAACTTTGAATGGACCTTCATAAGTTGGTTGAAGAGGTTTCCTGACGGCGTCTTGACGAATAAAGACATGAGATGAAGTCATGAGCTCAGGGTGTATAAAAATTGTTTTCCTACAATGATGACGAATTGGAACGGGCCGAATTGTTCTGATGTGTTCTTGAAGTTAGGTGAGTAATGTAGGTATGTCATTTGACATTTTTGAGTCTTCGAAGAAATCAGCAGGGTGTGTGATTGGTTCACCGTAGACAAGATGTGCAGGTGAAACTCCTACTTCGGGTATTATGATTGAATGAAGTCTCAGGAGAATAGTTGGAAGTTTCGGTACCCAGTCCATTGTGAGTTGAGCCTTGAGAGCTGATTTCAAGAAGCAATGGCACTTTTCAATAGCTCCATTGGCAGCAGGATGGTAAGCTGTGGTCATTATGTGGTGAATGCCGAGTAAGGAAGACAAGGATGAAAACAATTGACAGTCGAATTGTCGGCCTCTGTCTGTCATGATAAAGCGAGGAATGCTGAAACGGGATATCCATGAATGAAGAATGGCAGACACGATCTCTTCTGCGGTTATGCCTGATTGGGATCACTTCAGTCCATCTTGAAAATCTGTCGATAATGGTTAGGAGGTAACAATATCCTCTTGAAGGAGGCAAAGGTCCGACAATGTCAATATTTAAGTGAGAGAATCGTTTTTAGCAGGGGTGTAGGAACCGATTTTACTAGAGGTGTGACGCCAAGTTTTACATCATTGACAAGGTATAGAATTCTTGGCCCACAGTGTCACATCACGTTTTGGTGAAGCCCAGCAGTATCTCTCTTGAAGTAGCTTCACTCACGCTGAAATTCCAGGATGAGATAGATTATGAATAGAGTCAAAAAGAAGGGGTCTTCGGTAAGTTTGAGAGATGAAGGGTCGAAGCTTGCCTTTCGAGGAATCACACAGCAGCTCCAGACCATGGTCCAGAGTTGTCATTTGAAAACTGAATGATGACAAATTCGATTTTCTGATGTGTTCGAGTTTGTTGCATTTTTCTTGAGCTCGAGCGATGTCTGTAAGCGATACTGTTGATGACACCACTATTTCTGTAATTCTAGAACAAGCATCTGCAGAATGATTTTGGTTTCCAGGAATGTATCTGATGTCAGTCGTAAATTGGCCGATGTAATCAAGATGTCTGAGTTGTCTAGGAGTTGCTTTCTCAGGACGTTGTTCAAAGGCGTAGGTGAGAGGTTTGTGGTCTGTTAGAATGGTGAAATGACGACCTTCGAGGTAATGCTTGAAGTATTTGACTGCTTCATATGCGGCCAAAAGTTTACAGTCATAACTGCTATAGATTTGTTGAGTTTTAGATAGGACTTTAGAGAAGAAACCTATAGGTTCAGGTATAATTCATCTCATCTGGTGACCAGAAGCACCAATCGCGAAATTTGAAGCATCCGTTGTGAGAATGAGTGGGGTATTACTGGAAGGATGGAAGAGAAGGGTAGCATAAGCTAAATCAGTTTTCAATTTAGTGAAGGAATTTATGGCAGCATCATTCCAGTCTAATTTGCTTTTGTCCTTCCGTTTAGGTGCTGGACAAAGGTCATAAAGGGGTTTTTGCGTTGTAGCTGAGTTAGGTAAGGATCTTCTATAGAAGTTAACAATTCCTAAGATGCGCCTAAGTTGGTTGGCTGTTTCAGGAAGAGGATAGTCTTGAATTGCTTTTACTCATTCGGGTAGTGGAAATATTTCGCTCTTATTGATGCGGTAACCTAAGAATGAAATTTCAGGGACAGCGAATTCACATTTTGCAAAGTTGATGAGAAGACAGTGTTGGGAGAGACAATCGAAAAGTTGACGAATGTCTGTCTTGTGTTCCTTTTCATATTCAGACGCTATTAAAATGTCGTCTAGATAGGAATATGCGAATGGGAGGTTTCGCAGAGCTTGGTGAATGAAGCGTTGAAAAGTTTGGCCTGCATTCTTTAATCCGAATGGCATACGAGCAAACTCAAATAAACCAAAGGGAGTAATAACAGCAGTCTTAGGTATGTCATCAGGATGAACAGGGATGTGGTGGTAGGCTTTGACAAGATCTATTTTAGAAAATATTGTCTTACCTTCAAGCTGTGCATTGAAGTCTTGAACATTAGGTATCGGATACTTATCTGGAATAGTTATGTGATTGAGGGCACGGTAGTCACTGCATGGGCGCCAGGAGCCGCCTTTATTCGGAACCATGTGCAGTGGGCTAGACCAAGGGCTCTTTGATGGTCTACATATACCTAAATCGATCTTTTCTGAAACTCTAACTTGGCCTGAGAAAGCTTGTCTGGGGCTAGGCGCCGTGCTTTAGAGGTAACGGGCGGCCCGGCCCGTTAGTGCTGATTGTATGAAAGAAATCAATGTCTGATGTTTTATGACCAGGCGTTTCTTTCAATAAATCGGGATACTGATGAAATTGGCAGTATTTGTTATTTGGGTCAACAAGATGGACATCAGAGGATACTGACTGTGAGGGTGTTGAGCCATGTTGAAACAGGAATGTTTTGCCGTCAATTAACTTACTATTTTTCATATCAACTAAAAGGTTGAATTCTGATAGGAAGTCTGCTCCAATAATTGGTTGTTGGACGTCGGCAATAATAAAGGGCCAACAAAATGACCTGCGAAGACCTAGGTCTAGTTGTAAAAGTTGTTCACCATATGTGGCGATGCTTGATCCATTAGCTGCAAAAAGTATTCTGCATGATGGTTTTGGTTTGCCACGTGGAGGTTTAACAGAAATGTCCGCTCCGGAGTCAATCAGAAATTTAGTATTGGTTAAACGATCATTAACAAAAAGACGGCGTGGTTGTAATTTTGCGCTATCTCTCACCGTATTGAGTCAGTGCCTAACTAGTTTGCCGAATTCCTAGTTGGGGTAGAAAGGTAGTTGCATGGTAGAATACACTTTTCGGCATTTTTACCAAAATTCTTGTGATACCAGCAGATCTGAGATTTAGATCTTGATCTGGAGCGCAAAGCTCGGATATTTGTTACTCCAAACGAGATAATCTATCAGGTTGTGTGCTAGTTGATGGGTGGCCTTCTACAAAGTGAATTTGTTGAGAGTGAATGGGGGAATACTCCATTATTTTGTCGGCCATAATGGCTAGATTGTCCAGTGAATTGGACCTAGATGCTAATATTGAGCTGATCTGAGGAGGGAGACGTTTCAAAAATAGTGATTTTAAAAAATCGTCCTGAACATGTGAACCGGCGAGGGAACGCATTTCCCTCAAAAATTGGGAAGGCTTGTTTGAACCCAGTTCTAGTTCGTCTACAAGTTTTGTAAATTTTTGGCTCTCTGTTTCCTCAAACTCCGAGATCAGACGGTTACAAAGGTCTTGATAAGGAGTTTGGCTAAGAGGTAGTTCCAGAAAGTCAGAATCTAATTCCGCTACACTGGTGTCGAGATTGCCTAATTCATGATAGTATTTAGTAAGTTCTTGTGTGATACTTGCCGTGAAGAATTGAGCGTCGACCTGACGTAGCCAAACTCGGACGTTCTTCCGCCAAAAGGGTGGAATTTTCAGCACCACTTTTGAGAGTTTGGTGGTCGGGATCGGGTCTACTGGTATTTTCATCTGCGCTAGACATTTTCAGATCACGTCGATGGTCACCACTACATCGCGGGTTAATGAGAAAGGTACAAAGTGGGTTTGAACAGATTTATTATGTACAGAACATGACGGAATGAAAAACAAGAACAAGGTTAAGACAATGTGTAAACAAAGTTAATAATTTAAAAATGTATGGTTTTTATAAAAACATTAATAAATAAATAAATGTAGGCAGGCGATGAAGACGGATGTTATAGGATGTTTCATTTCTTCCTCTTCTGGTGATATTAGTGGTTTTATCCAATTCAAATAAATGTCAATCCCATTATAAATAGCTTTTCATATATAATAATGTTTTAAAAATATATCTGTGGCTATTTTTTTAAAAGGCTACACATAAAATATTCCTTTTTTACTATGGATTATAAATAATTTTGGTTGATTACTTTTGGAATCTTTTGCTCGATACCATATGAGCAGAAAATATGTTGGTTATGTATAAGTTGAGGAGAAGGCATGATGGTGTAATGGATAAAACACTATGTGTCAGTTCTAGAGGTACGGGGTTTAGGCTGGACTTTAATCTATTTCCTGCGGTGCCCATCCAGCATTGTGAGTCAATTTAGAAGCTACTTGACTAGAGAAGTAGCAATCTTTGGCCTGTAGTGGTACTAAAATACAGTAGGCAACATGTCAAGCTGATGGTTTAACCTCCTACTAAAGCCATATGGCAAGACTTGGACATTCATAGTATATTGAGCAAAATATTTCTATTTTTTTTCTGTATATCTTTATAAGAGTATGTTTTTTTGTATGAGAAATATCGTAATTTTGGATTAAATATGATGATACTAATAATAATTAAAAATTTTAATAACTATTTATGTTGAGTTTATCATTTGTAACCATTAAAACTAATATTTTATCATTTTTAACTCGGTAGATAGTATCTGTTTTCCAGGTGGACTTTTTAAGTTAAAATCCTTAAGTAACCGGTATATATTAATTAAAGAGTTAAAAACCTTTCAAAGCACTTTTCCATAAATATTATAAATGAGAAAAGGTTGGTTACGTGTAAGATTGTTTGTCTTCATTAGTTAATTAATATAAGTAGATGATGCAACAATTAAAAAATTGTAAATTTGTAAAAAATAAAATATTTTGAAAAGTCATGGTATACCAATAAAGAGGAATCTACATCTCATTTAATCAAGAAAACATTAATGAGTACATTAGGAATGTTCAGGAGGATTACTAGTATAATTTTAACTCATTTTGAGAAATAACTGTTTTTGATTTTTTACAAAATACAGGAAAGCATTTGCAATAACAAACGTAAATGTCCCTTTGTAAAAAAATTAACTGTCAGGCATATTAGGTAAATAATTTAATATGATTAATAAAGTTGAACTCATTGGGGGATCACTTACAAATTTCTTTCATTGGTTTATCGCCTTATCAATCTGTGACCGCCTTAGTGGAGAAAACAAGGAAGAAAGAGTTTATGTTTGATTTAGTAACCTTGAAAATATATCTTAAAAATTCCAGTAATACTCAAAATAATGTTTGCTTGTTGAAGTTTTGGTTACACCTCAACTATTAAAATGGACTCCTTGATTGTGTCATCCCAAATTCTATAAATTTCTCTTGAAATAAAATGCCTTTGTAAACATGACTGTAAAAATTTAAGTTGAAAAAAACAAGCATATATAATGATAGGCAGACCTCACATTTTTTTTCATTCTGAGCAGAAGTTACTCTCTTTATTATAAATGGGAGCTCAGACTAGCCTTTTAAGTTGTTAGTCTTAATCCAACTTGGTAGATTCATGAGTTCTATTTTCACTTGTGCAATAGGAATTTATTTAGTGGCAAACTCATTGAATAAAATCCTTAGCCACACCCTGGCTAGAAAAGTGTAGTAACCTGTAGATAACTTGTCTCAGTTAGCCTAGTTGCATAAAGTGAACGTTAAAAAATAATAACTTTATATTTCAAATATGTGGACACATACATAAGACCTATAGTAATGCACAACTAAAATGCATACTCATACTAAGAATGTCAGGAGAGCCCTCCTGCTCTTGATAAGTTGACTTAATGGCCGATATTTGGAGTTGTTAAAGAGTAGTTAGTACTTATGGACCACAAATATTGTTAAACTAATCATCATCATTATATTTTATGGTGACAACATGATATTGTCTCAGCTGTTAATATTCAGAAGGGCTTACTGCAGTGGTTGGAATGTTGAAAGAATGGAACCCAACAGATTATCTAAAACAAGTTGAAGGTACACCAGGTGGGGTGATAAGAAGAGACAAAGTTATTTGGATGACTGAATCCAAAATCAAAATTGGGTTCAAAATTTCAGAAGACTGCCAATGACTTCAGTGAGTTGTCTAATAATATGTCAAAGGCCTAGGTCATCACAGACTGTAGTGCTTAAAAGAAAGTAATTATTCTCCTGTTACTCACACAATTGTATATTTTAACTTAATTGTTTATATTCCTTACTTTATAAAATAAATTTATTCAAATGTCTAATTTTTGATTCCTAAGAATTGTGTTAACTAATCAATCTGAAACACTCTATTGTGTAGTTTTTAGTCTCTGTAGAATACATATAAAAAAGTTGGGTATCATAAACAAGGGTTTTGGAAAAGTATTGCCAAATCCAAAAAGTTATAAATGGTGAATAGAGGGACTTTCCTCTATTAAAATTGGTTAAATTGTATATAGGGTGTTCGCACAGGAATTTCATTATGGATTTATTTTTGTCATATACTGCGGATTCTGTCAATCAAAAGTGCTACATTTCAAGAAATCTAGGCGTGCCTGTGGTTTCTGGTGTTGCTGGTCTTCCCTCCTTTTTGCTGGAAAGAATTTATACCTTTGAAATTAAATGAGTTAACATTCATCAGTTATAAAGTAAATGTAAAGGTTGGACATGTTAAGGAAAGTCAGACAGTGTGATAATTATATGGTTTCTGTCAATGGTTTTAGACTATAATAATAACTCAATAAAAAATGAATTGATACAACTGGCTAGGGATTTTATTTTGTACCTTTAAAGATGCAGTGTGATATCATATTTCTGTTTTGAAGTACAATCATATTTCTGCTACGTGTCTGTAATTTTTGACAGTGTTTTTGATTTTTTTAAGTTGTATTTTTTCTTTTGCAGTTTTCTTTAAGTAACCGTATTAAGAATGAATTTATTTCTCTAAATTATTAGTTTTAAAAATGTATAAGTGATTTACTAACTCCTGAGACTGGCAATGGTGTTATACTTTCCACCTTTGAAAATATTAGATACCTTCCTTTCTCCTCTTAACATATATTTCCTTCATTTATTATTAACCTAAGTCAGTCTTAACACTGTGTTATATAACTCACTAATTTAAGCGGAGATGTCAAAGGCATGCTTTTTTTTACCCCTCTTAATAATTGGACTAATCAGTACTTATTCTGCTGCTATATTTCTACACAACCCCTTTCCCAACTTTGCCCTATTATTGCACTTAGTATTTTGGTTATTGGCCCTGGTGTAGGGAGCGTGATGGCTAGCAGTGGTGGTAGTGGTGGTGGTATTAGTTCTGGTGGCAGTCTAATCAGTGGTGCTCAACACCATGGGAAGTCTCGCCTGCTTGTACCCTCTCCACATATTGCTGTCATCAATAGTCTTGAGAAGCAAGGTAAGACAATGAAAAGCTCAATTTTGGCTTTAATCAAAGATGCTTCATTGCCTTATGAGTGTTAGTTTGTTGTAAGGGTGATTTTATTTATGTATTTAATTTGTTATTAAGATTACAAATCATTATATGTTAAAATATGTATATAAAGTCATTCAATTTGATTTAAATGGCATTTATTACACATACACACTCTGTAATCTGACAGTCTAAAAATATCATTAATAGCAAACCAAATGCCTCAGCTGGATCTGTGGAAGTAGAAGTTGAGTGTATTTCATCTTGTTCTGTTTCATTAGTCAGTCATTTTCAAGATTGATTAGCCACAATTATACATAGACCCAATGGATTTCAATTTGTTACTATGGAAAGTTCAGTAAACATAGTTTGCTTATAACACCACTAATACGTCAATAAAAAATTGTATAGAGACCAAATTAGGAGTTTAAAAAATAATTTAATGATTATTTTAATCAACTTGAATTTAAAATAGCTTATAATCTTATAAAGGGGCTCAGGTTAGCCATGTGAGTTAAAGCATTGACCTTAATTTCACATGGTAAGCCTAGACTGGCGAGTTTGATTCCCGCCTGGGCAAAGGAATTTATTTAGTGACGGAATTCATTAAATAAAATCCTTAGTCCTCTGGCCACTCTGGCTAGAAAAGGGTGGTAACCTGTAGATGACCCGTCCCAATTAGCCTCAGTTGCAAAAAGTGGACGTTAATAAATAATTTAATTTTAATCTTATAAAAATAAATTAATTTGATAAATAAATTAGTAAGGTCTTTTTGTTTGTTACTAAAATAAAAATACCTGATTTGTAATTGGCATTTTGAGACTGGAGCTCCGTTATCAGCTGATGGATGACATTATATACAGCAGAAGTTTGAGTATTAGGGCCATCCCGAACCTAACTGTTTGAGGAGTAACTGTGTCAAGGTGAGCAAGCCTGATTATATTTTGGGGGCACAGCCACCATCATCAGTAATCATAGATAAACAGATACATGACAAAGAATGGGTATACAGCCAAAGTGCTGGAAGGTATTGAAAGGGACAGTTGCTGGAGTTGAAATGGTAGGAGACAGAAAGGCAGTGTAGGTTAAATAGTCTATGAGAGCAGAGAAGAGACTTGTTGAGAATCTAAGTAGTTCACAGGCTACTTCCATGAATGCCAAACAGAAAATTGGGCTAGAAATGCTATTTTTTTTTCTGTATGCTGCACCCCTCCTTCCAGGTATTCTTTGAACAATTTTCCTTGGATGCCTGTGAGAATTAGAAAAATTCGGGGCGACCGTGAGCTGATACTCAGCTGTGGTTGGGGCATGGATTTTGGCTAGACGTGATTTACCAAAATTCTCAAATGGTCCAGAGATTGTTAACCATTTACAACACAGTTAAGCCAACAAAAACCAGTCAATTCCTTTGTTGATCTAACGGAGAGAAAAACTTATAATGATTACAAAATGTGCTGCACAGAAGAGGGAATAGGTACATACCATATACAGTTAATGGCATTGTAGAGGTTCTTGTAATGATATTTTTGGACATGGGTTATATTGAAGAGCTATTCTCTAGCATCCCGAGTTAATTTAGTGCGACAGGCTGAGTCACCTGAAATAACAGAACAGTGTCTGTGCTGTAACATTGAAGGTTGAGAATGTCGAAATTGGTTAACGCATTAGATGCTGTGTATGCCCCCGGGGGCATGCACCGCTCCCAATATGTGTGCAGTTTCAGTTTTAAAGCATCATTACCTCAGTGTGGCGGATAACATATGTCAAATTACTTTTTTTTTAATTATACAGTTTTTTTATGATATAATATTACTTGATCCTCTTCCTGCTTTTACTGTCAATTTACTGATGTTAGTTGCAATGATTCAGCAACAAAACCTAAAATTATCTCTTTTCCTTCGACTATTAGGTATTGTTAAAAAACAGATTACAAAAAAAGTTGCATGCCCCCGGGGGTATGTACCGCCTAAGACGAGTACTAGCGAGCATGCCCCCGGGGGCATGTACCGCATATAGGGCTAGTACCGCTAAATAACAACAGCAGTTAACGTGTTAAAGGACATGAGCTTTTCTTTTAAAGGGGCATTTAAACTAGATCATTAAGAGTAAGCAGAAGCTATTAAGTGGAATACATTGATGTATTAACATTTTTCATGGTTGTTAACACTATGACAACCATAGAAAATGGTAAAATTGGTCTGGTAGCCCCCTGACAGGAGATCTCAAAGGTCTTACTCAAGATTTTACTGATAAGGGCCAAGTACTTATTATTTGGGTTAAATAGTAATTAATATATTCTTAGATAACAGACCCAAATCCACTCTGATCAACCAGATGTTGTTAACTCAGTCGTATTATCCAGTCCCAGGGGCCCCCTGCATTTGCAATGGCTCAGAAGTATTGCTGCCAAACGAGAGGACTCCGATACTGTGACTTCATTATTTCTGTTCTAGATTCTCATAGCCATGCTTATTTCATGAAGGACCAAAGATGACAGATAACTTTCTTTACTTATCCACCTACATTAGCATTGAATATATTAAACAAGTATACTTCTGAAAGAGACTTCCTGCTAAAAAAAAACACATCGATGAAGTCTATCTTTTGTATTCAAAAGATTCACCTATGTGACATGGAAGCTACTAGCCCAAAACCCCTTTGAATCTTCTCTGTCCCACAATTTATAACTTAAATAAACCAGGAAAAATAAGATTAATTTGCCTTCGCGAATAGGTGGGATTAGCCTCAAATATCTATGTACATAAATACAAAGTTCAGACCCTTCAACAGTACATACATATTTGATATTGAAGGGTCTGCACTTTTTACTCCCTATTCTAGATATTTTATTGCCTACCAGTGACAATTGTCCGAAGTCATCAATGAACATTCTTTCTTCTAGAGGCCTCTGCTTTTACTTCATCTTTGCTGTACTCATTATTTAATCGATTCATATAAAACTCGTTAGTGGTTGAAATCTGTCAAGTAGAAGAACATTACAGGAGAAATGGGGATTAGAGGGGGAGGGAGGGGGGATAAAATGCATCCATATATCTGTTATTTGGCAGGTCAGAAAATGATATATAAGCAAATTGATTCACTAATTAATAACAAAGCTATCATACAAATGATCTCATTTCCCCATATATTCTCTATATCTAGATAAAAATCCTAAGAGTTGAAGTGGAGGCTTACTGTAGGCTGAAAACAGTATGAATAACTACCCTAATATTTGAATTATGAGAAAATTTATCAGCCAGCATATGTAGAGCATCAATAGATAAACAAGATAGGTTCTATAACATTTTCTGGACCGAGTCATAATAATGGAAATATTTGAACTCCCCTCTAAATCCCCCTATTCTGAATTCAATTTTAGCCATCATCTAGTGTTGAATTAAATGGTTAAATACTGAATATGGTATAGATTAAATACACATTTTCAAGTTAAGAATGTAAAATCTTAATTGATGATGCCATCACACTACTTATTTCCACATTTCTCTCACAATAAAAGTTCATTGAAAACAATATTTGGTATTTAAGCTTAGAATAAAGTGGTTCATGATATAACAGCTTATTGTTAATATGACATTAGTAGGAGTGGGGGTTTACTGATGGCTGAAAACCAAAAACTGCAAATACCTCAGTTAATTTTCAAGATTGAAAAAAAAATGTATATAACATAACAATATACACACACACATATATATATATATATTTATATATATATATATATATATATATATATATAGAGAGAGAGAGAGAGAGAGAGAGAGAGAGAGAGAGAGAGAGAGAGAGAGAGAGAGAGAGAGAGAGAGAGAGAGAGAGAGAGAGAGAGAGAGAGAGAGAGAGAGAGAGAGAGAGAGAGAGAGAGAGAGAGAGAGAGAGAGAGAGAGAGAGAGAGAGAGAGAGAGAGAGAGAGAGAGAGAGAGAGAGAGAGAGAGAGAGAGAGAGAGAGAGAGAGAGAGAGAGAGAGAGAGAGAGAGAGAGAGAGAGAGAGAGAGAACATTACATTTGCAATAAGATTGGTTCTATACAATTTTACAACATATATATATATATATATATATATAGGGCCACTCCCCCCCCCCCCCTAAAATCTCCAATTATTTTATATTTTAATACAAGGCTAAGACTTGGTGTGCCATAATTGGGACCCCTGAAGAATCCTTTCAGCCCATATAAAATCTCATAACCTTCTCCAGCAACCATAACTTTGGAATTTCTAATGGAATGCCATACTTTTTATGGCAGATTCTCGTAAAAAAAAATCAAATTCTAAAACGAGTTTATATCGGTGAATTTTTTTGATTAGACACATCCTTTAGCCGTAAAATGCACAAATCTTTATTTCAGAAACAGCATTTTATTGAAGAATGCTGCGAGATTAAAGTTGTAGCCAACAAAATCACCTTTGAAACAAGTCTAAGGGAAAAGCAATGGATTCTGAAATTAAAAAAAAAAAAAGTTTATTTCAAAAAACATGAAACTGATTTAATTTAAACTAATTCTGTAGTAATTATTTGTAAAAGAAATACATTCGTCCACCTGTATAGTATCATGTAAAAAAAAAAACAGAAACCAGTATTTTTTTTGCATTGCACTACAATACTTAATTACAGCTAGTATTTACAAATGTTCGAAAATTTGTCCTTCCTCATTTAGACCCTTTTAAAGGCGGTGTCTGAAATCCCTGAGATGTATTTGATACCCCCCCCCCCCATAGAGAATAACCCATTCTGTCAGATCGGGTAACCTGAGTAGCCACAAGTGCAAGCTGCTACAGATACTGCATTGGGGAAACATTTCTCTTATTGTTGGCCGAACAGTGATTGAGAAGTGGGAAGGAGATCCGGCAAGCTGCAGTCATATTTCATTTTTTTGCATCAGGGGTATGTCTTCTATTTAATTTATAAATTCTTCATTTAGGAAACGGTTGAAGACTGTACCATTTAATGTTTTCAAAAAAATGTGAGCCAAAAATTATTCCAAGGAAGATACCACACCGTTTTTTTTTTTTACATGAAACTGTGCAGGTGGAAAAATGTATTCCATTTATGAATAATTACCACATAATTAATTTAAAATAAATTAATCCTAAGAACGTTTTTTGATGTTTCTGAAGTAAACATGTTGTTTTTGATTGTTAAGAATGTATATATTTTTTTATTTTAGAATCCATCCATTCCTTTCCTCGTAAACTTGTTTAAAAGATAATTTTGTGTACTACAACTTTTATAGCGCAGCATTTTTCAATAAAATGTACCATTTCTGAAGTAAAGATTTGTGCATTTCATGCCTAAAGGATGTGTCAAATCGAAAAATTCACCGATATAAACTCGTTTTAGAATTTGATTTTCTACAAGAATCCGGCATTCCATTGGAAATTCCAAAGTTATGGTTGTTGGAGAAGGTTAGGTGGTTGAATATGGACTAAAAGGATTCTACAGGTGTCCCAATTATGGCACACCAAGTCTCAGCTTTTTATTAAAATAATTGGAGATTTTAAGGAGTGTGGCACAGTGTGTGTGTGTGTGTGTGTATTATAATTTTTGAGACCTTATTTTCGTAATCTCCCTGGTAGGATTGCTGGACATTGGAAGTAATTTTCTGAAAAGCATGTCATGAATACAACCCCAATAGCTGATTTCCCTTGAGGGAAATCTGCTAGTACAATTGTTCTTCAGTTTTTGCAATGAATTAAATATTAACTGATTATTTGTATTTTTTGTTTTCAAGTTTACCTGCACTCCTTATGGGGTAATCACTTAAAGCAAATGAGCTGCTAAGCCACTCTCTTCCAACTTAAATTTAAAGTCATGTTTACATAGGCTTCTCGCTACCAGAGAAATAGAGAATCGAATCTGCAATCATGTCGTTAGCTTGGTATTGTGTTGGAAATTTTCTTAGTTTACCCCCATGTGATTTGTTTTCATTATGTTACTAGATCACTTATTATTTCATTTACAGCTTAAATTTCAAGTGTTGTTGACATAGGGCACTCTTTTACAAAGGGAGAAATAGAATAAGTAAATGGAAATCATTCCAACACATGGAATACTTTTAGTTTTTGCAGTGCTTGTTGATTGGACTTGTTTAGTGCCTGTATGCAAAAACTGCTCTCCTTTAACAATGGTCACCTCTAATTCAATCATATTAGTATCAGAAAGAAATCTAAAATTCCCATGAAGAATTGAAATCTATTTTCACAACTGTTTTTGACAAAAATAGAAATACATAGATTATTATCATAGACACTGTTAAATGCATTTTGTGCTTTATTGGTTACATGCTATTTCATAGTAATCCATGTACAAGTTAGGTCTCCTTTCTTGGGTCTTAGGATGTGTTTTCATTCTTTAACCAAATATTACGAGGGTTTTAAAATTTTCAAATAAAGGGTTAGAACCGCCAGTAGAAATGATATTGTTGTCATACCTATCGGTAAAACCGTCGTCACTGGCTGATGATCGAGTACAGCTGGCATTGTGCTTTCGATTCAATGGCACCATCTTCAAGCCCGTCAAACGTTTTACTGTGTTAGTTGTCCGTTAGTCAGTAGGTTTTATGCGTCTGTTCACCGTATTAGGTTGTTTACGTTTTCATCCAGATTTGTTTACTTACCTCTTAGATCAGTCAAACGAGGGGTTTGTAGCTAGTGTCCAGGTAAATTGTTTTCAGTTAGTGGGTCGTTGTCCTCATCTGTATTGGGTTTTTTACGTTTCTAGTGTTTTTGTTTGTGTGTTGGTCTGGTTTAGTTTACTAATGTGCAGATTTAACGTGATTTGTGTACAACTATACACGCCACTTCAAATCACCCAACTCAGTATAAACTTGCTGCATTTCGACACATGCTACACAGACTGAATACACTACCGGGGACAAATATGACAAGGAGTTAAAGACAATATACGAGATAGCATACAACAACGGTTACATACGACACACGGTTGACAAATTACTCAAGAAACTAACCAATAACTTTGAACTAGATGCAAACTCCCCAGCAGAACCAATCACGAAATGCCACACCATCACGTAACCAGGAGACCTGACACATATAAAATCACTAATGTACTACGAAAAGGAAGGACTCCACACTAAGTTCAGAACCAACAACACACCACGACAGAAGCTGACAAATGACATCGAGAACAAGGACATTTACAATATGAACGGAGTATATAAAATCACCTTCAGTTGCAACAACACGTACATTGGACAAACTGGAAGGAGACTGAAAACACGATACACCAACCACTTGAATGATCACTGCCACAACCCTACAAATATATCCAATAGTATGAAACTTCTACACAGACAAACGAAAGGATGAAGACTGGACATACTACAGAGCATGGAGATTTATGAACAACGGACATTCAACGGAGACATAATCAACAAACTCAACACTAGCTCAGACACAATATTCAAACCATTGCAACTACTTAAACGAAAGGTGCCAACTGATGGACACACGCACCAGTATTGAAGCGAGGACGTACCTAGATCCAGATTCTATTTAATTATATAAGATCAGACTTGATGTATACCAACAATTGTACACATATCACGTTAAATCTGTCTCTACACATTAGCAAACTATACCAGACCAACACACAAATGAAAACACTAGAAACGTAAACAACCCAATACAGATGAGGACAACGATCCACCACACGAAAACAATTTACCTGGACACTAGCTAAAAACCCCTCGTTTGACAGATCTAAGAGGTCAGTAAATAGACCTGGACAGAAACGTAAATAACCTAATACGGTGAACAGACCAGACGCATAAAGACTACTGACTAACGGATTACTAACCCAGTACAACTTTTGACGGGCTTGAAGATGGTGCCATCGCATCGAAAGCGCTTGCCAGCTGTACTATCATTAGCCATTGACGACGGTCTCCACTGACAGGTACAACAACAGTATTAAAATTTTGTTTAAATTAAAACAAATGGTTCAGAATTTAAGAAAGATACATTGCTAAAGTATATTCACAGCATATATTATACTAATCACCAATAGCTGTGAAGCTTATTTCTAAACACAAAAAAAAATAAGCCTATAATCTTATTTATTATCTTTATTTATCCTTGTCTTTAAAATACATGGTGTTTGAAATCGTGCTGAGATTTTACAATTCTGTGATTTAGGACTCCTCCACTAATAACGACTTTTTTAATAGATTTTCTTTTTCTTGATCAATTACCAAAATTTTTATTGGTAATATTTTCAATCATACACATTCCTCTTTCCTGAATATTTAAATAATATTAAGCAAGAGGGAATATTATGTTGTTCGGGAAACTCAAATAATTTTATTTACAATTTTTGCATATTAGCTAACAATTATTAATTTCTTAAATAAAAACTACTTTATTTTTGTATAAGTGGAACCTCTTTTCTAGATGTGTCAGTTTTTGTCTGCCGCCTTACAATTGTAATCTCTGTGATTACCTCATTATAACTTCGGTATCAATGACATGAAATGAACATGTTGTGGTTTACATTTTTTTTAAACGTGACTATTCCACTTCAGTACTGTATCAGTGGGTAAATATATGTAATCAAAATAAATAATTATTAAATCATCCATTGTTAAAATATATGAATACATATTTTTTTTTTTGTTAATGGTTTGGAAAGTAAATCTTCATAATTAATCATTATCTAATGGCATCTATTTTCAGAATATTCTTATTTAATTTATTATTTTCAATCTCTAATAAATTTATGTATCTATTTTGATTGTATTTTTATTTTCAGATAAATATATGAACAGTGGTGCTACTGCTGTTGCAGCTAATAATTTAATGAGCCTCTCAGAAGAGCAACCGCCTTACTCTCAAGCTCCAGTCATTGTTCAGGCTACTTACTCCAATTATACGTTAGTTATATTAATTTCCATTTTTTTTTTTATATAATTTAATTTAAATCCTCTATGTAGGAGCTGCGCCATATATTACAATGTATTAGAATAATTTGAATTGAAGTAAAAATACATCATGTAGGAAAAATAATGCACTAGATATTTAATAGGTCATTATTACTTATTTTGCTCATTGAGGCCAAAAATTGATCCCTCCCATCACTCCATTTTCAAATGCCACTCGTTTAAAATGGAATTCACAAAAAAAATTTTCAGGTGAGGCATGCCCTCTACAGCTCAAAAAATACATATTTAAAGAACTGATTAACAGGTAATCCCATCAAACCTCCAAAGATTCATGAAAGCTGAAGAGTTGTGGTGGGGGGGGGGGTTAGATGCAGATCTCATAAGGAAGTAGTCAAAGCATGTGTTATCAGTCACTGGAAGTTTTCCAGCTAGGTCTGTTACATGGTTAAGAAGAGATTTACCTGCAACATTAACTCTAACAAGATAATCATCAGGAGCAGTTATATAAGAGGAAGGATCAGTTAGTTTTTACCTTTGCCCTAACATCACTTTATGTTGGGGACCAACATTTCAAGAGTGTCGCCTGTGATTTTAGGTAATATGGTGAAAGGATAACTGCTAGATATAGTGCCTGTTTGAAAATTGGACATAGCAAGGGGGTGTTTCTATTGGTGGAGATGGTAATAGAACATAGTTCCTTGACCTGAGAGCCATCATGGCAATGAGGACATTGAAGCAGGTAAACACAATGTTCAGAAATGATAGAAAGCCTGAGTTGTGCACAAACTATCTTGGACTATTAGAACTAGTTTGCAGCTTGACCAGAGAATTGGACATCACATGAAGAGGTTTAAAGCTCTCAAATGCAGGACGAATTGCTCAACTGGACTTTTAGGGGTTGGGAGTAGGAGTACCTGCTGAGTGTAAAACAGAGGTCAAGACTACCTAATTTGCCTAAGTCTGTGAAGGGTCTTGGATTTACTTGTGACTTAATGTTCAGCTGACTTTAAAAACTCTTATGGATGGTTAGCATACAAACTACGCACATGTGGGGTTACATGTTCACTAAATAGGAGACTTAACTATAAACATACGACAAAGTGGAAATGTCAAGGCCCATGGAAGCAATAACTTCAGGTAAGAACAGGAGTATCATCAACAAATGTCTTAATAACTAAGTATTAAGGACACTTTTATAGGAGGGGTTTTCAACTGGATTTGAAATTTGATTTAATTGTTTGTGTGGATGATAGAGCTGTAGAAGGGGGAAAATAATTTGGTTCGTGTTTTGTTCTCCAATACAAGATGGATATTTCACCTGAAATTTAATTAACTCTGCTTTGGTAATAGTACTGTTATTGCATAAACTCTAAATCCTCTGAAAATTTAGTCCAAGTGAAGTTCAAAAGAACCTATTTGATATTCAAGTGAAGAGAGATTTTAGAAAGAATGAATGTAGGCATTGTAATTATCAGCAAAATTACAGATGGGGAGTCTTGAATGTTTCGGAGGATATTATAATATAATATTGAAGTTGAAAAGCAGCCAAACGAACAATTATGTTAATGAAATTTCTAAATGTAACCTCTAATTTGGTTAGAGTAGATTCTTGAACCTAGAATTGGTTAGAGTAGATTTCAGACACCCCTGCTATTCTCAATGTATGTTGAAGCTAGCAAGAGAAACTACTCTGAAATTTTATGTGCGATTATCAATAATTAAAAAAAAGGAATGGCTATTGATCCCGAATAAATTTCATAGTTGAAGGCTTAGCCATTGAGCCTCAAAAGGTAAACCAAATATTTCATGGTAAAATGAAAAATGATTTTAAATGAGGGAAACAAAGAAAGATCCACTCTCTGCTCTGATAAACTAAGAAGATTTCCCAAGTGCTGGTATAACTCTTGTGATCTCATCTCACTACATACTCTCTATTTATATTTAAAAAACGAATGAGTAGAAAGGGAGGGGGGGGGGGGTTACTGAAGGCAGATAATAAGAAAGCACGAATAACTCGACTAATATTTGAATTCCGAAGAAATGCATAGAACGATAATGGTAGATTATAACAAAATTGGTTCTAAAACATTTTATCATCTGACTAATAATAACAGAAATATTTTGAATTTTTAAATTCCACCCTCCCTCTATACCCCACTATTTCATATCCAATTTCTGCGAAACCATTGTTAGGAGTAGGGATTGAAATAATCTTGATTAGATTTTCGCAGGAAAACATTTTTATATTAACCATGGGCAATTTTAAGAAATTGTTTGAAAATCGGCTCATTCATTACATCCTCAATAACTGATTTCCTTTAAGGGAAACTGCTAAAAAACCACTACTTTCAGATAAGTGGAAACATTACGAAATCAAATGAACTATATTCTCTAAATTATCTATTTAATTAGTGTCTTAACTCTCTTCTAATATTTAAGCATTATATATTTTTGATTATCAGAATATACACCTGTTGGGCACATCTTTCATTCTGACTTACAAAATAAAACCTCCATTCACATTTCACTATCTTATTGATATTTCAATGTTCTGTATATTTGGACACTTCTATGAATAATTTTCTTTTTAGAAATTCTTACATTGGAGAAAGAAGGAATGATGTTGGAGTTAAGCGAGAAGCTGAAGAAGAGGATGAAGATGTCAAAAAACCAAGACGAGAGGAAGAGCCTTTAGAGAATCAATAGATTTCAGGTATATTTATAATTATAAGCTTTAGAATAGCTCTAATAGAGTACAGTAGCCCATGTATTTTTAATTATATTAATCAGGGGCTCAGGCTAGCTATGTGGGTTAAAGCGTTGACCTTAATCTCACATGGTAAACCTAGAGTGGTGAGTTCGATTCTCGCCTGGGCAAAGGAAATTATTTAGTGATGAAATTCATTAAATAACATCCTAAGTCCCACCTTGACTGGAAATGGGTGGTTACCGGTTGATAACCCATCCCAATTAGCCTTAGTTGCAAAAAGTGGACGTTAATAAATTGTATTAATCATATTTACCATGAGGAATGAGCTGAAGGACACTTGTGGTGTTCTATGCTTTGAAGATTGGTGATTGTAGGATGTGCAGAGCAGTTGTCAACCAAAAGCAAGATTTTCTTTCCCTTCAATTTACAATCCCATTTCTTATCTTTTCTTCAAAAATTTGGAATATCACCCAAGCACTCTTGTTTGATTTGTAGTTGACAGGCAGACGCTTAATGTTTTTGTAAGAACGTGGGTTTTTAGACTTGCCAATCATCAGAAGTTTTCTCTTTACTGAACCTGACATGTTAGCTGCCATCGGAACTGTAATTCTTTCTTTTGATAACTTTCCCCCAATACACTTTTGCTACAAATTTCTAAGTTTTGTTTGGTGTCATCTTGTAAAACAATCCAGTTTCGTCAGCATTGAAAATTTCTTCTACTGAATATCGAGACTTCAGGCCAAGCCATATTTTATCCAGCCAGCTATTTGTGATGTTTCTGTCAACATCACGAGCCTCTCCACTGATCTGTCCGTAGTTGATGTTGTGGCACTGCATCCACATGCTCAGCCAACCTTCATATATCTTAAAGTCAGTAATGCCAAGCTCCGTTACATAAAACTTTGAGTTTGTTTTGATCAGAGGTCCAGAGAGTGGGATGTGGTTGATGCGTTTCTGTTGAAATCACTGTAGAATGGCTTGATCTAAATCTTTGTACTAAGGTTTAAGCATCGAGCCACTTTTTCTTATTTTTCCAAATGGTAGCCACAATTGCCGGGGAAAATCCTGTCCATCGAACGACATCAGTTTGTTTCTCGCCCTTTTCTATCGCTTTAATTAGAGAAATACTTTCTTCAATGGTGAACACTTTAAGCTTCCTTGAAAGCATGTGGATTCTACACACTCTAATGTACGCTTCTATAGTCAGATGTTCTTAGTGTTTATAGACAAAGAACATCTGACTATTAGGAACACACAGTAACGACATTAAGCAGGCAAAGTTAGGCACCAGTCATAACTATGGACGTCATTATTCATGACATGCCTCAAACAAAAGTCATTGGACATTGTTTAATTTTATTGTTTTGAAAACATCTTAAAAATTTAACATAACTGATCTGAAAAAATCGTTATAGAGAGCGATATCGTTATACAGAGAGAATAAATACATTGTTCATATGGCAAACTAAACATCAGTGTCAATTTCCTTTGTTACAAAGGAATTATCGTTATAGGGAGAATCATTATAAAGAGAGACTACTGTATAACATTATTTTTCTTTTTATAGGAATTCATAAAAAAACTTGGACTGTGATATTCGTATTAACTAAATGAAACAAATAAAAGTAATCGAAAATAATTTTAGGGTCGGGGTCCCAGTAAACACTAGTAGGATGGGCATTTCTATTTTCAAAATTCAGTGTACTCCAGTTCACACCCTCTTTCCTATTAATATAAATTTCTTTATTTTCTTGTTAATGATTTTTATTTATAATTAAACTATTATTCTATTTATTTATTTTAAAAAAGGTTTTTGAAATATTTCAATAAATAATACAACCATTTTTATTGAGAGATAATTTTTCATATATGTTAAATGTTGAAGAAAATTAAATAGAAATAATAAAAGTACTTTAACATATTTAATAGCATAAAAATCTTTAGGTCAACAACCTTTGAAAGGTCAAGTTCTGCTGTACTTCTTAGTTGGTAATGGCGGTGTTCCCTTTGCCACTGATATCCTCAAAACAGTTTATACTTATAATATACTAGCCAAGTTATCCGTCATGTTAAAGCCATATCTGAAAGATGTTTTACTTGGTATGTAATATTATTGAAGTACCATATTTTACAGGTAAGGGGGGGGGCTAATACTAACATAGCACAAATTAAAAATGGTAAACAACTGTCTATTGGAATTAACCTGAAAGTGTTTCCCACAGTCTAGTAGTACTCTGAATAATATATATATGTGTGTGTGTGTGTGTGTGAGTGCTCGTGCGCGTGTGTGTAAGTAGATTTCTCTTATGGGAAATAAGCTATTGAAGTCATTCAAATAAAAATCAAATGTCCATTGATCCTACTTAGTAATGACTAAAATCAGGTCCGTTCAAAATGATTATATATATATATATATACACAAACTTACGTACTTGTCTTTTGCCATTCTAGCAGTTACAGTTTTTGTCTTATCATTACCAAACTCAATTTATAAGCGTTTTATGTAAAACTAAAGATCAAGTTCACTAACAGCTGAAATATGGGGAATTCCAAAAATTCAAAATATCTCCAATATAATACTTAATCAAAAAATTGAATAGCATCAATGTTATTGCAAATTCAATTGCCTATCATTGTTGATATATTTATTTTCTCTATCATGAATATTAACCAAGATATTTGCATTTTTTAGCTTTCAGCCTTCAGTAACCCCCACTCCTTCTCATGTCATATTAACAATAAACTGTTATATCTTAAACCACGTTATTCGAAGCTTATATACCAAATATTGTTTGCATTGGGCTTTTAACATGCAAATGTGTTGTGTTATTATGTCATCATTTAATATTTTATGTTCTTAACTCAAAAATGTTTATTTGTTCTATACCATACTCGATATTTAACTGTTTCATTCAACACTAAAGATCATATTAGTTAATTGCTGAAACAAAACAATCCAAAAGTTCTTAATATCTCCATTATTATGAGTCGTATCAAAACATTTTATCAAACTAATCTTGTTAAACTATTAATACTCTACTATTCTTATATGTTTTTCATAGTTTCATGGCAAGGGTCACCGTTAAAAACACATTTCTTTCCTTGCAAACTTTATTCACATTGTCCTGCATGTTTCATGGCATAACTACCACCTCTTCACAGGCCATTCCTTTTCAAAAAATAATTATAATAATTTTTTAAATAAAAACCCACTGATCATTCATTGTTACATACCGCATTAATACATGCGTAATAATAATAATAAAATATTCATTTTGCTATGAATGATCATTAAGTTTTTGTTAAGTCACAAAGCATGTAGGGCAATGTGAATTAAGTTTGCGAGGAAAGAAAAGAGTTTTTATTGATGACTCTTGTCATTAAACTATGAAGAACATATAAGAATATTGGGTCCAGAATACGAAGACTACAATTGTTGTTTTATCATTTTTTTGTAGCTCAAACATTAAGTGGCTTAGTCTTACTTTCCTGTTTTCATCCTCGAGTATACTCCTACTCATCGAATTTTGACTTAGGAATAGAGAATATATATGGAGAGTAGGGGTGGATGGCTTTACTAGTGTGTCATGCCAGCACATGGGAAATCTGCTTAGTTCATGTAGCCCCTGTATGATGGGATTTTTTTTAAAGGAAAGGTAGGGGCAAAAACTATGGGTCACTCATTTAAAACAATAAAGAATTATTCTGACATGGTAGTTTGCTAACTGAAATGGCTGCTCCACAGTACTACGGACATTATAATAAGAGGAGGGGGAAGGCATAAACTGGTGTGGCACTCATTTAAAATAAATTCTGGCTTTGAAGTGTGTAACCTTGTAAGGGTTTTCCATAATATAATACTGGAGTATAGTATATAACTATTGTTTTCTAATTAGGTAATTACACGAGTTTTAATGTAAGTATTTTATTGCTAAATGGTTTAATTCTTTTAAAACAATGTAAGCACGCTTTTCCTTTTTTTTTAGCAAGCAAAGCATGCATTTTTTGTTCCACATTAATGTTTTTAATATTTTTTATTATTAATTCTTAATTATCATAATCAAACACTACATACGCAGAGACATAAACAAAAGATTTACAAAAAAAATATGCCAGTTTAAAATGAATTTAATTATGTAATCAATCCTTGTAGTGTTAAGTTAACCCCTTCCCTTTTCCTTAAAAATTAATTTATTAACCTTCTAACATATTGCACCCAAAGAAAACCTTAATTAAACTTTGACGTTATATTTTCTTTTTTTTGGTTTCAGGCAATTTATTCGTTAGCTACTACTAGTAATTTTGATTGGGAACTTCGTGTAATATCAAACAAAATATGAATTTTGTACAAGAACATTTAGTTAAATGAATGCTATTATGAAGGTGTGTAACTTTTAATTTTTTAGTCCATATAATAATTCAATATTTGTATTTAAATTACCCTGGATTGGGTTTATTGTTTTGGGTTACCAATACAATGTGTCATTTTCAATTAACTTTCAAAATTGCGAAAGGTATTATTATTTTATTGTTATATTATTACACTTAATGTCTTTTTTGTTAATCAAAAAACATTAATTTATTTATATAATTTGGTTGACTGTACAATATGGAAAAAAATTGGTTTGTTTTTTAAAAGAATTATGAACTCAAACAAGTTATAGTCCCCTATAATTTTCTTTTCTTCAAATCAAGGCCAATAATATTATTATTAAAAATAACTCATTTGTGTTTGTTATAAAATGTTAAGTTGAAAGTTCAAACACTTTATTTATATGATTTTAAGATATTTTATTTGAATGATCTATGGATTTAAAATGTTAAATATATCTTATTTAAAGTGATGTCTTTAAAACTTCAGTTACACATAAACAAAATATTTAATTAATATTATGAAATATAGCTAAAAGAACTGTGAACTTTCTTGTTTTAATATAAAAATCAGTTAAAATTAATATTTTATGGTAGCAAATGTGTCATTCCTCTCAGCTGGTAGTTATAAAAGTCAAATATTGATTAAGAATCAAGTGCATTAGTTGTTTATCTCTTTATTTAAATGTTCGCAGAACAGGCATTTGTCTTCAATTATATGCAGAAAACTAATATCTAAGTCACAATGATTTTAATATTATAACATTTAGCTTTAATGTAAAATTTAAAAGAAATATATATAAAATATGTATATTATTTTATAAATCAAGCACTATGTATAAAGATTTTATTTATACATGAGCCCTTTATAAAAAAAGAAAAAAAATGAACTAAAATATCGTCTTATATTCTAATGTTATATGTTATACTGCCTGTATAGAAATTATTTTCATGTATAAGATTTCTAATAATATAATATTTAAGAAAAGAACAAAATGAATGAAAACATTTCTATACAGTTTGCAGGTTGAACCATGATCCTTTTTTAAAGTTTATATAATATATAAGAACACTTGACATTGGCTCAATCAGATAAGAGCATAGCGTTGACTGTTCTTTTGTAATTTTACCTTGTTAAAGCAAAATATTAATGTAAATAATAAAAAAAAAGAGTTATAAATTTATATAACAACATGTGGGCATGATTGCATAGCTTTATATTAAGCTGAGAGAGACACTGGTACAATAGCCTTCTTTTGGCTCGGAAAACTTACTCCTAGTAGCTTCAAAAGTGCACTTGTGTCAGTAGTCAAGAGATTAGTTTTTAATTAATTATAGTGGAGAGGATATTCAATCCAATTATGGCTTTTTTATAATTTATAAATATTTTACCTTTTTGGATGATATCTTCTCCAAGAACTATTTTTGAATAGATGTCTATAGGCAACAAAATGTTTAAAACATTAAGGATAGGTTTTCTGATCATGTTATTGTCATGTGTCTCCACTCCTTAAAATTGCTACTTTTATGCATCATTGCTTGTATCGTAAATAAATAATTATCCTAGGCTTCAAAAATATTTTAAAACTGTTATGAAGGTTTTTTTTTATTTATTTATTTAATTTTACAATTGTGCTCACATTGTTCCTAATTTAGTGACCGGAACTATGTTCCTTATCATCACTTGTATTTATGGATAGGTAGAAAAGAAAAAAAAAAGGGAAAAAAACAGGAAAAATGATAAAAATAAAAAAATATTTTATTTAATTCTGAGAGCTTAAATGTATCTTGCATCATAGATATGAAATTAAAAAAAATATATATATATATATTTTTTAATTATGGCCCTGAACATACACTGTGTATGTTCCCATTTTGTGTTGAAATGATTGCTTACTATTAAGTTAATTTTTCACGAAAAACAGACTTCTCAGTTACTCTGGAGCTACTCTTAATTTTTAAAAGAACCAATTTTATAATAGTGATTACCTCACTGTTCTGAGCTTCCCCACTTCACTAAATTAGTAATTTGCTACAAATAAATTAAGCCATTGCATTTTATACAATTCCATAATTTATGAGTATTTCTGTTATGTTTCTCCGGCATCCTCTCTCTCACGGTTATTGGTATTA
Source organism: Riptortus pedestris (assembly GCA_019009955.1). Lineage (NCBI taxonomy): Eukaryota > Metazoa > Arthropoda > Insecta > Hemiptera > Alydidae > Riptortus > Riptortus pedestris. The sequence continues at coordinate 166,347,722 of CM032229.1, read as the reverse complement.
TTTCAAACATACCAATCATGTTTTTAATATAAGGAATATCTGGAGGATTTGTATAAAAAAGTTCCTGGATTATACTTCTTTTTTTCATTGATTAAAAAATACTTCTATATTACCTCTTTCATCGATTTACATCGGCCATTTTAAAACAAGTACTTTAGAATTTCACACACTATGATTACTTATATAGATGAATAGTTCATCTAAAGTCAAAAACGTGTAATTTGTTTTTGTGGTTTTTTTCTATACATTTTTCTGGCTATTAATTACTTAGGCCATTTTTCAAAGAATTGTGATAAATTTTAACATTAAGGTGTCATATGTTATGTGTAAAAGTATGAAAAAAAGAATTACTTAGTTGATAATCCATATAGAATACCTTAAGTTCAATCCTTTGGAAAGAGGATGAAATATTAGTCCAAAAATAAACTTTTCTGACTAGAGAATTTGATTTGAAATGGTCTGTGTATGTATGTATGCATATATATAAAACTTTTAAACAGTTTTTAAAAAGTTCAATTGCTCATGCATAATTTATTTTCATTTTTGTAAATAAATAAGGTAATATTTTAATTAATATGTATATAATATCTGAGGGTATTATGACTACGAATTAGTAAAATATCATCACAGCTTCCATTTGGGTAGGATCGTTCGTCCATCCCCTGAGCTTAGAATTAATTTTGTTTCTAGTATGCCCCTTGAAGATTCAATTTGAACACTTTACAAAAAAAACAACTAGCTTTGGTTGTATTTGTGAGGTATAATTTCAAAATTATACAGACAAACACATTGTATGCATAGAGAAGTCCAAAATCTTCATCAATATTGTATATTGTTTTTTTCTGTATTTAATGTTGAGATAACTTCTAGACCTACAAATTTATATATTATTTGCTAACTGAAGACTGAATTAGAATTTTAAACAGGTAGTACCATGAGTAGTTTCTTTCAAGCTATTGAAACAGTTTCAAGCTGTGATAATTTAGAAAAATAGAACAAAATATAGTTTCAACATTATCATTACATTTAAATTCTATTTAACAGGTACCCTTGGAACAGTTTTATACTTACGTTTTGTGTCCTTAAACATTTTATTGTATTAAGTGCCCTTTGAAACGTTAAATGTATCATTGATTTAAACAGCTAACATAATTTGGGATGAATTATCTTCATTAGTTAACCATCATAGGCTGTGAAGTAAATTCCTTTGAAATTCTTCTATAAGGTATATTAAAATACTCTAGCCATTATATTAAGTTGGGCATTGGATATGTCAACTAAAATATTAATTTATTACAAAACCTTAGTTCAGAATCATTAAACCTCATTTCTATTAAAACTGTTATATTGCATTCGCTAGTGCTGTATATGTTTGGAAATTAGAAATCAATTAAAATTTCATAATAATAATAATACATCTTTATACCTAGATGAACTTTTATTTTGACTTGTCAATATTCTTTTTATGCACATAACTCATAAAATTAGCATTTATTTTATTTTTTTTAAACTGAATGTAAGATTTGTGAAAAGGTGAAATTAGATATGGGGCTATGCATAAAAAAAATTGTCATCTCCACAACAAGTTAATTGTGTTATTTAGCCCCAAAATAGTTTTTTGGGTGGGTTAGATAAACAACCGTTCTACCGTGCAGAAAAAAGATTTAATTAGAATTTTATACTATTATAATTTTTTTTTATTTTTAAATTTTGTATATAACTTTGCAAATGACATCATAGTTGGGCAAAATTTTAGTTTAGAAAGATGTTAGACAACCAAAAAGAGCATTATTCAAGTAGGATATGTAATATTATTCTTAAGAAAATCTTTACTCTTTCAAAAGCGTTATTTCATGTATCACATACTAACTACTGAGCTTTATCAGGTATATGAGTGTAGTTCTGAAGCTCCCCTAAAACAATATTTTGTTATGTTCCTTGTAGTGGAGAGATATATTACATCTGCGTAAGATTGATCTGTATCGAATGCCAATGCTCCCAGCCTCCTCTTTGATTACTCTTATGTATAAATTTGGTATTTTTTAAAACATTTATTAGTCCTATAATAGCTTCCCAATTAGTAGACTTTCAGCAGTGATGATCATCGGCCTTCTCCATCCAAGTATTCTTCTTATAATTTAAGAAGTATTTAATTTTTTATCATACAAAATTCTCATTTTTTTTATTTAATCCACCTAAACTAAGCTTGTTATTAGTATTAATTTTACTTTCATAATATTAAACTAAAAGGAATCTCAAACATAAATTCATTTTCATTTAGTGAGACCTAAAGAAATCAATTGTATTATGTCCTCTTTAAAAAGTTATTGGTATGTTCACATATTCAAGTTTTGTAACTCACAAATACAGCATAAAAAATGACACTAGTCATTAATATAATTTTTTTTATTAAAAAAAAAAAATTACTTTTATCAAACCTTCATAAAACTAGTTGTTTATGTAATTGTTCAGTTAAGGAGGATATATTAGCCTTTACTAAATAAAGCTACTCCTCTCCAGACTCCAGATAGATATCAGTATACTTATTTTAGTTAATGCATCAATGGTACTGAGACGGAGAAATGACAATTATCTTGTCGGGAGCGTCTGAGATAAATCTTATCAAGATCAATAAAATGGTGTCAATGAAATCAATTTTTTATTTACTGCATATTTTTTTTATCTGTGAATAGATCCTAATATATTGGGAAAAGAAAATTGAATCATTAGAAAGCTTAAAAGATTCATATTAACATTCACCTAAAACATGGACTTCATTCATTTTTTTAATGAAAATAGCTTTTCTGATTTATTTGAGTTTTTTTAGCAAATAATATCAAATATCTGTAAAAATACTGGAAGAAATATATAAGCTTACAGCAGGAATATTCTGCAATTTTTGTGAAAATTAACTCATTTTTGTGGCCGGAGTTCAACAAAATAAAAACACTGAAGTATCTACATGTTTCACACCTCGTCAGGACTGTAACTCCACCACATCACTATTTTATATTATCAACGCTGGCATACTCCTCAGAGCTATTGTAACACTGAAATTTTACTGAACTACAGAATTAAAACCAACACACTTTTTCTTTTTTTTTTAATTAAGTCAATAATCTGTATTTTTTTCGGCAAGTCACGCGTCATGGCATAGTCAGAGGATCTGGAGGAAGCTTCCTCTTATTTTAGAACCACAGCATTCTAGGTCCACCATTGTAGAAATCTGAATATTATTCTCACTTTCTGATTCAGTATATTTCTTAAATGATTACCCAAATAAGGTAATCATGGATTTCTCAGGTTAAAATACAACCTCACATCATAACAAATTCTATGCTTCAAAAATTCTTTCTCCCAATGATGATGGAAGCCCCTACACAAAATAAAAATCGGCTATACTGTATTGCTAACATCTGGTTAACAATAGAGGTTGACGCTAGATTTTTTTGGTAAGAAGTCCATCCTTTCTAGACAGAGATCTTTGTCCAATGGCTGATACTGACCTAAGACTTGCTCTTAGGTATTTCCCCATGTCTAGGGTTCAGACACAGGCCAGCTTCCTACAGTCTTAACCTTTTAATTGTGCAAAGCCACTATAGTGGTTTTGCACAATTAAAAGGTTAACTATCTTTACATCATCTAGTATCATATCATTACTACAACTGGGAGTCCAAAATCTACCAAGTTGTAAACTATTGATAGTAAAGAATGTTATGTTAGTAAAGTATCAGTCCTCCAACTAATAAGTGAATATTATTTTATTTGAATTCCAGGTCAGCAATTTTTACTTAAGGATAGACATTTTAGCTTGACTATTACAGAAATTTTGGAATCAATTTTAGTCATATCAGCTTGTTATTTCATCCCAGACTTCATACCCCAACTTTCAAATCAGGTTATAAGATAATTTGGTATCAAGAATAGGCGTATTTTTTAAGAATAATCTAATAGATGATAATCTACTGGATTATTAATTGTTTCATAATCTTCTTTTTCATAAATGGCACTTGATTCTGCCTGTCATTTTGAATAAAATCATGAGACAAAGATTATATAATTACAATTATATAATGGTACTTTTATTTGTAGACTTCCCACATAAGTGAATTTATAACAAAAAGAAGTATAGAAATCCATATTTTGTGTCAGGTTGTCATTAGTGTTTGGTAAATTTTCTCTTGACTTGAATTTCCTTTCCTAATTTCTCAAGACCTATTCACAAAAAATAAACCCTTGCAGTTAATGGGCAATTGATTTTTTAATATGGATTTAGTCAAATTAAATTTTGTAAAGTGACAGAGATAGTTGTCTATTGGTCACTACTAAATATACAATGTTTATGGTTTTTACTTTTACTGGATTTTAATTAAACTTCCATTCTTCATTATCTGCAAGCAATGTAATACTCTCTCTACTGATATGTTACGTACAATTTAAATTAAGTGTACAAATATTTTAATTTCATTTTTTTGTATTATTAATTTAATCTTCAGAAAAAATACTTGCTCTTTAAATAGAATTGTTCAGTTGAATGCAAGATTCATGTAGGCCAAAGAATGTAAAAAATAATACCCACATAATTTCAGCCATTGTATTTTCTTTCTATATTCCAATGTTTTGTTTTTAGTATTTGATTTATAATTTTTTTATTAAATTAATTTTGTAAATTTATAACAAAAGAAATATTTAATTTATATTATATTTAACCTGTTAAATTGTTTCTTATTATTTTTAAAAGTCATTTATTAATACAAGTGATGGTTGACTGTGAATTATTTATGTTAATTAAAAATGTAGTTCAAAATTATTACTATTGTGTATATTTTTTTTTTTTTTTTTTTTTTTATATAATTTTATTTCATTTGTGAAAGAAAAGAATACAGTCAAATGTTCTGTATTTTTCTGTTCTTTTTCTTTTCTCTTTTTTTTAAGTTATTCTATTTTTTTGTTGTACAATACAGAGGAAATATATGGTTTATCAAAGTTATGAAGTCACCAATGTATAATTCTCTTGTATTTTTACCTCAATATTTCCCACGTGCGTGCTCATAATGACTCGTTTATAATAAAGAACAAGTAGTCAATGGCCCTTTGATGTCCTCTTGAGGGCTGGTGGGTGGAGTGAAAGAGGAAAAGATCAAGACAAACGGGGCCAGCCATCAAATATATAGTGCTTGGCATACACTCTTGTACTTCTTTGTTGCCTGAGCCTCCTCCCCTTATTACTTTGTTTGTTTTGGTCAGGATTAGTATTCATCTGCACCTTCTGTTGACCAACCCTCACAAGAATATTACTGTCAATGTCAGAATATTACGAGCGAGGCTTCAGAGAAGGAGTGGAATTTAAATTTGTAAGTATTTCCATTATTACGTTTTACCCCAAACAATTTAAATAGTCTTATATTGCCGACAAGTTATTTTGTACAATTACTGTTTTTTTAACATTACTGCAACTCAATAAATCATTTCCCGAGAGTGTTTTTGCTTTACCAGTGGTTAGAACCAAACATTCTGATCAAAAAAACAGGCTTAACTTATCATATTCATCACCTGGATCTTACACCTGTCAACTGACCAATTGTTCTTATTAATTACTCTTCAACACCTAGGTTCAAAATGGATATTTAGAACAGAAAAACGTCACACTGTGAACCAATCTGAGAGCTAGCTTCAACATTATAAGAAATGTCCAGTATGACTATTCACTGGAAGTCAGCATTTAACTTAATTTACAGCTCCGGTAGTCCTGTCTTCCATACTGATGCTAATGTTTAATAAGTTCTTGCTACTTCTCCCATAAAGTTATTGGCTATTTGATTTTGCATGAAGAAGGTAGCCACCAGTGGGGAACCAAAAGTTAGTATCTAGTAAAGAAGAGAAGATGTGGTAGCTGGGTTATATACTAAAAGTATTTCTGGCTCACCATTTAAGCTTTACTGTAATTTTGTTTATTAAAATTATATTTTATTAATTGAAAATAAAGACCACTATCTTAAGTAAAAAAATAATGTAATTAGTTTTTAGGCACATTTAGTCATCAAGTTGACAAAGACTGGCAACACCTCGATCAATCCAGTGTTTTTGAGGTTTCATAGAAGGAAATTCTAAATACATCACAAAATTTGTTGAATGTCCTGTAGTTGAAAGTACTCCTCGCCTGGCACTTGTTTTATAAAGTGGGCATTGATACACAGGCATAGGCTTGAAACTTTTCTACAAAATAAAAAAAATAACTAGATGAATAAGTAGAATACGCAAATTTTTACAAACAACTAGGACTAAAGACAAAAATAAACTTATTAGCAGCATCCAATGGATATTCTGAAAATACTTGTCATGATATGAGGACCAGTCATTAAACAAATTATATTTTCCAAGTTCTGGCTGTTCAAATAAATTCCCCTCTTCTCTTAGCTTAAACTTCTTTATTTTTTACCAGATTTTCCTTAAGGAAAATTAGTTATTGATGTTGTACTCATGGTATATGAAAATTGTCTTCAAATGTCCATCGATCCTATCCATGAGATAATGAAAATGAAGTCCGTTAAAAAAAAAACTCTTTCCCTCGGTCATAATTGTTGTTTGATCGTTATCAAACTTGATATGTAAAACTAAAGATTAAGTTCATTAAACTCTTAAATTGTATTAGTGGGGGGAGGGGCTAGAAAATTTTAAATATCTCTTGTTATTATATGTCGGATCAAAAAAGTGTATCGAACCAATCTTGGGGCCAATTTAATTTCCTATATGTGTTCGCAATCTTGAGTATTAACCAAAATATTTTCATTTTTTTTAGTTTTCAGCTTTCACTAAAATCCCACTCATACCCATGTCATATTAACAATAAGTCATTGTTTCATTCTTTATTTGAAGCTTAAATACCAAAAACTGTTGCCATTGAACTTTTACTGTAGGAAAAATGGACAAATATTTTCAAAGTGAAATCAACATTTACGGGTATATGTTCCAAGGTCATTATTTTTATTTTATCAACACTACACTCAACATTTAACAGTTTCACAAAAAACTAAAGATTACATTAGATAATGGTTAAAATCAACCATGGGGATAGGGGGGGTTGTTAGGGGGGATAATTGAAAATTCCAAATATTTTGGTTACTCTGACTCAGATCGAGAAATTTTATTTAACTAGTGTTGTAAGAAATTTAATTTTCTACAACTATTGTTTTATACATGTTTTCTCTGACTTGAATTTTAATGGAGTTATTTATTTTTTTGTTTCAGCCTTTTGTAAACTTCTAATTCTACTCATCTGATTTTCACTTTATTTATCTTATCATTAAACATCTCAAGTCCAGCTAACATTTTAATTCCTGCTTACATAGAATCCTTACTGTCGGAAGAAATAGAGGAATATAAAGACCAAGAAACTTAAAGGAAGTAAAGTGGTGAATTTATTTGTCCTCCATTAATATTTATTATGCAGAGAAAAAAAAATGAAATAATAAATCAGTCTAAATTCACACAAATAGGCTTTTATATCTCAGCCTAACACGTCTTTGACAAGTAAAACAGCTATTGTACATACTGCCTATGTGAAGTTTATTTCTATCTTATCATGGCCTCAATCCAGTTTTGGAAGCAATGGTGAGTATGTAGAGAATACTTGAAGAAAATATTTCGTACCTTTATTCCTGGTTTGAACCAAATAATTGGGACAGTATCGAATAAAATCTTTGGATAAGACTCATCTAGAGCCACTGTTTTTCTATTCCAGCGTCCTCCCTCCAAAAACATGCCCTGTAAAAAGTAACAATTATATGATTACTTATTCCTTTCTGTACTTTTTCACAATAATTAGCTCATTGAAGTTAAATAAAAACCCAACACATTAAAGTACAATAAGTATAAATATTCATATCAATTGTGTTGAGCACAATGTATATGGTTGTGTGAATAAAGGACCTCTCGAGCAGGTGTATGAATGAAGTAGTATATTCCTTTGATATAGTTTGGTTTTGGTTAATATGTTCTATAGAACATGAAAGAGAATCTTCATCTTCAAAGCTTGAAAGAAAAAAGGTTTGGTGCATGAATTCTGATATAAGCCTCCAACCTATTTTGTATTTGTAACTTGCTTATAATACTTCCTAAGAAGCTCCAATTTCATGAAAAGATAGGGGGAAAAAAACACTCATTAAGAGTTGTACTTACACATTAACGCAATTAATTGTGTTAGAGAACTTTGCTGTATCATTATGTAAGAATTTCATTTGACTAGAAGTCAGATTAACTCACTCCAATTGTTGAGTAAAACAATCTTTGGTCAAATGTTCGTAATGGAGCTTTTTTTTTGTTCCAAAAGATAACATTTTAAACTAATACTTAAAGGTAATAAAATTGCTTCTTGATGCCTAACTCATGTTTTTAAATATTTTAATTACATGTAAACAGTCAACAAGTGTTTTGATGGGTACTGAACAAACTATCTAAGAAGTTGATATATTTTGAAGATAGAAAGATCAGGCACTAATAATTGGGTGAACTGGAAAAGGACCTATGGCTGCTGTGAATCAATAATTAGAAATACAATACAGTAAACTAATGAATGGTTTTGATAGTTCCTGTGAACAAATGATTCAAATATTAATCTGTTTGGAGTAAATAGAGAGGTAAATTGGAATATTTTGTTTTCACAAACTCCAATTATTATACTTCTGTAAAAGTAATGGTCTTTTAGGAGCTGAGTTGAAATAGAATAAAAAAAGAGGTGTGGATACAAAAAAAAAAAAAATACATTTCAGCAGTTACCAGATGTGGGTCTTTTGTGTTAAGCATGGAAGTTGACAGGAAAATATAGGAAGTAAGTTAAGTTACAGATAGTTTCTGTTTAATTTTGGTTTTGTGTTAAATTATAACAATATTTCCTCATAAATTTAGAGTACTTCCTTCAAAATATTATGTATACTTCCTTTCACCTCACCTCGACAAACACACCAAATTCCTCCTCCTCCTCCTTTTGCTGCATGTAATATCAAAAAACACATACATTTTACTCGATTCTTTAAATAGTGAACAAATATTATCAGAAAATTCTTGCCATTTATGAGTATAGTACTAGAATTTTAAACAACTACTTAATATGCATTTTTCTATCACCTAATTTATAGTAAGTATTAAACACAAAAAAACATTTGTTAAAAATTGTTCAATTAAATTGTATCAGAGACTAAAATTATATGAGAAAATTGCTAAATAACCATTCATTGCTAGCCTTAATTGACTAGTTATTATATTGGGTGTCTTAAATTTTGTGAAACATGAATACCTCATAATTTTAATTGTTACTCTTTTACTTCAAATAAAGAGGATAAAATGTGAGATGGTATCAGCTGTCCAGGCTGTTGTTCAACGAGAATGTACTTGGTACAACAAATTCTATATATTTGTTAAAGACCTTTGGAGTATTCACCAGGGCCTGATTTTTCAACTATAATAAAGTCACCCATTCACTAATATGACTAGTGAACTGCTATCTTAAAGCTGACCCAACTGGCAAGTCTCTTTTCTGCCATCTTAAGGGTCTAGATGAATAATTTTCTGTAATTTTCAAACCCGATTTGGCTATGTCCACATGAGATCCATCACTACAGCATCCTAATCTCATCTCCAATTCTTTCTTTCTTTTTTAGAGACCAGGATCAGCTGCTGATGTTGAGTTCAAGGCAGCAGAGGACCACCCTCATTGTGCACATTCAGGATTAGACTTTTTCTTTAAGGATATTTCTAAGGGTTCCCTAGATCATTCCAGATGATGATCATGCCAGCTCTTTATTTTCATTCTTTTCTTTGTCTATAACTCTGATTGTTCAAGGTTGGTGGTGTACAATATTTAAATTCAAATTTCCTCGTTTGAACCCTCTCATTCACGTTCCATGAATCTTTCTTTTTTTAAAGAATGATTTTCCTGAGATTTGCACCTCATTTATTTCAAAGTTCATCCGCATTTATCCAAGTAATATCTGATTATTAGTGCTCATATATGCATATCCACAAGATATTCAGGTCATATTTTCATACACTTCCAAGTTCGCTTAACATACACTTTTCCTTTCTATGCCTATTTTCCCCGTAAAAAACATTACATTTTTTTTACCCATTAATTTCATTATTTCTCCCATAATTTTATTCTATTTTTCTTAAATTATCCCACCACCAGTGTTATTAATAATGTAATATACTACAATTGTTCTTTTCTAATTTTTCTCTAACTTGTCTAATAATTGAGTTGTCCATGCTTTTGAATAAATAAACATCTTATATCCAGCTTAAATTTGAATTCTTGTTAACATAGAGTGATTAGAAAGGGAATATTAGAGAAATTACAATGTGCAGGTGATGTTATCTGTGCTGCTATGACACACTGTGACTTCAATGTATTGTGTTGTGAAATAAGTTTGTAGCGTTTATCTCAATTTAATCCTCTTTGTGTATATAAAATCATGTTTACAGATTCTAAAAAAAGGATTAGTTAAGGAGCTTTTATTTATCAGTTTCAACTGAGATTCCTTATCTTTAAGTGGTAGCTTGCTCAAAGTGGAAGAGAAAAGCAAATGCATAGTTTTCCATCATCACCATAATGCAGACCCGACAGAAATTATTGGAGCTTGGCTGGGATATGAACCCCCACCCACACTATTCACCACACCTTGCCCCAACAGATTTTCACTTATTTCGGGCCCTTCAAAACTCTCTTAACGGAAAACACTTTAATTCGCTCTAGTATTGTAAAACACACAGAGAAGTTCTGGCAGGACAGAATTAAAAAATGAAAGACAGCAAAATTGCCAAATGGGTCATATATAATTGATTAAAACTGTTTACAAGAATCTGAAGTTTTTATTCGTCACCAGTAAAAAACTCTACAAACTTATTTTACAACCTATTAATTGCTGCGTGAGGAAAATCTGATTAGTTTATGCTGCTGGATTTTTTGTTTGTAGAGCCTGCTTGGAAGCTAAAATCTTTCAAGTAGGACTCTTTTGGTACCATATACCCTTGCAAAAGTGATATGCATTTTAATGTTTTGTAAGTTATCACAAATCAAATTTATAATTTATCCAATATATCTTTAACCAGTGTTTTGTCATCTTACAGTGATGGAACTATCGTTTTAAGTTTCCTCCTAAATATTGTGTGTATTTTTTCTCTAGAAATTGACAGGGACTTGGTCTGGCATTGATTCCAACACACTAGTCAAACTAAAAGATCCTGAAAATAAGATTGTAAATATAGAATTTTAAAATTAACCTTGCAATAAACCCCAAATGTTGGTGGTTTTTTTACACTAGTTTCAAACTTGGTAACTTCAAATTGAAAACCAAGCTGATCAATGGATATTTTGTTTTTCCTTGCAAAGTTCTGTAGGACACCTGAGAGGAAAGATTGCGTGAAGAAAAAACCCGACAACCAAAATACTTTAGGAATTCCTTCAGTGATCCAATCTTGTAAAAATGCCAGTCTGTAAAATAAAATTGTTAGCTTCAATTTTGTTTGTATGCTTAAATATTTTGTTAAATGATAAAAATCAGTAGATAAAAAATGGTCATTAGTTATTTTAAGAAAATTATGATAAATAATTTTTATAATGATAAACTGTACTTTAAATTGTACATTTCAAGAAGTAATGAGATTCTGCCACTTATGGGAGAGCCATTTATCGATTATGACCAAGGCTCAGGTTAGCCATTTGAGCTATATTGTTGATCTTAAAACACTTGGTAAACCTAGAGTTACAGGTAAATTTTCATGTGAACAATGGATTTACTTTGTGACAAACTCACTAAATAAAATCTCGTCTCGAGAGCTAACTTGGCTATAAAAGACCTGTAGAGATGTAGTAGCATAAAGTGTGTAATAAATAAGTTGATTTTTTTTTTTGTTTATACCTTTGTATTTCTTTTGATTGTTACCAAACTCGATATCCAATCTTTTTTTGTAAAAAGAAAGATGAAGTTCATTAATGTCACAAATCCGACCAGTAGGAAGGGGGGGGGGTTTAAAGGGTGAATTTTGACGATTTGAAATACCTCCATCACTATAACTTGGAGTGAAAAATTGTACACATCCAATCTTATTAGAAATTAAATTACCTATAAATGTTGTTACATATATATTTTCCCTATATCACAAATTTTAAACGAGATATTTAGATTTTTTAGTTTTCATCCTTAACTAAACCCTCCTCCTACTCATATCATACTCACATTAGCTTTTATATTAAGGGGTCCTTTATTCTAAGCTTATATACCAAATATTGTAATCAAAAGACCTTTATTATACGAGATACATGGAAATTTGTTTTTTAATAATGTCATCAATTAAAATTTTATGTTGTAACTCAAAAATGTTTATTTGATTTATACCAAACTCGATATTTAACATTTTCTGTCAGCACTAAAGATCATATTAATTATTGGCTGAACTCAGACTTGGAATAGTGGGGATTTAGAGCTGTTCTGTAGCCATTCTTGAGACTGTTATTGGTTCAGATGGAGTTGGGCTGGGCAAAGACAAGAACTTAGAAAAGCAATCTCTGAATTTGTTGCTTTAGTTCGTAAGCTATTTAAATTGTGCCGACAGAATGAGAAATATTTAAAACTTAATTGTAATAAAGATTTGTTAATTTATAATCTGTCACCAGTCAAAATATTAATATATTTTAGTTACCAAATTTTTCAAGTTGACAAACCAATTTCAATAACAACAGTTGTTAACTGTAATCTAAAAAACTATTATCCCACAAAATATGAATAAAAAATAAAACAAACCTTAACTTTTGTATATAAATTTGAACATTTTTTCTACAAAGTTTAAGAGAGGTATGACTCAATTTCTTCATTATCAATCACTGATGGAATTGAAATTTTATTTAAATTATTTACCTTTGAAGTAAATCACTAATATATCCTCCTAGTGGTTTCAAAGAAGGATAGGATTTTGCAGCCCATACTCCAGGAACACGGCCAACTAACATACTTGTATGTACTTCCTCCAAGTCCCTCGACATAACCACTAGACCTTTTACTGCTTTTACAACATCAACTAAGGATGCACGGATAACCTTTATCAATCTATTATATCTTATCAGCTCCTAAAATCATTAAAATTACTCACATAAAAATATAATTAAATAACATTTATTATATTAATTTGTTTCTTTTAGCAATTTTTTTTTAATTTGTTATGTCTTGTCTTTTAGCTATGATGATATTATTTTAGCAGAGTTCCCCTAAGGGAAATCAGCTATTGAGGTTCTATTCATGATGCAATTTTCAAAAAATGTCTTCAAATGTCCATCACTATTCATGGACAACAAAAAAGGAGGTCTCCCTCTCTCTCTCTCTCTCTCTCTCTCTCTCTCTCTCTCTCTCTCTCTCTCTCTCTCTCTCTCACTCTCTCCCTCTCCCCCTCTCTCTCTCTCTCTCTCTCTCTCTCTCTCTCTCTCTCTCTCCCTCTCTCCCTCTCTCTCTCTCTCCCTCTCTCTCTCTACCTCTCTCCCTCTCTCTCTCTCTCCCTCTCTCCCTCTCTCTCTCTCTCTCTCTCTCTCTCTCTCTCTCTCTCTCTCTCTCTCTCTCTCTCTCTCTCTCTCTCTCTCTCTCTCTCTCTCTCTCTCTCTCTCTCTCTCTGTATATATATATATATATATATATATATATATATTGTAACGTGCTCATTTCCGGTGATATGTTATTTTGTATAGAAATGATAATAAATGGCAAAGCAATGTGGATTTCGAAGGACTTCAACTGAAATTAGCCTTGGCTTGAGGATTAATCTTGATGTCGACAGAGCTGCTTTAGTCGTCACTAGTAGAACTACTCAGACGCTGTTTGGCCGCTAATCCTATACTGAAATTGAAAAGGAAGATCTCTTGGATAGAAAGGTTTATTTTAATCATCACAATTTAATTGTTCATTTTGTCTGAACACTTTCTAAAAGAAGAAGAGTTGAAAAATATTGTTGCGAAAATTACAATAAAAATTAAACAGAGATAATCACATATTTAAGAAGTACGAAGGAGATGAAAGGAGCCGACTGATGGAAGGACTAATGGCGCCCTAAGTGTCTACCAGGGCCGGGACTGTTCTAGACTATGTGTCTAGTCCCTTCTCGGCATTCTGTTTGATCTTTGCAGCCGAGCCATAAAAGGGGCCCAGCCCGTCCGACAGTTTGTTCTCAGCGCTCTTCAAGCGAATAACAGTGTAATCAGTGCAGCAGTGCGTCTTAGTTGCAGTGCGGTAAAGTGTTTTATGTGAAGAACAGTGTTATGCCATGATTCTGTAAAGAACCGTAGAATATGGGGACTTGCTGTACTTTTAGCAGATTTCCCTTCAGGAAAATCAGCTATTGAGGTTGTATTCATGACGCGATTTTCGAAATTTTTGTTCAAATGTCCATCGATCCTATCCAGGAGATGACGAAAATGAGGTCCTTCAAAACTGTGTATATATATACATATATATATATATATATATATATATATCTGTCTGTTACCGCTCTAGCGGTTGCAATTATTGTTTAATCGTTACCAAACTAGATATTTAGTCGTTTTGTGTAAAAAGAAAGATCAAGTTCATTAACGGCTGAAATCGGACCAGGGGAGTGGGGGCTTAGAGGTGAGGTTTTTTGAAAATTCGAAATATCTCCGTTACCATACGCCGGATCAAAAAATTGTATAGAACCAATCTTATTGCAAATTAAATTTACTATAAATATTGTTCTATACATTTATTCTCTATCTTGAATATTAACCGAGATATTTGCATTATTATTAAATGTGGGGCGATAACGAACGTTTCCGCCAAAAGCTAGTTCGGCCGTAACTTGTCGGCTCTCGTATAGAGATTTCTGTATTGTATAGCTTCACGTGGGAAATCTGCTTAGTTTACGCAGCCCCTGAGTGACGGACTTTTTTAGGAACTTAACATATGTGTATAACACTCTAGCTTACTCTATAACACAATATAATAAATTTAGCCGAATAAGAAAAAAAGAGCTGAAATTATATTATTTGTTCATATTATTACAATATATTTGCCTGTTAACACACTAGCAGTCGTAATTTTAAGTCCATTACCAGACTTGACATTTAAAAGCTTTTGAGAAACTAAACATTAAGTTTATTAATGGCTGAAATTGGGTCAGTGAGGAGGGGGAGGGGTGTTTCAAAATATCACTGTTATAATACAATGGATTTAAATATTGCATAAAACCATTCTTATTGCAAATTCTGTTTCCTATAAATGTTGTTCAATACATTTTTCTATATCTTGAATATAGACTGAGGAATTGCATTGTTACTTTTCAGCATTGATAAACCTCTACTTTTAATAATTGCACACTAATAGTACACCAATATTTCATGGAATGACCTTTATTGTGTGAGGTACATGCAAATACATTGTGTAATATGTAAAAAATTAAGATTTACAGTCTTGTCTAGAAATGTTTATTTTCTCTATTCTATACTTGATATTTAGCCATTCAACACTAAAGATCATATTCATTAATGGCTGATAAATCAATAAAATTTTTGTAAATTAAATTCTAGCATTTAGAAGAATACATTATTTTATTAGATTTCCTTAAGAAGAAATCAGCTACTGAAGGTGTTGACGGGATTTTAAAAAAATTAATTGTCCACCACTAAACTAATTAAAAAAAAAGAAAAGAAAAATAATTTTACCAAAGTTACTCTGAACAATGATCAATCCACAAGAAGCTACAAATGATTTCATACCTTATTCTTATAACAATATAAAAGTCGTGACAGCTGGAAGGAACCAATGGTGAGGCTATAGAGGTTCTTGCTTTAAAAATTAGATACTAAAATGAATATAATTTTGAATAATTAAGCACATTAAAGTCACCTGTCTCAAAACTGTATTCATGCTCTGGGTATATTCAGTAGGATATTTTTTTTCAACTTGTAACACATCAAACAGACCAGGAAGCTTTTGTAGAATATCATCAGAAAGCTCAGTAATCATAGCTTCCATATCTTCACCACCAGCACCGGCAGTTATTTGAGTCTGAGTTAGAAGAACACCTTCAAGCAACTAAAACAATTTTTTCTTTCTTTCTGTACTTACACTTGTTAGTTATTAAAAAATTGTAATAATGTTTACAGTATATTATTATTGGAAAGTTAAGAAATAGTAAATATGGAATCTGTTTTCCTTTGTAGAGTCCAAGTTTTCCTGAATTCCAAGTCCCAAAATAATCAATGAACAATTATATTAATGTAACAGAATTAGAAGGTAATACTGTGTCATAAATAAAACATACACTGAATAATAAATAAAAGATATAAAAAACCATCAATTTTATTAAACATAGTGTATGTTTTCATTGAGGATTAGTTATAATAGTTTGATAATACGAAGTCATATCTCTTTGAACTTCTATATAGTTCTGAAAACTTTAAAATAATTAAAGTATAATTAATTAATTTTGGAGGTTAGAGCGATGTACTTAAAAGTCAAAGGTTGTGAGTTTGAGTAGTGGCCCCCACTTTCCAGTACGTCTGGTCCCCAAGGGAAGTTAGACCATTAGCCCCCTTAAGAAAAAAAATAATTTAGAACAATAGCTATACCAATGAGCCTTTAATTTCAATCCTCTCTATCTGTCTCAGCTGATATCCCTTAAGGAATATCGGCTATTGAGGTTCTCCTTATGAAAGAATTTTCAAAGTTTGATTGAGATGATTATTTTGGAAATTTGGTTTCATCACTGAAAACATCTACCTGAGCAGGTAATTGGAACAGAAAAATGATTAGAAACAGGATTTGTTTTATATTTCAGATAGGAGTAAAAAAAGTGAAGGCACCCCACACTGGTTGAGTGTAGGGAATGGGCCTCCTCAGTTTTATAAATAGACAAAATTTATTAATTAAAAAGAGGTTGGCAAACCTGCTGATGGGGGATTATCCTGAGTATTATGAACAAATGGCGAGAAAAAAATAACACACACGTGCGCTCAAAGAACTAAAGTCCTTAATATATAAGCAGAGCACATTGCAACCAGGAACGAACATAGTTTTAGAGACTGTTGGTGCAGTACAATGTGGAGGTAGTGGGAGATCTGATGAGGGGTAGCTGATATAGCTAACCTGATGGATTATGTGTCAATAGTAGTGTAAATGCGACAAACAAGGCATCGGGTTTATGATTAAGAAAAGTTGGGACTATTGGGAAGAATCTCCAATACATCGTTGAATAGTGTCCAAGCCCTTTTTGAGGGTGAAAAGAAAGAATCCTCCTATGCCTGGCTAAACCTACAACAAAATGCCAGAGTGGTATTTCAATACCTATGAGAAGAATAAGAATACTATAGCCAACCACTGGACAGCACAATGAGCATGCGTTAACCAATTACAATGTTGCACTAACTGTAGGGTTTTCTTTGCTTAGGAATAGAGGTCATGTGGTCATAACTTTCTTTAGATGTTTTTTCATATACATACATAGAAATGAGTATTAGATACTTTTTACTACTCTCTTAATTATGCATAATACATAAAGAAATAAAATAAATGAACAAAAAAAATTATATTGAGCTACATACATTTTGTGTTTCCTTATTATCCTTTGTAATGTCAGCATTTTCATGTAGCCCAAACACTTCAGGGAGAGGAGAAAGAGGTAACTGTTTTATATATTCAATTATTCCACTGTGGCCTGTGTCTTCAGGAATATAATATATTCCACTTGGAGAAAAACAGTACCTAAGGGGAAAACTTAATTATGAATAATAGAAAATTACTTATGCAAATGGAATTTATTTTATTGATAAATATTTCCACTAAAGAAATAATAAATTATTAAACATTTTTAAACCAAGAGGATTGGTTAAAATTATTATTACAAACTAGAAAATTGGTTCTAAACAAATTCATGGGTTATAATACAAAATCTACTTAATTAATAAACAAAAGATAATTAATAAGTGAAAACCTCCTTAGAAGATAGCCTTAGAAGTTGTTCTAACAGGAAAGACAACTGTTGGCATGGATGTAGCTAGATTTTTTATCAGAATAAGATAGGTTGTAAAAACATCAAACTAAAAAGGGAACAGAATGGGTTTATGCCAGAACCTTGATAATTGTTATCGAGTAGTTTTTTGAGTTTCAGGCTATGCTCAACTTTGCCTACACAAACATTAAGAAATAAATACTTGACTTTTCTGTCAAGACAGAATCTGGGAAACAATGATGGTGTTTGGAATTCTCAACAAAATAAAGAACATAGTGAAGAAGTAGTATAAGATTTCTTATTTCAAATAATCCACAGTGAAGAATCTGAATTTCAATAATGAGACAGGAGTAAAACAGAGATACTGTTCCTAATTGAACATGACTTGCATTAAAAAAACTTATCTGTAGAGAGAGGAGTGGTCATCTCAGACAGACTCAAAGATGGACTTTTTGGATGACAGAAGCTATTTGGTCAAAAAGAAGCTAAGTAGTCTACAAAGGCAAATGCAATGTGACATCCACAGAATAAATATTTACAAAACAAAATAAATGAGGTGAACAGCATGTGCCAGGAAAATTGGTATATATTGGATAGGTTTTGGAAAGAATCAACAAGAAATATTGAAATTATAGTGAACCAGGATGGGGGAACTGATGAAGGTGTGAAATACTGAATACTCACAACCCTGCAAATATCGAACTTATAAGAGATATGGAGGCAGAAAAAGGTTTGACTCTTTATCAGTAATGTAAAATCTGTATACATGTAAGATATGGAAAGTCACCAAATGGTTAACGAATAGCTAACATGGCCCACAAAAGGTATTTAAAATTGAATTAAGTATGTCATTTAATAGTTTAGACCCTTAAAATGTCACTAGTAAGGGAATGAAGATTGAGCATGGAATTCTAATGATATGGAAAATTGTGTATGGGTATTCTTATAAATTCAATATTTAATATTCTGTTTTACCTCTGCTCGGTTAAGGCATTCCTGTTATAAAATGTAGAGAGTAATGAGTTAAGGAGACGTCTGTCCTTATCATCGGTAACTCTTCCTCCATAATTACATTCACCAGTGAGATAAAGGAGGGCGTCAAATGGAATTTCATCATATTCATTGAGAAACATCTGAAATTACAATAATACTTCATAAATTAAATCTTATTTAACTCTATATTTATTGTTCATATAAATCAGTGTTGGATATCAACACATCACAAAAACTCTGGTCTGTTGTCTGATTCTTCTGAACTTAACTTCAAGGAATTAATACAATACATGGTCTGTTAACAAATAATGAAATAGTCATGCAAAACCTCCCAATAAAGACTATAACGACAACTAGGTTACTAAGAATCTTGGGCTGTTGGGCCAATGATTTTCCAACCCTGTAAACCATAAAGGTCAGCTTGAAGTGGGTGTGTCCTCTCAAAATGAATATTACAGTAAAAAGTAAACTTTAAAACTCTTGATTCCTATGTGAAATGGAAAGCTTTTAGAATTTGTATAGGTTCAATAGTTGTCTGTATTTAATTCTGACTTTTGTGTAAAAACTAAAATAATACATTAATAAGATTTTTAAATGATATATTTGTCAAATTTATATGCATTTTATGAAAAATATTTTTCACTATTTCATTTTATCAATGTGATTAGCCACCATCTAAAAGTAAATCTTTTAGGCCAATTTTTAATTATTTAAGAAGAGAACTTAAATAATTCTGGGTTTATCTCCTTACTACTAAATTATATTGAGTTTGAACATTCAAAATTAAAGTTCAAAAAGTAATAATCACCTGTAATTGCATGACACTTATTCTGAGGTCAGATTCATTGAACTCATATGGTATATTCCATCCTAGAGGGCCAAACTTCCTTCTCTCTTGGACAACAGCATGGAAGAAACATAAAGAAAACAACAACTTTTGCCATTCATAAATAAACTTACAATCAGAGAAAAACTTTGAATCTGATATAGGATCAGACATATAAGATCGATACAAGTTAGCTTTCAAACCTTTAGGTGCCTCATTGGTCATTTTTACACCTAAAAAGAAAAACAACATCTTATTGTTTGATATCAATAATTTGAAATTTATCTTAGGAAAATTTCATACTATAGAAAATATCACTGAACGTTTTTAATTTCTTCATATCTCCCTGTAAAAATGTTTTAAGACTAACACCTTTAACACACATGGGGAGCCTGCGCATCAGAACATCAGAAATATATACATAAATAAAGTGGAAATTAAAAAAATAAATAAAGGTATTTTTAGTTACCATTTTGTAAAATCGACACAGGAAATGCTTTAGACGGATAACTGGTAAGCCAGATTCGAAACTGAGGGTTTGTCCTAGCAGGCACTATGACCTCATCGCAAATTTTATCAAGTTGCTTCATCCAACTTTCTGCTAAATGACAATTTTGGAGCACAACCCACTGTCCAGTGACAATTCCTTTCTCTATCATTCCAGCAGCAATTGGTCCCTAATAATTGTAATTAACACTTAATAGATTTATATTGCTGACCTGAGGTCATTTAATTGCAAAGTTTTAGTTAGTTGTGTATAAAAATAAAATGTAAATCATTTTGCTCCCAGCATGCTAAAATGAAAGGTGATAGGAACCACTACTTTAATAGTTCAGCTACTCTAATATTTTTGTCGGAACATAAGACACTGGTTGTCAAAATTAAAATACTATCAGTTTTTTTTGTTTTTTTTAAATCTACTTTCTACCTGTTAAAGGTGGATTGAAAGAGTTTAGTTCAACAGTTAGGTTATTTGTTTAGTACAATAGGAACATGATAACTGTATAATCCTTTCCTTGTTTTGTGACAGGTTAAATCACTTCCTTTTATATTATCTTTCAGCTTTGTTTCATACAAATGAATTTTATTTGTGTTTTGAAAAATATTTCAAAGTGTCTACATAGGAATTTGAATAAGAAATGCTAAGAGAGCACCAAAGAGATAGAAGGGACTTCTTAGGCTACCAGAAGTCTTTGTGTTTATCACACAAATAGACACATTGAAGGAGCAGTATTGTAAAGTTGTGCTATGCATGGAAAAATAATATTATGTACTTCTCCGTTGTTCTCTAACCTGATCATTATCAATAATTCTGTAACAATTATACTGTTAATAACACTATAAAATTTATTGTGCAACTCCTTAGGTATCAGCAGTCAAAATGTTGAGAAATCATCCTGACACTAGGTGCTCACTTTTTAGCGGCTATCTGAATTAAACACAAATAAAAAGTAAACAACAGATTAGAGACCAGGTAAATCAAAAATTGATTTACTATACTTTTATTTCAAAATTTAAGTTCTTTTTAAATACCACCTCCAGAAAAAAAAAAATGCAATTGGCTAGGATGCTACACACAGAGATCCTTTTAGTATATGAGTAGCCCCCACCCCAATCACATAGTTTTTGCTCTAACAATAGATTAGAGACCAGGTAATTTAAAAATTGTGATTCTACCAATACTATCATTTCAAAATTAAAGTGCATTTTGGAAGCTTACATCACCATCTTCCTTTACCTCATCATCTTTCTTTATTTTTATCCTTGAGTGAGAATACCACTCAGTATTTTCAATTATTGTATGCATAATAAGAGCTATCAGAGAAATGTTTAAAATTATAAAAATTAAGTTTAAGAAAGGTATAACAATAACTATTCAAATTTATTATTCTTTCCAGAGATATGTGACACGGACTAGTAATGAGGCAATAACATATAAAAATATGGAGTAAAAAAGGGGAAAACTACCTGTCCTTGCCCTAAGGATATAGTCATTAAAGTTGCTCTTGAAACTCCCATGTCATCAGCAAACTTAAAAAGGCTCGCCATTGGGTCTGCACCAGCTGAGAGAATAAACACTAAAGGAGAGCAACAATTAGAGTCATCATAAGACTCTTTTAAGTCAAACGGAGGTGGTTCAATATATTTTTGAGTCATCCTGTCTGCAATGAATGTCTAAAAAAAAAATTAAACAAATTATTGGAAATTTAATTTTAGATTAGAACAATAGCAAACGGATGGTTAATTACTTTATTAGTAATATCAGATATTAAGAACGAGGTTTTTCAAAAGGTTCCTTTCTTTTTTTGTTTTTCTTTTCATTAAATGAATGTGTAACACATGATTTTGATCCCCCTATTGCATAGAGCACTCAGAGTGCCCCAACTATAGCTAGGCTCTTGTTCACTACAATTTGCCTCTTTACTATATTGTTGCATTTATTACACAAATAATAAACATTGTTTATTAGAGTTCTTTTGGATTGTAAAATTAAATACACAAGCTTTAGAGTTTTTATCACTACACAATTTATTTAACAATGCACTACACACTTGGTTAATTATTCCTAACTACTATTCACACGCACTGCTGTTATTCGCTTGAAGAGCGCTGAGAACAAACTGTCGGGACGGGCTGGGCCCCTTTTATAGCTCGGCTGCAAAGATCAAACAGAATACCGAGAAGGGACTAGACACATAGTCTAGAACAGTCTTGGCCCCAGTAGACGCTTCGGGCGCCAATAGTCCTTCCATTGGTCAGCACCTTTCATCTCCTTCGTACTTCTTAAATATGTGATTAACTCTGTTTAATTTTTCATGTACTTAATTTTCACAGCACATTATAACCACACCCAACATTACCTTGCTTATGCAATATCGTTACTATTATTTCTAAAAATGTTACGATACAATGTACAAATTTTTAATTTTCACCTGCACTGCTGGTACAAGCTTATCAGGTCTAATGCATCTGAGAATCACAAGCCAATCCAAGTCTTTTCTATTGCTAAAAGGTTCTGGAGGAGATAGTTCATGAGGATTTAATGCATCATAATAATTCTTCCACGATGCAGTATTTCGCTCTAGTGACATCTTGAATTCCTTTAGCCTTAAAACAATAAGTCAAACATTTTTATAATTATTATAAATTAATAAAATAAATGAATTTAACTCAATAAAAGAAAACAACAAAAAACTATTTACCCTGTTAAATGAGACGCTCTGACAACTTCAGACCATGATTTTTCAGTGAGCCAAGCAGGATTAGGATTAGGATAAGGGTTATCTAATGCAACTCCGCCAGTCAACAAAAAGTTAAAAAGATCTTCATTTATTTTACCCTAAAATATAAAAAATTGAATTTTAAATAATTGCTACAATTCATGATAATTTTTGCCCTTTGGTGGATGGAAATAAATATTAATAACCAAATTACTTTTTCAATTAAAAAATAAATAAAATACCACCCCCACTCTCTTCACCCTAGTAGGCGAAAACTCAGCTCCTTCCATTGACTATTAATCAGTTGAAATAGTTCCTCTGATATACATAAATTGTAACAATAAAGAATACCATTTTATGATTTTTATGAGAAAAGTTAGGTTATGGTAACCAATAATGCATCTTATAAATAATAGGGAACCTAAGGGTGTTGCCTTTTTGTTAATGATAAGGTCAAGATAATAATGAAAAATTGGAGAGTAATGCCCGTGAAAGCATTGCTTATAATGTGTGAGGAATTTTCTAATACATTTTTAAAGAAAGAAGACATCCATCATAAAAGAATTAACTAATTTTGAGCCACAAATATCAAAATTAAAAAGCCAGGCACCAAACTGAAACAAGATTTGTGTACAGGTATATATGTTACGGAGTACGGGTCATTAAGAATGACAGAAGTTGAACCGATAGTTATATCACTAAGTAAAAATAAAGAAAAAAAACACAGAGGGTAAGCACAGACTTTCTTACCACTCTCTTTTCAAGGGCTCTGATCACTGCTGAAGTCAAAGCACAAATTTAACTTAAACACTGAGGTGAGTTTAACTTTTTTTAAACTCACCTCAGTACACCCAGTAGATTAAAAACAGATGCATTGAATTTGAAGTAAGGAAACTTCCCAAAACTCCATATGTTTTAATACCTGAATACTTACTTCTTTGGTTCCTCTCTAGGAGACCAAGTTGAAAAAGATGTGAGGACTACAAGCTGAAAGAACAAGAAGGGACACATATGGAGAGAAAAGAAGTAGAAATAAGATAAAATATACCAGACACTGATAGGGCAGCTCCAAGAGCCAACAGTATGTTTCCTCTCATGTTGAATTTCAAACTTCTTTACTTCATATTGAAGCAAAATCAAACATGCTCTATTACGGAAATAACCGTTAACAAATGGGAGCAAGGATAAGGTACAAAAATAAAACTACAGTTAAGTTAGACTAACATTAGACAATGACGCCTCCAATCTTAGGAGTTATCCAGCTGTGAGGTTTTCACTTAATTCAGAAAAAAAAAATTGCAGTACTGTGTTCCAAATTAAAGACTGATACACATCCAAATTTATGCAGACTTCCATATTTCTTGTAATTATTACTGTTAACTGTAAGATCTTCGGGTATTAACCATGTCACCATATTCTTTAGTGATAATTCACTGAATATGATTCCAGTTTTCTCAGGACTCACAATTTCTAGTCTTCATTCTGGTATATATTTGTCACACTAGTTAGTAAATTATCATCAAGGTAGCAAAACACTTAAAAAAGTTGGGCAGAATATTGAATAGTGTTGATGGTGACATTTCTGTGAGAAACAGTTGCGGTTAAATGAACTCTAACTGGCTGGAAGAGAACCTATTTTTATCCTTTAATTATTTATCTTAATAATGTCACTGCCAGCAGTGATAATACTGCTCAGAAAAATAGTTGTACCATTAAGTCCCTCCTATTCAATTAAGTTCTGTTCACACTGCTTTGTAAAACATACACTTTATTTTTATGATAGCATAATGAATATATTTTAAATATTTATTAAGGGAAGAGAGAGGAGGAGGATGAGAGAGATGTACAATACTTACTTGTGCTCTTTGAATACCAGTGCAAAGAACAAATGAAAAAGTTAATTTATCTTTTTCAAACAAAGATCTACAAATATTCCTGTACAAGCTAAAGGTGAAGTATTCATTGAGATAGCTTAAACGTTGTTCAAGAACATCACTTTTTTCACTATGTCTGATTGCCTATAAGAAAATTTACTTAAATTAAAATCATTTAAATCAAATTGGATAGTTTAAGTTGAATGACATTTACTAATACAGTGATACTTTTAAATTAAAAAAAAATTAAAATAATAGAACATGAAACAAAATATTAAGCAATATAGACCAATCCCCTGACAATGTAAGAGGTACATATACAATGTATTTCCATATTGCATTTTCAGCATACTCTTTTGAGTTAAGATAGCTCAGGCATAGTATCCATCCTTCCATCGCTTTTTCATGGGGTCTCTTCTTGGTCAAGGCAACAAGCAAGAGCAATACTAAATGCTATAATAGTTCTTGCCAGAGACAACAAATCTCAATTAAATTTAAAACCATTACTTCAAGGAGGCATGAGAAAAAAATCTGAGTAAAGACCACATAACTTTCTTGTACTCCTCCTATTAAATTAAATATTCAACAGATTTTGCTGTACTTCACTTAAAATTATTACATTTGAAAGTGAAATAGGTATCTCTGTTCTAGTGTATTGATCAAAATACGCCATAGAACATGATTTATCATAAACAAAAAAGGTCTCGTACAAATCTATTGTATTTCTAACAGGTACAGAGAATTTGCAATTTTTTATATTCACCCTCTTTTAAACCCCCATCCACCTCAGTCAATTTGATTGAAAGGAGAGGTGCACAACTAAATATTTGAACAAAAATAAATGAAACATATAAAATCCCAACATTCCTGGGCTGGTTGTTTTTGAAGTTGTGGAAAGACATGCATATATAAATACATAGACGTCATAATAAAGATGGTCAAAATGGACGATTCTATTAAAATCTGAAATAATTTCTTTCCATGATTACCTTCCTTTACTCCAAGAAAGTAAAGAACAATTAATGAATCAAATTTATAACTCTACCTAGCTATAGCTATAACCAATACTAACATTTTAGTAAATTTACTTATTCAGAGCTGGCTAAACAATTGAAAGTATAATATCTTACATGACAGTACAAATTTATAAACCATACTAATGAGTATTGATACATTGGATCAATGTTTCCTAATTCTGATATGCAAAAAAATAAAATTGCTGAATGTTTAGATACTGGCACATATAGGTTTCTTGCAAAATCAATTTCTTTCTCCGTTGTAACAGAGACCTCTTGTTTCTTAAATATCTCTTCAGACAAAACCTGAAAGAAAAATAAAATAACATTAATCAGTTGAAATATCTCTTCGAGATAAAATTTGAAAAAAAAGAGAAATAATATTAATCAATTTTTGTTTTTAATGGAAAGTAAGTAAACAATATATATCAATTCATATATAATTATTCCTTATGATTTCATGGTTCAAACAAGTTGGCTTTGAGAGAGCATGCCAACGATGGTGCGAGTGTTGTGAAAGCACTTTGCCGCTTAGAATAAACATTTGTGAAGGAACTAGGCCTTTTTTTATTCTCACCAGTGAGTTTTTAATATCTCATGAAATTTAATAGTAATAAAAAGAAATATCTAGAATAGAAAATTATTCATTTACTTTTGAGGAAGATAAAATTTGAATTGCTGTTTCATCCTCTAGAATGTTTCCTTCTGAAGACGAAAGAACTTCTAATATTTTATCCTCAATTTCCTTTAATAGTTTTCTGTTGTTAGCACTTTCAACAATTAGCTCATTTTTCTTTTCCTCAAGCTCAGGTCTCTCTTTAGCAACAACTATACCTAAAAGTTGATCCTGAAGCCCTTGTGGAGTTATCATAAAATTTAAAATGGTTACCTAAAACAAAAAATAATATTGATAGAATTTAAAATAAATTAAGCATGAAAATCACAAGCAATTATTATTAAAATAATAACAACGAAGAAGAAGTTCAGATTGTAGTAGATGGATTTGTGGCATGAATTTTATTTGTCTGTGGTCTCAAGAAAGCTCTCTCTGTTTTACTTCCAAGAGAGTTTCTATGAACCCAAGTTGATCATATATATGTTAAGTAGTAGAGAAGAAATGGGTGTTACCAATCAATACAGGTACAGTTTATAGCTCAGGTGGAAAATAGCTCTTGAGATAAATTTTTGGAACTGTTGATAATTTGAATTTGAGTTTTTTTTTTTACTTTGAGGGCCAAGGTTCATTCACACAAAGCCATATAAATATACAGGAAATTTCAGCCAATATCAAGATATTTATCAGCACCCAGTCATCTGATCTCTGCCTGTATCACATTTATTTCAGTTGCATGCTTAAAGCCACAGTTACAACTGAGTTTCAATCACATGAGCTCTATTCTCTGAAATTAGCTAAGAAAATTTTGATGTGGGCACCACATGACTTCCTTGTCCTCCTATTCAATTAAATAAACAATATATTTGGTTCAATTCATTTAAAAGTATTTGATTTGAAAATGATATTCGATATCTCTGTTCCATTGAGACAGAAAAATCATAGAACATAATTTATAGATCTTTTCATGATAAACAAAATAGGTCATATACAAATTGTGTGTATCTCTAATTTGAGCTTAACTGTTATCTGTGCATATATTTAATGTAATTGGTTTAACACAAGTTTTTATTTAACAATTTCAGTTATTTAATTAAATATGGGTATCTATATCTCTCTTCTAATATTTTCCTATGAATATATAATCAGTTCCTCCAATGTTCGCCTAACTCTACTTCTGGATTAGAAACCAATTGCAACAACTGATTTTTAGCAGATTTCCCTGAAGGGAAATCAGCTATTGAGGTCATACTCATGACTCGATATTCCAAAAATTTCTTCAAATATCCATCAATCCTACCCAGGAGATGATGACAATGAGGTCCGTTCAAAACTGTATGTGTTTGTGTGTGTGTGTGTGTGTGTGTGTGTGTGTGTGTGATATAACTGATATTTACGGGATTTAGATTTAGGTCTCTGGTCTTAAGATTTTGATAACAAATGCATTATTGAAAATTGCGTATTTACCTTCACAGCTATTTCTGGCAGATAGTGAGGGTTTCTAAGTCGAGTAGTAATGTAAAACCTGAAATTAAAATTATATTGGAGAAGATTATCTCCAACCTTCAAGTAATCAACTCCCCCTTCTCGATATAAGTTTCGTAACAAAATTGGTTCTGCAAAAATAGAAATAATTATTCACAAAAAATTATATAAATTATAAATAAAACATAAAACCATTAAGTATTGAGTAAAAATATCTCCAGTACATGAGGACAGTAGTGATTATATTCAAAAAATGGTACATCACTTTGAAATTTTGAACATTTCAAACATCGACCTACATGTTTTGTGCCTTACCTTGATAGCTAAGAAATTCAAATCTTTACTATATTAATAATATAGGGTTGCATGACCCGTTAATTTTAATGCATCCCCAATTCAATTTTTTGTGTATAAACAAGTTTTTTTATGTAAGTCAAGAACCTTTTGGGGCTTAGATTAAAGCGTTGGCCTTAATCTCACATGGTAAACCTAGAGTGGTGAGCTTGATTCCAGCCTATGCAATAGGAATTTATTTAGTGATTAACTCATTAAATTAATTAATTCCTGTTCTGCGAGGGTTGCTTTAGCGTTATTTTAAGAGAACTTTAGCCATATAGAAGCCTTAGATCTGCTGTTGGAATGTAGCTTTTGCATAAGGCAAATACTTCTCATTTGTTAAAATTGATTTATTTCAAAACAACAAATTAATAAACACATTTATTTATTATAAATTTACAACTTATCAATTTTTGTAAACAATTGTTTTCAAATACAGATAAACTCAACTCAACTTGGTGCATTATACCTTCCTTTTATAATGACGTTTTAGAATATTTTTTGGCATTAGGGATCTCAGTACCTTGCTTGTAACATGATAGCTTCTCAAAAGTGTTTTTTTTTTTTCAAGTTAGATGAAGAAGGATTGTATAAATTGAAAATTTTATATATATATATGTGTGTGTGTGTTGTGGGGAAAACATAAATGCTTGAATTAGTGTGAGTAACGGTAACTCATTCCAAGGTACAAATGCATGCTAAATTTTATGAACTCCCTTCAGCAAAAAAAAAACCATCAAGACTGTACAGATAGATGGAAACAATAGCAAAAAAAGGTGATTGAAATAGAACACTGATAAATAATTATTGAAAGAAACTAAGTTATTTGAATAAACCAATCAAAAATTTAACTTTTAAGCCATTGAATTAAGAATAATCTTAATTCAATAACTTAATTTTTATTCTTAGTTATTAATACCAATAATAAAGTCAACCTAAAATTTATTTGTCTCTGTTCAGCTATTACTTAGAACAAAATTCATTCTATCAATATAGCACGTATATTAAGCTTCAATATGATTACTGAATCTTCAATTAGTCCTTGAGATTTTTGTGTAGTAGAAATCTGTTTGGAATTTTCAAATAAATATTATTATGAATTAAAAATATTGTCTGTATAGGATTTTTATAGTCAACATTCATAGCTCTATTATTATAACAGCATATTCTGAAATTCCAAATTAAAATCGTATTCACCAAGAGGTGCATCAATCTCTTCCAAAATATTCTCTAATATGACAGGAAGGCCATGTTCAACAGCTTTTTCCACAGTTCTCATATAATTTGAATCAGTCAACTTAATAATCATAAGCTTGTTTTCTTTTTCTAAACTTTTTACCCATTTGTTGGCTTGACCTAAAATCATTTAAAGAAAGTATAATTATTTAAACATTAAATAATACTGGGGAAGAAAACCCCTCCACAGTATATTACCAATTCCATTTAATACCATTGATCAGTACTGACAATCATTAACATATTGTAAAATGATGTATTCTATGTTCATAAAGTTCATTCTAGTCTGACCCTGATCGAAAGGTTGAAAAATAATATTCTAGAAATATTGGCCTAGACTTTTTTTTTTTCAACATTGACAAAAATCCTTGGGAACAGTAAAAATATAAATATTAGAATACAATAGATGATATAAGTTGTATTATATTCCCCAATTAAGAGAATATTGAAATATCTTACAGTGGGAAATTACTAAGTTTCCAAAACTTAGAATTGAACTGAAAAATATATAGTTACTGAAAACTGTATTTCATGGGAACATACTCATTGCTATTATATAAGTGTGTAGTATATGTGTTATTAGCCTTGTTCTAATAACGTAATCGATGTGGCTATAGCCTCAAAGTTATAGCAGCAACATATTCAATTTAATAAATACACGAGTGTTAATAAAATTAGTTATGTTCGTTAATCTGCTGAAAAGAATAGTAATCCTAATAAAATAAAATAAAAAATGTTTTTATTCTTAAACAATTGAATTAATTTTTCATTAGAAAGTTTGTCCTCTTTACAGAATGTGACAACCCAGAGAAAGACCTTCTACCTTGGATAACTCCAAGAAGGAAACCATCTCACAGGACAGTAGGTCCTGTGGCCTCAATGGTCAGCCTCTATTCAATCATAATCTAAGATCAAAGTAGTGCAGCATGGCATTTTGCAAGGAGCTAATCAAATATTGAGAAAACTTATAAATACAGTAGGACCCCTCTAATCCGGACAAATTAGTGCACATGGTCGTCCGGATTAGCGGGAAATCCGAATTAGCGGGGAACTGAAAAATGAACTTTTTAAAAATCATAAAATATATTTATTATTACGTGTATACATACAACAAAAGAAAAATAAAATACATTTCTCTTAGCAAAGAAGTCAGTTATTTTTTTTTGAGAACACGTAGCTGCTTTCATTTCGAATGCGCGATCTCTCATTCTCCTCAATAGCATTATTTCATGCGCGTCAAAATCTTGTTCTTCTGCCCACTGCAACGATGTATTGAGGGCCAATACTGCTTCAGAATGAGAAATTTTGCTAGTGTTTATAGGGGCCATGTCGTCATCTTCTTCCTCAGCTGTCACGGTGTTTATGATATCGTCGTCTGTCAAAATTTCGTGATGAGCCAAATTTTCATCGGCTACCGCGGCCCACTCGCTTCAGCATCAGTCATTGGATGGTCTTCATCTAACTGGTTGATCAATGAGGCAAGTTGGATTTCTTGTGGCACCTGCACATTTTGCTCTGGTTGGTTTTCAACAAATTGGGGAAGCAAATTTTTCCACGATTTGTTGATTAACAGTGGCGTTA
Organism: Riptortus pedestris; assembly: GCA_019009955.1. Taxonomy (NCBI): domain Eukaryota; kingdom Metazoa; phylum Arthropoda; class Insecta; order Hemiptera; family Alydidae; genus Riptortus; species Riptortus pedestris. The sequence goes on along the minus strand of CM032229.1, from coordinate 166,316,541 downwards.
CCGATTCCCAGCAGTTGGCTAAACTGAAAACAGACCTAGGAGGGGGTAGTCCCCGGAGCGTCCGGATTACCGAGGGTTCCGGATTACCGCGTGTCCGGATTAGCAGGGTCCAACTGTATTGGTAAACAGAGTACAGTACAAAAATAATAACTTATTCCAATTGGATATGCATAACCCCTTGACATAAATAATTCACAGCAATTTGAGTATCAACCCCCAAACAGTAATACGCACCTTGAGGATCTATCATTAGAGGCCACCTCCTTGCATTAAATACAATAATACCATTTTCTACAGAAAATGTGTCAACCGGAAGTCCATGAATGTTCCAGTTTCTTATTTTTACCGGCTCACCCAGAGTAACAATCATTGAAAAGCTTTCAGAACACGGAATTTTTAGTTCAGTGCACTTTTTATTCCACATAAGAATTAATTCCTGAAAAAGACATTTTAATCAAAATTCTTCATTTTATAGTACACAAAAAAATTAACAAATTTTAGATAGTATAATGCTATTTTTTAAAAAATTTTCTTAGCAACCTCAAAGTGTCAATAAATCACATTTCAAAATAAGAAAACACTAGAGAAATAGAAGCATTAAACATAGTTTGAATGTACATTTCTAAAGTCAACCGTAAATGCACCCAAGTATGCAACTACTCCAGAAGAAAGAAGAACATCACCAATCGCATTTTCAAGATCGGCAAGCAAATTTTGAGCAGCTTCACTCCAGCGAATCTTCTCACCACCTAAGCCACCTACATAGAAAACAAAAATTATCAACTTTTACATATTTATTTACATTTATAAAATTATAATAAATAAGATATGAATGTAATTAGTAGATAATTAACTCAAGATAATAAATAAATATAATTATAAATAGGAGATCGCTAACCCCAAAATTTGTTCTAAAACGGCAACTTTAAGTAGAGGTGTTCTATCCTAGAAAGACTGTTTTGAAACCAATTATATATATATACTAGCTCAGATACCCGGCTTCACTCGGGAATCATTAGAGCCTGGATGGTGATGGTATTCTTTTGGCAAGGCTTTACTTTGCACAATATTTTGATATTTTCCCGTCCCAGTGTTTAGGGTTAATACCCGTCGTTTCTGTGGATTAGTTAATAATAAAATTTGTAATTTCAGGCCACCCTTATAACCCCCACTCCTGCCCGTCCCTAGAAATGTTAGTATGGCTTATTATAAGGATGGCGTTAGTGGTAATTCACATACGGAGTGTTTTATTTAGTTCGGTTGAGTCTTTTGTGCCAAATAAAATTGTTGACTCCCGCTATATTTTTTAGCGTATAACGCCTTTATACTTAGGTATACGACGGTATTGTAAATAACAAAAGCTTCTCTAAATAACAAAATAAACAACTCTTGTTATGTGCATATTTGCCGAAACCCCAATAGGAAACGAAATATCACTATTTTTAATTTCAGGCCTCCCTTATAACCCCCACTCCTGCCCGTCCCTAGAAATGTTAGTATATTATAAGGAAGGTGCTTACTCACATACCAAGTTTGGTTTAGTTCGGTTGAGTTTTTGTGCCAAATAAAATAGTTGACTTCCGCAGTAGTTTTTAACGTATAACTCATTTATACTTAGGTATACGACAAAAGTGTATAAAACAAAAGCTACTCCAAATAACAAAATAAACAACTTTTGTTATGTGCATAATTGCCGGAAATGCATTAGGAAACGAAATAATGCTATTTTTAATTTCAGCCCTCCCTTATTACCGATATTTTTATTTTTTTTTTTAATATAACTTATCATGATGGAAGAATTAATGCTCATTGACATACCGAGCTTTGTTAAGTTCGGTTCAGCCGTTAGTGCCCAATAACATTGTTGGCTCCCGCTAAAGTTTTTACGTATAACTCATTTATACTTAGGTATACGACAAAAGTGTATATAACAAAAGTTACTCCAAATAACAAAATAAACAACTTTTGTTATGTTTATATTTGCGGAAAAACCTATAGGAAACGAAATATCGCAATTTTTAATTTCAGGCTTCCCTTATAACCCCCACTCCTGCCCGTCTATAGAAATGTTGGTATGGCTTATAATAATGAAGGTCTCACTGCTAATACACATACCGAGTTTTATTTAGTTCGGTTGGGTCTTTTTTGACAAATAATATTGTTGACTCCCGCTATAATTTTTAGCGTATAACGCATTTAAACTTCGGTATACGACAAAAATGTATATAACAAAAGTTACTCTAAATAACAAATTAAACAACTTTTGTTATGTGCATATTTGCCGAAAAGCCAATAGAAAACGAAATATCGCTATTTTTAATTTCAGGCTTCCCTTATAACCCCCACTCCTGCCCGTCCCTAGAAATGTTGGTATGGCTTGTTATAATAAAAGCGTTAGTGCTAATACATATACCGAGTTTTATTTATTTCGGTTGGGTCTTTTGTCCCAAATAAAATTGTTCACTTCCGCTATAGGTTTCAGCGTATATCTCGTTTATAATTCGGTATACGAAAAAAGTGTATATAACAAAAGTTACTCTAAACAACAAAATAAACAACTTTTGTTATGATCATATTTGCCGAAAAACCAATAGGAAACGAAATATAGCTATTTTTAATTTCTGGCTTCCGTTATAACCCCCACTCCTATTCGTCCCAGAGGATATTAATATAGCCTAAAGTCTAAGTTGGGTTAGTAGTAATATACATACCAAGTTTCATAAAATTCGGTTCAGCCGTTTATGCGTGAAAAGGTAACAAACAAACAAACAAATAAACAAACAAACAGACACCAAAGAAACAAAATGCAGTTATGGTGTCTATGACATGTGAAACGAAAAGTTATCGTGAAATTTCGGGAAAAAAATCAATGTACAGACAGAGGTTACAATTTTATATATATATATATATATATATATATATATATATATATATATAAAATTAAACATAAAACAAAGTTATTAATCAAATAAATAAATTCACTACATGTCTCATGCAAAGCAATGGTAGAATGGATCAGAGTGGCTAGAAAAATTAAACTACCTCTTATTAGGAGAAATTGGAAAAACGAAAAATTACCAGAGAGAGGCATGTTAGCCTCATGTGAATTGGGGACTCTAGCCTGCAGTAGACTAGCACTCTTATTAACCTATGCAAGTGAAAACAGGAAGAAACAGAAGTATTTGTTGGGGAAACACTATAGACATTCATCATCCATTCTCTCCGAATTTGAGGGAAATCTTACTAAGTCTTGTAAGTCCTACTGTACATTGAGATATTGTAACAATTTCTAATTATTTGTAATTTGAACAGTATCTTGACATATCAATCAAAGACCTTTTGCAAATAATGGAGTAGTTAATGAAAGCAACTTACAGCTTACTTCCAACATAATGTTCTAAAGTTTTATAAGATGTGTATTACAACCTGCCAGGTATTGTTGAAATTGAAGAAGTTGGTTTCCCACCATAGTTAATTCCTCAAGCTATATTTAATTTGTCATTGGTAAAATATAAGAAAGATGTAGAATAAGTAAAGAAGTATCAGATCTTCAAGACATTTTTTATAGATGCCCCTAAATCAGACAGAATTGGATGTGCTGTAGTTTTGAACTCACGGTTTCAATTTACATGAAGTAAATAGCATATTTTCAGGGAGGAGAGTAATGTAATGGAAACAGAATCATAAAGCTCTCTTAAAGCTATACAAAATAGTGAATCCACCATCTCCTTTGTAAATCATATATCGGATAAACTGGACTGTAAATTGACTAAAATAGCATTTATATGGGAGTCATCTCCACCATATAAGTGGAGGTATTCTTGATTTAATTACTCATAACGGGATACAAACTTACCGATCAGTTTTTCTGCTCTATCAAGTTTTTTTTCACAAGTTAGTATAGCATCTTCCAGTTCTTTCTTTTCTTTTGATTTAGCAGCAAATTCGTCATTTAGTGCTTGAAGTTTATCTGTGACCTGTTTCAACACAAATATTACAATTATTAACAAAAATAATTTATCGGTGATCTAAATGAAATCATCATCACATAATAATGAACTTCTGTGGAATAATTATAATTATACAATTAATAGATACAACTGTGATCGCAGTGTTAACATGTGTGTAACAAGACATGAGTATTGTTCACCAATTCAGTTTTCTCTGCACTACCTGGCATAGGCATAAATGGTACTGAATTTTATGAAACTTGGTACATGTATTACTACTAACTTAATGTAGACTTTAGGCTATACTAATATTTTCAGAGACAAACAGGAGTGGGGGTTATAAGGGAGGCCTGAAATGAAAAATCACAATATTTTGTTTCCTATTAATTTTCAGGACACATGCATATAACAATGGTTGTATTTTGTTATTTAGAGTAACTTTTGTCATATAACAAAGTATAAACGAGATATACGATAAAAACTATAGCGTGGTCAATTTTATTGGACATAAAAAGCTGGACCAAACTAAACTTGGTATGTGAATTAGCATCAACTTCTCCATGATTATAAGATGTACCAACATTTCTAGGAACGAGCAGGATGGAGGTTATAAAGGAAGCCTCAAATGAAAAATCAGGATATTTCCTTTCCTATTGGGTTTTTGGCCAACATGCACATAATAGAAGATGTTAATTGTGTTATTTACACTTTTGTCATATAATAAAGTATAAACGAGAAATACGTTAAAAGCTATGTGGGAATAAACAATTGTATTAACACTCATTAAAGTATTTCTAATAATGGCATATTATCACATATGATATTATGTTTTTAGACTGATATGATAGTTCTAAGTATGACTCAGATTAGTGAGGTTATAAATCTTCGAAATACACATCAAATATTATTTGCATTTGTTCAATTGCTTTTATTAGAGATGTTGCTTACTAGCCCTCAGATCGGCGAGCTTACTGCATGGCCCATGTATATTATTAGGTGCTAAACAATATGACATTAGTTTAAAAAAAGGTAGATAATATAACTAAGATTCTATCTTAAAATAATGTTTATTAAATTTATAATTGTTTAACACTAAACTTTTTCGATCAATGCTTTGAAAATATTCACAAATGGTGCTAGAAACTAATAAAAGCACAAAATCTCCTTTTGACAGGGTCACATGATTTATTTTATGACCAATCTTTAGTAGTTATATGTTAGGTTGGATTAATTCCATAAATGTGAAAAAGTAATAAGCACTATTAATATGAACAAAATACCTCTTGAAGTTGAGCCCTTTTCTCATTCAATTTGTTCATTTGTATCGAAAGCTCTGCCTCAGCTTCAGCAAGCCTTGCTTTTTTAGGGGCAACAATTTTAATGACTCTGTCATACACTTCCATTGCTCGTACCCATTTGCACAGACCTTCGCACGCAGTTGACACAGTTTTTACCACATTTGGATCAAAATCACGATCCTTTATATATCTAAAGTAAACAAAAAAGTGTCTATTAAAGGAGAATGTAAGACATTTTTTTTAAAGACCATATTAAAAGTTCATCTGTAATCTCTACATAAAAATTCAATAATAGTAAAAATTGAAATGTATTTTTCAATTAAACAAAATACTTTAAATATTTTTCCATTTATCAAAATCATATAATATACTTATTAGATAATTAGTACCAGACGGAAAGAAGTTTTAGTCAGACTCAGAATTGGCCACACGTACCTAGCACAAAGTCACTTAATGACAAGGACAGACAACCCCATATGCAAATACTGCATAAGTACCAAACGATAAAACATACTAGCACTCTGCATTCAATATATCTGTTAACATTCTAGCACCCATAATTTTTGTTTGATCTCTACTCTTTGGTACTTAAATGTTTCATGTAAAACTAAAGATTATGTTTGTCTATGACCAAAATCAGACAGGTGTAAGGTGCCTAGAAAGGGTTAAGTATACATTTGCAAATATACATATATACATACTATGAGTCTGATATAAAAATGTTATCTAACGATTCTTGTTGATAAAGCAATGTACAATAATTGTATTTCTGTATCAATTATTTACCGAGCTCCATGTATTTTAGAGTTTTCGGTCTACATGGAGTTGGGGCTACTCATGGAACTTTTTATTTATAGCAATTACATCACCTATCATCTCATGTGCAGCTTAAATTTAAAGTCTTCTTTGCATATTTTTTCAAATAAGGGATAAATTGAAAATAGTATATGATATGACAACTGCAACTGTATGATGATGTGTCATTCTTAATTTATTTTGAAAGGTTGAACTCATAACATACTTATCTCTTATCTTCTTCATAATTGCAGGATTTATGTTGTCCTTGTCATAGGCTTTAAGACCATCGAGGAACTTCATGTCCCCAAGCATTTTCTGTGAAGGTCCCCAATAATCTTCTATCATTTTTCCTGATCCACTAGGATCAGGTTTTCTCTCAGGTTTGACCCCCTTCATGACGCAAACCGCTTCCATCACCTAAAAAGATACAAATGCATTGCATAGATTAGGTAAAAACATGCAACTATATGAACTTATGCTAAGAATTACTAAAACCTATGTTGTAATTATTTATTGTTTTAATTATTTATTATTATAATGTCACTACTAAAATAATTATAATTTTATCTCTGATTTGGTCAATCCTCTAAGTATTGTTGTTTAAAATGACATACTTTTAAAAATAAGAAAAAAAGTTCTTACCAATTTAACAACAAAAGGAGGGTTTTTCATACTTTTAACAATAGTGATATCTGAAGGCTTTAAGGTATTTAGAGCTTGGATAGCAGCTTCAAGGGCTGGGATAGCTTCAGCCAAATCACTTTCACAGTCATCTTTTATAGCTTGGGCAGCAGCAGCAGCTTCGTTAGCCAATGCCTCATCAGCTCCAACAATCTGGAAATTCATATTATTAAAAAATGTACCATATTTCCTTCTGTTGTAATTTTTATTATTCACTATAATTAAACCTCTTTCTTTGCTTCAACTATTACTGTATCCTGCTCTATTTTAACCATTAATCTATCAGTAGCTTCTGATGTTTGAACTAACTGAGGCTGAAGAGCATGAAGTTCATCTTGCATTACAGACACCTAAAGAAAACAAAATGTTTACTACATATATTTTAAAATTTATTAAGTATTTTTAAGGTCATTAGGGTAACATAGATCATTCCGTTTATTTTTAGGTGTATGGAGTGTAGAATACACACTGAGGTATTTCCTGAATATGATACGATTCCTTAGTTATTATAAATTACGCTTGCATATTGATAACAGTTTCATTTAAATCGGATTTCCCACAATCCAGACCGAGCCTGGTGTAGATAATTATGTATCTATTATTGTTTTTGAGCAAGAGTCTATGCCAGTGAGACAACTAGTCAATAATTAGTACCATAGTAATAAGTGAGTACACTAATTGGAGGAAGTCAAGAACTCCAATTGCCGATCCCTACCATGTTTGAGGTATTTGAGACCCAAATTTTCTAATTATATTTTTCGAGTCAAGGTTTAAAGTCCAACAACAAACCCTGGCAACCACACAGCTAAATAAAATTTATGGTACAATCCCTGGATTCAAACAACAGTTTTAGTATATAAGCAACCACCCCTTCTTTAATATTGCATTTTTTTAAATTATATAGTGGAAGAATTGAAGACAAGCACAATTAGTTTTCACATATCTTTGTTATAGATATATAACAACTAAAATAATGATCTACGAAAAGGAATGAACTACTAGGGTGAAAAAAAAATTATGTTGGACTTCTAACATAAGAAAAACCCTCCTTCACTGAAACATTAGATATGCTCATTTTACTTACTTGTCCAGCAGCAAAACCCAACTTTTCAAGCCCAGTTTCATATCTATTTCTCATCAGAGTTACTTGATCAACTTTCTTCTGATAAAGTGATTGTAAAGTCATTATGAGTTCTAAATAAGATGTCGGAGTGACATAATTTTTACGTTTCAGTGTTTCAAAATATCTAAAATTGGCAAAGATAAATAAATAACTATTTATGAAAAAAGTGCCAAGTAATTAAAATATGAAAGTGAGACCTATTACAAGTAGCAAGTGATTATGCATGTGTAGAAATACATACTCTAGTTAGCTAGAGGTTTATAGGACTGTATAATTATTATAGCATTTGTAATACAGAAATAAATATTATCGTGATCTGGCATTTTTAATGAATTTAAAATTTTATTTACTGGTTGAACTGTATAATGGTTGAAATTTTTTAATGGTGAGAAAAAGAAAATGAGATTTTGATATTTAGAACTCATAGGACAAACATATGAGTTGCAGTCTCTAAAACGAACCATAGGGAGAAAGGAACCTTGCTCAACTAATAAGAATGGCTCCAAAAAATGCATTTTGTAAAATCAATACCAGATTACTCAATATCATCCATTCAGTTTAAGCCAACACAACAAGTATTTATCTAAAAATGAGAACACATTCTTCTTATGATGGGAATATATATAGAGCCTCAAAAGTTGCTTGTTACTAGAGCCAGGGAGTCTAAAGTTTTGTCTGACACTTTGTGTGCACATGGGAGGAATAGTATCAGACAGCAACAATATTAATGTATATGTCAAATCTCGAACTGCCTAGTTCAGGACCAAATGCTGAAGTATATTTGTTTTGCAACTCCAGAAAAAGAATCGGCACAGATAATAGAGCCTGTGATTATGAAAACAGTGAAACATTAGTTCTTATCTAATGAATACTCTGACAGACTGAAGAGAAGAGCCCTAACAAATTTATCAGTTATCATAAAATTATATATTTCTGTCATTAAAAATTTCTAGAAACAATTTTGAATTTAAGCATTTATGATGAGTAGATTTGACTAGCTGTCTGTGAATACACTGGCTAAAATATCTGTTATTATACCTCACAGAAGATTCTCCAACAGATGTGTGAAACATTTTGCACATGATTACACAGGTTTCCTTCATTTCTTCAGTGATATTCATTTCACCTATAAACTTCTGAGCAACTTTCTCTAAAGCATCCTCAGGCCAAGCAGTAAACCTATAAAACCATTTTTTTTATTTAAAAAACTATGAAAATTCAAATTATTGCAGTTTTAACATTGTGGGTTATACTTTAAATAAGAAATATAGTGAGAAGTTTTTCATAAACAGGAACTCCTTCACGTCATAAATATATATCCTTACCAATCAATTGTGCAGCAATTTATTAAAGAAGGAAACATTCTTAGCCTAACACGAAATGCTTCTCCAATTGGTGACATAGCCAACACAACATGAAGGTTAGCTTTAACTCGATCAATAAAAAAATTGAATAAGGCCAATGGTGTAGTATCAATCTTCTTTGGCTGAAATAGGATAAAAATACTTCATTATCTAGGTAATGAGTAGTAAAGCTATTCTATCACTTGAAAGAAACCTACTCTCATTTGCAACTAAACTATAAACTACAATTTAAATGAGTTAATACTGAACTCAATTGTACTATCTAGCTGTAGGCTAATATTGGTTCCAAACAGTGAATCGCTTATACGTTACAGGATGTATAAGGCAATCAATATATCACTTAGCATGCCTTTCCAAATCACTGTGTACCATAGTTAGTTATAATGTATTTTTTATTGCTTCGATTTCTAATTTATTTTTAATTATTTATTTCATAATTAGCTTACACCATTTTTAAAGAATGACCTAAACCTAGTGTAAAAGAGGAGGTTAATAAATAATGATAATAATAATTTATTTCTGGAAAAATTATTTATTTTTATTTAGAGAATTATGTCTTATTGATATGTCCTACTTCCAAATAAGTGTTTAAAAAAATCACATTTACTATAGTAATCTGCTGTTTTATATTTTTAAAATGATACCATTTTTGAGCCACTGTTAACTATAAGGCAATCCACTGTGTACCACCATGATTAACAGTGGATCATTTTGCTATTTAACAAATAAAAATGTTTTGCTATCCTCCCAGTCATATTGTTATGTGCTAATTAACTAATAGATGACCTTATATCAGGAAAAATTACGGAACGATGTCACGATTATTCTCGGTATAGAACTTTAGAAATAGCGTGATCCACTGTTGGCCACTCTATGTCTTATATGAAAACTAAATATATATATATATATATATATATATATATATATATATAATGAAAAGTAATATGAAAATACATTTTGCCTAGGAATGCAGACATTTATTAAAATATATCAAAAATATTCTACTAATAGGTGTTCCACAGGGTTCAATGATCACCTAAATAATTAAATGTATTTCATGGATATAATGTTTACTTACTTCATATTGTTCATATACAAACCTCAAAATACACTATTTGCACTAAAACACCAAATAATACTACAATGAAAACCACTAAAAAATAGGCACTGAATACCTAAATGGAATTCCAGACAGATTTAAACTAATACTCTTGGCAGGTGTCCTCAATGGAAGATAAAACAACTTTCAGTACTATAGAAAAACCAGATTGTGACAGTGTGATTCAAAATGTGCTACTACTCATTAATTCTATGCTCAATGAATGATATAATTTTCCAAAAAGTATGAAGAACTCAACAAAATAATAAAACATACACTATCCCTTGCTGCATTAGTCATCTTTTCAAGAATTTCAGCTTTTTCTTCGCCAACAAACAGATTAGGAACATCACCAGTATTCAAAATCATATTAATATCTTCAATGAATCCTTCATCTTTGATCTGTGAATCGGCAAAAAGAAAAACTTGAGGTTTACCTTCTAGCCCAGCTCTTTTCAAAAGTAGTCTTAAGTCATCGCGCCATTCCATAAATCCATAGTTTTTAACTATCTCTATCTAAAACAATAAAAAAATAGTTCCAAAATAAAGAAAGCACTTTCAAATATATAAATATGTTTGAAAGCGCTTTCAAACATATTTATATATTTAATTAATATAGAACATATTTCTATATTTAATTTAATATTTAACATCTAATTTCATTAAATTATTTTTTAAATGAAATTAGATAAGCTTTTGATAGTCATAACTCCACAAATAGAATATAATCAGCTCTGTATTCGTTACAATGCTGATCGGTTTTTAGAGATATTTGCCTTGCCATGGAATTGTTAAAAACAAAGAGAAAAAAATAGCAAATGTGTATCAGCCCCTAGACAGGCAAGCTGAGCTTCTTTTAATACCTGGTTTTAACAAACTAAACTTGTTAATATTAATAGCATGGGCATGTAAATATATTCTATTTTAGAATACAATAAAAACCCATAAATGTTATTTAAAAGAATAGAATATTAGAATTTGAGCTAATATAGAAACACTCATACATCATACTTTTCAACCAATAAATGCCACACAAAAGCACACTCCCTCCCTCCTTTGCACATAGGCATTAATATATTAGCAATTTTATAGCTAACACTCTAAAGGAAAGATATTAAGCAACATTCTTCCATTTTTCATGTTTCGATTCATATAAAAACAGACATCAATCCTGTGCTTCTTTCTTCTGCCCGTATATTTGTATCTATTAAAAACTCATAACGTTTATAATATTTAACTATCTTTTATTTTTTATGTAGCCCTTTTTTAGTAAAATGTTAATAAGCTATGGATATAAGAATTTAACTATGCAAACTACTGCATAAAAACAGGTAGAAAAATCCTACAAAGAGGCCTCTCCTTGTATTTTATGACAAGATTAAATTGTAATATCATGATATTAACACAATCTATGCCTGTCTGTCTAGGAATTGATGAAGACTTTTGTAAGAGTTAAAGCTGACTATCCAATAAAAGAATTTTAAAACAAATTTGGTTAAAACAAGTTGAAAGTTCATTCTTTAATCTCAGACACCAATATTGTGAATAAAATGAAACTAAAGTAATTTAGTAAAAAATAAAAATGAACGTGTAATTAGACTTTTGCACTATAGAATTTACAAAAATGTTTCATAATTTAGTATGGAAATTATTTAGAGACGAAATTCATTAAATAACGTCCTAAAATCCCACCCTGGCTAGAAAAGGGGGGTAACCTGTAGATAACCCGTCCCAATTAGCCTAAGTTGCAAAAAGTGGACGTTAATAAATAAATAAAATAAATAATTTAGTATGGCAAACTATTGAAATTTAAGAAATGATATGTTAAATATTTAGAATCCATGTGACAGATAAACAACCAAACATTCCACTCAGATCTCTCCTTGATTAAACTAAATTGTTTGAAAATTTCATATCAGAAGATAATTCAGCATTCTTGTCTTCTCATATAGAAAAAGGTATGACATTCACGTCCAGATATTATTTAGATTGTACTATTACAATTGAAATTGCAGACAATTTTATCTACCTGACTCATGAATGAGGTCTGATTATTTTATAACTTGTTCCAAATAAAACTAAATTATTTTTAACTAAACTACTTTCTTTTTTAGAGCTGCAGAGAGAGATGGAGAGAGAGAGAGAGAGAGAGAGAGAGGAGAGAGAGAGAGAGAGAGAGAGAGGAGAGAGAGAGAGAGAGAGAGAGAGAGAGAGAGAGAGAGAGAGAGAGAGAGAGAGAGAGAGAGAGAGAGAGAGAGAGAGAGAGAGAGAGAGAGAGAGAGAGAGAGAGAGAGAGAGAGAGAGAGAGAGGGAGAGAGAGAGGGGGGAGAGGGGGGAGGAGAGGAAGGGAGAGAGAGGGGGGGGAGAGAGTGAGAAAGAGAGGTAGGGGAGGGAGAGAGAGAGAGAGAGAGAGAGAGAGAGAGAGCGAGAGAAAAGGGGGGAGGGAGTGACATTAAATGAAATATAATAATTAATGATTCTGAAAGGAATACACAACCTGGAATAGATTAAAATCTGCCATGGATGTAGCAAGTCGAGTGCAACTTTGCCTCCCACTACCGCCAATTCCGACAAGTAAAGCATGACCATTATCTTGTAAAAGAACACGAGAAATTCGTGAAATATGCTCAATTGCAAACTTAAACATAACAAGAGACATAGGCACTCTTGACAATAAATTATACTCATACAGATAGTAGTTCATTTTCTCTTCTAGAACAGTTAAATCGGGAATCTAAAACAGAAAAGAGTACACAAAACAATATTTATTCCTTGATCAACGTTAGCAAGTTTAACTGTTGAGGGAAAGCTATTTGTCTGTTTGTCTGATGTAATTTTATAGTGACTGCAGAAATGATAAGGCCGAATTGAAATTTAGTATAAACTTATTTAATTAAAATGAATCATTGCTCTACAGTTTTTGAAAAGTCCTCATGACTAGAAGTCTTTAAACTAATTGATATGTATGAAACATCTGAGACAAGGTCCAAGGTTTTGTTGAATATATTGAGAACAAATAGAGATAGAACATAGAAATATTGACATATGATGTATGTTCAAGAAATAAAACGCATTAAGTTATAAGTATTGGCTTATTCCCAATGCTGATCAGGAAGTTGTTATAAGCTAATTTAGGAAGAATGAGGTAGGAGTAAGCCAGACAGTGGTATCTGAGACCCAGGTTTTCAGAGTGTATGCCAGTGAGTATGAATATGGCTAAAAGAATAGTTAAGTAGGTGAAATGCTGAGGTAGTAGGCCTAAAAAAGGAAATCCAAGAATGAATACCTCATCATAAATTTTATTTTCTGCATCCGGGTCATAATAATTCCCAAAAAAAAGGCTTCTGAGATGTTCAACTTCAAGTTTCTTTTCACCTTCTGGGATAAGATCCCCAAGAAATTGATCTAAGTTTGTTCTTATATGGTAATAACAGGCATGCTTCACCACTTCAAATAGAAGCTCCCTTAATGAAATAAAAAAATTCATTAGTATTTTGAAAAAAAAAAAAACAACATAAAAAAACGACATAGCTTAACAACTCATTTAGAACAAACATTCATTTTAGGGCTCAATCTGCACAAAGAACGAGTATTTTAATTTAACAAGGGCATGCATAAAAATACAGAATAATTGAAAAATAAAACTGAATATGTTAATCAAATAGGATCTTATTCCATTCTATAATAACCAAAGAATCAATTGATATCGTTTGGCATTTAGACTGCTGTTTGTGAATGAGAATATATCTAAATCATTGCAGCACAACTGAACTTCTTTCCTATCCCTCCTACAAAGTGTGTGTGTGTGTGTGTGTGTGTGTGTGTGTGTGTGTGTGAGAGAGAGAGAGAGAGAGATGATAAACAACACCAGTCATCACAAGGCCGGACCCCAGTAGCTCAATTCGCAAAAACCACCAGAAATATGAACCTTTGAGGAAGTAATTTACAGTTCTACTAGAACTTCATCAAGACAACCTAACATCATTTTCTTAGTGGTGGATTATTATCCACCACTAAGAAAATGTAAGATTTATGAGATAGTCCTAATATCTCAATCAAGTAACATAAATGAAAAAATAAAAGTTAGCCAAGATTGAGACAATTTTGATTTTCTATAACATATCAATAATTTGATTTTCTATAAAATTATTAAAAATATGTAATATTTCCATTGCAAATTCCAGAATTATTTGCGCTGGAGAAGAATGGAAAATGGTTAGAAAGTTGACTTCGCTGTAAAAAAAAACAAAAAAAAAACATTATTCTACATAATTAAGACCTGGCAAATTTCATTTAGAAAAAAAAGGTGAGAGCAGTGAGTTTGAAACACACTGTATATGTATACATATAATTATGTCCATTTAATGTAAAGGGAATACTCTTAGGTGCAAGAGAATACACAATGGAGGTGTAAGGCAAATATGGATACTCAGAAATGGAAGACTAAAAAGAAAATCTATATATTTCTTTACTGAGATCTTAACTAGGTTGTTAAATAGTGTCAATTAAAAAATTCTTTTAAGGAAGAGAAGAAAATAAAGTATTGACAATTGGAAAAAGCTGTTATTCTCAAACTTGTTGCCCAATGAAATTTATTTATTTAATGCCAGCACATCATTGGAGGTCACAAAACTGTGAGCACATTCAGAAATCTTAATTTTATTTATTTTTTCTATGATGGCGTAAATGCAAAACATGTAGTTTGTTTAGAATAGCAAAGCAAAATTTAAAATAAATAGGAAGAAAGCAGTGCTACAAGTTTAAATTATTTTAAAAGAATGCATGCTGAATGCAGTACCTTGCTGAACCTTTTTAATTGGAGAGCCAGGCTTAAATTTCAGGATTGAACCATTTGAAAAGCTAGATTAGTTTTTTGACAAAAAACACAACAGAGAA
The DNA here is from genome assembly GCA_019009955.1 of Riptortus pedestris. Taxonomy (NCBI): domain Eukaryota; kingdom Metazoa; phylum Arthropoda; class Insecta; order Hemiptera; family Alydidae; genus Riptortus; species Riptortus pedestris. The sequence goes on along the minus strand of CM032229.1, from coordinate 166,301,332 downwards.
TTCATTTCCTCTCACCAAACTGTTTGGCTGACCTTTTACAGGCTATTTAGTCAAAGTTTTCATTTTTACGGGAAGAAATTCATAAAGAAGAAAATAGTGAATAACTTTTTAATATAAATCTGATGCAATAACTTACCGATCAGATTGGTCCACCAGCCGATCATAGAAGACTCTAAATGTTTCATGTACCCACAACCTCATTATCTTTTCTGGTTCAGCAGCTCTTGAAGAGGGGAGTAGAAGCAGTCCTCTTATGACCCGGGCAAAATCACGCAAGTTAAAGGTATAGTGGGATTTAGCTGGAGTTGGTAGAAAATTAACCATAGCTTCATTATAAACTTCCATTGTTGCATAGACAATAAGCTGTAATTACATTTATATTTAACTAAAATAAAATCACAATCAGTTTTTGAATAGTCAGCTTTAAAATATTACCTTACTCATCCTACAAATATTGTCAGAGAATCCTTTCTGAAAGTGCCAGTCCATAATAGAGGTAAATATTTTAGTGAGTGTCGATTCCCTAAATGAATCCATGCCAATAATATTCATATGCCTAGTAAATCTTGATGTGACAATGTTTGAACTGCCTCCCGGAGGTAACATTGCTCCAATGAAGAGCTAAAATGTGAGGGTAGAGAATTTATTTATATAAAAGTAAAATTATGTCTGCTTTATAATTAATTAATTAATTTAAAAAAACAAATATTATAAAGAGTGGTGTAGTGCAAACCAACATGGTACATTCCACCAACCTATTAAGTGGGAGTCTACCATTTACATCATTCTTCTGCTTCTAAAAGATTATGATTGAACCCTCAAAAAAAGGGTTATGTAATAAAGGAGTTTGAATCTTATTCTGGGTATAAAACCAGAACAGACACTTATTCAGGTATAAGATAATCTGAACCAATGATTAAGCACAACATATGGCTATTAAAACTAAATCTAGGTTATCACCCTGTTCAGAAGAATACTTGGGTTAATACTGACATGCTAAGGAGTAAAATTTAAATTAGAACTTATATTGTATTTTTTATTTTAGAATTTTGTATTGTACTTTGTATTTCGTCTGTAAGCTCAAATTTATGCTTAGTCATTTTTTAATATTGTTCAAGTTGGTTTCCATTCATTTTTTAAAGTACTTACAATTATTTTTAGTAATTGCTAAAGCTGTAAACCTTAAAAGCAATGAACAGTTATGTAAAATGAGAAAGTTTATCAATGGATCAGGAATTAAACTCTTTATAAAATTAATTTTTTTATGAATAAACTTACTATGTCAACAAGATCAATACGAGTGGTTGTCTTGAGATCATACCAATGTCGATGATCTATCCACTGCCTTAACAATTCTATTGGAGGTTGGGCTCCATAAACCTCTTTCATTGGCATGCTCACATCATCAACAAATAGCAGACAAACCTTCCCCATAGCTGGTCCATATACTCCTTTTCGTCTCCTAAATATACTACTAGTTAGCTTATTGACTTTAATAAATAAATAAGCAAAACAAATAATTTTAAAAAAACTGAAACTTCAATAAATACAATAGTTCTAACAAATGCCTCATTCTTTTTTCATAAAACAAGCAATTATAACAATTATTAGTTTTATTGTCAAATCTTATGGCTTTGCACACATTAAATATCCAGAATTTAAACTCCTATCTAAAACATGCCTTTTCATTTTAAATAAGTAATCATTTCAATATAATCCCTCTCAGGGGAAATTTCTTTTTGGAGATATAATTTTTTATTCAATAAATTAACAAATTATAAGTACTTTAAAAAAACTCCAATACACAGGCAACTTCATGGCTCTCCTTACCAAGGAAATAGTGTACAATCGCCATACAAATCATCAACTAGCTGAGGTACTCCTTGCAACTACTGCAATAACTTCAAGGTTTGGAGTTATGACCAGAAAAAAAAATAATCTACAACAGTTTGCTTCTAAATAGAGTCATACTTCATTCAAGATCACTTCTAAGTTATCAAATATTCTTTTCATAATTTTTGCAATCACATTAGCTATATTTCACCAGAATACCAGTTGCTAGGGTAAAATTTAGTCATCTGGTGAGTATGGCTTAAATCTGACAGAGAACTGATATTAACAAGATATTTATAATCTTCAATAGTTTATTTTAAATAAATAATTGAAGGAAAATTAAGCATTAATTTCAACTTGTATCATAATTAAATATTTCAAAGAATAAACAATGTTTTGATTACTTAGTTGTCATCTTCCATTTAATATTTGGTTCTTGAGAAAAACACTTTTGAAATAAAATCTTTTTGTGCCCGGTTAGCATTTAACAAAAATATTAATAGGAGCACTTACAGCAAAGCTTACCTGTCAAGTTTGGACATTATTATTTCTTGAGTTTGATTTGCAGAGGTCCTTGCTGAGAAGTTTATAACATTTGGAAGGTATTTATCTCTGGCAAGAGACATTAAGTGATCTAAAACAATTGCAGATTTGCCAGTTCCAGTAGGCCCAACAAAAATAACTGGAATCTGGGCACTCAGAAATGTTTTAAGAAAAAACTTCTGTCGAGCCATATCATCTGTTTGGACTATAAGATCAGACACCTAGAATGAACAATATCAAGTAAAAAACATAAACATAGCACATTGGCGAAGGGGAAAAAAGTAGTAGAATACATCTACTTAGAAGTCAGAGCTAATTTTCCTGTATTAGCTTTAACTTTTCTGAAAATGTGTGACTATAGCATATTAATTTCAGGATATTATAGACCTCATACCTGGGCTATCCGGCTCTAATGAATGCTAAAAAGCAGTAATATATCAAATAAAATGATTTGAATGCAGGGCTATACAATATGCTTCCATTGGGTTTAAGTTGAGTTGGTTCTGGTAAAGTTATCTCTATTAAATATACCACGTAAATGACATTGAAAGTCGGTCAAGGATGTTAGGAGGTTCAGAGGAGTCGATTGTGATTCTGATCATTCCTTGGTTAGAGTTAAGTCCAAAGATTAAAAGATCTTGAAACTCAATCATTGTGCAAAAATGTAATTTGCTAACAGATGAAGTATTTGACTTATATACATACACCTAGATGTGGATATGGCATTCAACAAAAACAGAAGGTAAAAAGTGCTTGAGGTTGATGGCTTATGTGACGAACTGTTCAAAGATGAGGTTGAGCTATTGATGAGATAATCCTAAAAATCTGGATGCGTCCCAGACGAAGCACATCAGATCAGATATTTACCCTCAAACAGATACTCGAGAAGCGGTGAGCAGTAGAACAAGATGTGTGCTCCCTATTTATTGACTTCTAAGTAGCTAATGATTCAGTTGATGGAAGCTGTCTGGAAAATAATGACAACTGGAGTTTCCAGGGTGTTGGTTCAAGGAGAGATGACTGAAACATTCAAAGTCAGAATTGAGACAAGGTGATTCTTGTCACCTATACTGTTCTGCCTAGCTTTTAAGTAAATACGTGAAGCTTCCAAGGCGAATGGGGAGTACATGAAGGCAAGATACACGAATTTCTCGCATATGCAGATGATATAGGTATTCTAGTAAGCAAGATAGACGATATGCTATCTGTCTCTAGTTGAATGATATCAGCAGCAAGATAGACGATATGCTATCTGTCACTAGTTGAATGATATCAGAAGCAAGATAGACGATATGCTGTCACTAGTTGAATGATATCAGAAGCAAGATAGACGATATGCTATCTGTCACTAGTTGAATGATATCAGAAGCAAGATAGACGATATGCTATCTGTCACTAGTTGAATGATATCAGAAGCAAGATAGACGATATGCTATCTATCACTAGTTGAATGATATCAGCAGCAAGAGACAGTGGATACAAGTAAACCAAGAAGATAAAGTACATGGTAATAAACAGAAACGTACACCTTGAATGCAGCTTGAGTGTAGGGGACCTATCCTTCCCCTACAAGGAAATTCAAGTAGAAATCTTGAAATAACACAGAGCTACAGTAACCTATATCAATGACCAGTTTACTGTAATCGACCACAGAAAACTAGTCACAACTGTGCTTTCTTCTCAGTTTCTCAAGTTTTAAGATCAAAGAAAGTCTCACAATCCTTGAAACTAATAGTCTAAAACTCTATTATCAAACTTGTACTGATGGTGGGATGGTGGTCTACGGCTCTAGAGAAAGAAGACAAGAGTCGAGATTTTATCTCAAACAAGCAAGTCAATTTCACATGGTACATGTGAAAAGGCCAACTGGCTTCCTATACAAGGTAACGAATATGATAATGATGTGTATCCGGCCACAAAAGAGACTGAAGATGAGATGGATTGACAGAGTGAAGAAGTACACTAAGAAGTTCCACACAGTTGACTGGAAAGCCATTACCTAGGATAGACAAAGGTGGAGGAGGATGGTAATGTGAGCTAAAGATCTCGAAGGTCTGTTGTCAATGGAAAAATGTTGCCACCTGAGGTACATGGAGTGACATTTTTGGTACAAGCATGTATAAAAGACATATTTACCTTGGCATTAGGATGCAGAACTGCTCGTTCCATAGTTTCAACCCATCCTAACCAAGTTCCTTGATTCTGTTTGTCATAAAAGAAGTCCCAAACAGTTGCTTTTTCCGGAAATAATTGCTGCTTATTAAGTTTAAAACAAGATGGTTTTGGATATTCTGCATTCAAGCCAAGCAGAAGATTCCGGTAGAAAGAATCAAATTCAAGCCTGCTTTCTCCTTTAATAACAATAGATTAAAAAGTAAGATAAGAGATTACATACTTTTAGAACTGTATAAACTACGCAGGATTTCCAACATGCTGGATTGGCATAGATGACATAATCACATCCATTCACTACTTCTCACTAAGTGGGAGCCCTATGTAACATGACTTGAAATTTAAGCTGGGTATGAAATATTAGTTAAACCAAAACATTGCAAATGTAGGAATGAGGGTTTAATAAACAAATACTGAATGAAAAAAAAATCAAATAACTGTGTTATTATTCTGAAAAACTACAAAACAATAAAACTTCATAAATAAGATTGAATAATACTTCAATATAACTGAAAACTACACAATTGTTTTAATGCAATCGATAATAAAACGAATATTTAGGAATTTACATTTTCTATAAGTCACTGATCCTAGTTTGGTTGCAGACTTTAAAAATAGCCAAAGTTTAAAGTCATAGTCATTTGAACCCTTCAGCCATAGGGGCCTGTAGCAGCCAGTTCTGAAACTTACAGTTATAGGGGTCTGTTAAATGACACTATCGTCAAACTTCAAGGAGAAGTAAGTAAAAATTCAGACAAGTAAGCAGTTTCAACATATAATGGATGAAAATAATATTAGTAATAATAGATACCAATCATTAAACTTCCAAGGCCCCAGAGAATACAAAACACCAGAAGGCAAGCAACGGATTGAGTACTTGTTCCAAACTTGCCACCTCCGCCTTGATCAAGCATACATGTATAAAGTCTGGTAAAACTCTGGAATCATAATTATTTTAAAATTCAATTAATTCAGTAAACATGTTTCCTAATTTCTATTAGTTCATAGTGTATATGAGTATATATCTGTATTAGTTTGTATTCCCTAATGACCATGCATTAAGTCCATTATATATTACTGTTTCATAAATATGACAGCCAGGTTAGATCTCACTATTACTAATTTTAATTATTTTTAAATGATGCACAAAATTGACTTAATCTGCCAGGTCTCAAACTGGGCTTCCTGACCATTAGGACAGTACATAATCAACTGTCACAGACTCAGTGATGGTTATTTGATATACTCTTCTTCGAGCTTCTCCAAACATGAGGAGACATAAATGTCAGCTAAAGAATTAAAGTGGGAACTCCTACTGAGTGTTATTATTACCATTGATCATTTGCTATTCTATTTCATTAATAAAATAACATGTTTATTCTTGGTTCAAGTGAACTTGTATACACCTACATTAGAAGGCTTTTTTAAACACAGATACAACCTCTTACTGATGTTTCTGTAAATAAAAATTTCCCTTAGTACTTCTGCAAGTACATTAAAAAAATTATATTTATTCTTAACACCTTTATGATCAGGAGATATTTATATATATATATATATATATATATATATATATATATATATATATATGTATATATATATTTATAAAATGGGAAATTTCAGGAATACGAAAATGTGAATCTATAGTAGCCTAAATAATTAACGTCATTAAGGAGAAATAAAAAGAAGCAATAAATGCTTACATAAAACAAGTGGATCTCAGATGTTTCAAGAAATAATTTTGCTTTATAAAATACAAATTCAAACACTGGGGGAACAAGCCAGTCAATCAATTCCTTAACGAGTTCAAATTGCTCAGGAAACAATTTACTGCATAGAATGTTACAATAAGAAGCCATAATTGGTCTCCAACCAAGCATTTTTGGTTCAAGATAAATCATTCCACAACGAGACACTGTGGCAGGAGACGCTTGGTCAAGATCAGCTGGTTCAAATATTAAATTCATTTTATTTGTCATCTGGAAAACAAAAAAATCATTAAAATTGTCAATATTACTTTACATCAGCCAAAAAATGAAAACAAGCTATATATAAAATAAAAGTCCTTCACTCAGGGTCTGCGTAAACTAGGCAGATTTCTCACACGCTGATATGACACACTACTAACTTCATTTCACCATATACTCTCAAATTCAAAATAAAAATCCAATGAGTAAAAGTGGGGGTTTTTCTGAAGACTAAAAACAATAAAGTACAATACCTTGCTTAATATGTGAATTTTGAAAAAATGTATAAAACAATAATTGCAACACTAGTTTAACAAGATTTGTCCCATACCATTTTCTAATAATGGAGATATTTTGAATTTTCAAATTCCCCCTCCGTCTAACCCCCCCCCCCCAATTAGAAGTCTGATTTCAGCCATTAATATAATCTTTAGTGCTGAGTGAAACATATATTGAGTACAGCATGGACCAAATAAAAAATTTTCAGTTGAGAATGTAAAATATAAATTGATGGGGTTTTAACACAAGGTATTTGTATGTACCTGATCTATTAAAAATCTGTTGAAAAGAATATTTGGTTTTTAAGCTTCTAATAAAGTCGTTGATGATATAACAGCTTATTGTTTATATGGCATAGTAGGAATGGGGGGTTTACAGAAGGCTAAAAATGATCTCAGTTAAAATTGAGATAGATAAAAAAGTCCGTCCCGCAGGGGCTGTGTAAACTAAGCAGATTTCCCACGTGAAGTTTCACAGTTGAGAAATCTGCCCAATAACAACTGTAGTGTAAGGGACCTCTAAACCAATTCACGAGGGACAAATAGTTTATGGAAACGGCCCGCCAGAGCTCTCGGCAGAATGTCCCCGACTCCTGCTGACCACGCACAGAATACAAATGCAAATATCTCGGTTAATATTCAAGATACAGAATAAATGTATAGAACAATATTTATAGTAAATTTAATTTGCAATAAGATTGATTCTATACCATTTTTCGATTTGATGAATAACAACGGAGATATTTATATAAATATATATATATATATATATATATATATATATATATATATATATATCATTTTGAACGGACCTAATTTTCATCATCTCCTAGGTAGGATCGATGGACATTTGAAGAAATTTTTCGAAACTCGCGTCATGAGTAAGACCTCAATAGCTGATTTCCCTTAAGGGAAATCTGCTAAAAAATGTATAAAGCCACTATTTATAGGTAATAAGATTGGATCTGTATAATTTTTCGATACAATGTATAATAACGGAGGTACCTATTTCAAATTTTCAAAATTCTCCTTCTAAATCATCCCCTCCCATTGGCTCATTTCTAGCCATTAACAAACTTGAACAATGCACTAACAAAGTTTTAAAGTTTTAATAAGCACTTTTTATTAATCTAAAATCAAAATGAAAACAAGCTTCCAATGTTTTTGAAGGGTTCCTTAAGGATAACCTCTCTATTTGCCAGATAGATATTTTTCTTAAAAGTTTAAATGTATAGTAATGAATTTAATGTATTCTACAGCTATTTTCAGAAACTAGAGCTCATTTAGAATGTAAATGGTAGAATTTAGATCAATAAAAGACTTTACCTTTGATGGCACAACAGCCCAAGATCAGCCTCAAAGATATTTTGATGGATAAGAATGTTTATTACCTCTAATCATTCGTGTTTCAAGTATTCATATATAAATTAAAATTATACCTGTATTATTTCTCCTGACATTAAACATAGTTTCTTATTATCATCAAGAACAGTATTCATATTTTCAATCCAAACTGCATCAACTGGTCCATCAAACATGATCCATTTTCGATCTGGTAGAGGACTTACGGCAAAGTCTCGAAAAGTAACTGCTAGTACTCCTAAAATCAAATATTTAGTCCAAAATAAGAAGAAAACAACAATTTAAACTTTTTTTTCTGATCTAAATTTAGTAAAAACAGTTCAAAAACTATTTTTAGTCTCCTAAGATTACAATAGTCTGTCTTTATATAATATTTGGTTACACAAAAATAATATATATTGAATAAAAATAAAATTCAGTCACACAGGTTCCGTATTGACTAAGCAGGTACAAAAAAAAAATTTCAAATAGCGGGTCCCAAATGTGAACAGCTTCAAGTACCAAACCAGAGAGAAGAGAGAGAGCCACCAAGTCCTGGGGAGACTTTGACCCCAGGGCCTTTCTGTCTAATATCTTTTGACTCTTCTTTTAAAAATCTGTAGTCAGAATAAACAATTAAATTGTGATGATTAAAATAAAGCTTTTTATCTAACAGATATTCCTTTTTCAATCTTAGTATAAAATAACCCTAGCGAAAATGCGGTAGCTCTGTCGTTGTCAAGCCTTCTGTTCGGTTGGACTCTTTCGTGCTTCATATTACTTTGCCATTTATTATTGTTTCTATAATAAATAACAAATCACAAATTACTTGCTTAATATTGAAGATAGAAAAAAATGTATTAAAAACATTTATGTCATTAAATTTGCAATAAGATTGATTCTATACAGTTTTTTAATCCAATATATAATAGCAGAATTTTTTGGATTTTCTAAATTCTCCTCCTCTAACTCCCCTCCCCATTCCCACTGGTCGAATTTCAGCCATTAAAAAAATTGATCTTCATTATCACATAAAACGTTTAAGTATTGAATTTGGTAAAGATAAACCAAAGTTACAAAATCTATACTATTGACAGACAAAAATATATATGTGTGTGCATGTGTATATAATGTTTTCATTGGACCTCATTTTTGTCAACTGTTGGCTGAGAAGGAATTTTTTGTAAACTGCGTGAGCACAACCTCAATAGCTGATTTCCTTTTAGTGGAATCTGCTAAATGAAGTATATGCCATTATATTCATATAAATAGTATAACTAAATTTCTTAATATTGTACATAGCCACTACTCATTTACAAAGATTACGCTACATTGTAAATGCTAAAATTATATTTGAAATTTTACCATCAGACCACTCATGTGAAGCTGGATCAAAACATCCATACAGCTGGCCCATTGTGATTGCTTTAGGGTTCATTATTCGATACTGAACTCTAAATTCATTCAATTTTGCCTTCTTATTCATAGCCAAATCAGATAAACCTTCAGCCAATGACTAAAAGTGTAAATTAAAATTAAAAAAGGTACAATTTTATAATCATAACGTTTAATTTAGTTTTGCTAGAACAAGCAGTGACTGATTACAAGAATAAAACTGGGAATCAACAGGTGACTGATTACAATTTTTTTTTTTAATTTGCTTGAATTGCAAAGAATTACAAGTTATATGACTTCTAACCTACCATAGGAACTTCATTTCTTGTGTTCATGATAAGGAAGATTGAGAAAATGGGTAAATTTCTATTGACCTCACAAAAACTATAAATATGTTACTAGATAAATAAAAATGAAATTATAAAATAAATGAGTGACCCATACTGATGGGCATGTTAAGTGGGAAACAGCTGAAGTAGTTTTACCAAATGTGGAAAAAAAGGAAAGAGAGCTAAGCTTATGAAAGGTTCATCTTCATAAAAAAGGTTAAAACAAAACTCATAAAAGCATAACATACGAAAATTCATCAAAATCAATAAACAGAGGGGATGTAAAAGAAGAATATTTTTATTTCAATTGACTGTTTATTTAAAGTTGACATCATATTATTATTATTTATTAACATCCACTTTTTGCTAATACGGCTAATTGGGACAGGTTATCTACAGGGTACCACCCATTTCTAACCAGGGTGGGACTAAGGATTTTATTTAATGAGTTCATGACTAAATAAATTCCTATTCCCCAGGCGGGAATCGAACTTGCCTCTCTAGGTTTACCACGTGGCCATTTCAGGCCAATGCTTTAACATACATGGCTAACCTGAGCCTCTGATATCATATATAACATATAGTAATTCTGAAAAATGTTGGCACCACTATTAAATTTTTGTAACAATGAAGACTACCTTTGGTTAATGAGGCAGTATTAGAACTATTCAGTGGTGTTTCCACTGAATGAGAAGTTTTAGAATACTTAAACTACATTAAACATCCTGGCCTAGATTTCCAAAAACAATTATTTATGTTTCATTAATTTAAAACAAAATTAAAACCTTTCTTAATAGAATGATAAGGCTTAACACACTTCCAAATGGAATCAATTTTTTTAACATTGTATTAGCCATCCTTTAAAATTTCAATAACATTATACCAAATATAAGAAATAAGGATAATTATATATTTAATTAATATCTTATAAATTAAATGCACATAACAAAAGTGATAAATATTATGTCATTACTTGATAAGCACAGGTTTTGCCTCCCATGGGTTCTCCAACAATCATCAACCCATGTCTCACAAGAATCATTTCATAAACTTGTAAAATTTTTGAGAGATACCAGTCGGTAGCTTGAAGGTTTCGACTTTTTAGACGTAAACGAAGTGCATCAAATAGTTCATCCCTATCAGGGTTTGGTAGATCTACTCCAGGAAACAAATCTTTATAAATACCATCAAATAAGGGCAGGTCCTAAAAATGATTACAAAAGAGCTCAAACAACATACTGAATAAATCTGTGTACAAGATACAAGTATTTATACTACATAATACATATACAAAATAATATAAACTAGTAATGAAGGTTCTAAAGCCCGCAGGAAAATGTATACACTGGAATTTCAGTGCTTGTTTAATTGCTCTGAATAAATATATAGGTTACAAGTAGTAACCATGATATCCATAATCAATGGATAAGCAAATATTTGATTTCACCTCCCAAGTATTATGAAAAAGCCATACCACAATAATGTTACAGCTTCTTCTTAGGGTGATATAGAAGAATATAAAATCAATAGAAAAAGAATCTTGTAGTTCATTTTTTTTTTGTCCTCTAGATATTTAGCTAATTATCTAATGAATTTTTAAACTAACTAGGTCAGCTTTTTACAAGACAGTTTTGATATGCTGTTTTTTTAAATACATACGTCCAAATATATAAACATTTTATAGTTGTAGGTTCATAATAATTTTGTGCATTTCTTCATTCCAGACCAATGAAATAAATGTTGAAACAACACTCATTTTTTTTTTTTTCAGATTGTTTTAATTTATACACATTTTGTAGTAAATGAGGTTTAGTCGGCTTTGTGCCGCTCAATTATGCCTTACCTGTGCTAGAAATTTTGGCAAGTTGACATCAACAATTGCTCTAAGAACTATAACTGCCTCATCCTGATCAGGGTACTTCAGCTTCAAATTACCAGCAGCAGTCAAAACAGTTTTTACCGCCCTCATACCATAATCATAGTGAGGTTGAGAGGACAACTGCTCAGAACATAGTTTATATGTATCAACTATCTTCTCAGCCAAACTGGAATTAATAATAGTTTGTTGTTATTACAATGTGATGTATAGTGATATTAAAATATATTAAGTTTAAGAACAATAATGGTATAATCAAAATATCCTAATGTTGACTTAGCCTTTCCATTCAAAAGAAAAGCAACATGTGGACCAAGCAATCCATTTTATTATTTCTTTAAACAAATTTTTAATCCTAGATATATTTATATTAATACTTACGAACACTGATCTGATTATGATCATGTCTAAGGGACCACAGGACTAAAAGAGATTTATTTACTCCATGGTGGGATGATGTTCAGTATCTAACTAACCTCAATCTCTAAAGGCAGTGATGGGACTAGTTTCCCTGCTGTTTGAACAAAGTGATCAGTAGGGCTAGAGTTATTTAATTTTATTTCTCAAAGGGTAAGCCCTTTGTGTACAGTGATAGGTTACTTTTTTGAGAGAAAAACAACCAGTAAACCATTTTGAATTATACAAAAAGAGTTATATATCTCAGGTTTTCATTCTGAGATCACATGGTTTTTCTTTTTACATTCAGGAATATGACTTCTTCCACAAATGAGGGCTGAAAAGAAGGGGTTAAATAAAGGCATCTCCTCCTCAATGTTTGCAAGCTCATGATCAGCAGTTATTTTTGGAAACCAATTACACTCATTCTGTGACATTTTTAAGTAATTGTTTTGGGGATAAAACAAATTATATATTTAATGTGAAATAAAGTATAATAGGCCCAATTAGATTACCATAGCGTAATAATAATGTTATATATATCATAATGTCAACTAACTTTCTAGCCGAACCAAATCCCATAGAATAAAGTGATATTTCTCCAATCATGGCATAATCTGGTACCATCATAGCTACCGTTCTAAAAAGGACCTTCAGGTTATCAGGTAATTCTTGTCGCCCAGCATATCTATCAAGAGAAAAAACATGCTATTGTAATAAATATTAAGTGCTTGTGACTTATTACTGTTATAATATCAATACTATATTAAATAATATATATTAGTATGTTACCCTGGGTTCATAGTAATGAAAACTGTGCATGTAGGATCTAAAGATATTTCTGTTCCTTCAAAAATAAATTTCTTTTTTTTCTGTATGATTGCCATCTGTATACTCAAAACTTGTTGAGCAATAACAGACAACACTTCTAATTCTATTCTATTGAACTCATCAAAACAAGCCCAAGCACCAGCCTGAGCAAGACCCTGTAATAACAATAAAATTATTAGATTATATCCAACATCCTGCTTGAAAATTAACTCCATTTTTGATCCCCCGGCTTCCAGAACTCCTATCTAAGGTCATTAAACTACCTCTGATTGAGCCTTCTTTTGTAGTGTCTTCTGAGTACTTGAATGATCCAGCCTCTTCACTGTGCTCATTGTATTCATGTTTTTATTTTTTCATTCATCTTTGGAATAAGAGGTCACAATATCATAAAGCATGTTTTATACATTCTTATTCATGATAGATATTGATGCTCATTTCTACAAAATTCACCTAGCTAAATCAAATATCTGAGTTCAATGTAAGATAGAGGGCGGGGGGAGCGAGCTTGAAAATGTATTGACATTGCCCCTATTCAAAGTTTTAATCCCTCACTTAAAAGCTCTATTTGACTGCTCTTTAAAAATAATTAGTTTTAAGAGGGACACTCCAAAAAAGGGAATATAATAGGATGCACACAATGGAAATGTGTATCTGGCGTAGAATCACTAGAACAAGTTGGACTCAAAAAAAATCCATCATGGAAGTTCTAAATGTGGTAAGTGAGAGCAAAAGTCTTAACAAGGCCATGGAAAAAAGGAGAGTGAAACTTCTTGGGTATATCATAAGGCACAACGACTTCATTACTAATATATTCGAAGGTAAGATTCTTGGGAAAAGTCCCCTATAAGAGGAAGGCCTAGAAAACCCTATTTTGAAGACACCAAGGATCTAATGGATTTCACTGAGTATAGTAATATGAAAAGAGCAGCTTCCGATAGATCATGATGATAATAAAGAGGGGAAAAATTGAAAAATCCAAATATCTTCCTTATTACAGGTCAGGTGAAGCAATTTCAGTTGCAAATAAAATGCATAGATGTTTACATCCCATGATGAAATATAAAAACCTTTTTTCATTTGAAGTTTTGCTAACACTTATCTCTAGTCTAATTTTGCCAATATGTGTGATTCAGTGCACATAGACGTCACATCTACAGATGATATTAAGATTCATAGAACTTATTATTCAGCTATTAAATTCATATTCAATAACAAGAGAGACGACCACATTGCTTCATACATAAAAGCTCTCGGATGGCTTACTTCTAAGGAGTACAGATTCATTAATATATTGGGTCATGCTAAGATCCTGGATTTGGGGGGGGGAGCAAGAAATCTATTTGAAGGATTCATTCTTGTGCACAGTAGATAATTTTCAATTGGCAGCCTGTAGAACTAACATATATCATCATTCTTTCTGTTTTCTTAATATCATCTGATTTCAGCCGTTAACGAACTTGATCTTTCTTTTTACATAAAACGACTAAATATCGAGTTTGGTACCGATCAAACAAAAATTACGACCACTAGAGCGGTACCAAACAAATATATATATATATATATATATATATATATATATATATATATATATATATATATACATACAGTTTTGAACGGACTTCATTTTCGTCATCTACTAGGCAGGATCGATGGACATTTGAAGAAAAATTTCGAAAATTCCGTCATGAGTATAACCTCAATAGCTGATTTCCCTTAAGGGATATCTGCTAAAATGATCTCTCAGTTCTATGGTGAAAAGCAACAACAAACTTTATGGTGGAAATAATCACGAGCAACTGTTTTTTTTTTCTCTTTTGGACTCACATATATTTGTTACGATTTTTAAAAGGAACAAAAGGTATGTGTCATATAAAGTATGACGATAAATAAGAAAACTTGTTCATAAGTATGAGTTCCTTCCAATCAATTGGTAATATTGAATTAGTATATTACAGGCATAACTGAATAAAATAATGGCTTTTATACCTTGAAAAATTTTCCCATGGCTTTATAATCTAGTCCATCTGAGCAATTGAAAACTACACACTGTTTTGCAACAGCTTTAGCCAAATCTTTACTAGTTTCAGTTTTACCAGTCCCAGCAGGCCCTTCAGGAGCACCTCCCAGGTTCAACCTGAGAGCTCCCATCAGAGTTCTAAATAAGAAAAAATAAAATTAATTAAATACCTTTGATTAATTTATCTATAATTTCTAAATAATAATAATGATAATAAATCTAGTTGTTCATCAATTATGTTGTTCCTATTTATTAACATCTTTATACTACTAAGGCTAATTGGGACGTGTTATCTACAGGTTACCACTTTTTTCTAGCCAGGATGGGACTAAGGATTTTATTTAATGAGTTTGTCAGCACATAAATTCTTATTACCCAGGTGAGAATCAAACTCACAGCGCTACGTTAACCAAGTGGGATTAAGACCAATGCCTGAAATCCCATGGCTAACCTGAGCCCTGTCCATTTTAAAAACACTCTGAAAGTGAATTAAGCCCCCATCATTTTATGAAAAAAGAAAATCCGTATGTTATTAATAAAAAGTAATTACAAAACAAATTTTCAAATACCATTATATTCTTTTCATAAACAATTGTTTACAACACTTCACACATTTTATTCCCATTACCCCCACTGCTTAATATACCAAACACTTTGCTTCATGAACAATGAAAATCTCAAGAACATGTTTTATGAAGTCACTTCTTTTCACAGTGTCTGCCAGCAAACTGACTCCTTTATTAAATATCAGTTAAGTGAAGGATACTCCTAATTATTTCAGTTTGGGCTATTATAAAAAGATTAAAATAAGACAACCATGTCAAAGGAAACAATGCTTACTCCATGAATTTTCGCTCTTAGCTAAAACTATTTCTAGTCAAATTTTGCCAATATGTGGTACTGTGATGAAGTGTACATAGCATCACATCTACAGATGATATTCAGATACAGAGAACTTATTATTCAGCTATTAAATTCACATACAAGAGAGATGATACAATTATTCTGGATGTAAAAGCTCTATATAAACTAATATAGTTTATAATAAAATTGAAGAATAATAAAAGAAGGGTAGGTGAAGGACAACAAGTAGTGGGTGGAAAGGTTGGTGAGCCTATGGGGGAACTGACTGTGTGAGAATGGGTGCCATTAAGATTTGGGCTTAAGCATGGTAGCTGGACGTGCAAAAGGTTAAATATAAAATGACTATATCTAAATGACAAAAAAAATAAAACTTACCTGTAACATCGATCTGTTAGAGGGGTTATCACAAGCCTGCCAGTATTTCCTAGATATTCATAGCCATAAGCCAGATCTGTAGTGATCATACAAACCCGAACAATTGTACTCTTCACATAATATCTTAATTGTGAAATCCAATTGAAATCAGTAGCTGCAGAGGTATTTAAATCTTTTAAAAGAGCTACAACATCTCGAGCTAAAATAAAAAAAATAATTTGTAAATCATTTATGTAATTTTAAAAACCACTCAGTGATATATACATACATTTTTGAGGATTGTTGTACAATCTAGTTGTGCACCTCCCCTTTTGATTGAAATCAACTAAGATGGAGGGGGATTAGAGGGAATGGAACGGAAATAAAAAATTTCTCCCAACCTATTATAGATACAAAGAACTGGTACAGAATCAAATATTTTTTTGTTAATCATTAAAAGATCTATAAATTATGTTCTATGATATTTCTTGAACCAATACATAGAAATAGAAGTATTGTATAAAACTTTCAAGTGAAATAATTTTAAATGAAGTTCAGCAAAACATTTTGTTAAATTAAATTAATAGGATTACGAGCAAGTCATATGTAATTTTTTTTTCTTTGTTAGCCCCTCCCCCCCTCCTCTTACTCATGGGATTTTTACTTAAAGCAATTGTCTCTCTAATCTCTGACTGTCCAACTCAAATTTCAAGTTGTGTTTTCTTACTAGTTTCTTATTAGGAAAGAAATATGAGATGATATCATCAGTTTACTCTTTGAGCACATGAAAAATCTGCTTAGTTTATGTAGCTCATGTGTGACAGACATTTAATTTCTTTCAATCTCCATTAATCCTACTTAGGAAATGGTAGATATTTTAAAAAAAAGAAAGACTTTCTGGAAGCTAAAGATGCTTTCTACATGCTTGTAATTTTTTAAAAAAAAAAAAACTTGCACAGTAAAGAATTAGAAAGATCATGCAGAAAACATTTGTGCTTGAGCAGATGTGTATTCCATGGAATGGTACTTGATTTTCTCACTCAAAATCTCTGAAGTATGGACATAACAGTCCATTCAGATTCAGGACCTGGTGGAGAGTGTCAGGGAGGGAAAGCTATATGGTTAATTCCAAAATAGACCAAGGGATCAAGCGGGACACCAAATAAGCAACATTATATGATAAAAACACTGGAAAAAGCACAGAACTAAATCCCAATAATTTAAAATGGGTTAAAAACAAAAGAATAAATCAGATGTGTGCTTTGTTCAACCTAAAGAACAATCACCATAATTCTATTTGAACTCCAGGAGAATTACTGAAAAATACATTCATCTTATGTGCAAAAAACAAGTTCTTGTGTCATTCCACAAAAACTGCGTCAGAAGATGTAGAACACGGATACAGGACCAGATGTAGATAAAGACGCAGAATTTCCCATCAAGATGGATTTGGCCAGAATTTATATATCCCAAAAACAGGAGCAGGCTTCAATGTCAGGTTTGTATACCCTAAAGATGCTAGTTATTGTGTCTAGAAAGATCTTGGTACAAGATACAGTGAATGCCTCAAACTACAATAAACACCGCATGGACTGTGGAAATTTATGAGAAAAAATGTTGATACATTACCATGAACATCTATAACAATCAGAGCACATACAGTGATGCGATTTCCAGATGACAATTTTCCCCTTACCAATTTCACCATAGAATCAATCTGGCCATTAGACTTAAGCAAATATTTCTGTGAATAATAAAAAAAATGTTACAAAGTTTGTTGTTACACATTTTTTGGAAGATATTTTCATTTAATAAAATGCTAGTATACATTCAATGTACTCCCTTCAATCGCTTTGGTAACTTCAGCTGTCCAAGCAACACTACTGCCACAAATAACAACCATCCCAGGCCATGTGAGAACCCATTTTTCTCTGACCTCCTGTGTGTATGCATCAATCGCCTCTTTACAAATATCTGTTAATGATGATTTCATTGCTTCTTCAACTTTAACAAGCCATTTTTCTACAAGACCCTAGAAAAAAGTGGAATAAAATTTTGTATTTCATATATTTTCATCCAAGTAACTCTATAAAGTGAGGCATAAAACTTAATATTAAAAAGTGAAGCTGCCCAACTGCATTGAGATACAAACACATAAGGAAAGGAACCATATCAATGAGATGACATTAAAAATTGTTAACAATAATGAGCTTCAAAAATGAAAATATGATATAAAATAATAAATTAATTAATTTATTGGATATTCATTATTTCATTAACCACTGCTACTCCTGAATGTATCCAGTTCCATTTGAAATAAATATTATAAAGTCTATTGTTAACTGGAATTTTATATAAACCTTTGGTCATTTTTATACATCATGGACTTTCTACAATGCTACTTTACGCTGAAAATAGCCAATTATAAATTTTCATTAATTTTATTGATGAAAGTATAGACTGCTTCTTGAGTGATTTTTAACACTACAGAATGTGGAAATCGAAAATTCATCACCACCTTAGAATTGTTGTCAAACTTGATCACTCTTAAAATAAATTTAAAAAGTTGAGTACCTTTGTATCAGCAGGGACAATTAAAGTGTTATAAGGAACGAATTCATCTTCAGCTGATATCATGCCAACAATCTCAACTTCTGGAGTAAATTTAAGCTTAGCAATACCTTCAAAGCATTTTTTCAAGTGAGGCTGAACACGTAGAGGGTCTTTAGTCTCAGATAATATTTCAAGAAGTTCATCATTTGACAAAAAGAAAAACCTGCAAAAAAAACCAAAACACTGGTTATGTATTTAAACTAGCCCATACTACTATTATACTATGGTAATAAGTGTGACCACTCCAAGTTAAATTAATAACAAAATAATTATTATATGGTGAAGAGGTATATTTATTTTATTTATATATAAACAAACAACTTCTATAAAAACTAAATAGATAATGGTCCATTTACCTAGGGAAAAATAATCTTTTCTTTTCCAAATAATCATTTAAACCTTTCTGGATTTGCTCCAGCAGAGAGTTCAGGTTTCTCAGTGTTTCAAGAAGGTTGGGATAATCTGTGGCCTTAAGAACATGAGTATCTTTCTCAGTAGTTGTCATGATTTCTTTCCAGGTAATGTCAACCATTTTGAAATCTCGAGACTCTTCAGGCATCTGTCTTGTTATATCGTCTGAACTGAATATAGACTCCAAATACATCCAAGTAATTTGCACCTATCCAAGATATAATAAATATTTGAGTCTCCAAAAAATAAACATATGAAAATGTAAAGATACACATTATAAACCTATGTGACAACACTGTGACAGCTGTATGTATCTTGCAATGGTTTATGACTCATAGAAAAATCACACAGCTAAGAGTTTTGTAAAAACATAAGATATTTACCTGTAACCAAGAGTCTAAAATATCTTGCATCGATACCAGTTTTTCTTCCCATTCTTGCATTTCTTCTTCAAATGGTTTAACATAAGGGGAACCTCTCATTGTTTGAGCTTTTAATATGTGATCATCTAACATCAATTGAATATCATCGACTGAAGCCAATATAGATACGCCAGTTTCCCTAAAATATAATTTTTTTTTTAATGTAATTTATTAATGAATAAAATGGATGTTAATAAACAATATTTTTCTTTTAAACTTAGCACATAAATTAAATCACTCTCCATGTTTTCTCCTCAGTTATCTGTGAATATGTGAAGAGATTCACCCACATTCCATTGTTTATTTGACTAAGTAAGACATTTAATTACAAAAAGCCTCCTTTAAACTCTACTCTATAAAAATAAATAGAAATGATCTTCTCATGGCTGTTGACCTTACATAATGGAACATCTGAGGTTGATTCTGAATTTCAGAAGATAATGATTGTCTCATAGTGTATTAATGTAATAAAACTATTGTTTCTAGCAACATCACATCAGTTTTGTCAATTACCATCTCGTTGACTGAGCAGACGGGCTTATTCAAAGTAAAACCTGGCAATTTAGATCCTTATCAATCAAAAATCTTATTTTAAACTGGGTTTACCTAAATATCGAAAGGTCAAAAACTATATCTATCCATTCAGATTTCATTTTTGCCAAATTCTTTTCCAATGTAAACTCTCTTGATGCACTGACACTGATTTCCTCCAGCCTAGGAACTATTTTCGGAAGATCTAATTCTATCATTTCAGCAAGTGTGCTATCATCACGCACATCAATATGGACTCCTAATGCTTCACTAATCTAAAACCAGAGATGGTTTAGCAATACTGGTGACACATAAATGTGTATTTTGAAAAGCTAGTAACTTCACCTGTTTCCAATGCCTTTCCCTAAGTCCTGGATTACAAACTGCTGACAGTACTGGTAAGTATTGTTTAAATTTATCAATTTTGCCCCTAACAAGTTCAGCAATTCTTCTTGAACCAGGAATATCACTAAATGTTCGAGCAAGCTTATAAAGAGTTTTCCACATTGCTTCAACGGAATCTTTGACTTCTTCAGCATCTATTCCTTGAAATGGTCCTGTAAAAAAAATCACAAGTTGTAAAAGTTGAATAAACGGTACTTGTGTCAAAAACCCTATTACATAAAATCATGGAGAAATGTAATATATGTGTTATTATTTCCTATTTAGAGTTAATTATTTTTTTCCATTCTTTTGCTAGCTAAGTATAGTAGTAGTAGCATATGAAAATAACACTGTTTTTCAAAATTTATATAAAGCACAAAGAAATTGTACAAATTAAAAAAAAATATATATATATGCTTTAGAGTCCAGTGTGAACAATTTTTTTTTTGCTTTTTTTTTTATTCTAAAATGTTAGACGTTACTTTTTCTATACTGTGTCATGCAAGGCACCATTATTTCCCAACCACCTAAATATGTATATTTAGGACCCTTTCTATCTGAATTTTCATAGAATTGCATTATTATTAGTTGCCATGATCTGTAGCACATTAGTAGGTATCTAAGAGGTTAATGGATTGAGGCAACTCATTTGAAAATAAGTTAAGCATCAATCTATTTTAATGACTAAAATCACAGAAAAAATTCATAACTTTTATAAATAAAATAAATTAAATTTCAAGTATTCATACTTACCATAATACCATTTATCGTACATTTCATGGAATTCTAAAGCAGTGTGCCAAAGTTTGTCAAACGGTTCCAGTTGTTGCAGTGATTGGTTCAGTAATGTAAATGGGGATTTCTCAAATTCAAGCAAAGTTTCCTCATGATTAATAGCCTGTAATACAAATATTTAATAAGTAATTAGTCTATACATTAAGTATATAGTATAATAAATCACTTGTCTCAATACATGAGTTTATTAATAGTGTTGCAAAAATTAAATACATGAATAATCCTTCAGAGAGAGAGTCGCGTATTTGGGAAATGTGAAATAGATCAAAGAAGCCGACAGAGGGTCGAGCCCCTACTAGACCCATCGAACCAGCATTGAATGGCCCAGTCAATTCCCCTTTGATGTATTCCGATGACCTATATAAAGAACCGGCCAGCCACGAGCGAGTCAGTTTTTCTCAAGTGCTCATATGTGCGTTCTACAGTGCAGTGCGGTAAAGTGTTTTTATAAAAAGAACAGTGTTGTGCCGTGACTGTAACAGTTTAGTGCTGTTTAAGACAGTGCAGTGCAGCGAAGCAATGGACAGTGATGTGCCGCGAAGCAAAGGACAGTGATGTGCCGCGAAGAAGAGGACAGTGCAGTGCCGTCTTTAGGTGTACTTCAGTGACCGTGAGTGAATTATTGGACTGTGTAATCTGAAGAACAGTGACGCTATCAGTGTATACTGTGAGTAGCAATTAAGAACAATTAACCAAGTGTATTGTGCATTGATAAATAAATTGTGCAGTGATAAAAACTGTGAAAATTGTGAGTATTTAATTTTGCAATCCAAAAGAACTCTTATTAAAAACGTTTATTACTGGTTTTGGTAATAAAAAAACGTAACAATAGTTTTATATACATAATAATATTATTAACAAACATAAAGGCTTGAAGATTTAAACATTGTCAAGTGTACTTGACAATCAGCCAGAAATGAAGGTGTACAACAATATTATTGGCAAGAGTTTATTAATACTAAACTCTACATGTTTCGCAACAATGTTGGTGCCCTATCAGGAGTAATCCATTAACGAGTTCAAATTTATTTGCCTACATATCTTGGAGCAAATGCAAAGTGAAATCCTGGCAGAAGATTGCTTTAACGCTCCGGCGGGCGCGCTGCGGCATTTGGACCACAATCTGAAGATCTGTCAAAATACTAGGCATAGAAATGACTTCAGCGGGCTAGGGGTTCCAGGTATTTGTAAATCAACATGTTCTGACATGTTGAGTCAGTCATGCCCCCTCCATTCCCCTTACCTCAGTAGCTCTATTCTGCCTTATTTGCATGAGTTCAGTAACTGCGGTCTAAGCACCGCAGCCCATCCTTTAGTGTTACAGATTCCGAAATCACAGTATCCATCAATTAGCGTGCAATAATTGTCAGGGAAATGCTTTATACGAGGAAGAAAAAGTTTGATTTTTGTTCCGTAATATAAAAAAAAAGTTCATTTTTTCTATTTCCTAATTGATAAATTAAATTTTTTTTCTTGCAAATTTGAACTGAATATTTTTTCTGTATTTGATCGTTTATAACCTTGAACTTATTTTTTTATTATATTACTAATATACTATTACTCTGTATTTATATTACAAAATGTTTGTTCAAACTTTATGAAAATAATTAATAATTTTACTCTATTTTTAGTCTGTAAAATAATATTATAAAACATAAAATTATTGTTCCTATACCACTATTCCTACGTTCCTGAATATCCTATGTTGGTGGTTATTTATAATAAACAATTTATTATTAAAATATCTCAATTATTATTCTGCCTATTGCAAGGGTGTTTTTAATATTCCAAAGCTATTTATAAAAATATGTTTTTAGCCACCCTTTACTTAGCAATATGATAATGTATAATTTTCATGCATTAGAATTACTGTAAAACCAAAGCAAAAATGAATAAACAACATAAATAAGTAAGTTATTGCTTATTTTCTAATAAAAAACAGAAAAAACAAAATGCGGTCCAAACAACGCAGCGGGCTCAACTCGCTTAACTTAACTCAAATAGGCGTGCCCGCCGGAGGGTTAAAGCAAGTAGTTAAAGGAATTTATTCTAGGCGTGTGAGTAAATCCCCATTACTTTTTTCTTTAATTAACAGCATAATATCATTTACAAATGTTCTTTATTTATTTATTTGTTAATTTCCACTTCTTGTTGCTGAGGCAAATTGCGATGGATTGTCTACAGATTACCAACCGGAAATGTTACACACATCGTTTACCAGATGACGAAAATGTCATCTACATACATTTTTAAAAACTCAAATTCACCAATTATCTCGTAAAGATATTCAGCCCGTGGAACTAAATTCATTTAAATAAAAAAGACTATTTTAATTATGTATCTCATTGAAACTTAAATGCAGTTACATTTTTTTAGAATCATCAGATAAATAAACTTGTAGAAATTTGTTTCATATTGACTGACAAAAAAATGACATGTTTGAAAAATATTTTTCATAGTTTCACAGAAATTATCTCAGTAGCAATTAGTTCTAGAGATACTACTTTAAATTTCTACTGCGTAGGGAGTCTGACAATTCCAATTACAAATTACACATTATTCCCAGGAAAAACATTAATGGTATTTTTCATGAGGGTCAGAGTTTCTTTATTAACAGTCATAATTATAATTCTGAAGTGACTGAACAAATAACTAATGTGTTTTTTTTTTTGTTTTTTTGTTTTGTTTTTGTTGTTTTTTTTGTAAACACACTCAAATTAGATATAATTTGTCTATTCAAACTTATTTATAACTCCTCTCAAACTTACGTCTGCATACTGTTTGTCCTCGGCTAATATTTCACTTATATTTTCGAGTTCTTTTACATTATTTCTCATTTCCTCCACTGTCAATATTGGTGGATCCTTATTTTTAAATGCTTCAACAGCTCTTACATGTTCAGCAACTCTAAAAATTAAATGGAAGATCCCCTTAATTTTGCATAATTCCTTTAAACTACAACTATAATTAATTCAACAAATATTTACTAGATGAGATACATACAAATACCCATGTGTTGACTTTACTAATTAAGATTTTTATGTTCTTGCTGCTCAAAAATGTTTAATTGAGTCATACCATACTTGATATTTAACAGTTTCATTCAACACTAAAGTCATATTAGGTAGTGGCTGAATTTGGGTTTTGCTGAATGGGAGGAGGGGGGGGGATTTACAGGGGAGAATAATTGAAAATTCAATATATCACATCTTTATTCACTTGACCCTTCAATTATATTCTGAAGATAATATTATTCCCCGAAAAGTCCAATTTTCAAAGATGGTACAGAGAATAATAAATAATCTGGTGTTTTGGAATATTTCTAAATGAAATGTTTCATATAAAAGGAGATTGCATTATCTTTATGCACAACATAAAAAACTGAAAAATTCCAAAAATTAAAAAAAAAAAAAGTACAAACATTGCATCAAATTTAGTTCTTCTAGTTGCTAGGCCTGATTCCATTACTTCCCTCTGAAACCCAAGTCTTTGAGCACTCAAGTCAATAAGATTTTCCATTTCTTTAGGCCAAGTGAATACTTTAGTAACAATCGAACAGTACTCATCTGAAAAAAAAAAAAAAAATTGAATCTTAGGTGGGAAAACAATTTTTTTTTTTTAATTTTGCTTGTTTCAAAAATCATTATTTTTGAAACCAAAACTAAATGTAGCCAAAACCCTTATCCAAAGAGTATTTAATATTTCCCATCCATAATTTAATTTCCAAAACACACCAAAAAAACTTTCTTACATCTTCCAGATAATAATATTTCCAATTTGTTTTTTCTTCTCCCCTCCCACACTTAAAGATCTTTTAAAGCATACTCTATTTTACGTTCTGAAATCCTATCAAAGAGATATTTATTTTTTTTCTTCCTTGTTTTTGTTTCCATATTTTACAATATTAATTCCTAGAAGTTATTTTTTTTTGAGAGAGAGAAAAAAAAAAGAGGGAGAGAGAGAGATAGAGCGATAATTTACAAGAAAAGATTTGTCACATTGGTGACTTCCACTTAGTGAAAATAAAAACCAATTTGTGGAATTTAGACATAAATCATATGATAAAAGAAGTCAACCTTTTAAATCTGCATAATCCATCAAGAACAAAACATATTCAGCACTTTTTAACAATAATGTCTTCATATTGAACATTGTAGAATCTCTGCTTTCAGTAATAAAATTACTCAGATCAACCAGCTCTGAAATATTTTCAGGTATCTCATTGGCTCTTGTAGTTATTTGTTCAAAGACTCCAGCAATTCTATAAATCAATGTCTCAAGATTATTAATGTTTAAGGAAGTAACGCAAGTGATTACTCAGTTAACACAAGTAATTGATAAACACAGTAATTACTCTTACTCTCTGTTTTGATTCAAATTAAGTTTATAAAAATAGTCCACAATTGTTTCTATTAACGAATTCAGCACATCCCATAATGCTGAGTTAACATTGCTGCAATCCAAATCAATCAAATTAAGAGGAATATTTTTTCTCAAACCTAATATATCATTTTGGAGTTCTCTGTACTTTTCAATTTTTCTACCAAAGTCCTAAAAATAAATTTAATTATTAAGTAATTGAATAAAAACTGAAAAAATCATAAGATTAGTGAACTTAAGTGACATAAATAATATACAATCTAAAGCATGCTGTTCATTAATAAAATAAATATTGCTTATTACTAAACTGAGGTAACATAAGAATTATCTGATCTGATCGGCAAGTGTTAAGATTGAACTTTGTTTTTCCATTACACAATTTCTTAAATAAAGCCACACTCGTAAGAATAAATTTATATTCTATCACATAATCTGTTAATAATGGCCAATTATTATGTATTCTAATCTAAAAGATGAAATTTTGTAACTTTATCACTATTGCAAACAAATTTTTAGAATCTTTACAAGGACCCACAAATAAAACAACATTAGGCAGAGAGTTGTGTTGTCTTCTTTATGATCTCATTCTATTTGGATATGAACAGATACAAATAACACCCTTAATTAATGTAAAATGTACTGTAAGGACTGCAACTGTAAAAAAATGTCCAAAAGCTTTAGTTTAATCAATTTTCAACCCCGTGCATTGTAACACAGATATTTAGATTTTACATTTTACATATACCCCTCTCATCCTGAACAAATTTCAGTGATTACTGAACATAATCTTCAGCTCTGCATAATTTTTTATTGAATTTGGGCTGATAGTGTAATCAGAAAAATTTGAACGACTTCATTTTCGTCATCCATTAGGAAGAATCAATAGCGAAAAATATTACACATTTTTATCAACTTAGTCCTTGTTGAATAAAAAAGGGACACCTGATTATATGGTTTAAATACTACACACTCATAGGAAAGAAGGAAAAGTTAAAAATAAACAAATTAATTAGTCATTTTCTCTATTTAGTCCACACTTTTTATATTATATTGACTGTACTAGTATTTCATTTTCATATGGTCATTGTGGTCATGATTATTTAGAATATTTACTCTTGGTTTTGAATACTATAGCCTAATTTGGAATTTGAGAAATGTTATAATCAAACAAAACCTAAACATAATAAAAAAAAAAATATCTTAAAAAAACTGTCTAACTAGGGGTAAAAAATCCCTGAAAACTAGAATAAGTATTATTCAGACTATAACTCATAACTGAACTGTTTTTATGAAACAACCAAGTTTCAACTAATTTTAAATAACTATCTATAAATTCTCAATAAAACATTAATTTTTAATAATTAAATATTTACCTTAAGAGAAGGAAATGGTTCTGTTTCAAAGTAAGAATACAGTTCCTTCTTGGCATCTCCACAAATTATGTACAAGTATTTATCATACTCTTGCAAATATTGCATTGGACCAGGTAAGTTAAGATGAAAAATTTCTTTAGTTTTAGTGATTACGTCTTTTATGTGATTTTCATAAGAGTGTACTCGGTGAAAGTAAACACTATTTGTAGAAAATTCTGAAAAGAGAATTAAATAATATCACTTTTGTATAAATAAAATATCTTTATAAAATATAAAATTATCTAAAATAATAATATTATATAACCATATTACATACTGATAATAAATTAAACAATAATATATCATGATATTATATGTTTAAACATAATAATATATCATATTATATATATTATAAAAAATGAAGCTTTTCTCAGTCTCTTTATCATGCCTACAGCTTGAGAACTAGCACCATTATTTTATATTAAAGATATTTTAAAATTTTGATTTCCTTCCCTCTTCCTAATTCAACCACTATTCAATGATCCTTCATTTATAAAATACTTAAATACTGATTTGGGAATGATCAAATTAAAAATACATAATAATTAATAATTGTCTGTCCTTGTTAGTTGGTAATTAGATGCAGAATGGAATTAAGTATCTTCCTGCTCAGACTCAGGGAGAATCCCTTCTAGATAGATCTGATTGAGTATCAGTTGTGGAAATCAAAATCCATCATTGTAATTCCCAACCTAAGTTAAGACTTTTTTCTTTTAGTGAGTGTTCCTCCAAGTCTTATTCTTCTATCAAACAACCAGGATATAGACCTGTGCCTTTTGACCAGTTTTCATTTGGAACATATACTTATCTCATACTACTTATGTTTCAGCTAACTTGAACACCTTAATAGACTTTATTTCCTAAAAAAATATCTTATCCTACCTAAGTTTATTTCTCTCCTGAAACTTCTAAAGTAAAATTAGAGCACTATCACTTTTTTGCTGTATAATCCTGCCCTGTCTAGTGATCAACAGGGATTTATTTGACTTCAGTTTATGACCCCTTCTTTTCTCAATTAACATCTATATAAGGTATTCCTGAACGGAATTAATATTTTTTACATATTATAAACTGTATATGGAAAGAAAGTAATATTCCTGTCAATACACAGACCATAAAGCAGAAGTATGTAAAAATTTGTATTTTCAAATATACCTGGAATAAGCATTCCTTCAATAACTGGTATATCACTAAAAACGTGCAGTATTTTAGAGAAAACAGATGACAAAAGATCATGAATATCTTCTAAAGGAGGGAAAAGGTGAAAAATTTTGGTACCCGTCTCTGCATTAACTTTCACAGTAATAAGGGGTTGTCTTGGAAACATAAAGTCCTCATATTCACCATCAATATTATTCCCATCCTAGAAAATAAATAAATATATCTATATTTCATTAAATGAGATAAGACACAGTTAAAAAAAAAAAAAAAAAAAAAAAGTTTATTTATTCCTTTTTATGAGACAATATTAAACATTCTGTTCATGAAACACTAATAATGTCAAACCAAAAGTCATTCATTGATATATTTATAAACTATTGTATAAAATAATAATAATATATAATAATTTTCAAAATAATTTCAAAACGGAGGATATAAATTAAACCTACAATGGTTCTGACTAACTCCAGCATTAGGAATATTTATTATAAAGCCCCCCTCTTTTAGGGTCTAGACAGCAAGCCAGACAAAGATATATTTGATATGACATGCAATGTGAGATTCAGTTTTGAGTAATTGAAATCATATAGTTTTGTTTTTTTGGGAAACTTCATCAAGAACTTAGAATAATGATAACATGTATTCTCAAACTGGAAATAAGTCTCAAAAGTTAAGTTATATTACACAATAGATATAAAGATAATTGCTTACTCACCTTATACTTTAGAAAAAAGTTAGCATAATGAAGGATGGACTGTGTTGAAATATAACGAAACTGTTTTTCCAGTAATGTATTGATTGAAGAAAAAAAACACTCCACAAAAAATGTAGAATCTTTAGCCTTTTTGGGTACCAAATGAAACCAAGTATCCCTCATATTTAGAATTGTCAGAGCTATATCCTTTAACCACCTAAAAATAAATATAATAATGCATACAGTATTTTTACAATACTGAAAAATTCATGTTAGTAAAAATTGATACTTTTTATTAAGAGTTAAATAGACTTCCCTTAAGAGAAATTAGCTGCTGAGGTTATCCTTATTATATATATATATATATACTAGCTCAAATACCCGGCTTCGCTCGGGAATTCATTTGAGGCTGAATGGTGATGGTATATTTTTGGCAAGGCTTTACTTTGCACAATATTTTGACATTTACCCGTTCCAGTGTTTAGGGTTAATACCCGTTGTTGGCATTTGTTAATAATAAAATTATTTTTTTATGTAAGACTTCACTGTCGTGCATATTGTCATATTTCCCGTCTCCTGTGCATTATGTATAGATTTGAATTATTAAGGAGAAAATATTGACATACATTTGAATTAATTTTTTCAGGTGAGGTACCTGGTAGTTCATATTGAAAAGAATTGTTGAGCAAATTTCTCTAAATAACAATATAAACAACTTTTGTTATGTGCATATTTGCCGAAACCCCAATAGGAAATCATTATTATTAATTTCAGGCCTTCCTTATAACCCCCACTCCTGCCCGTTCCTAGAAATGTTAGTATGGCTTATTATAAGGAAGGCGTTAGTGCTAATACACATACTGAGTGTTTTATTTTGTGCTAAATAAAATTTTTGTCTCCCGCTATAATTTTTAGGGGATAACGCCTTTATACTTCGGTATACGATGATAGTGTATATAAAAAAAAGTTTCTCTAAATAACAAAATAAACAACTTTTGTTATGTGCATATTTGCCGAAAATGCAATAGGAAACGAAATATCACTATTATTAATTTCAGCCCTTCCTTATAACGCCCACTCCTGCCCGTCCCTAGAAATTTTAGTATTTATTATTATTAGGAAATCGTTAGTATTAATTCATATAGCGAGTTTGGTTTAGTTCGGTTGAGTCTTTTGTGCCAAATAAAATTGTGGACTCCCGCTATAGTTTTTAGCGTATAACTCATTTATACTTCCGTATACGGCAAAAGTGCATATAACAAAAGTTACTTTAAATTACAAAATAAACAACTTTTGTTATGTTCATATTTGCTGTAAAAGCAATAGGAAACGAAATATCGCTATTTTTAATTTCTGGCCTCCCTTAGAACCCCCATTCCTGCCCGTCCCTAAAAATGTTGGTATGGCTTGCTATAATGAAAGCGTTAGTACTAATACGTATACCGAGTTTTATTTATTTCGGTTGGGTCTTTTGTCCCAAATAAAATTGTGGACTCCCGCTATAGTTTTTAGCGTATAACTCATTTATACTTCCATATACGGCAAAAGTGCATATAACAAAAGTTACTTTAAATTACAAAATAAACAACTTTTATTATGTGCATATTTGCTGAAAAAGCAATAGGAAACGAAATATCGCTATTTTTAATTTCAGGCCTCCCTTATAACCCCCACTCCTGTTCGTCTTAGAGAATATTAATATAGCCTAAAGTCTAAGTTGGGCTAGTAGTAGTATACATACAAAGTTTCATAAAATTCGGTTCAGCCGTTTATGCGTGAAAAGGTAACAAACAAACAAACAAATAAACAAACAAACAAACAAACAAACAAACAGACACCAAAGAAACAAAATGCAGTTATGGTGTCTATGACATGTGAAACGAAAAGTTATCGTGAAATTTCGCGAAAAAAATCAATGTACAGACAGAGGTTACAATTTTATATATATATATATATATATATATATATATATATATATATATATATATATATATATATATTTATTGTACCTTCAAAAGAAACTCCAATAAATTATTTTATTATTAAGTTGATATAGTGTAGAGTTGACGTACATTATTTGATATTTGAAATTATTTTACTAAAACAGTTTAAGTTATAAATTTGTTGATGGAATTAAAAATCAATTTAGTCTATTAAAATATCCCTATTATATGATTATGAATGTAGTATTTTAAATATTTATAATTCAATGAACTGCAATTGTTTATATTGGCATACAGCAGAAAAATAGGACTTATAAAGTTCTATTCGGCAACCAGAACTCTGGAGTCAAAATAATGAAGATTCACATAAATCAAACGAATGCTTCAGTACTCAAACATACATTCTAAAAAAAAAAATTATAATTTTTTTGTTAAAGACATTTAAAAATGCCTTTTTGGTTTATAAATAACTCTCTATTCCTGGACTGGAAGCCAAGTATAAAATATTCATCAGTGAATAAGCGAAGTGAAGTCAAGGAGATTGTGGTTCTTGAAACAGATTACACTGCTCTGTCTCCCTGCCAGTTGAAAAATAGAACATTATCTAGGATGTGTGTTTCTACTTAATTTCAGTACATGACCTCTCTTATCCTGTGGAGCATAAGAAGAAAGACATTCTAGAAAATGTTCTATTCTTGAACTGGACAGTAAGATAAGGGACTGCAAGAAAAGCTGGAAAGTGCCCAAAAATGGAGACACAAATGACGAAAGATTGATCTGAGAAAGGATTAATTTTTAACTTGATTATACTTCTTAATAAAAGGTAATGATGTTCCACATTTCACTCAAAGTCACAAAAGTAAGCTTTTCTTGTAATGGTCAAGAGTGATAATGCTAAATTGTAATACCATTCTAGACAGTACAGTTCCTGACAGGAATTTGGGAGGATTTCACTGCAGGGGATGAAGGAACTTCGTCGAAATCTAAACTTCTCCAAACAAATCAGCATGAAAAGGTGCGATTTTTCATCCCTCATACCAATGATTAGTCCTTATATATTGGCGGAGTGGATAATAGAGGAACAGATAGAAGTCTAATTTCTAAGCCCAATAACCAAAAAGCTTAATCAAATTTACAATCCCTGATGTTTAACCTGCCAACTTTAGTACAGCCGTGTAGTGCTTTTATCAATGACACCTCCATCGTCCCTAAAGTTTATAGTATGTGGCATGTTAATTTTTTTTGTTCCAATAAAGCATCTCGATGTTAAAACACAATTTAAAAAATATATGTGTTTTCACCTGGGCAAAGGAAATTATTTAGTGATGGAATTCTTCAAATATCCTAAGCCCCACCCTGGCTAGAAAAGGGTGGTAACCTGCAGATAACCCGTCCCAAATAGCCTTAGTTGCAAAAAAAGTGGATGTTAATAAGTAATAATATATATATATATATACACACAAACTCAGCAATAGCAAACCACCGGCTTTGATTTTAGATTTAAATCACCAAAGTTGGACAAAAGAGTTTTTATATTTATTAATTCAAATTAGCATTTATAATTTTACATACTTATAATACACCTACTTTCCATCAGAATATCATTTCTCTAAAATTTATTTGGCCACAAATATAAACAATATACACGCTGACTCTTGAGACCCAACACAAGGGTTTCTACAATTTTTTTTCACAATTTAATTGAATTTCCCCCCCCCCTTAAATATCATATTATATCTCTCAATGAACAGCCAAATTTAAGCTAATATTTTTGAATATAAAATTTGTTTTTTGAAATAAAAGCTTTACTGCAAAAACAGGTGTAGCTCAATTTCATCAAATTTTAAAGAAAGGAAAGAAAAAACCGAGCAAAGCTGCAGGTACTTCCACTGCAATAAAGTATCAGCGGTGAAATAACTTGCACACACAATACAGAAAATACCCTCTCTATGTGATTGCATAGACAGGTCTTGAGAAATATTGGCAATTAATTTTTAAAATGTCTTTTTTAATTTATTATTTTTTACCAATTAGTTCAAGGGTCTTTAAACTTGCTCAGTATAGATGGAGATACCTTTTTTTTTTCAATAAAACATTGAATCTTGACCTATAAGTAATAAAATTTTGAAAAATATATCTTACTCATCAGTTATTCTTTTCCTTGCTTTCTCACATAGTTCAGTAGTAAGCTTATCATATTCTTCAGGAGTCATCGTAACATTGGCTAAAGACAATCCTTCTTCTGGAATAATTAGCATGTTTTCATACCTAAAACCCTTTGAAATTAGAAAACAAAAACAATATAGATCTTATAATCCATATTCATAATATTACCTCTGAAATATATGGTGTATTGCAAGTGTAACAGGATGGCTTAAGTGGTATCTATACCTAAACCTGTCTTTGTTAAATACCACAGATGTATGCCAAGGTACTGGAGCTCTCAATACAACTGAAGCATATCGAATTGGATAAGTTTTAAAAAGTAGTCTCTTCATCTCTGATGGATTTGAAACAATGTAATCCAAAATAGCTACTCTCATTGCTAACACATATTCGTCTTGAATTTCTAGCTCAGTTAAATAAATCAACTTCCCATATCTAAAACCAAAGAGATTTGATCACAATGAAACCAAAGTCCTAAATGGTAGATTGGAAAGTACATAATTACTAACTTCTTATGAAATCCCCTTGGAATCTGGGATCTAGCTTTATTTAACCAACATTCTTGAAATGGTTGAATCTCACTTATTGGTATTTCCTGAGGAAAAAATAACATTAACTATTGATTAGGTTACATAACCCATAAAATGATTGAGAGTAACCATCAACCTCTGACAAATGGCCACAGACGGTATCTTATAAGCTGTGGAGAGGAGTATTATGCATCTGTAATTTTCTTATATTAGTTTGTATTTTTAATTCCTTGTATGAAGTAAAAGAATTATTGTGATCGCAGAAAATATGGGTTTTCAGATTTTAATGAAATTATCCAGTACAACGATCCCTGAATCCATTTTTCGTTTTGGGATGATGATTGTATGTATCATGCAAGATACGTATAATATATATCTTGCTAACTCAAAGAAGGCAAGCCTTAGAATGTTGAAATTTCATATTTAGGACTGTTGTTAGATCTGTTTCTGAACCCCCTCTTTTAATTGAAATCGAATAAAGGGGAGGGCCATAAACAATTTGAAGGCCTTCTTACCAATTAGATACAGAAGATTTGTATAGGACCTTTTTTATTTATCATAAATACATATATATATATATATATATATATAAATTATGCTCTATGAGATTCTTTGATCCGATGCATTAGAGCAGAGACACCATATTATTTTCAAATGAAATTATTTTAAATGAATTGTGGGATTACAAGAAAGCCATGTGGTTCCCACATCAAATTTTCAGAATAAATAATTTAAACCAAACAATGCTCAATTTGAAGAAAATGTGTAGGCAGAAGTTATAGGGAGATGAACACATTTAGTGTTGTATTTATTATCTTATTTCCTGTTATGTGTTGACGTTAAATTAACATGGCTCTTTTAACATGTTCTCAGGTCATCCTTTTTCGGAAAAGAAATATTTCTTTCAGATGATACTTATAATTATGAATATTACTGTAGTGGGCGAATCTATTGGTGCGTTGATTGCTCTATAGACAGATGAGTTGTATTTATTACTATTGTAAATATTAGTATATATTTTATTATTTTTGTATTGGGGTAATTCAGTTCACAATAAGAAGAAACTAATAAGGTAATAGACTTTTTGTCTATAGCAATATTTTTACTTCCTAGTACGAACAACAGAAAGTATTGTAATGGCAAGAATTTTCAGTTTTCAAATTTCAACAGAATCAACTGTTGTTTCCCTCCCAGTACTCATTTTGACTAGTTTCAGCATGGCATCTATAAATATTTGGCATAACTCGAAAACAACTGGCCTTAGCATGTTGAAATTTCATATTTAGGAATGTTATGACATCTAGGGTCCACCTCTTCTAATCATGATAGATAAGAGGGGAGCTAAACAGGGTAAAAATTAAAAAAATGTGAATTTCTCTGTACCTATTAGAGAACCTTTTTTGTCATTAAACCTTAAATTATATTCTACATCATTTTTTGATGAGATCTAAGAATCTAGTAGTTTGCCGATGATGCATTATTATTTATTACTTCAAGTTAATTACTCTAAAATATTAGATTAAACAACATTTAATCATAGAAGCCCCAGTATATGGAAGTACCAAGAACTACAATAACAAAAAGAATTATTTTACCAAATCTTGAGTAACATTTAAATATTTGTAAACATTAAAAGGATTTTTTAAAACAATAATTAATGAACGGAAAATAAAACAATAGTTTTGAAATAACTCTTTTCATGCTATCAAATTTCACTAATATATAAACTGATAGAACACAAAAGTTATATGCAGTACATCTTCACCTTTTGAATGTAGTGCTGAATCCTTTCTATGTCACAAGCATGAATTACTAGACTCTGTTCATTTTGTATTTGATTTAGTAGTAATTTCCTTTGATCGTCAATAT
The DNA here is from genome assembly GCA_019009955.1 of Riptortus pedestris. NCBI lineage: Eukaryota > Metazoa > Arthropoda > Insecta > Hemiptera > Alydidae > Riptortus > Riptortus pedestris. The sequence goes on along the minus strand of CM032229.1, from coordinate 166,265,825 downwards.
CCATGGCCAATTCCCCTTGCATTTGTTCAATAGCTCTGAAAAATGTAATTATTAATTTAAAAAAAAAATTATAGACAACTTTCCCTTGAAGTTAGGAAAATAACATATTCTTGTGATATTTATGTCAACGCTATACTACATACTTTTCTAATAACAATATTAAACTCTCATTGCATATAACTCACATGCACATACACACGCATGCATGCACACACCACATGTGTGTGTGTGCATACGCACATACATACAATTTTTGTTATGTCTGCAAATAATTTAAATAAAAGATAAGGGAATAGCATTAATTAAATAAAATTGTAAATATAATTTTTAAAAAAATGTGAACGATCTTAATGATTTACTTCATTTCCTGTAATAATTTCTCTTTCTTTTTTAAAGCTGCAATAGCTTTTTGCTCACGTTTCTTTTTGAGTTCTTGTAATTTTATCCTCTCCTTCCTTTTGGCTTGTGCACCAGATAAAAGATCCTGAAGCAATTACAATAAAATATAAACAATTTATTTCTATTCTACAATATTATAGGCCCTTTGGCCTGGAGGCCAGTAAACAACAGCTAATACAAAAGCAATTGGACAAATGTGATTGTGTTTTTATAGACCAACTAATGTATGATGTGTATTTCGAATTACCTGAAGCAACATTTGGAAAATCCATGGGTCGGCAGGCAAGTGTGGGCCTGCTTGAAATCATATAGCATACAGTGGCTCTTAGCCAAATGGAGTTACCGAGAAATATAATAACAAAAAGAATTACTTTACCAAATCTTGTAGCCTAATTAGAATATTTTTGAACATTAAAAGGATATTTTTTAAAGAAAGAATTAATAAGTCTCAAATAAAATAATAATTATTAAATAATAAATTATGCCAAATAACTCCTAATGCAATGATGTAACTCTTTTCCTTTCAAATTTTACTTACATATAAACTGACAATCCCAGGTTGATGTCTTTCTGCGGCCAATCTTTTTCGTCTGGTGCGTTCATCTTCATCAGTTTTACTCAACACAGGTGGATACAGTAAATTGCCAAACTCATCAACCACTTCAATAGTTTTTGCTACTTTTTTATAAGGTGGCAAATATGAGACATCAAAATTACGAGCTTCCGGGCTTTTAGCCAACCCAATAACTTGAGAAGGCTTGTAATAGAAATCCTGAAAATAAAAAAATATATCAGAGTAAGTTATTTTTTCACTTATTAAAATAATAATGTGAGGGGAGAGGTGTTGAAATTTGTGTTAGCATATTATTTCTCTTTTGACTCTAATAATAATATGAAATATCCCAGGTTCGCCAAAACTGAGTACTCAGCTAATTTGCTACTGCATTTACTAATTTATATATTTTCCGTGAAATTTTCTAAAAGCAATGTAATGTCAATAATTTTAAAGTTACACGAGTAAAAATCTGTATTGAGACATTTCAACAGAGTAGAAAAAAAAATCATTTGCAGTTTTTTGGGCATATAGGATTGTCCTAACTGAGACTTGTTGGGTAGATCAAAACAAAACTGTAAATGTTATCATAACGAAAAATGTTTATAAAATAAATTGTAGAAAGTAACCAAAAATGGTCCTTTAAAAATCTTTGATCTACTGAGAATATCAGGTAGTGAAAATATAGATAACTAATAACTATTAATAAAGTCAAACTTTAGTGTTAAACAAATTGTTTAAATACTGAAATTTGTAATGATCGAAGGTTTTTGAAAATATGTCACAAGAACGACTTCAGTAGATGATTTCACTTTTGAGAAATCTGCTAAAACCAATATTGTGAAGACAAGCCTTAAAACAACTTAAAAAAAGTCCGTCAAGCAGGGGCTGCGTAAACTAAGCAGATTTCCCGCGTGAAGTTTAACAATAGATTAATCTACATACCGGTAACACATCACCACCGTGAATATTAAGTGAATACAAACGATAATAAGAAACCACCCGACGGAAAGCATCTGAAACGTAAACAAACAGTTCTGCCAACTTCTTACCGTAAAGAAAAACAATTACTGTAATGTATCGGAATATAACGTATTAATTTGATTAGAAACTATTTACTATATCTAGTACTTTAATTTATAATGAATCAGAATTTTTTATCTCAATCAATCAAATTTAAGTAGTCCAAAAACTTTAGATGGGGGGGGGGGGTCACCAGAACATATTTGAGTCTATCGCGTATAATAATGTCTCTTGAAAACAATATTTGGTATATAAGCTTTAATTGATGGGGTTGATTATATATATATATATATATATATATATATATATATATATATATATGGATAAGCATCCACTGATAACCACCCGATAGTGAGGACACCACCTCACATATTGGAGCTCCCCAGGATGCAGCAGCTCTTCTACCTGAACAGGTGGCGGCTCCACGGCTTAGGCAGCTCCCTAGCAGGCTGCAGTAGCTCCCGTCGCATGAACACTAAGTTCTTCCGAGGCTATGATAGTACTATCTCCGACTGTTGCAGCACCACATCCTTCTAATGAAGCGCCTCCTTCGACTACTCCCAACGACAGGGCTGCCTCCACCATCGAAATCAGCCCATCATCAGCACCATGGCGGTCTACAAAAGAGCCTCCATCGACAACTGCAATAGCGCCGCTCCCGACTAAGACACCGCCCCTGCAGACATCATCGACTCCACCGACTTCAGTCGTGCTCCTACACCCGACAGTCCCCGCCTCGTTGACTTCAATGGCTCCTCAGCGAGATGTTGCAGCTCTCTCATCGAAACACTAACGGAGAAGCACAGCTCAAGCAAAGAGACGGAAGAAATGACGATCGTGAAAAGACCTGGCCTTCAAGAACTCTGCGGTACCTTACAACCCCAGTGAAGATTCACTGGATGAACTACAGACCAGTGAAGAAATCAAGGAAGCCAGAGGACAGTGCAGCGGAGAATAACAACAGAGATCTCTTCGCTCGCAACCGGCTTTCACCAGGGACCAGAAGGGCACCGGCCTGCTGCCACTTTTCTTTGGACAGTATCGCTACCATTATGAAAAATAAAATTGTAAATATTTTATAATTCTAAACTTAAATATTAATAAACGGATGATGCGCAGGTCTTAGGGGCAGGAGGAAGTTTTGTCTGGATCTCTCAGACAATATAAATACGCCTCCCCCCCCCCCCCACTCACCACTCCGCTTCCCTACTACCTGCTCAGGCTCTTGCTGACTCGCTTTCGGCTAGGTATGTATAAGATAAATTAGGACCTTAGATAAGGGGGGTTTCGGGGCAGGAGTCAGTATCCCTCCAGCTCTAGGACCTGTACGCATCGTTTAGTCTGGTACTGATTTCTTCCCTTTGCATCCCTGCACCACACCTGAGCAACTGCCCTCTCTTTGTTACCGTCTCTGACCGAGGACGCCGCAGTGAAAAATGGCATAGAACAAAAATTATAGAAAATTTTGCAAGATTACTTTTATATGATTTTTACTCTTAACAGCGGAGATATTTTGAATTTCTTGCCCCCGCCCCCTCTAAACCTTTCCTCCCTCCGGCCCGAAACACTTATATATTCGGTTTCGGCAAACAAAATTTGCCACCACTAGAGGGATAACATACAAATGTATGTATGTGTGTGCGTGTGAATATATATATATATATTGTTACGGCCCATTTTTACCGTCGCCGAAGACGGGTGATTGAGAAAGAAGACCGGCGGGAGATTGGTGCGCGGGGCAGGCTGCGCGAGAGCCGAAGACAAGAAGCGATCGCCGGGAGACAAGCGAGCGGCAGACACCAGCGTCCACCTCGAGCTCCAGTGAGGATTTTGCTCCCGCTAATCGCTTAGGCGGATCAAAGTGTTCAGAAGAGTTCAGAGCTTGAAGAATTGCAGTTATCTCGTCGGATGAGAGGTACCTAAGTATAGTTATTGTGTATACACAATCAATTAAAAGAAAAGGCCTATTAACTTGTACTTTAAAGCCCCCATGGGAAGTATTGTTTGATTCTATATTTAGTTATTAATTTTATAGTTAAAGTTAGAGATTATAATTATAGTGGATTTATTGTAAATAAACTAATTTGTTTTGAGAATACTGGTTTCGTTGTTACCTTTGAAAACAAACAACGTGGCGCCCTTATTATTTTAATTTTCTGCCTATTGAAGTTTAATTTATAAAATAAAGTTAAATTTAACTAATAAACCCACACCCTTCTCCACTGAGCTTGGCAGTCTTGTTACTCGGTTGGGGGTGACAATATATATATATATATATATATATATATATATATATATCTATATATATATATATATGTATGTATATATATATATAACAGTCCGTCACGCAGGGGCTGCGTAAACTAAGCAGATTTCCCATGTGACGTTTTACAAAAGAGAAATCTGCATACTGGTAACACAATACCACTGTGATTAAATACAAACGGTAATGAGAAATCTTTCAGTTAATTAAAATAAATTCCCAACTGAAACGGCTTCTGAATTGTAAGAATAATTTATATTTTAATAACTCAAATTTTAGTAGTCCAAGAACTAAGGAAGGGGGGGGGCGGATGAACAGAACGTATTTGCATAAATTTCACAAAGTAAGGAAGTTAAGGTTAGAAACGACAGGTAAGGTTAGAAGAAGCTTCCACCTGAGCCGAGTACTGGCTGAAATGGCTGAACTATACCCGGCCACAGACTTCATAAAAATGCAAATATCTCGGTTAATATTCAAGATAGATAATAAATGTATATAACAATATTTATAGTAAATTTAATTTTAAATTTATTTTGCAATAAGATCGATTCCGTACAATTTTTCGATCCGACGTATAGTAACGGAGATATTTCTAATTTTCGAAAATCCTCCCCTCTAAACCCCCCCCCTCCCCCTGGTCAGATTTCAGCCGTTAACGAACTTGATCTTTCTTTTTACATAAAACGACTAAATATCGAGTTTGGTAACGATCAAACAAAAATTGCGACCGCTAGAGCGGTAACAGACATATATATATATATATATATATATATATATATATATATATATATATATATATATATATTAGTAGGATAGATGGACATTTGAAGAAAAATTTCGAAAATTCCGTCATGAGTACAACCTCAATAGCTGATTTCCCTTAAGGGAAATCTGTTAATATTGACCGGACCTCATTTTCGTCATCTACTAGGTAGGATCGATTTTGAAAACATTTCTGGAAAATCTCGTCATGAGTACAACCTCAATATTTGATTTCCCCTAATGTAAATCCGATAAAACAGGATTACTGAAAATATGTTTCAAGCTATAATTAATTTTTTAATGTTTGACCATGAAATGATTTTTTTTCGAAGAAATTTGAGGTCAATAATTTTTGCTTCAAATAGCCCACAGTGAATTTTGATGGCAAAACACAATGTCTGACTTTATATCATATGAGGAATCCATTTAATTTCATATGTTGCAGTCTGATATTAAAGAGTGCCTCAGTTTGAAAATGGAGGTTGTAGAGTTACACCATGATTAATGCTTACAGTGTTTTGTTTGTCAAAAGAAAACAAGCTTTTTGCAGGCACATCCAGAAGTCTTGTTTTAAGTCTGACTACTATGGTAAGAAGGCATTTTCATAGCAGTAAATATTAATCACAAATTCTTTCTCACAAATTTTCTATTTATACTCTCTTATCAATATTTTATTGTATTTAAGATCAATTTTAGAAACAGACTAATCGATGAAGGTGTCCTCTCTGCAGATTATAACCGTTTTCTTGTTTAGTAACTTTGAGGTTTCTGAAGAAATGTTTGGATTTATGAGTTACACTCACAATTGGATTTATGAGAATTACTCACAAAAAAAACAATAGTCCAAGAAGAAACTAATTTTCCTGACTATTTTAAACACAATAATCGTATTTCCCTTCAGGGGAATCTGCTAAAAATCCCATTTAATATCCAGTGCCCAACTCCGAAATTCTGAGGAAAGCAGCTGAACAGGATTTTATTCGCAAAAGTTTTCTAATAATTATCAAGTACCCAGTTTCCATTATACCATAATCGTGATCGACAAGGACTAAAGGTTGACACACAAATATAAAATATTTGGGGAAAAAATAGTTATTTATTATACAAGTGACGAAAGTAGATCATTTTACAACTCGAGTGAAACGTTTACCCAAACGAGCGAAGCGAGTGTGGTAATTTCACGAGAGTTGTATATTCTACTTTCGTCGCGAGTGTAATATTAAATTTTTTCTGTAATCGTGTAATTCATGATCAGATTTAACCAGAATATGAATAAAATTGGGATGTTGTGAAGATTATGGTATGTTGTTGGTAGGTTATAAGCATGGTTGTGAAAGGTTATAAGCATAGTTATAAAACAATTAGTGATGATTGTGAAGTAGTGCAGTTATAAACAAGTGCAGGTTATAAACAAGGAAGGTAATTATTATTATATTTAAATTTTAAAATATATTGATTATTTCCACCAATAATTCATTCACATTTCAATTTATTTTGTTAAAATAAATTCTTACAATGTTAAGAAGCATTTAAAAGCATTTAATCTCCAACTTCAAATTATTTTTTTAATTTATACTTATTACTAATTAAGAAGGCAATTCACTTTACTTGTGAAGAAAGTGATTAATTTCTTCACTCATTTCAGTTTAGTAATGTTACCATTATTCAACGATTACAGAAAAAATAAGATTTTTTTGTTCAGGCATAATAGAAATCATTATTAATTTGAACATGTGAATAATTTATTTCCTTTGTGTTAAAATTAAAAGTCCGTCTCGCAGAGGCTGTGTAAACTAAGCAGATTTCTCCCATTCGGGAATGACACACTGGCGATCTCATCTCACCACACATTTCCTATTTCTATGTAAAACTCAGATGAGTAGATTAGTGGGTTTACTTTAACCACCCTCCCCCCCGCTAAAAAAAAAGTCCGGCGTACAGGGGATGCGATAACTAAGCAGATTTCCCACGTGCACTCCATATTCAAAGTTCAATGAGACCAATAAATGGCATTTAAACTTATAATACAGTAGTTCATAATATAATAGCTTATTGTTAATATGACGTGAGTAGGAACGGGGTTTTACTGAAGACTGAAAATTAAAAAAATCAAATATCTCGGTTAATATTCATGATGAAAGAAAATATGTATATAACATTTATAAGTATTTTAATTTGCAATAACATTATCTCAATACATTTTTTCGATCCGACGTATCATATCATATTTTGAATTTTAGAAATTCCCCTCTAAACCCTCTTCCTACCTGCCCGATTTTAGCCATTAACGAACTTGATCTTTCTTTTTACATAAAATGTATAAATATCGAGTTTGGTAACGTTTAAACAAAAATTGCGACCGCTAGAGCTGTAAGAGACAAATATATATATATATATATATATATATATATATATATATATATATATATAATTTTGAACGGACCTCATTTTCGCCATTTGTGGGAAGTGTAGATTATAAACATTTAAGCCTTGCCAAAAAATATATATATCAATATTCAAGCTCAAATGGTTTCCCGAACGAAGCCGGGTAAAAATTGTAGAGTATCAATTATTTAACAGGAAATAAGGTCATTTATAGGAAACTAAAATTTGCAAAAAAATTGGTTCTATACAATTTTTCGATCCGACGTAAAATAACGGATATATTTCAAATTTCCCTCTAAACCCCGCCCCTCATTGCTCCGATTTCAGCCATTAAAAAATGTCATGTTTAATTTTACATGACGTGTTTTTCCCGATTAGCCATAGAAGCATTAAGTGGACGTAAATAATAATAAATAATAAACATGAAACGATTAAATATAAAGTTAGGTAACGATCAAACATTAATTCCGACTGCTAGAGCGCTATAAGAGACAAATATATGTATGGGTTGAAGGGGGGGGGGGATAAACTCCCCCCAGACAGAATTTAACAGGTGTATGAAGAAAAACACCTTTAGACACTTCTTAAAGAGCTGAATGCATTTTTGACAATGAACGTAATTACATGAGTTGTCCTCTTTTGGATGGTTATTTTGCTGACAATAATTAATTCATTGCAGGTGAAGATTAGTTTACATACCTTGTAAGGTACTGCTCTCCTCCAGCCAGCTACAGGTTCATGCAATAGCGGAGGATATTTTGCAGTGTTGTGCCTTAAAAAGGATGGACTTTCATCATCAGGATCATGTAACCAAGGGAAAATTGGACGCCTTGGATCATGCCGTGTTTCCTGATTGTATTCCATTTGTCAAAATGAAGATGTTTACAACTAATGTATAAAAAAGGAATGAAAACAAATATACTTGATTATAAAATATTGATTGTCATATTGCCGTAGTAACGTGTTACTATGGTAACTATTAACAACAGCACATCTTATTTATTATTATTATTATTTATTAACGTCCACTTTTTGCAACTTAGGCTAATCGGGACGGGTTATCTACAGGTTACCGCCCTTTTCTAGCCAGGGTGGGATTTTAGGACGTTATTTATTGAATTTCGTCACTAAATAATTTCCTTTGCCCAGGCAAGAATCGAACTCGCCACTCTAGGTTTACCATGTGAGATAAAGGTCAACGCTTTAACTCGCATGGCTAACCTGAGCCCCTTATTTATTAACGTCAACTTTGTGCTACTAAAGATAGCTTAATAGATTAAGAAAGTCCGTCACGCAGGGGCTGCGTAAACTAAGCAGATTTCCCACGTGAAGTTATACAATAGAGAAATCTCCATAGGAGAGCCGAACGGTTACGGCAAAGGGCCGAACTAGCTTTTCGCGGGAAATTCAAAAATCCGGTATCGGCCCAAATTTCATAAAAATGCAAATATCTCGGTTAATATTCAAGATAGGGAATACATGTATATAGCAATATTTATAGTAAATTTAATTTGCAATAAGATTGATTCTGTACAATTTTTTGATCCGACGTATAGTAACGGAGATATTTCGATTTTTCGAAAATCCTCCCCTCTAAACCCCCCCTCCCACTGGTCCGATTTCAGCCGTTAACGAACTTGATCTTTCTTTTTACATAAAACGACTAAATATCGAGTTTGGTAACGATCAAACAAAAATTGCGACCGCTAGAGCGGTAACAGACAAATATATATATATACAGTTTTGAACGGACATCATTTTCGTCATCTCCTGGGTAGGATCGATGGACATTTGAAGAAAAATTTCGAAAATCGCATCATGAGTACAACCTCAATAGCTGATTTCCCTTAAGGGAAATCTGCTAAAAATCAATCTGCCCTTTAGAAAGGGAAACAGAAATATTTCGTTTTTTTTTTTTAATTGCATCAGTGTCATCTATATGACTCAAAACCTAATATAACCCGTCAGCCCGTATCACGTATAATAAAGGTCTCCCTGAATATTAAGTACATATGTAAATACAAACGGTCATAAGATATCTTTCCCCTCTCGGCGGAAAGCGTCTAAAATGTAAACAAACAGGTCTGCCAACGGCATGATAAATGAAACATTTCAGAATATAACATATTCATTTTATTCAAAACTGTGTAATATATCTATTACTGTAATTTATACATAACTTAATTATTTACTGGAATAATTTTTGTCTCAATCAACCAAAGTTTAGTTGTACAAGAATTTAAGAAGGGGGGGGGGGTCACCAGAATATATTGCATGTATCGTATAATAAAGTTCTCTGGAAAACAATATTTGGTATTTAGGCTTAGAATAAATTGGTTTATAATATAAAAACTTATTGTTAATATGACATGAGTTGAAGTGGGGGTTTGCTGAATACTGAGAACTAATAATTTAAATATTTCGATTAATAATCGAGATATTGAAAAAAACATATATAACGACATTTATAGAACATTACATTTGCAATTAGATATAATTTTTCAACCCGACGTATAATGAGGGAGATATTTTGAATTTTCCAATTTCTTCTCTAACCCCCCCCCCCTCCCTCTCATTGGAAAGATCTGTTATTAGAGGTCGGATCGAAAAATTGTAAAGAAGCTATCTTATTGCAAATTAAATGTATTACAAACATTGTCATGTACATTTATTCTCTATCTTTAATACTAATCGCGATATTTGCATTTTTTAGTTTTTAGCCTTTAGTAAACCTCCACTCCTATTCAAGTCAGAATAGCAAATAGTTGATATATCATGAACCACTTTATTCTCAGCTTAAATACCAAATATTGTTTTAGTTTACGCTGGCCCTGCGTAACGGACGTTTTTCTGTAATAGGAATTCTATCTAAACAGAACTTGAAATTTATGCTGGACATGAGATGTTTAACCATTTACATCGAGTGAAAATCACCTTAGTGGAGTAAACTGAAGCCTGAAAACTGAATGATACAAATAACTTGGTTAAAAATTAAGTTCAACAAAAATGTATAAAACCGTTGTAGAATAATATTTTATTTTCACAAAATTGGTTATATAACATTTTTCTATCCTACACATTAACATGCAACTGGAACAAAGGACTCCCTGTGACTCTAAATATAAGCATCTTTTAGCAGATTTCCCTTAAGGGAAATCAGCTATTGAGGTCGTACTCATGACGCGAGTTTCGAAAAATTTCTTCAAATGTCCCTCGATCCTACCCAGGATATGACGAAAATGAGGTCCGTTCAAAATTATATATATATATTATATATATATATATATATATATATATATATATATATATATATATAGATATATATATATTTGTCTGTTAACGCTCTAGCGGTCGCAATTTTTGTTTGATCGTTACCAAACTCGGAATTTAATCGTTTTATGTAAAAAGGAAGATCAAGTTCGTTAATGGCTGAAATCGGACAAGTGGGAGGGGGGGTTTAGAGGGGGGATTTTCGAAAATTCGAAATATCTCCGTTACTATACGTCAGATAAAAACAATGTATAGAACCAATCTTATTGCAAATTAAATTTACTATAAATATTGTTCTATACATTTATTCGGTATCTTTAATATTAACCGAGATATTTGGATTTGTATTGTGAGTATGGTCGGCTATGTTCGGGAGTTTCCGCCGAGCGCACTAGCGCTAGTGTGGCAGTTTCACTAACTATTCGTCCTCGTGAGAATCGGTTATTACTATAGTCCGTTCCATGTCGAACTGGCACAAGGTGTTTTGAGTGGGATGCTTTGTCTCTCTCGTACACATGGCGCACTACATCTCTCTGTCCTTTTCCCTCCGTGCGACGTTGCCGCTATATCTCTACTTTGTCTAATCTGATCGGGAAAAATTATATAATGTGCAGAATTTAATTCTCTATACGCCTACATTTAAAATAAAAAATAAAAGCTAAATCTCGAGTCGCAAAAAATTATTTAATGAAAAAATTTTACTCAAAGTTTTTAATGGAAATTATTCTTTATCACATCACTGTGACCTTATTATTTGAGATATTGCTTTCAAATTTGGTATGAAGTCACTAGACCTTACGTATTTTCGACAAATAGAAGAAAAAAAATTTTCAATGGTATTCCTTCCCTACTTTTTCGCGAAATGAAAACAGAAAATTACAAATTCAATTTTTGAAAAGTAGCCTGCGAGGAAATTTCGTTCTATTGCAGCCTATTAAAATTGGACGCATCCCTTATTAAAAGGACAGTTCAAATTTAATTTTAAGATGTGTCCGACTATTCTGGGATGAATAAATCAGGAGTAATTAATTTTTGAATGCGAGGGAGCGCGCGGATGCGATGGGCCGAAAGCGGGACACGCCTGGCAGACCACCCCTCCTTGTTGTTTTATTAATTGTTATTTTAAATAACAAATATCGAATACATTATTCTACGAAACCTATGAATAACAAATATTTATCCCTAATTCGTATAGCAGAAACTTTTCAAATGTATTCGAAATTCAATTTGGCCCAGCTCTGCTTATACCTGGAGTCCCCCGAAGGGTTGATGACCAGTCCTGGGTTAGGGAAAACATTTTTATGTTAGTACAATGGATTAGTGGTAATTTTAAGTGTCCTCAACGTCATTGCCGGGTATAACTACCTGTAATGGTTCCATTCTTACCAGTCACTATAGATCAGTAGGTTTTTGTAGAAAATGGTTATTTTATGAGTCCTCCAATAGTAAAAAGGATATAGACATTTAAGGGAGCAGGAAATACTTTCAGATCTCATTCTTATCGTCTAAAGTGTGAGCGTTAATAAATGTTAAATGTTAATAAATGGTTTTTTTTAGCGTTGGTCTTAAATGAGTATTGCTAATTTTTACGTATCATTACGTAGACCAAATAAATTAGAGTCAAAAACAGAAATTTAAACATAACATAAACTTTTTCTATATCCTGTTTGGCATGTCTGACTTATGTGTTATTTTATTTCAGGTTTGGGTCAGTAATTATAAGAAAAGAATGTAGAAATTTTTATAAATTTATTGTATGTAGACATCATGGGATACATTAATATTTCATTTAAATTATATATGGAACATAAAACCCGTATTACTTATGCATCATCTTCTGACAAAGCATCAACTCCACTTATTCCTTGAGAGTCTGCCAATGAAACAGTTTCGGACGATTCTGAACTTGACTCCAGCCTGATGATGAATGGCTCCAAATCATCTTGAAGCTCATCTGCCTTCCACATCTCATCTTCTACTTTTTTCACGTGCTCGACGTAGTTTTTCCAATTTTCCACTGTTACTTTCTCGTAGCCTTCCTTTATAAGTGCCCCCATTTCACTCCTCAGAAACCGAGTGTTGTGCATGGCTACGTAGTGCTTCACTTGAGCCCAAACTAATTCTATTGGGTTTAGTTCACAATGGTATGGCGGAAGGCGTAGAACTTGGCAATTTCTTCTTTCAGCCATACTTTCCACTCGGTAGGACACGTATTTTGCCTTGTGGAAGTTCACAACTGCCAACAAGTCTCGCTTTAAGCAGTCACTTTCAAAGGCTATATTTTTGGACTGCAACCATTCCTGTAGCTCTTTTTTTGTATTGCTTGAGGTTGGTATCTTTTCTTGTCGTCGAGAATGGTACGAGGCATTGTCCATTACAATAACCGTTCCTTCAGGAATGTTAGGAAGCAGTTGTTCTTCAAACCATTTCTCAAAACATTCCCCGTCCATTTCTTCGTGCGCATCAGCTGTATTTTTTTTGCATAGGAATGTGTATTCGGCTCCATCGACGAACCCTCGATCACCTCCAGCATGAACCAATGCAAACCTTGGCCCTCTGGCAGTGGGTGGCTTCAGGCCAGCGGATAGTCCGGCAAGAAATGCATCGCGCGCTGACGTTATTGTTTTGTCCTTCCACACACTTGTAATGGTATGACCAACGTTGACCCATGACTCGTCGAGGTACACAATGTAATGACCATCAGCTCTTGCCTTCCGTATAGATCGCAGATACCTATGCCTCCACGATATTATCTCGTCCTTTTCGGTAAGCAAGGCGTTGTTTTTTCCTTTTTCAAACGTAAATTCTATATCGACTAGAGTCCTATATAGTGTCGTTCTAGAAAAATTAGGCAAATCCTCATCTTCATTGATGTTATTTAGTAACAAATTAAGGGTCGGTGGTATATTCTGGAAATAGAATGTGTGCACTTTTTGTCGTATGGCGGACATTACGAAGCTGTCGTATTTACACTTCCTGGAATCTTTCCTTTGTACAATAAGTGATTTCCTCTTCTTCGTAGGAGTGGTGAATGGGCCGTGCGTGCTTCTTTTGATTATTCTATAGACAGATCGCCTCGAGACACCTGTAGCGGCACAGGTTTCGTTCACAGCTTTAACAGCAGCGTATGTTCTACGGAAATAGTTGTATACGCTGAACACCATACTCTGCTCTTTGCTCCGAAGTTGATGTACGGGTTTTCTTCTTGGTGAAACACTCGAGGAGGTCACAGGATCTGCCATTTTAGATTCTCAAATAAATATAAATCCCAACAACAAATTGACGGTAACCGTATATGGTAGGAAAAAACGGCGGCACAGGCGGTGACGATAACGGCAGCGCGATGGAGTCAACAACGGCGGCGTGATGGCGTCAACAACGGTGGCGAATACAGATAGCGAAAATGTATAACTGGAACAGCTCCTGAAGTGCACTTGGCAAACGCAAAAGCTGTAATGATGTATACAGCTGGAACAATGAACCATTACAGGTAGGTATTCCCGGCAATGATTACCCAACCCATCTGGTCATCAACCCTTCGGGGGACACCAGGTATAAGGAGGGGTGATCTGCCAGGCCTGTCCCGCTATCGGCAGATCGCATCCGCGCGCTCCCTCGCATTTAAAAATCAATTACTCCAGCTGTATTCATCCCAGAATAGTCGGACACATCTTAAAATTAAATTTGAACGGTCCTTTTTATAAGGGGTGCGTCAAATTTTAATAGGCTGCAATAGAACGAAATTTCCTCGCAGGCTACTTTTCAAATATTGAATTTGTAATTTTCTGTTTTCATTTCGCGAAAAAGTAGGGAAGGAATACCATTAAAATTTTTTTTCTTCTATTTGTCGAAAATACGTAAGGTCTGGGGACTTCATTCCAAACTTCAAAGCAATATTTCAAAAAATAAGGTCACAGTGATGTGATAAAGAATAATTTCCATTAAAAACTTTGAGTAAAATTTTTTCATTAAATAATTTTTTGCGACTCGAGATTTAGCTTTTATTTTTTATTTTCAATGTAGGCGTATAGAGAATTAAATTCTGCACATTATATAATTTTTCCCGCCGAAAAACGTGGATTCGATATTTATGTGTAGTATGGGCAGATGTAAAGATTTGGCAACAGCGCACAGAATCTATGTGCCAGTTCGACATGGAACGCTCTATAGGCAGATTTCTCTATTGTAAAACTTCACGTGGGAAATCTGCTTAGTTTACACAGCCCCTGCGTGACGGACTTTTTAGATTAAGAAGTACTACATGCCAGTGATAGCCTTTAAAAATCTTGTACCTGAATGGACTAGTTGATGTTTAATAGTTATTTATTATACAAGTGACGAAAGTAGATCATCTTACAACTCGAGTGAAACGTTTACCTCGCTTCGCTCGTGTGGTAATTTCACGAGAGTTGTAAATTCTACTTTCGTCACGAGTGTAATATTAAATTTTTTCTGTAATCGTGTAATACATGATCAGATCTAACCAGAATATGACCAAATTTAGGATGTGAAGATTATGGTATGTTGTCGGTTGGTTATAAGCATGGTTGTGAAAGGTTATAAGCAGAGTTATAAAACAACTAGTGATGATTGTGAAGTAGTGCAGTTATAAACAAGTGCAGGTTATAAACAAGGAAGGTAATTATTATTATATTTAAATTTTAAAATATATTGATTATTTCCACCATTAATTCATTCACATTTCAATTTATTTTGTTAAAATAAATTCTTACAATGTTAAGAAACATTTAAAAGCATTTAATTTCCAACTTCAAATTATTTTTTAATTTATACTTATTACTAATTAAGAAGGCAATTCAATTTATTCACTCTATTGCAAAATGTTTCACTTTCTTCACTCTATTGCAAAATGTTTCACTTTCTTCACTCATTTCAGTTTAGTAATGTTACCATTATTCAACGATTACAGAAAAAATAATTTAGTAACTTATATTCTTATAACTGGATATCTTAGTTTATTGTTTGGTTAGTTTCAATGTCATTAACTTTAATTTGTTTATACAATAGTAGTCATTACTGTTTTCTTGTTTTGGACATTTTATCTAATTATAGTAAAGTTTTTCTTTGTTTTGTGTTAATTATGCAGAAACATTATGATTTTAAAATGTAAACATATCTCAATTTTAAGGAACTATTATGTATTTATTTTTAATGAAATCTAATTTGTACATGGTTTATTTCAAGTAAAATATATTCGACGAAAGTAATTTGTATCATTTACAGACATATACCATTTTAATAATTTTGTATTCACCAAATAAATCACAAAGACGGCTTATATTGATCGTATGTCAGCTGGTCGGCTCCGAGTTTTGGGTTCTAGTGACGTAGGAGGCTTCCCCTGGGTTCTGATTGGCTATTCCCCAAATGGTGCTACCTTATATTATACGTACCATGGGTGGGGGGGGGGGGCTCAGGTTGGCGTACGAGTTAAGGCGTTGGTCTTAATCTCGCGTGGTAGACCTAGAGTGGCGGGTTCGATTCCTGCTCTGAGCAGTAGAAATTTATTTAGTGACGGACTCATTAAATAAACTCCTTGGGCCCACCCTGGCTAAAAAAGGGTGGTAACCTGTAGTTAACCCGTAATAGTAGCATAAAGTGGACGTAAATACTAATAAACGTACTTTGGGCAAACAGACCATAGAATGTAGAAGTCAGATCACGAGTCTATCATTATATCTCACATAGTAAATGTCTGATGAAAACAATAAGTCATATTTAAGTTAAGAATAAAGCGTTTCATAAAATATTGAATAGCGATAACATGACCTATTTTACTTTACTTAACTCATCTACGGCGGAAGGTCAAAAAATCATTTTTATTTCTCTACTAGTTTCGCGTCCATATAACTCCTCATCAGGAGAAATTATAATACAAAAAGCCAACTAAATCGGTATGTAAAGATATTGGACAAATCACATGAAAATATCCAAACAATGAAAAATAGCTTCAGCTATATAAAAGATAATTTGAAATCAACAGATACCAAATATACTCCTCGTCAAAAAAAACGCAACACCCTAAAATTTATTGATTACACAAGTTTTTAATTGAAATAAAAAATATTATGTTGATGTTTCTAATCAGACAAATACATTGGAGGAGAAAAACAACAATTTCATTTGAATTCCAGCACTTCTTCTTATCTTTAATCCTATTGTTTAGAAACAGCACAAATTCCATAGTCATTCTTATCGACTTAGGGATACAAAAAAAAATTACTAGGGCTCAGTATTCATGTTAATTTCATCAAGTACGCATTATTTTAGAATTCATGAGTAATTATGGCACGGTTAGATAGAGATGACACAATTAGGGCAGTGACGATGCACCAAGAAGGCCGTAGCACACGTTACATTGCTAATCGACTTGGGGTCCACTTGTCAACTGTCGCACGGGTCTTGAAACGATTCAGAGAGACAGGAGGATACGCAAGAAGACCTGGATCGGGCCGACCACGGGTCACATCAGCGGAAGACAACCGTTTTATCCGGCTCCAGACTCTCAGAAATCGGCTAAAAACAGCAAACGACTTAAGAAACTTGGTCGCTGGTGTCCGAAACTTACATGTTTTGGTATCAATAGTTACGAGACGAGTGAGGAATAGTGGACTGAGGGGACGAAGGCCCATGGTTGGACCACTTGTCTCCAGAGAGCACCGAAGAGCCCGCCTTAGGTTTGCCCAGGAGCACCGAGATTGGACTGTCGATGACTGGAGACGAGTCCTGTTCACCGATGAGACCAGAGTGGCGCTAAACTCTCCTTAGGTTTGCCCAGGGGCACCGAGATTGGACTGTCGATGACTGGAGACGAGTCCTGTTCACCGATGAGACCAGAGTGGCGCTAAACTCTCCTGACGGACGCAGAAGAGTGTGGGGGAGGCCAGGTCAGTGATACAGCTAATGTTGTATAGTCGGAAGGGAGCCTTATGGTGTGGGCTCCGTGTTCTGGGCTGGCATCTCATGGGAAGCTCGCATCGAGTTAGTCTCGATTCGTGGGGGCCCTTTGACTGCACAAAGATACGTGGCAGACATTTTGGAGGACCATGTCATGCCATACATGCCATTTATTGGTGAAAATGCATTTCTTATGCATGATAATGCAAGGCCACATGTTGCCCGTATTGTTAGGGACTACCTAAACGAAATCAATATCGACACATTGCCGTGGCCAGCGAGAAGAACTGACCTAAATTGCATAGTAAAAACCCAGTGAAATTAATAAATTTTAGGGTGTTCCGTTTTTTTTTACGAGGAGTGTATAATGTATACAAAATATACTGTATGGATCGCAATAGAAGTTATGCAGGAGAATCATCACAATTGCTGGAAGGAAGAATTAGTCAACACGTGATCATAAGAACAATAAAACGTCCCTAGGCGACCATGGGATTAATTACACCTATAACTTTGATTCTGAAATCGAAAGTACAATAGAAAAAGAAAAAAATATATTACCATGAGGAGGATAAAAGAGAATATGCACAGAAAAAACGTGATCAATAAGAAAACAGATAAAACGTGTGAATTATATATTTCTTAATTTATTAGAAAATTTAAAGTGATAGTTGATCAATTATAAATATCTCACTTGCTATTTAGAGTACACTTCATTAGGAACAATTTTTATTTCGTAACGTATTCCTTCCTTTGTTTTGAATTTTTGTAATACCACTTGCTGCAGAGTGGAACGTTAG
This sequence comes from Riptortus pedestris, assembly GCA_019009955.1. Lineage (NCBI taxonomy): Eukaryota > Metazoa > Arthropoda > Insecta > Hemiptera > Alydidae > Riptortus > Riptortus pedestris. The sequence goes on along the minus strand of CM032229.1, from coordinate 166,247,452 downwards.
TTCACGAACTATCGGTTACTGTTATATTGTAGTCTTGGAAAATATTTGAAGGCAGTTAAGAACTTAAACATTAACTTTTATACTCAATGATATAAATACTTTTTTTCCAAGGAATAAACGATAGAATTCTAAATCGTACAATATTATAGCACATTTACTTAGAATGTCGCGTTATAAAGAGCTTATGAAACTTTCTACCACATACTCAACTAGAATGAATAATTTGAAAAATAGAATTTTTGGTGAATTATCTAGACCAACTAGTAGACCGTCTATGAAGGTAATTACTGTAGCAATGAAATCTATACACCATATTTCTTAAGTTTGTTTTTATTTTTACCCGGCTTTAGGTGTGAATTTTATTAACGTGAGCCAAGGACAGAAATATGGAATGTTTTTCTAATAATAATAGATTAATATAATTAGTTATTCTATTTTATCCTTCGTGTTTAAACAAAAAATTGGTTAAAAATAAATCAAAAGATGATTCTTACCCTCTTTTTCTCTTGCTTACTACATTTTGTTTCCTTTTATAGCGCCAGTCTTAATCTAACATGGTAAACCAATACTTGGCCTTACTAAATGTTATTTATTAGTATCCACTTAATGGCTATTTGGTACGCAGGTTGGCCCAAGCCAGCAAAGTAGAAAAATGGCAATGTTTCAACAATAAGACACCGAACGACTTTAATGCCAGAAGTTAAAGTAGACCGGGCCAGGACACACATTTGACTGACTGGGGTCCCTTTAACTGGATACTATTATCCCCCACAAGATAGAGAGGTGTGTTTAGTGTAAAATTTGAGTCCCTCATGGTCAAGCATACCACAGTGCACAGTGAAATGGAAGAAAATTGATGAATATGTATGGAACTCCCATTTTTTTCTCAATAAAATTGATCACTCTCAGAAGTTAGATCCTCCCCTAAAAGGGAAGCCTATAAAGTCATTTTATTTAAATATTGTTTTGTTTGTTTTTATATAGTTAAAATGCAATTTAACTTTATCATAAAGAATTCATTCATCCATCTACAGGTTACCTCTTTTCTAGCCAGGGTGGGACTAAATATTTTATAAATGAGCTTGTCACTAAATAAATATGTATGCCCAGGTTGAAATTAAACCCTTGACTCTTGGTTTATCAAATGTTATTTCGGCCATAAGCCCACAGCTCTCCCATTTTCAAACTATATATGGCCTCTTTCCTACATATTTTAAACAGCAACTGAAATTATTGTTTTTAAATTTATAATCAAGATGCTATTTTGGAATTCAGAAAAAAAAAAAAAGGTTCCATGCAACACTTAATAGGAAAACCATGTAAATTGCAAAACAAAACGTGTCAAATATATCAAGAATTGTCTAATTTATATTATAAATATTAACTATACCATCCTTATTAAATTTAAAGGTCCTTATTTTCAGTATAAATTGATGATTCAATGAAATTTAGACATTTAATTTTGCACTTTTTTTCAGGTGGTAGAATTAATGAGTGAGATGCCTGTTCACAAAAATCCTGAAAAAAATATTCATTACTACCCTCGCCATGTTGAGACTAATTTGTTAATGTCACATTTACGAGATTACGGTCTCTTCAGGGATGAGCATAGAGACTTCCAAGATGAAATGCGAAGATTGAGAGAGTTAAGAGGAAAGCGCATCTGGGGGACAGAAAAGAAACCAAGAAAATCTAAAGATAAATAAAATATGGAGTGAATTGTTTGGTGGCTATGTTCATTATTTTTCTAACCTAGCTAAACTAAAGCTAGTCATAATATATGAGAAGTGTTGTTTTTACTTTTTATGCAAGAATTCTAATGATTAGAATTTTAATTAATAAAATAGTCTGTTGAAATAAATGTTTTGTTTTCTTTAATTCAACCTATTTACATAGTATTTTAAAAGTTAATCTTGCAGTTGTTGCATAAACTAAGCTGGTTTCCGACATTTAATTACTAAGATATCCTTAATTCACTAAGGTTAGGTGAGGTTGAAGTGAGATTTATATAGACTTGTACCATGTTATATGGCAGGCTTGTGTCATTGTAACAATGCAAGTCTAATATTTTCATTTTTGGTGAAACAAAAAGGGAAAAAAAAGGGTTCATGATATAATCAGCATTATGTTGATGTACCCTATTATAAAAATTAAAAAAAAGTTTAGAAGCAATGAACACTATTTGGGGAAGGTAAACCTCTTATTTTTAAAAAAAATTAAACAGCTGTCTGTGTTTTACTACTTTAGTTTAGTTTTGTTTTTATGAGTACTAAAATTTCTATGCGTAAATATACTCGTTCCAGTAACATTAGCACTCACTATTTTCAGCAACAATTAAAAAATCTTTTGGAAAAATAATAATGGAGCCACAAAGAATTTTTGTTTTATTCAAGGAAGAATTACAACATAGACATAAAAAATTCATTTTTTGCTGTGTTCCTGATTTGTTTCTTTTTAAAGTAGAGTATTGAGAAGTATATTTGGGGGAAAAAGTAACCAAACAATGAGAATATCATGGCTGCTTCTTATAAATTAAGAAAAAAGTATACAGGTTTGGGAGACTGACGATAAATGGATTTTTAAACATTATCCTGTTCTTATTAGAAACGCACGCCTGAGTGTGGGCCTACGCAAGGCTATCACCAACCCCTGTGTGCATGGCTTCTCCTCCATTCTTATTACATTCCAGTGTCTAAAAATGTTTTCTATCACAATTTTTGAACAGGGCTTTGCCACTAACAGGTTTAACATCTTTACTTCTATTTTCGAAATTTTGTTTTAATTATTCTTAGTTTCCTCTGTTCTTATTTTCTTCAACTTTTAATCCTTTTAAGAATTTGTTGATATATTTTTAAAACTTTAATTTCGATTGTGCACAAAATGTGCTGAAGCAAGTTTTGCGGCAGCGGAATATCACAGTTTTTAAAAAAATAACTCGCCCATTTTCTTCTAACTTTTTGATTGTTATGAACAAAGCAATCTCTTATAAAGACCCTCCTATTTCCTTTCGAAATGATACCTAACAAGCCAATGTGTGTGAAACATATCACTTCACAAATTGATTCCAAATAAAAATTTCTCAAATAGAATTTTAGTGTTCGCTCTTTTGACTGGAGAATGTGGAAAATTATATTAACAACCAAAATATTACATGAAAAGGATGTATTTGTTATCTCGGAGAATCAAGTAGAAACTAGCCTTTCAGAGGAAATAGGGTCAGTTACCGGTGTAAAACTATAGGCACTAAAGTGGCGTGAAGTACAGCTGATAAGAGCCAATGTCATTACACCAGTGTGTTGAGCACACAGGGACATAAATGTCCAGTCAGGGTGTAGTGTGAATTTTAAACTGCTTTCTTATTAAGTCGTTGTATATACCTATATATTTTTTATCAAAACTGTATGTATGTATGTATGTATATATATATATATATATATATATATATATATATATATATATACATTGTTATGTATTTGTCTGTTACCGCTCAAGCGTTCGCAATTTTTGTTTGATCATTACCAAACTCGATATTCTGTAAAAAGAAAGATCAAGTTCATTAACGGCTGAAATCGGACCAGTGGGAACCCTAGAGTAGCAAGTTCGATTCCTGTCTGGGCAAATAGGAATATATTTAGTGACAAACTAATTAAATAAAATCCTTAGTCACACCCTGGCTAGAAAAGGGTGGTAACCTGGAGATAACCTGTCCCAACTAGCTATAGTAGAAGTTAATAAATAATAAAATATCACTGTAATGTATGCAGAGTGCATACAAATTTGTTAAGCTAAGTTAATAAATATAATTGGTAGACACTCATAGTTATAGACAGAAGTAATGTAGGAAACAGTACCAACTGAAATTAAATTCTAATTATCATAATTCAAATAAAAGTAGTAAGGAAAGACAAGTTGGAGGACATGAACAGGAAGTTCAAAGAATGGATTGGCCAAAAAAAATATGGAATGTTATAAAAATGTATTTACATCTTATATTACAAAATGATTTAAGAGTGATGTTTTGTCTATAGTCCGGAAACAACAAATATTCTTTATTATCTGAATTTAATAGGTGCTGAAAAGCAAAGTGTGGTGAGGTTGTAATGACAAATTCCTGAACAGTTTTATGGTTGCTATTGGATTTTGACCAAGTTCACAAACTAGTAGCCAATAAAAGCTTAACACAGGACGACCTCATCCTGAAATGCTGGATCCTGAAACAATGATCAACCAACATTATATATTTTATTCAACACTTCAAAAGTGCAAATTAATGTTTAATTTATTTGATAGGGTAACAGAAGAAAGTGGGTAGAAACACATTAACTAACAATTAAAATTCATAATTCACTTCAATTTTAAATACTTATATAAAAATCCAATAGGTATTATATACAATGTTTTTTTAATTACCTCTCTAAAGGTAAATCTAGTCACTAGAGTAAATATACACACAGTCACACACACACACACAAGCGCAGGCAGACACAAACTCAAGGAAAAAAAATAGCAAATCCAAAGTCCGTCAAGACTTCTCAACCAATCCTCCAAAGAATCTTAGTGTCAGATGAATGAATCTATCAAAATGTTGAATCTTTTCATAGACAAGCTCTGAGACTGATATCCTTAATTCATCCCATGAGATTTATTTTGATGAGTATGTAATAGAGAATTCAAAGTAAATATTTATTGCAACTAGTAAGTATTTATTAGAGACAGCAGAATTTTTCCAGTAGATACAATTAAAAATTTTAATTGTAATCTTGTTTGAGACATTGTTGTTGATTGATGCTATAATAAACAAAAACCCAGAAATATACTGCTCAAAAATGAATAGGGATATTGATTATTTTTTCTTATCCTATTAATTTTAATTAAATCGATCTTAATTAAATTTCTTTTTTATGGGGGAAAAAGACAATAATTTATAATAAATATTAATGATATTTATAATAATAAAAAAAAATATGCTAGGCCCCATATATACCACAAAACAGCCAATATCCCTATTCATTTTTGAGCAGTTTATGTCAATTATTTTCTGAAATTAGATTTTATGCCCCATGTTATGTATACATTTATAGCATACATAATTGGCAGTTGATTTATACCTTTGTAGCAAATTATTTTTAGGATTTCATTCAAAAGGATAACTGAAGTAAAAAAAAAAACAATTAAAGGGTGGGTATTTAGGGAAAATATATGAAAATTGAAAAAATAAGTTGGCAAGCTTTCTTAGTGAGCCTTCTAAAGTGCGACGAGTAGGAATGGGAGATGTTAAAAATGGAAAACTTTTGTGCTTAGGGATTGATGAGAATGAAACTCTAAACATTATTTTGTCCTGAAAATGGGGAAGGAAGAGAATGAATAGTGGTTAGATACATGCAGAAGCAAGGGATCCACATTGATGAAAAATACCTGTATAAAGCAATCAATAATCTATGTTAAAGTCAAAGGACATATCCTACACGTTTAGTGATACTAATTAGGTTAGCTTCTATTAACAAAAAACAGTATAAATCATATGCCAACTCTTCTAGTAGAGAGCCATTAAATATCAAACAATATATGTATACACACACACATACAGTTGTTATATATACATTACTAATTTTATATTTATATATATTTCGAATATTTAATGAGACAAAACATTACTCACCATATTTCCATTCAATACATTGCTAAAAATGTATGTTACAATTCATCCTTTTTCTTGTTAATCGATCCTTTTTCACCTTTTGGGTTTTTTTCATCAGACAATGCTTCATTTAAACAAGACTTATCTTGCCCTTTTAAAAACCTTTCTGCACAAAGGTATTGCTTTAATGGAATGACTCCTTGATGCTTAAAATACCATCTCTCTATATCTTCCTCATGATTTTCCAGAACATATTCACACTGTAAATTATTAAAATCCTTGAAGTAGTGTAAATATTATGAAAAAGTATCATGCAATTAAATTTAAGGTTTGTTTCTGTCATGAAATGTCTATTTATTTCCATTAAATATTAACATAATGTCAAACATTTTTTGTTTACTATAAAAAAAAATTACTAATATTATGGCAATTCATTTCTTTATATATTATTGAATTGCACTTATAAAATACATTTGTTATAAAATTAGCTCAAAGTCCATGAATAAATTTCATAAAATTTATCAATTTAATAATTATAAATAGGAGAGTACAGGTGGAGTGGAGAAAGTGCTCTCCTCACTGAAAATCATTGAAAGGAAGGTCTTTAGGACGTCTTCGATCACTGCTGGTTCTCTACATTTTATTAAGAAAATATGTTCTAAAATTCTTCTTTAGGTTCAATATTCTTGAAAATATTGAGGAGTTTTGAAATTTTGACAACGCTGTTTTCCGCAATTATTTGGTAAGTAAATTAACTATGTATTTCTTTTTCAAGGCAAAGCTTTCCTTTCTTTATATGTTCTTTAAGTGCTGTAGCATACTTTGACGCAAGTTTATATGATATGGTCAACATGGGGCACATTAATACAGAGTATCAATTAGTTCCAAGCATTTTAGCAGATTTCCCTTAAGGGAAATCAGCTATTGAGGTTGTACTCATGACGGAATTTTCGAAATTTTTCTTCAAATGTCCATCGATCCTACCTAGTAGATGACGAAAATGAGGTCCGTTCAAAACTGTATATCTCTCTCTCTCTCTCTCTCTCTCTCTCTCTCTCTATATATATATATATATATATATATATATATATATATATATATATATACAGTTGTCCCTCGATAATCCGACAGTTAAGGGACCGAGAGAGTGTCGGATTACCGAAAATGTCGGATTACCAAAAATGTCATATTATCAAAGATGTTTTATTCTTAATGCGTTTGAACACAATGAAGTTAAAAAAAAGGAAGAAACAGTAAAGGTACATGTAATTTATTAATACCAGGATACATGTACAGGCTCATCATCAACAGACTTTATGAATTTTTCAATTTTTTCCCTATTTTTCACAATATAGTAGACAGTAGTTCGTCCAATGTCATACTCTTTAGATATTGCACTGGGAGTTTCACCACGGTCTATTCGTTTAATAATTTCCCATTTTTCAGATAAACTTAATGTTTTATGTTTACGTTTCACACTTGTGCTTGCCATTTTTGCCAGGTTTGTTTTGCTTCCTGCCGGAGCGGTGGGAGGGAGATGCATGTTGCTGCCTGTAGCGCGTCGGACTACAGAGTACGTCGGATTAAAAAGTGTCGGATTATGGAGGGACAACTGTATATATCTTTATATTTGTCTGTTACCGCTCTAGCGGTCGCAATTTTTGTTTGATTGTTACGAAACTTGATATTTAGCCTTTCTATGTAAAAAAAAAAGATCAAGTTCGTTAACGGCTGAAATCGGACCAGTGGAAGGGGGGGTTTAGAGGGGAGGATTTTCGAAAATTCGAAATATCTCCGTTACTATAGTCGGATCGAAAAATTGTACAGAATCAATCTTATTGCAAATTAAATTTACTATAAATATTGTTATATACATTTATTCCCTATCTTGAATATTAACCGAGATATTTGCATTTTTATTAAATTTGGACCGATAACGGATTTTTGAATTTCCCGCCAAAAGCTAGTTTGGCTCTTTCGGCTCTCGTATGGAGATTTCTCTATTGTATAACTTCACGTGGGAAATCTGCTTAGTTTACGCAGCCCCTGCGTGACGAACTTTTTTTAATTTTGGTAATGTCAGCAATTGTTTCATTTTCACCAATTTTTAGGAAATGGTTCGTAATTGTAAAAGAAACTCTAATGGAGGAGGGACACCTGGTGCATTTTTCCATATAGACATCAAGATCAAAATATGAATATAGAGATGATATTTGATAAAATAAAGAGCTAAAACGTCTCCAGGATTAATGGCTTCCTTAGTGAGCTGTTCAATAAAGAGATGAGTAATTGATGACTCAAATAATTATTAATAAAATTATCCTAGGTCTTCTAAGTCATTATTTTAATATAAGAATGGCTGGGTAGTAATTGAAGGGGAAAACCTTGCTATTGATGAGTCAATGTTGTTATGGAGCTATAGATCTAAGAGAAGTTTATAAATAAGATAACAAGTGAATAGCATCAATAATATTGTTATGTATGTAAAAAGTGATTTGATATTGTCAACAGGCATTATTTATAGCTACTATGATCAAAAGTGAGAGTTTACTTTGAAATCTTAACTTAAATACATTAATCCCCTAAGTGCCATCAATAAATAATGTTGGGAATATGTATTTCAGTACTGGAAAGAAATATAGAATGATCTTGTTTTCCAATCTCTGCCTCACAAATGGTTCAACAGAATTGCATAATATTATTCAGAACTACAGCTAAGACAGTGCAATAATTATATTTCAATCTGAAAAATTAATTACTTCAATCTATCTACAATGAGTCACACACCTTTTCTAGAGATTTGTCAATATTTACCATATAACTCATGGGCATTAATTAACTGTACAAGCAGGATATATTCACATGCAATGAAAGGAAGAGATTATTTAGTTAGTGTTTAAGTTAATTAAATCAATATTTCTTCATTCAATCTGCTAATGACAGGAAACACAGTCTACTATATTGAATCAAATTTGCACATTATGCTCCTTCCCACCTTTACAGATGATTGCATTGATAAAAAGAAAAAGATTATTCTTAGTTGTCTAACTAATGAATATTAAGTCTACCTAATGTTTTACCTGTGTTTTCATTTCAGTAATTTCCACTGATGGTTTGTCCCAAAGTTCTAAAGGTATACCAAGTTCCACTTTAACTCCTTTATCCCTGAAGAAGTAAAAGAAAAAAAAAAGACTATATTATTTATGGAAATGGAAGTGCAAATATTATGTTCAGAACAAATATGGTCTTATACAAATACAGGCAATTCAATTGTTTTATTCTCAAACATTTCAATCAGCAAATTATAGATATTGGCCAGTGATGGTAGCCCATTAGTAAAGCACTGTATTGGCTACAAGTCCAAACCTTTGAGATTAGAGCCCCCCTCCCCCCCCCCTGCCAGTGAGAAATTGAATAGGTACTTGAATAAATGAGTAGCAAAATTTGGTCAGTAAAGCCTCCACGATTCGGTTGGAAATGAACCAAACTGTCTACTTGACGTTCCACCAAAGCCATATGACAAGCCTTAGTCCTTCATGGTCTGTTGTGCCAAAGATTTTAGGTCAGACATTATAGCAATTTGCAATACAATGATATTACTCAAGTACATAACATAAAAAAAGAAAATTTCTCCCAAAATACTGGACTGTAGGGGAACCAATTAATCAGAATCAATAAAAAGGCCTTGTCTTCTACTAGAGTTTTAATTTATGCAAATTTCACTTTCAGAGTCAGTGCCTGATTAGAGGAGTGTAGCCTGGACCAAAACCGTTGAGCCACTGCCCTCCGAAGTAAATTAAAACACTAGTAGAGGAATAGGCCTTTTTATTGATCCTGAGAAAAATAAAAAATTGGCGTGCCATTCCTGGGAATTGATCCTGGACCTTCTAGTAACAATAACAGAAAGCTACAACTTAGATGTGCCTGCCTACAAAGTCCTATGAACAAAAAAATAATACTTTTAGGAAAATAAAAATTTTATTAATTATACTTACACAAGTCCATGTAATGTTTTAAACGTCTGACTCATTCCTTTAGCAAATCTAGTACTGTCACTTCTCTCTTTATGTATATTATACTCTAATATTTTGTTACAAACACCTTCAAGCGATTCAAGGAGCCTCACTTCCCTTTGAAAAAGGAAAAAATGTTAGAAATGTTTTACAAATAATAATACAACCACTGAATTTTCAAAGAAATGCACCTAAGCAAATTTTTAGAAAAATGAATCACATTCAGGATGAAAATAATTCATTTTCATCTTATTGTGGTTCCTTGCATAATTTTTATTCAAATGGCAAATGATTTCGACATCTACTATGCCATCATCAGAGCTATGAACACAGAAGAGGAGAATTCAATAAGAATAATTAAACTTTAAATTTTAACTTAACAAGACATCAACTTGGGTGTCTTAAAATTTAAGTACCTAGAATGATGATAACTCATTAACGAAATGAATGTCACCTCTTGAAACCAATATTAAATGATGAAATTTTGCCATTACTTTCACCCACAGTACAAAATATAGTTGTGCAAAATATTTAAATTCATTATACTTACGATCTTTTATATTCTTTTTTCTTCTTTGGTTTTACATCATCAACAGAATAGCCTATTTCCAGGACTTCATTTGTCTTTCCAGTTTCCTCTAAACGACCTTCTAGCTCAATTGCAAGGATTTTACATACTGCGAGAAGAAACAAATTTTAGTACTATACAAAAAATCATGGCATATTAAAATTGAGAGCTCTCAAGAACAACATTAACATTCTTGACCCATTAGCTTGAGGTTTTATTTACCAATAAAACTGATGTACAAAAGTAAACTTTTTTTTTTTAAATCAATAGAACAAGCAGTAGGAAAGTGAGTTCAGAGGTGCATAATGGATCTGGAAATATAACAGACAGTAGATTTAAGTTCTTTATTTGTTGTTTTCAAATTATCAATTTAATAAACCTGTCAATTCTCATCCCTCAGGTGTATGTATGCCTTCCCTAGATTGGATTGTCAAACAAATGCAGTCTATGTCCATAATAAAACAGAGAGTGTACGTGTATGCATGTGTGTGTAGAAAATTCTAAGTATACAAAAAATACTCAACACAATAAATGGAGTGCAAACGTAAGTATGAGCTAACAATCTGCAGAAAATACATACTAGGTAAAAATAAAAGGAAAACATTGTCAATGCATAAATATAAAAATACAAAAACAAGTCTATATTTCCTTCTATTGTTGAAATCCAAAGTTGATAACAGCAACATATCTTTTAAACTTTAACAACCATGAACTCATTACCTGCCTATTTTTGAACTATTCACAACATTTAATTACGCTTTTTATTCTTTTCAAAAATTAAAATGGAAATGATACATTGTAATTTTAAAAACAAAGTTATGTAGAACCCTATGTTAATAGGGTATATATTTCCTGTGTAATATAGCAAAGAACATATGAATAGCTATAAACGAAAAATCATCATATAGTGCGCTTAATATTTTCAAGAAGGGTTGATATAATTCAATAAAATATGGTATTCTTGGTAAATATTTACATGCCAAAGTTCATTAAAACCGGAGATCGTAAGGTTTGTCTGCTGTGTAAATTTAAGGTGGAATGGACCACATTGTATTTTTGGGTAAATTACTTTAAAACAAGAAATGCCGAGTTTTACTTGAAAAAGTGTATTATTTATTTCGGACAAATGCTTGCAATTGCCTGTGTTCTGTTATTCTGAGATTAGTTTAACAAAATAAAGATAATTGTTCTATTTAACTTTCTTATATTAATAAATGAAAAAAAAGTACCTTCACACTTGTTTGCATATTTCACGCCTTCATTCTCTTCAGGTCCAGCAAAAGCTACAGATACAAGAGAAATAAGCAATAACAGAATCATATTTGTTCAAACCTTTCGAGCTACATAGGCAGTTATATCTGTCTATAAAATTAAGAGCTAAATAAAAATAAAACGTATTACATTATAGAATACAACTCCCCTACATTTGACAAAGGAACAATATATCCCAAATTTAAGATTTAAACAATATTCTATAACCTTCCCGGTGACCAAAGAAGTGTAGTTTGTCTGAACAAAGTCCGTCGAAAAGGAGAAATCCTAATTCTGTATGACGTTTATTATTTGGACCAGTGAATTTATTCTACTATTTTCTCTCAATTGTTTTCCAAAGATCACAATTCCGGTGAATTTTGATCTATATTTGCTAGAAATATAATTTCTTGACTCTCAACTTCCTCATTTCAAAAGGGATCCCCATTTTTTATTTCATATTTTACGTTCAATTTCATGAAGAAAAGATCCCTCATATGAATTTTTACAGAAATTAAACCATACTTTATAATTACTTTAAAATGACGTTTTGGCATATTTCCCATAAAGAAAATCAGCTATTAAGTTCGTACTCAAGTCGCGATTTTCGAAAACATTCTTAAAATGTTCTTCAATTCTAACCAGATGAAGAAAATAAGGTCCGATCAAAATTATATATGTATATTTATTTATACACTATCTAAGACCAACCATTTGAGCCTGTTGGTGATATTTATTTATTTTTTTTTTTGCAAGGCTTCAATGTTGACGATCTACACTTCCCGCCTGGGCGAATTGTTTTACCGTAAGGGTCTGGTAGGGAACTTATACCTATAACTGAAATTTATGGTTTGAAAAATAAATGAAAATCCCTCTCCACTGTTTGAAATAAGTTGAATAATTCAAATCGTAATCATGGATAGCATTTACTATAATTATATCATCTATATGTAAATATTCCCTGTTAGACACTAGAAGGATCTATGGACTTTTGAGGAAATTTTACAAAAATCGCGTCATGAGCACAACCTCCCAGTATAGCCCGTAACCCTACCTTTCCCTGCGCGATAGATTTTACGGACTGGGACATTTTTTCCCCTTCTGTATATTAATATTTTGAATTTTTTGGATTGAAGAACAATTAAAAAAAAAATAATGTTTATATCCCCCTGGATGTTCTGAAAGGTATTTGATGACAAAATCGTGTCATTTTGTAAGAGAGTAATATACTTCGAGATTCCTTCTACCTCGCTAATCGATTTCATAACTTTCTGTTAGAAGAGTTTGTGAGCTTGAGCAAGGATTTCGTATTGCCTGGTTATTGCTTGTTTGGTATTGTTTGAACATGGCTCCTAAGAAGAAGGCTGTAAGGAATGCTTTTTATTACTTTATGCTTGAAGTACAGCGTAGAGAACAAGAAAAAGGAAATAGAATCAATTTACAGAGAGCTTCGGCTATTGCTGACCCTGAATGGAAGGTTTGTACTTTCCTTTATAACAAGCAAGCATATACTTGATTGACTAGTAAACTTATATATATGTATTAAAGTAATTGTATCAATGTAGAAATAGGGAAAAACTTACTGTTAATCTGTTTTACCTCAATATAACTTAAGTCATTATTTTTCTTTTCACTTCTTTTTGTTACAACTGTATACAATCTATGAACAAAGGAAGTTAATTTCTTGTATTCCCCATAATTGATGTTACATTTTGTGGTGATGTGTTATTTTGTTTTTTTAATTCTTAATATAAAATTATTTGTACTTTTGAAATTGAAAAAGTAAAGAGTCTAAACCAGGAATGGGGAAAGAGTTTTCCCTCGAATGTAGGAAATAATTTCAATGGTAGAACATTGACATTATGAATATTTTAATACAATTATAAAACATGTCATAATTGCCAAAAAGACTTGATAATCGAAAAAAGCAATAATGTTTTTTATTTGGGACACCTTATTCAAACTGCCGTAAACATTTCTATATTCTACTACATTAATTTTAGCAGATTTCACTTAAAGGAAACCAGCTATTAAATTTGTACTCATAATGAAGATGGTTATGGCTGAAATCGGAACTTTGGGAGAGGGAAATTTTGAAAATTCAAAATACCTTCGTTATTATATGTCACATTGAAACATTGTACAGAACTAATCTTATTGCAAATATAACGTCTTATAAATGTTGTTCTTTACATATCTTTTGTATAATGAACAGTAATCGAGAAATTTGTATTTTTTAGTTTTTGGCCTTGAGTAAACCCCCATTCCTACTCATGTCATATTAACAGTAAGCTTTACATCATGAATATCTTCATTAGAAGCTTAAATACAAAGTATTATTTTTGTTGAACTGTTACTGTTGGAGGTAGATGCAAATACTTCATCATTTACAATTTTGTTTTTTGTTTATTATTATTTATGTCCACTTTATGCTACCATGGCTAATCGGGATGGGATATCTACAGGTTACCACCCTTTTCTAGCCAGGGTGGGCCTAAGGAGTTTATTATATGAGTCTGTCACTAAATAAATTTCTATTGCCCAAGGCGAGAATCAAGCCTTCCACTATAGTTCTACCACACGAGATTAACTCATACAGCCAACCTGCATTTACAATTTTACGCTCTGAACTCCAAAATGTTGATGTATGCTATACCTGATGTACTTCCCGTGAGCCATTTTGTCATTTATAGATTCTAGAAGTGTTATTTTAAATAATAAAATAATTTTCTTTTAATTATGATTTAATAATTGTCTTTAAATGGGTGGCCTCATGATAACCAATAAGTGCCTATTAAACTATTGATGCCGTACAATTGTTGGTCTATAAACGTTTTTGTAGCTTAAATATTAAGTAAGTCATTTATACTTTCTTGTTTTCAGCTTTTAGATAACCCTCACTTCTATTCATCGGATTGTTAACTTTGAAATGTAAATTATATTTTGAAATGAGGTCAATAGTGTGTTATACCTGCATGTGGGAAATTTGCTTAGTTTACACAACCCATGTGTGACTGTTATATATTTCAATTGAATCTTTCGCAATTGCAGTAAGATAACAGAATTTGCAGTAACATTGTTGTTCCACCAGATAGATGATCGATATTAGGAACTAAGCTCCCAATGTGTCTCTGTGATTCCATTATTGAAGAAACGTATATTTAAACCATGCATAAATTAAATATTCATTCTTTTAAGAACAATCATTTGCATTTAGCTAATAAAAATATGCTCCCAGTATATTTAGTACTTGGACCTCTTGTGTTCTAAGTCGTCTTAAATATTATTTTAAGAAATTTCATAAACAAATATTGAAACTGCTTAATGAACATACTTACATGTCTTAAATATTCTTTTATAAAATACTGGTGCAGAACAGATTTAAATAATTTTTGTATTTGTTTTTATTAATTTAATTTTTACCAACTTATCATTGACCAGTTTAGTCAAATTATTAGTAATTAAAATCAGTGAAAGATGCTTTCACATTCTAGGGTTCATGAAGATGGTTCTCACTTGTTATGTGAAGTTTGGTTCCTATTGCCTGTTTAAAGTGGCTCTCACTTATGTTATTTGAAGGTGGTTCTTACTTGTCAAGTTTGGTTCCTCTTGCCTGGTTTAATTGACTCTTATTTATTTGCTTGTGGGTTCCACTAGCTAATTCAAGGTGTTCTCATTTATAAGCAGATAAATAACAATAATTTCCCTTAAGGGAAATCAGCTATTGAGGTCGTACTCATGATTCAATTTTTGAAAAATTTCTTCAAATATCCATCGATCCTATCCAGGAGATGACAAAACGATGTCCGTTCAAAATTATATATATATATATATATATATATATATATATATATATATATATATATATATATATTGTGAAATTATCATTTGAACACACTGACAATTGACCAACAATTTGCTGAATTGTTCATACAATTGGGAGTAGTAAAGTTTCCTAAACATTTAGAACTAAGGAAAGCAAAGAGGGAGGGATTACAAATGTAAACAAAAACATTATTGATTAATGAGGGCTCATGGTCTTTTTGTTTGATTCTATTTAATATTCCATTCATTATATTTCCAAATAACATTACAAATAGTAAGAAACAAATGTATATAATTTTTTTGTGTAGCATTTTTTTCATTTAAGAATTAATCATTGTTTTTTATTGAAAAAAGTATCCCTCACAGTGTGACCTTTATTTACAATGGAATCAATAAAACTAAAAAATTGATTTTTACTTTTATTAATAAATCTGGCATGATTTTTAAATTTAGTAACCAAAAATGATGCTTATTTCATTATTTGTTGAAAAGCTTAATTATCGGTTCCAAACTCTGATGCTATTCTTCACAAAAATTGTAGACATATAAATCTGAGACCAGCTAAGGTCCTAGCTTTGCTCGGAGAAAAATGATGATGGTATTTTTTTTGAACAATGCACAATGCTCAATTTTTTACATTTCCCTTTCTCAATGTTTAGTGTTTATTATACCTTTATATCTAGTAACTGAAGCGGACTTACAGATTTTTTTGGTTTGTAAAGTAAAAAAAAAAACGTTTTAATGAGTACTTATCAATTTTCTTGTACATTTGTAACACAATTCAACAACTCAGCTTAAAGTAAAATTTTACAGGAAAAATAACAGATAGCTAATTTTTGTGATTTTTATTTTTAATCCTCCTCACAGTCTACTCATTTGTAAAAATATTAGTGTAGTCTCATGACCATTTCCAGCTTTCCTAAAATACAAATGTTCAGTGCTTCAATTAAGAAAGAAAGGTTTAATTTATGGTTCAAGTTACCCATTTATGAGCATATCTTGTTTTATATTTCACAGAAATTTTTATATTACAAAAGTTACTGTAAGTAAGAAAATAAACAACTTTTACCAAGTTCATTTTTGCAGGAAAACAAATACAGAACGAAATATGGCAATTTTTCATTTTTGTGTCCCTTGAAACCCCCACTCCAGTTCATTCCTAAAAATGTTAATATAGCTTATAATCAAGGAGGAGTTAATGTTCATTCACATACTGCGGTTATATTACTGAGTATAAGATTTTGTGTTCTTGACTTGGAAATGCTTATTTGTCCTGTAAGATTCACAATATTTAACCGTTCTATTCAACACTAATGGTTATATCCATTAATAGCAGTAATGTCACCTGGCATAGGGGGGGGGGTTTAGAGGTGGTTTCAAAATATCTCCGTTATTATGAGTCTGATCAAAAAATGTTTTTGAACCAGTCTCCTTAAACTATTGATGTTCTACAATTGTTGTTCTATACTTTTTCTCTTAACTCAAATATTGAGGGAGTTGTTATACTTTTTTGTTGTTTTCAGCCCCCATTTCAACTCATCAGAGTTGTACTTAGGAATTGAGAATTTATTTACAGATGAGATCACCGAGTGCCATTCAGCTTGTGATAAATCTACTTAGTTTACGCAGCTTCTGCGTGACAGACTTTTGTTATATCATTTAGCACTATAATCAAGGACACCCATTTGAAGCTGCGTCCAGGAACCACAAACAAATTCTTGTGATTGAGGTAGATGATCAACAGCATATCATTAGTAGTTTATTTGGTGTAGTGATTGTGGTAGCTAAACACATGCTTTAGTCCAGGCAACCTTTGACATGTTGAGGGCCAAACTTAAGTGTGCAAATACGTTTGCAGCAGCTTTTAAAAGTAGTGCATTTTAAGTAGTGTACATAGTTTTTAACGATTGATATCAGACACTAAATTATAACAACAATGTAATTATAATACAATTTATTAAAATAACAAAATGAAATTAAAAAAATAGGTACAACATGGTGCAATCAATGAGTTTGAATTTGTAAAACTAATCCATCGATGTTTGGATTGATTCCACTGATACAGAGACGAAAAAATATTTCCAAATTATCGTCAGTCAACTTTGTACGATGTTTTGATTTATTAACTTTCATCAATGAAAAGAACTTTTCACATTTATAAGTACTGCAAAACGCACAAATCTCTCCTCATCTTCTTCATTTGGAGTTAGTACTGTAATATTTTTGTTTGATTGCGTTTTTCAAAATGTTTTGCGAGGCGGGTCAAACGTTACCGCGGGCCAGGGGTTGCCCACCTATGCTTTAAACAGATAGATCTTTTTTCTATGATACATATTTGTCCATAAATCCTTTTGTGATACTCTTCTCATGAAATCCATCCATTAAGTAGTGAATAGCATCTCACATTCTATTATTTACAGCCAATAATTTTGAAAACGAGATGCCTCATCTGCGTGGCTCAAACCGCTCAGAACATTTTTGAAATTGGGGTACTGTTTTGTTCCTCATGGCTACTTTTTGCTTTGAAAAATTGTCGAATTTCAGATACCTGTTTGTTTGGTACTGTAAACTGGAATAACTGTTTTCTGCTATCCTTGCAAGTGATGATTGAAATAAAAAATATACTTATTTTAGGTGCAAGGAAATGCATATTCTATCCAGTTTTTTTTTTCGTTTAGAAGCTTCATTTTTGAACAGGAGCAAATGGTTTAAACACTAATTGAGGCAAATTATCACATCACCCTCATGAAGACCTTCCAAATCCGGCCCTTCTATTACTTCCTTCTTTCCTCCTCTCTTACATCAGCCTTTTCTCCAACAATCACTTTGCTTCGAACACACAAAGATGAGACTCCAGAGGCCTTTCGTTGAAGGGAGAGATTAATAGAAATGTACTGAAATATATGTCTGGTTGGAGTTGAAATATGCTACCTAAATAAAGCTGTTTACAAAGCGAGTAGTTTACATGTTTAGTTACTGTTATTTAATGACAAAAAAATAAATTTTGGTTAATTTGATTGAATGTGGAAATTACTTAATTTTGTGTTGTGAACTTTTTTTATTCGTTTTGATATTGCTCTGCAATAAGTATTTTGTTAAATATTGATTTAGGGGGGTTTGTTTGCAACCCGGGTAAACTGCTGGGTCAAGTAGGCGTAGCCCCCTTTTTAGCGTGATAGTTCATCATTTAATATTATCAAATGTTTTGAAAATATTTAATTTTTTTTTTTTTAAGTACTCCAAATTTACCAGTAATTATTTTTTAAAATAATTTATATTTAAATGTTCAACCAGTTATTGAAAACAGGGCTTTCACATTTTTTTAGAGGGGTAGGGTCTAGAGAGGGAAATACCCCAAAACCATTTTTAGAAAAGTTAAAAACATAGTTTCTATTTCTTTTTAAGTTTTGGATATCAAATGATAAAGTTTCATAAAAAGTTGATATGTTTTGAAAGGAGTTGTATCTACAGGCTACAACTCTTAGTCTTAAGTTACTATAAAAGTAAGTAAATCATTTTTTTTTATTTCTTCTTAATTTTATAGCCATTCATAACCTTTTTGGATTGAATTATTGTTTTAATTGGATTAATTTATCTTGGAGATAAGAAGCATTTGAGTTTATTATAAAAAGAATATATAAAATTCCTTATCTTTGGTGGTATGGTTCAGTGTTCTTGTTAAGCCTATATTCACAACATTACTTAATCTGTCTTAAGTAATTTTATCTGTGAATTTAATAATAATATTTTCAGTTCTTATATTTACAAGTTTCCACATATTAGTCTTCCAATTGTCGTAAGTCTTCCCCTTGCTGTTTCAATTTCAATTATTAAAAAGCGTAAACTTTATGTTTTATAAGAAATGGTTAATTATCGAGTACAATATTGGTCAAATAAAAATTAAGGTCTCTAAAGCTATAGAGTGATATTGATGTCACATTGTGAATTTATTCATGCACTCATATTGTAAAGGTTTGATGAAAACTGTACATGATATTTAAGGTTGAAAGAAAATGATTTGTAATATATTGGTTTATTGGTATTGCTTGGGATATATTGGTTTATTGGTATTGTGAGTTGGGCAGAAATAGTGGTTTCCTGAAGGGTAAAAACTAAAGAATGCATATAACTCAGTTAATATTCGAGTTAGATAGAACTACAATTGTAGAAAATTAAATTTGCTACAATTTAAATCCTGCTAAATTCAGGAAACCTTGCTATAATAATACTATCATTATTCAGTCAATGATGATTTTCCGGGCATCGACGTGTACCTTAGCTAGAATGCAATCACACACACGAGTGCACACACAAGGAAAATCAGCTATTGAGGTCGTACTCTTGAAGTAAATTTCGAAATTTTTCTTCAAATGTCCATTGATCCTACCTAGAACTTAATGAAAATTAGGTCCGTTCAAAACTGTGTATATATATATATATATACTAGCTAGGGTACCCGGCTTCGCCCGGGAATTCATTTTAGGCTGAATAAAGATGGTATTTTTTTGGCAAGGCTTTACTTTTCACAATACTTTGACATTTCCCCATCACAGTTATTAGGGTTTATACCCGTCATTGCTGTGGATTTATTAATAACTAGCTCAGATACCTGGCTTCACCCGGGAATTGATTTGAGGCTGAATGGTGATGGAATTTTTTGGCAAGGCTTTACTTTGCACAACATTTTGACATTTACCCGTCCCAGTGTTTAGGGTTAATACCCATAGTTGGCATTTGTTAATAATAAAATTAATTTTTTATGTAAGTCTTCACTGTCCTCCAAATTGTCATATTTCCCGTCTCCTGTGCATTATGCATAAATTTCAGCTATTAACACATTGCGTGCGATTGTGAAATTATTATTTTTTTCTCAGGAGCGATTTATTTTTTTTACTATTTTAAATCAAAAACATGTTTATTTAACAAATAACCTAGCTTATATGCCTACCAACACATTTTTTAATGGTAATTAACTTATTTAATTAGCTCCTTGCCTGGCAAGGAGCTCGCTACCAGCGGACGTCGCCGGTTAGGCAACCCGCAAAGTACATGATCGGTTTAAAATAACAAGCAATGAAAACGGGTTAAAATAACACAGTATTCGTTAACAAATAAATTTATTATTTCTATATTGTGTATTGCATTACCTATTACATAATAAACATCAATTGTTCAATTGCATACTATTCTTACAGGTGATAACAGTTTACAGATATACAAATACATATTATACTGTAATAACTTCTCTCCTACCATGGTACAATTTAAAACAGGTCTCAAGACAAAGCCTGGGTTTTTCAGGACATTCGGGGCAATAATAAATAGTTTGGTTTCTCACTTTTTTCCCGTCTTCTCCGATGGCCTTACTGCATTGCATACAGTTTTTTTGCAACCGCTTATTCCCTTTACCCGTGAATGGGGTAAAACTAGGGAAATGCAGCCATTTTGTGGGTATTTTCGGGGATAAGGGAATCACAGGAGTTTTGAATGATATTAATTTATCCTCTATTGCAAGGCGAAAGTCCCTTGGTCAGAACCCCTTTTTTCACACTTCGTTTTTCCATTTTTCAAAATTTTGATACCTATAAATAATACAAACCATCATTATTATTATTATTTTAAAAACCCATAAAAATAATATGCTTTATAATGTGTTAAATACTTTAAAAATCACAGTAATAATGCTTACCTTAAAAAAAAGAAGTATTTTCTGATTAAAACTTGAAAAAAATCCACTAAAATCGAAACGAACTACACTGTTAGATAGAAGACACTTGTCTGAGGCGAATGAAGGCATCCGGAGTCGGTTTTAACGAGCGTACCCCCTCCAATTCCAGTTGGGAATACCCAGGGCAGGTCCTTGCCTGGCAAGGAGCTCGCACGGGATGTGTTAAGGACAAAATATTAATATTGATTTGAATTAATTTTTCCAGCTGAGGTACCTGATAGTTCAAATAGGAATGCATTGTTGAGCATATCAATATTTCTATGCAAATTACGTGCTCCACACATTTTTCCTGGAGAAATGTATAAAAAATAAAAAAAAAAATAAAAAAAAAAAAAAAAGTTAATCTAAATAACAAAGTAAACAACTTTTGTTATATGCATGTTTGTCGAAAAACAAATAGACAATGAAATATCGCAAATTTTTATTTCAGGCCTCCCTTATAACCCCCACTCCCATTCTAACCTAAACATTTTAATATAGCTTATTTTTTTAAGCTCGGTTTAATCGTTAGCGCCCAATGAAATAGTTGACTCCCGCTTTAGTTTATAGTGTATCTCGTTTATAATTTGTTAAAAGACAAAAATGAATATCACAAAAGTTACTCTAAATAACAAAATAAACAACTTTTGTTAAGTTCATATTTGCCGAAAAAGGAATAGAAAACGAAATACCCCTATTTTTAAATTCAGGCCTCCTTTACAACCCCCACTACTCCCGTCCCTAGAAATGTTGGTATGGCTTGTTATAGTGAAAGCATTTGTGCTAATACACATACTGAATTTTATTTAATGCGGTTAGATCTTTTGTCCCAAATAAAATTTTTCACTTCCGCTATAGGTTTTAGCGTATATCTCGTTTATAATTCGGTATACGAAAAAAGTGTATATAACAAAAGTTACTGTAAATAACAAAATAAACAACTCTTGATATGTTCATATTTGCCGAAAAACCAATAGGAAACGAAATATGGCTATTCTTAATTTCTCGTTTCCTTTATAACCCCCACTCCTGTTCGTCTCAGAGAATATTAATATAGCCTAAAGTCTAAGTTGGATTAGTAGTAATATACATACCAAGTTTCATAAAATTCGGTTCAGCCGTTTATGCATGAAAAGGTAACAAACAAATAAGCAAACAAACAAACAGACGACACCAAAGAAACAAAATGCAGTTATGGTGTCTATGACATGTGAAACGAAAAGTTATCGTGAAATTTCGTGAAAAAAATCAATATACAGACAGAGGTTACAATTATATATATATATATATATATATATATATATATATATAGATAGATAGATAGATAGATAGATAGATAGATAGATAGATATAGATAGATAGATAAAATAATTGGTTTTTTAAGACTTCACTCTTCTAATATTATTATATTTCCCGCCTCCTGTGCATGCAGGTTTTTTTATTACGTAATTAACAGTATAATTCATAGTTGTAGAAAGTATTCTGTCTTCCAAACCATGGATGAATTAAAGTTTCTTTCCCTTGATGCGGTCCAAAGCTTAATGGTGACAGCTGTTTTAGATACATCAGAACCGAAAAACAAATAGAAAATGAAATATCGCAATTTTTTATTTCAGGCCTCCCTTATAACCCCCACTCCCGTTTGAACCTATTAATTTTAATATAGCTTATAATCATGGAAGAATTAATGCTAATTCACATACCGAGTTTTCTTAAATTCGGTTCAACCGTTAGTGCAAAATAAAATAGTTGGCTCCCACTTTAGTTTTTGGTGTATATCTCGTTTATAATTTGTTATACGCCAAAAGTGAATGTAACAAAAGTTACTCTAAATAACAGAATAAACAATTTTTGTCATGAGCGTATCTCCCGAAAAACCAATAGGATACGAAATATTGCTATTTTTAATTTCAGGCCTCCCATACAACCCCCCACTCCTGCTCGCCCCTTGAAATGTTGGTACAGCTTATTATCATGTAGGAGTTACCACTAATTCACATACTGAGTTTTGTTTAACTCAGTTGAACCTTTTGTGCCAAATAAAATTTTTGACTTCCGCTATAGTTTTTAGAGTATGACTCATTTATACTTATGTATACGACAAAAGTGGACATAACAAAAGTTACTCTAAATAACAAACTAAACAACTTTTGTTATGTGCATATTTACTGAAAAAATCAATGCGAGACGAAATATCACTATTTTTAATTTCAGGGCTCTCTTATAACCCCTACTCCTGTTTGAACATAAAAATTTTAATATAGCTTATAATCTTGGAAAAATTAATGCTAATACCGAGTTTGGTTAAATTTGGTTCAATCGTTAGAGCCCAATATAATAGTTGGCTCCCGCTTTAGTTTTTGGTGTATATCTTGTTTATACTTTGTTATAAAACAAAAGTGAATATAATAAATGTTACTCTAAATAACACAATAAACAACTTTTGTTATACGCACATTTTTCGAAAAACCAATAGCAAATGAAATATCGCTATTTTTAATTTCAGACCTCCCTTACAACCCCCACTCCTGCCCGTCCCTAGATATGTTGGTATGGCTTGTTATAATGAAAGCGTTAGTGCTAACACATGTACCGAGTTTTATTCAGTTCGGTTGAGTTTTTTGTGCCAATTAAAATCGTTGACTCCCTCTATAGTTTTTAGTGTTTACCGAATTTAAAGTTCGGACGACGACAAAAGTGTATATAAAAAAAGTTACTCTAAATAATACAATAAATAACTTTTGTTATGTAGATATTTGCCGACAAACCAAAAGGCTTTAATGTGTACACCTACACTTCCTGTTTGGGTGTATTGTTTTCCCGTAAGGGTCATGCAGGAGACATAGAATAAAAATTTTAGTTTTGAAGAATAAACGGAAATAAGTTCGTAGTCAATCTATATATTTGTCTGTTACTGCTTTAGCGGCCACAATTATTGATTAATCTTTACCAACCCAATATTTTGTCGTTTTATGTAAAAAGAAAAATCAAGTTCGTTAACGGCTGAAATTGGAACAGGTGGAGGGGGGTTTTGAGGGGGAGATTTTCGAAAATTCAATATATCTCCGTTACTAAACGTCGAACCTAAAAATTGTATAGAACCAATCTCGTTGCAAATTAAATGTACTACAATTATTGTTATATACATTTATTCTCTTTCTTGAATATTAACTGAGATATTTCCATTTTTCAGTTTTCAGCCTTCAGTAAACCCCCACTTCTACTCATGTTACATAAACAATACTGATGTAATAAACCACATTATTTGAAGCTTAAATACCAAATATTGTATTCAAGAGACCTTTATTATACGAGATACATGCAAATATGCCCTCCCCCCCTCCTCGGTCTTACTACCGGTACTAAAATTTGATTGATTGTGATAACAATTATTCTGACTCATTGTAAATTACAGTTCTAGATATAGTAAATAGTCCTCAATAAAATTAATATGTTATATTCTGATATATTTCAGTAATTGTTTTTCTTTTCGGTGTAAGTCTGGCTTACCTGTTTGTTTACATTTCAAATGCTTTCCGTCGGGAGGGGAAAGATTTCTTATTACTGTTTGTTTTATTCAAGGTGTTACCAGAATGTAGAATAATCTATTACTAAACTTCATGAGGAAAATCTGTTTAGTTTACGCAGCCCCTGCGTGGCGGACTTTTTTGTCATCTCCTGGGTAAGATCGATGAACAGGAAGTTATTGGAAAATCATGTCATGAGCACAAAACCTCTATTTCTCTTTTGAGGGAATCTGCTAAAAAGAGGAATATTCAATGAGATTGTATGCTGAATGTAGATAGTCAAATGTTGATCGATAATTTGGCTCTAATAATTGGTTTCCACTTGTCACACAATAAATTAATTTAGATTTTATATATTACAAAGGACTTGTTTAAGTCATCATAAGACTGCTCAGCACACAACCATGCATAATTCAAGAATTCATTATTAACTTTGTGAGGAAGATGTTTTTGTTAACCCACATAATTTACACCATAAAGTATAAGAATTTATTTATTTTAGAATATGACTCCTGAGGAAAAGAAAGTTTACAATGATATGGCTCAAGCAAACAGTTCTAAAGGAAAACATTGTGACGATCTAACAAAGAAATTTACTTCGTTGGGTGTAAGCTATGCTACTATTGACGCAGAACAGAGAGAAAAAGATGAGTTTATGAATATTATGTTAGCGACAATAAAGAACACTGTTTCAAATTTGGACAGGGAAACAAGTAAGTTTTTTTTTTTTTTGCCTCTTTCTTTTCTTTATTTATTTTTGATTTTAAAATAATATTTGCTTAATCAAATCTTTTTGTTTTTTTAGCACTGAAAACGCATAAATTCTTTGTGTGCCATGTCAATTTTTATTATCAAACTGAAAATAATTATCATGCTCCAGCAGAATTTGCTTTGGCTGTTTTTAATTTGGAACGTGGTGTCATTGATTCAGCTCATTATTTTATTGATGTTGGTAAGTCCATTGTAAAAAGAAATATTTTATATATTTACTTTTAATTTACATAAAGATAGTTTAAATTTATAAACAGCTGTATCATCTGTTTGAATTATAGATTTGGTTTCTTGAGTGATGTAACATTTTATTACCCTTACTTAGGACTCTGGGACGCATTGTACTCATCTTGTTATGCTCATTGTAGATAGCAAAGCAAAGTCCTTGTTGAAATGAAGTGTGCTTATTTTCATTAAATGTTATTATAACATTGAAGGATAAGTCAAAAAGTTTTTTTTTCTATAAATTTTCTAATATGGTGCCAATTAAATTCTTTATTGAATTACATTGATACTTATATAATACATAAGAAAAAAAAAATACGTCAATTCTAAGAATACATAATATAAAAATTCATCAATTTAAATAATTATATACAATAAATTAATTTTTGTTAACAATGTCAATACAACTCTAAATATAACTTACATTCTTTTATTTTTTTACATGCAAATTTATCAATGGATGACAAGTTTTATAAATGATGAGAAACTTGTCCCATCTTAAAGAGCCAGTGTAACCTGATCACAAATTATTTTAGACTGATATGTATGACAAATTATTATTAGTTTTATTTAAAAATTGAACTCTTTTGAATGCATTTATCTTGGGTATAAAAATATCTCTCATATATGAAGATTGTTAATTTATTTTTAAACAAAGAGTATTTTTTAATAGTTTTGATATATTTTGGCAGAACATGATCTCGAATTCTTAAAATATTTATGTTTGTGTTTGTTGGGGGTTTGGAGCATATTCTTGTTTTATAAGTATGTGTTATGCTATTTTTATAAAACAAGTTCATTTTTTTGTTTCACAAACAATATTGTTTGGTACATGTATATTAAGGGAAAAGTCATTAATTTTAAATTAAAAAGTGAATGACAGGATATGGATGTTGTATTAAAAACTTTATTGCACTCTTTTGTAATTTAAATATTAAAATATGATTTTTGGAGTTGCCAAAATGCGTAACACCCCTTAAGTTAACCAACTATGGAAATATTCATAGTATATCAATAATAAGTTTCCATTGGAAAATATTTTTTAACACATTTTAATTAGAAGCAAAGCAATTTTAGTTTCTTACTCAATTCTTCAATATGATTGAACCATTCAAGGCGTTTGTCCACAGTCAATTCTAAAAACTTTATCATGAAGACTGGTAAGATGTCATGATTATTAATTTAGATCACTCCTGAAGAAGGTGAGCGATGTTCACTGAAATCTAGAATATATGTTTTCGACACGTTCATAGCTAGCTTATTAGCCAATATCCAATCAGATAATGATTTAATAGTAATATAGCCATCTTGTTTCAGTTTTTCTGGTGAATCTTTTATAATTATACTGGTATCATCAGCATAAAGAATAGATTTTGTTGGTGTAAGGTTAGCTGGCAGGTTGTTTATATACATTAAAAATAATAATGGACCTTGAAAAACATCGCATGTAATTGTTTGCCATTCTGAAATAATTTTATATCCACTGGTATCATCAACTTCTACTTTATAACTTCTAAATAATCCATCCAATTAGGTTTAGTTACGAAATGGACGTTAATTTTAAATTTAACAAGATTCACAACAATTTATTTTTTCTGAGTCACTCTGTTGTGTTCGATATTATATGTCAATAACTTTCTTAATTTTGATAATAAAATACCATTTTAAAATTATGTAATATAAAATTACCCTTTTTTAAGTCATTGTGTAGTGGTTCCTTTTATAGCTATAGAGCTAATTATAATCTACACCGTTATAGAATTAATATTTGTGTACCTTCCATGTTCTTAATTTCTATTGCAATGTTTTATCTTTGTGACATTTAGTATTGTTATTCATTTTAATTTAAAATACCATAATTGGATGGTTTTACAGCTACAGTTCTCCATAACACGTTCTCATTTATTTTTAAATGCATAAGTGTGACATTGAATCTTCTTTCAGGTAAAGTGCCACTTGGACTTAAATTTGTTGCATCTGATTGGTGTGCTCGGACTCACGGCATTCCTGTAGGTGAAGCCTCTTGGGCTGAAAATTGTACTGATTACTACAAAATTTTTGAAGCGATTCAAGAGTTTATATTTGTAAGTACTATAACCAAATATAAGATTAATAAATTTATTTCAAACTTTTATAACTTTTGTAAGTAGTAATTAAATAAATTAATGCCTGATATATATGAATTATGAAAGGAGGAGGAATAAACAATGAAAGCAAAGTCTGTCATGCAGGGGCTGTGTAAACTAAGAGATTTCCCACGTGAAGATTTGCAATAGAGAAATCTGCATACTGGTAACACTTTGCACAAACGGTAATGAGAAATCTTTCAGTTAATTTTAATAAGCTCCCAATAGAAAGCATCTGAATTGTAAACAAATAGGTCTGCCAACCACTCAGAGCTGAACAGATAGATAGACATATTCTTCACCGAAAAGGAAAACAATTACTGAAATACATCTGAATAAAACATATCAATTTTATTGAAAACTATTTATTATATCTAGTACTGTAATTTATAATGAATCAGAATAATTTTTATCCCAATCACTCAAACTTTAGTAGTCCATGAACAAAAGCCAGAGCCATACAGTTGCGGAAACAGCAGAACTAACTTTCAGCGGAATCGCACGAGCACAAGCAACAATCACAGCCGAGTATGAAAAATGCAAATATCTTTGTTAATATTCAAGATAGAGAATAAATGTATATAACAATATTTATAATACTGTTGTCATTTCTGTCTGTGAAAACCGTCGTCACTGGCTGATGGTGATTGTGCTTTCGATGCCAACTGTATTTCACCATCAACCAAGTGACAACAGTATCATCTATACTGGCAGTTCCAACCCTTTATTGAAATTACCACATTTATAGTACATTTAATAAGCAATAAGATTGTTTCTATACAAGTTTTCAATCCGACTTATAGTAACAGAGATATTTTGAATTTCCGAAAATCCCCTTCTCTTAGCCCCCTTTGGTCTAACAACTAAATATCGAGTTTTGAAATAATCAAACATATATTACAACTGCTAGAATGTTAACTCTAGTTCAAATATATATATATATATATCTTTGAACCTCATTTTTGCCATCTCCTGGGTAGGATGGAGAATTGATGGACATTTGAAAAAATTTTTCGATAAACGCATCATAAGTACGACCTCCTTTTAATAAAGAAAATTTGATTATTTGGAGTATTTTAATGACTGGCCATAGGCTGAAGATAATAAAACAATTCCCTTCAATTGACACATACATTTTTCTCGAATTCTATTAAAAATGTTATTTTTTTAATTTTCAACTTTCAATAATCCTCATATGATTTTCAGTCATCACTAAAGAGTTCCAAGAATGTCCAGCTTACATTTCAAGTCTTGTTTAGTGACCAAAGAACATTTTGTTGTTATTTCTTACTGAGAGTGAGCTAGCAAATAAAATGTTCAGATGTTGCCATCTATTTTTCCATCGTGTGAGAAATCTGCTCCATCAGTACCTGTGTGACAAACTTCTTTTTAGACTTAAAAATTAAATTATTGAATTTATGTTGGTGTTTTTATCATATTTTATTATTTAGCTTAATGAATATTTTTAATTATTTCAGAAACATTCGCCCAGTGCTGATATACCACCTATTTATACAATGTTCGATTCATTAAACACAAATTATAGTCACACTGCTGTACAATGTGCTCTTGATAATATGTGTGAAGCAGCTAGTAAGTATTTCTACTCCATATTTATACTTAGATTTTAACTCGAATATTACCAGAGTGATTTTTATACATAAGTATGTGAGTGGGGTTTGTATATATTATAGTAAAATGGAAAAATATTAGAATAAATAAATTGATATTATATTATTATAGATTTATAAAATAAATGTACTTTCCTTTTGTTGGGTTGATGTATTTTTAATGTCCTAGAGCCAGTTAAGTGTCATTATAGACAGGAATAAGGTTCACTTAACGTGGACAAACAAGTCAAGTACCTGATAGGAGGGAGGGGGAGAGAGATGTCTTGCTAACTTAAATAACTTTATGACAGCTAAAATAATCCAAGTAAAGAATTGATTAATTTAAATAATAATAATTTTTTAAGTGGTCTGTGAAATCCACTTTTTAACGTGACTAGAGTTATCAAGTTTTAATAATTTATTTATTATTCAATTTTTTAGTGCTATGTGCATAAGGTCAGTACTTTTTGGGTCACATTAAATGAACCTGTATCTGAGCCACATTTATTTATATATTCATTTATTCAATATTTCTATTTATAACAATATATATATCTTTTTATATATATATATATATATATATATATATATATATATATATATATATATATATATATATATATATAGTTATAAATATAATTTATATTTACACCTTTCAGTTAACTCCCACACAATTTTCACTTATTGTTACTTGTACCACTAAACATCTAATTCCCCAGCATAAATTTTGAATACTACTTATAGAAGTTTCTTGATACTGTACAACTTCAAATTAATCATTCTTGAGCGTGGAGAATTGAATAATTATTATTTTTTTATATTAATCTTATTAATGGTCTGATAACTCTTTGATCTTCATTTTAGACATGGATCCTTCACTTTTTAAGATCTACAATATAGCAATACTATTCTATGAGTTACGGACTAAGTGTGCTCCTACTGCCATACCTAGTGTTGCTATAATGAAAAGTGAAATTGAGAAAGATGTTTTTTCCTATGGAATGGGCCTTGGCTGTTATGTGAGTATTATTATCATTTTTCATCTTTTTGCCTGAACTATTTAAAAAATAAACAATTTTATTTTTACTCCATTAGCACCTCATTCTTTCTGTCCTATGTTAATTCATATTTATCACTTTTCATAGACTTTATTGGGAATTATTTGTGGTCATTGTGAATTAAAGCTTATTTTATTTTTATTTTCAGTTTCATGAAGAGAAAGATCTTTCTATTTATTGCTCCTTGTCTATGGTTATACGGTGGATATATACAATATGCGATCATTGCTGCAGCCATCTCAATATAAAACTTAGGCTTGGCTTCCACATTCCAAAGGAAGCAAATATTAACTGGAAACAAGAGGCACGTTGTGTAAGTTTTATATTAAACAATTTATTATTTTTACATTTTGTAATATGTTTTTAACTATGCTTTAAAATTTATCTTATATTTGGTTAAACCAGATTTACTTGTTTCAACTAAATAATGATTCAGTGATGAAACTGTTTGAGTGATCATTATTTGGGTTTTTACACTTTTGTATATACAACTTGGCTCTAAGAAGCGGTTTTCTAAGTTATGTACACTGGTCTTTTTAAGGCTTTACTCTCAATAAAACATAAAAGTTATATTTTGTTAATGTAAACAAATAGTTACACTTTATTTTATAAATTTCACAATATAGTGATAAAATCTGTTTTTTTTTTCTTTTATTGGCAGTAAAATAAAATGTAATAGTTTTGAATTGAGCCACAACTAGAACCTAAAATTTTTATCAGATCAGGCTGCTCGTTGGATATTCAAATGTTTTTTAATTAGAAACCTTCCCCATAGGAAATAAAATATTTGTATTATAATAATGTCTGTGGTGTTTTTATATTATAAGTTTTAAACTTTTTAGTTCTCACATGTCTGAGACCCAGATTGGGTTTGAAGAATTGGTTCAATGGAATTTCTGGCAAAATTACATTTAGCTCTGGGCGAAGAGAGATTACTTTCGTAAATTTAATGTTTCGAAATGGAAGGTTAAATGTTTCTTTCCAGGATATTGAGATATAAATCCTATTAAAACTATTTAGAACACGATGCTCCTATTAGAACACTCTAGACTTGGAAATATATTCAAAGATATTCAAATTGTAAACGTTTTCTTTTTTCTCTTTGAAATAAAATTAGTTATCATACCTGAAGCAAAAAAATGTAAAGTAATTGTGACCTTAAGCCCCTACTAACTTCATCTAAGTGGGTTGTTAATAGTCAAATATAATAATTATATAATAGAAATATTGAATTATAATTGTAGATAGTAGAATATTATAATTATAAAAATAGTAATTATTATATAATAATTAACGCATCAAAGAGTCATTCAAGAAATGATAAAAATGTTATTATACTTAATTGTAAACATTGTGTAATAACTCAGTAATACTAACGTGAAACTTATCTTCATAACTAAATAAATAAATTTATATTAATATACGAAAACAAAAGTACCTTCACACTTGTTTGGGCATTTCAAACAAGTGTGAAGGCACTTGTATCTTCATAACTTGCTATGTCGTCATGTATTCTCACTAGTCATAGTTTAAAATAAAATCTCTGTTGTTATTAATGCTAGTAATTCCTCTGTTCCTCAGAATTAACTTCAAATATAGGTTGTCTTCTTAAATCTATTTAGTAATAATAGATGCATTGCTTACAAGGTGTTGACTGGGAATAGAGGTAAACAAAACAGGTTTCTGGCTTTCTTGGAAGAAAGTGTAGTCCAGAATGTTCCATTGTACCATGCATTTGGCAACCGGTCTCCTGTTTGCTCAATACTAAGAATGCAGTATTTTTTTAGTTGGATTATCAGTGATGAAGTATACAATGAACCAATAAAATTAATAATTAATCACATAACTGTCAGACCTTTCAGTTAGACGATTGCAATTGCCAGGCAGTTAAGTTAAATTAGAGCATTAAAGAATAATAAGTCAAACGAAGAATTAAAAGTGAGAAGTTCTGCCTACTCTTTTCTCCATTGAACTCTGGTAGACTGATGAATCTGTCAATTCGCACTCATAATGTTATCTAATAGTAATAATATTGTGTATATTCTCACATTAGTTTATTGATAAATTTCAAAAAAGGAAATACGAATTGAACAATTATATTTTAAAAAATAATAATATATTTAAGATTCTTCTCAAATTTTACAAATACAAAATTTTGTTTTTAATTGTTTCCAAAAATTCATATCTGACGTCATATCTCAATAGTAAAGTGAAAATATTAAGTTGAAGACTTGAAGAACTCAATTCTTTCATTTCTTTTCATGAAAAATTTTTTCTATAAGAATAATTAACAGGATCATAAAAAGAGGCAACCCCAAAACTCCTCTCCTTTCTGTCAATTATTTCTTTGTGGGTAATTTCATGTAATTTACTTAATCTGTAGATTATAAAAGGAAACTTATGAATGACAGAAAACTTATTTAGATAATTTATTACACCTTTTTATTTTTTTAATGGTCATTTTTAAATTTTGCAGTATAATATTATACTTTACTTTGAAACTACTCTTTTGAACAATTTTGTAACTTATGGAGCAATGACTTGTCTCCAAAAAATAACATGGGTCCCTGGGTCTGACAAATTCTACTCAGAATTAATGAAGGAGATGTCATTATTAGATAGGTGGTTTATTGTAAGAAGGCATTTGAGGCTACAGACATTTCAGTCTGTGGGGAATTTTTTCAAGTTTGATTAAATTAATCTTGTTAACCCTGAAAGATTTCAGGTCAAAACCAGAGTTGGTATCTCTGGTGGCTTTTAGGTTTCCATTCGCTTAAGAATGGAGACCCATTATCATGTGTAAAATTCATTTCCCTTCAAATGGTGATTCCCACTTGGGCCAGCTAAAGAACATTTAAACAAAATTCATCTCCTGCTGAGACTACTGACCAAACATTGGTTCATGCTAAGCAAAACAAATAGCTCAAGAAGTGGGATGTAGTTGTAACAGAGAATATGTTATACAGAATCCATCTAAACCAGCAGTCATCTAAAATATTTATTTGTTTCAACTCTTTGATTATATATTTTTTAGGTCTTTGTTCATGCTAGTTTCTTCTAGGGCTAAGGTCAATTTTTTAAAAAATGTATTTTCTACAAATAAATAATAAAAAATCAAATAAAATTGTGGTGGGCATTAATTGATTTAAGCCCCCTTTTTTAGGATTATTTTACTTATTTTCTTTATTATTTACTATGAAAACTTAAAACATAACTATTTAGTTTCAGGAAGAAGAGCCCTCCAGCAGCTTAAATCGCACTTCTGCTTCTGCATCTACTGCATCTGACAGACCACTCACAATTATTGATCATGGAAAACTAAAGGTAGGGGCTTTTTTTCCTTCCAATTATCACTGATTTAAAATATATATATATATATATATATATATATAAATTAAAAATATGGAAAAGTAATTCATTATAAAAAAAGAGAAAACTAGGTAACAGACAATAGATCTCATCTCATCACATATTCTCTATTTCTACATAAAAAGCTATGATAAAAAGGTTCTGGGTGGGGGGGGGGGGAGTTATTCAAGGCTGAAAACAAGAGGGGGTTATAAGGGTTACCTGAATAAAAAGTTCACCATATTTCATTTTCTATTTGTTTTTAGGCAAACGTGCACAAAACAAATGTTGTTTTTTGTGTTATTAAAAGTAGCTTTTGTTTTAAACATAATATTATTAAATTTAATATCCTAATCACTTGAAATATCATGCAGGACGTCTGCCGGGCCCGCTAATATGTATGTATATATATATATATATATATATATATATATATATATATACTAGCAAAGGTACCCGGCTTCGCCCGGGAATTCATTTGAGGCTGAATGAAGATGTAGATATGTGAGATATTTTTGGCAAGGCTTTACTTTCCACAATATTTTTTTTATTTCCCTGTCCCAGTGTTTAGAATTTATACCCATCGTTACTGTGGATTTGTTAATAATAAAATTATTTGTTATTTAAGACTTCATTGTCCTCAATATTCTTATATTTCCCGTCGTCTGTGTATGTAGTTTTTTTTTTTTATAAAGTGATGGACCATATAATTCATAATCCTAGAATGTATTCTATCTTCCAAACCATGTATGAATAAGTTTCTTTTCCCTTCATGCGGTACAATGCCCAATGGTGAAAGCTGTTTTAGGTACGTCATAGCCTCTATTAAAACACTCTTTCATAAGTCTCGATTGTAAACTGTGTATTCATATTGGTTTTAAGTAAAGTATATCATAATACATTAACGGAGCAGAGTTAATAAATACCAGAAATACCTAAGTGCACCTCCCTAGCGTTTATTCTAGTAAATTATTTATTTATGATAATTAGAGAAATTCACATTCCTGGAGAATAATAATACATTGCTATAAGCATCAATTAACATGTAAACTTAGAGCAATATGAGGTCGGAAGGGAAGCGGCAGAACTGATAGGACAAAAGGAAGTAGCTCGACACTTACATAGCCTCAGTGCTGCCAACCTGCAATCCATTTTGGATAGCTATCCTCTAATACATTCAAATATATTAAAAAATCATATTACATTGTCTTCACAATTCTAAAACTGTTTCAAATATTTTTCACGTTTTAATTAAATAATGTATTAAATACACTTAGAGAAGGGTGGGGGCAGTATACCTTATTTGGTGCAAACTGTTTACTGGCGTTAAAAAATAACATAGTTTTGAAATTATTAAGGATAAAATTCTAACATGGATTTGAATTAACTTATCCAGGTGAGATACCTGGGTAGTTCATATTGGAATGTATTGTTGAGCATATCAATATTTTCTAAGCAAATTACTTGCTTCATACCTTATTTTACAAAAAAAAAATAATTATAAAACATAATTTACACTAATTAAAAAAGTAAACAACTTATGTTATGTGCACAATTGCCAAAAAAACCAAATAGACGATGAAAATATCGCGAAATTTTATTTCAGGCCTCCCGCATAACCCCCATTCCCCTTGGAACCTAAAATTTTTAGTTATAGCTTATAATCATGGAAGAATTAATGCTAATTTACATACCGAGTGTTGTTAAGTTCGGTTCTACCCGCTAGTGCCCAATAAAATAGTTGCCCCCGCTTTAGTTTTTAGCGTATATCTCGTTTATACTTTGTTATAAAAGAAAAGTGTATATAACAAAAGTTACTCTAAATAACAAAATAAACAACTTTTGTTATGTTCATATTTGCCAAGAAACCAATACGAAACGAATATCGCTATATTTTAATTTCTGCCATCTCTCATAACCCCCACTCTTGACCGTCCCTAGAAATGTTGGTATGGCTTTGTTATAATGAAAGCGTTATTGCTATTACATATGCCGAGTTTTATTTATTTCGGTTAGGATCTTTTGTCCCAAATAAAATTGTTCACTTCCGCTATAGGTTTTAGCGTATATCTCGTTTATAATTCGTTATACGAAAAAAGTGTATATAACAAAAGTTACTCTAAATAACAAAATAAACAACTTTTGTTATGTTCATATTTGCCGAAAAACTAATAGGAAACGAAATATCGCTATTTTTAATTTCTGGCTTCCCCTATAACCCCCACTCCTGTTCATCTCAGAGAGAATTTTAATATAGCCTAAAGTCTAAGTTGGGTTAGTAGTAATATACATACCAAGTTTCATAAAATTCGGTTCAGCCGTTTTATGCGTGAAAAGGTAACAAACAAACAAAACAAACAAATAAACAAACAAACAAATAAACAAACAAACAAAACAAACAGACACCAAAGAAACAAAATGCAGTTATGGTGTCTATGACATGTGAAACGAAAAGTTATCGTGAAATTTCGCGAAAAAAATCAATGTACAGACAGAGGTTACAATTTTATATATATATATATATATATATATATATATATGCTGTAATTTCTAATCATTTAGAATCCCATGAATTATATTGTTGCCTATATTAATTCATATTCGCAGTCACAATTTTTGTTTGATCGTTACTGAACTCGATATTTAAACATTTTATGTAAAAATAAAGATATATATATATATATATATATATATATATATATATATATATATATATATATATATAAAATTGTTACCTTTGTCTGTGCATTGATTTTTTTCGCGAATTTTCACTATCACCTTTCGTTTCACATGTCATAGACACCATAACTGCATTTTGTTTCTTTGGTGTCTGTTTGTTTGTTTGTTTGTTACCTTTTCACGCAAAAAAAACGGCTGAACCGAATTTTATGAAACTTGGTATGTATATTAGTACTAACCCAACTTAGACTTTAGGCTACATTAATATCCTCTGAGACAAACAGGAGTGGGGGTTACAAGGAAAGCCTGAAATTAAAAATAGCGATATTTCCTTTCTTATGGGTTTTTCGGCAAATATGAACATAACAAAAGTTGTTTATTTTGTTATTTAGAGTAACTTTCGTCATATTCATTTTTGTCTTTTAACAAAGTATAAACGAGATATACACTATAAACTAAAGCGGGATTCAACTATGTTATTGGGCTCTAACGATTGAACCGAACTTAAAAAAACTCGGTATGTCAATTAGCATTAATTCTTCCATGATTATAAGCTGTATTAAAATTTTTTGGTTAGAACGGGAGTGTGGGTTATAAGGGAGGCCTGAAATAAAAATTCGCGATATTTCATTGTCTATTTGTTTTTCGACAAACATGCACATAACAAAAACTGTTTACTTTTTTATTTAGATTAACTTTTGTTTTATACATTTCTCCAGGAACAATGTGTGGAGCAAGTAATTTGCGTAGAAATATTGATATGCTCAACAATTCATTCCTATTTGAAGTATCAGGTACCTCACCTGGAAAAATTAATTCAAATCTAAATTAATATTTTGTCCTTAACAACTAAAGTCTATGCATAATGCACAGGAGACGGGAAATATTACAATTTGGGGGACAGTGAAGACATACATAAAAAATTAATTTTATTATTAACAAATGCCAACAACGTGCAAACCCTAAACACTGGGACGGGTAAGAAAATTTTTCAAAAATCACATCATGAGTACGACCTCAGTAGCTATTATGATATAAAATGCATATTCGTCAATATGGTTGTTAATCTTTGTTTTATCAAGAAAATGTAAAGAAAAAATAGTGTTTAGAATACTTTTTTTCAGTTGTTTTATTGGAATTTATGATTTCAACATTTTGAATTCCAACTTTTGGCCGTTCAGTTAAATGCACTTATATTTCCTGGAATGGTTCCATAGAATTAAGAAATCATTTCTATGCATATTAGGGGAATGAATATTGTCAAAGTGATCTTTTCTATACATTACTGTTACTGGTATGGAGGTTTATTTAAAATCTTAATCATAAACTCTTCAATACTGATTTAATCAGATACTGTATACAAACCAATACGTGTGTTGATATTTTTCCAAGAATCATTTCATGCTTCATGCATAAAACAATATATGAAAAATTTCATGAAAATAAAGGAATT
The DNA here is from genome assembly GCA_019009955.1 of Riptortus pedestris. Classification (NCBI taxonomy): domain Eukaryota; kingdom Metazoa; phylum Arthropoda; class Insecta; order Hemiptera; family Alydidae; genus Riptortus; species Riptortus pedestris. The sequence goes on along the minus strand of CM032229.1, from coordinate 166,209,653 downwards.
ATTCAGTGAATCCATATTTCCATGGGCAATCATTATTATGTCATTGCATTTATGGAAAATAGTTATTTTAACATAAATTCAATCAATTGCACTTTTTTACTTTATGGATATAATGACTCAATGACCGCTTAGCAACCATGCATGTTGCAGGACATACTGTGTTATGTTATATAAATGATGGGACCATTTGGTTTATAGGTTAATCCAATTTTTATATTTCCACGGGAAACCATTTCTATTTCAACCCGTCTAAGATGGACGGGTATATAGCTAGTAATTATATATTTATCTATCATCTTCTTGATAGGATTGAACAAAAATTACAAAAATAGCATTATGAGAACAACCTCAATCACTGATTTTGTTTAAAGTTAGGGAAAAACAAACAACAATTGGTCAGAGCACATTAAAGAAGTAATCAAAACATACTAAAGCAATTATAAACTGTTAAATAATAAACAATATAAAGCCAGTTTCATAACAAAAATAAAGCTATAATATTTAAAAGAAATCAATATATATATATATATATATATATATATATATATATATATATATATATATATATATATATATATATATATATATATAATCAAGGCAGCTAGTGGAAGCCAGAGAGGAAAAATTGTAATATAATTTGATTGACTGGGTACTGTCAGAACAAATTGTTATATTCAGAGTATCAAAAATCTTCTCATACTGGTAGTTAATTGTATGCAATTTCCTATCATAATGAAGACTAAGTTTTTAATTTTTTTCAAATTATTTCAGGAAAAAAGAGTTGAGGAAAAACTCCAGCAAGATGCGTTATATCAGCAATGTGAAGCTTTAAGGGCTCCTAAGACTTGTAAGTGTTTTACAACCTTAATAATTATCAGATTAACCCTTAGGCCCTTAGGTTCTCTGGTGGGCGAGTATTAATCGGTGCGGGATAGTCTAGCCCCTGCAGAGCCCTGTGTGCTGAATTATTTTTACACTCTAGCGCTATCCGAATAGTTCCATCTGTTCTACTTGAAACCACTAGTTCCAGTCATTTCACCAATAGACATTTTATACACATTTTGGCGTATATCATCAGATCCTCATTGTAATTCTTAGAAGATCCATCTTCACTTTTTCACTCGCACCCACAAAAATTTCATGAGAAAAAATTCTCTTTTTCTTTTCCTGGACATTTTAAAAAACCCAGTGAAGGTTCACAATCCTATGAATATCGAAAAAAACAATCAACATTGCTTTGAATTTTGATTTGTTCATTCGAGCTTTTTTGGCTCTCGGTGAAGATGGGCTCTTCCAGTGCATGGATTGGTGCTTTGTTTCAGGATCATACATAAAAAACCATGGTTCGTCACATGTTATTATCCTTTCCAGTAAGTTTGGGTCTTTTTCAATGGCATTCAAAGTGTCAGTATAAACATTTTTGTGAGCTTCCAGTTGTTCAAATGTGAAAATTTTAGGCACCATTTTGGCACACACTTTTTGCATGTTAAAATTGTTATGTATTATTTGCCGTACAGATTCTTTATCAATTCGTACAGTTTCAGCAATCACACGAATACTTAACCGACGGTCAGATTGAATCAGATTACCGATTTTTTCGATATTGTCATCCGTTTTCGACGTGGAAGGGCAGCCCGGGCGTGAATCATCTTGAACGTCTTCTCAGCCATCTTGAAAACGCTTAAACCACTCAAAAACACGTGCACGAGATACACATTCATTGCCATACACTTCTTTCAATAAATTATAAGTTTCAGTAGCGGTTTTTCCAAGTTTCACATGAAATTTCACAACAATTCGTTGCTCTACTGTTACACTTAACATTTTTCCGGCAAAACAAAAAAACAACTCGAATGCGAACAAAGGGTACGGCTGTACTGATTTGTTTACAGAAGCGAGAGGCACTATATTCGAAAGAGGAAGCTAGCTTCACGATAACAGCTGTTAGTTGCTGGCGTTTGACGCATGCGCACTTCTTCTGTAGCAGCATCAGTCTCGTTATTTAATAGCCACACCCCGTATATATACAAAATTGTAACCTCTGTCTGTACATTGATTTTTTTCTTCTTTTTCTTTTCACATGTCATAGGCACTATAACTGTATTTTGTTTCTTTGGTGTCTGTTTGTTACCTTTTCACGCATAAACGGCTGAACCGAATTTTATGAAACTTGGTATGCATATTACTACTAACCCAACTTAGACTTTAGGCTACATTAATTTTCTCTGAGACGAACAGGAGTGGGGGTTGTAAGGGAGACCTGGAATTAAAAATAGTGATATTTCGTTTCGTATTGGCTTTTCGGCATATATGCACATAACAAAAGTTGTTTATTTTGTTATTTAGAGTAACTTTTGTTATGTACACTGTTGTCGTATACCGAAGTATAAATGCGTGATACGCAAAAAATTATAGTGGGAGTCAACAATATTATTTGGTACAAAAAACTCAACCAAACTAAACAAAATTCGGTATGTGTATTAGCACTGACGCCTTAATTATCATAAGCCATACCAACATTTCTAGAGAGTGGGGTTATAATAAGGGAGGCCTGAATTTAAAAATAGCAGTATTTCGTTTTTTTTCTGCAAATATGCACTTGACAAAAGTTGTTTATTTTGTTATTTAAAGTAACTTTTGTTATATTCACTTTTGTCATATAACAAAAAATGAATGAGATATACACTAAAAACTAAAGCGGGAACTAACAATTTTGTTCGGCACTAACAATTGAACCGAACTTAACAAAACTTGGTATGTGAATTAGCATTAATTCTTCTATGATTATAAGCTATATTAAAATTTTTAGGTTCGAACGGGAGTGGGAGGTATAAGGGAGGCCTGAAGTAAAAATTGCGGTATTTCATTTTCTATTTGTTTTTCGGCAAACGTGCACATAACAAAAGTTGTTTACTTTATTATTTAGAGTAACTTTTGTTTCATTCACTTTTGTTGTAAAATGAAGTAAATACGGGATATACGCTAAATCTATAGCGGAAGTCGACAATTTTATTAGTACTTATTTAAGTGTTTTTAATATAGACATATTATGACAAATGATGTTATGTTTTAGTCTTATCTATTTCGATTATTTAGTTCTAAGTATGATTCGGATTAATGAGGTTATAAATCTTGGCCCCCCCCCCTCCTCCTCCTCATTTATTTATTTCCAATAGAAATTTAAACTATAAGAATATAAACTCCATTATTTAATTTTTATAATGTATTATTTAAACAAAATCATGCTGAATTTCCTCAAGGAGTGATAGCGGAAGTAGTATGGAATCAAACTCTTTGATTTTGGTAATATATTATCTTATTTTCGATATCTTCATGTTATTGAAACAAATATGTACTATCATAACAATTAAACGTTAATGGTAATGCCATTATGCCATTATGACAAAAGGCAATATGTGTTTAAACTCGATACAATTGTTTAAAGTATTACTTAGGTTGCAGGGGCGGCTATGATCTCTTCCCCTTGACTAGCTTTTTGAATATTAATGAAATTATATTTAGGGTAACACTATTATTTAATTCCATCAAGTAGATAAATTATTACAATAATATTTTGAATCAATAATTTAAGGAGAAGAATGTTGATAACTCAAATGCGAGAGCGGAATTAGACGGGAGGCTAATAAAGTTAATTGAGTTTACTTATTTCCTGTGAAATGCTCGTATTACAGGAAGTGATTTCGACTGAGATCTACTATTACGAATATAACCTTTTGTGCTAAACTATATGTGCTCGGATTAGTTTTTGAAAGGAAATATGTTCATTATAGATGATATTTAATTGTAATAAATGTTATTCATGATTATGGTTTGAATTATGTAAAAACGGTGAGTCAAAAAGTGTAGCAGGATAGATTAGGAACACATTTTTATTTATTCTTCATAACTAAAATTTCTAATCTATTAATACCCAAAATATACCCTTTAGGATTGGCTATTTTGGAAGAACATTACGTCGTGAAGTGAAATGTATTTGTACACATTGAATTCTTGCTATAAGAATACCATCATTAGTCAGTCAACAATGATTTCCCGGGCATCGCCGGGTACCTTAGTTAATCATTGTTAGTACCTTTAATCTGCCATTAAAAGTGCTGCAAGTGGCTTAAACCAAACAAACAATTAAGAAGCAAAAATACTGTAATCTACTTTAAATAAATTATATTATTAGAAACATTTATATTAATTGAATAATATGTATTTTTTCAAGGATGTTTTTAATATGGGATTATTATTATTATTGTTTTTGTTGTATTTCATCATTAGAGATAGCATCTTTTAATAAATGTACACAACACATGCACGCACACACACCCATGTGCGCATGCATGCGCCAACACCACACACATGTGCATGCACACCAGGGATAATTCTGCATAATTTTTCATGTACGGAGTTTTTGCCTCAATGTTAACATGTACTTTCACAATTTGCTTGCTTGAGTACATTGAATAACTAAATTTTATTTTTGTAATCATTTTTGTTGAATTTTAATTTAACTGTCACCAGTTTTATTTATCTAAAATACAATTAACAATTTAGTCCTGCTTTATTTCTATAAATTAATCAAGTTCATTTATATAGAAAATATTATCTCTAGTAATAAAAAGAAGAGAGAACCCCAGGAAAGTTATGCATAGAACAAAAAGAATCTAAATTAATCATATATTTATAATTTTTGTGTTCACTTCTGGAGTATTTATTGACTTTTATCAATTATTCATTTTTCAGCCTACAGCAACAAGATTGGTGCCAATTTTTTTGCCGATGGTGCTTCATGTTCTGCATCACAAGAATCTCCTCTTGATGAAGGTTAGAGAATTTTTTGAGTTTTTAATAGTCAATGTTTTCCCACTCTTTCCCATTCCTTATCTATCTCTTTAATCTGCAAGTCTTCTACCTACCTGTCTATTCTATTTGGTTCTACCACTGTTTCACAGGGGTTTATCATATTCTCCTTAGCTGTCTTTTTGTAGAGATTTCCTGTTTTCTTATATGTACATGTTTAAAAATATATTAATTGTTGGTGTTAGCTGTAAAGCTACTGTACAAAAATATTATAAGCAAAAACAGTCTATTATAAAGAGGACAATGTATTTATTCGTTATTAAAACATTACTATTTTGAGAAGACACTACCTTTGCAAAAAAAGCCACTACCTTTGGCTTTTGTTGAACTCATTTATCATATTAAGTCTATGTTTGTGTTTTAATTATATGCAGTCTTGCATATAACCTTGTTGATAGGACTTTGTTTTTTTTTTTTTTTTTGCTTTAAGTCAAATTAGAGATATAAAAACACAAATGATGAAAATAGCCATTTATAAGTTTTTGTAGTTCCATTTTACTAAAATGCTACAAAATGGTTTCTGATAAGTTGGTGAAGCTATAATCTTTATATTTCAAAACTAAAGCCAGTAGATACATTTTTTTTTTTACTGCAAATAAATGGAATTTATTTTTGTCATTATGTCTTGGTTTAAACAAAGGTTAAATAACATCCTAAAATCCCACCCTGGCTAGAAAAGGGTGGTAACCTGTAGATAACCCGTCCCGATTAGCCTAAGTTGCAAAAAGTGGACGTTAATAAATAATAATAATAATAAACAAAGGTTATACAAAAAAATAACTGTATATACCTGAGTAAAAAAATATTGTAGGATAATTAAAGGAACATAAAAGACCAAAAAAATGAAAAAAAAAATAAAAAAAATATGGGAAATGATTAAAAAAATGATAATTGGAGGTTGGTTGAAAGGTATTTAAATCTTTGATTTTATATATATCTTCATCAGCTTTTTGATTCTTTCAAAGTCCTCAGCTTTGCTAAAAGGGCATATGCTGCTAAAGAAATGATCTTAAGGAAACTTCAGTCTGTTTAAAAATAACCTGGAGTTATAGTCTACCTTGACTAATGGAAGAATCAGAATTTTTCTAGATCCTTAGAATGAGATGTTCTACCGATGGACCACTCTAATTGGATGAAATGACTCACGTTTGATTTGTGACGTCTGCCATGATGGGGCTTGAGGGAGGAGTACAATAAACAAGAACAGAAAATGACTTGAAATGAAAGTCAGTGCACTTACAATTTTAATGAATTTAGATTTATTTTAGATAAAAATATGAAATAAAATAACTCAGAAAAGTAAAACCAGTATTACGGAGTATAGGAACTCTGCATGAAATAAAAAGTTCAGAAAAGAAGATGTGCTTGAGAACATTTAAAGAGTTATAAAGAAAAGGATTAAGAAAAGGTCACACAGGAGCTGTGCTTTTCCACTCGCTGGTATATGGCACACTGATCTCAACTACCCAGCTACTTTATATTTACCTCGTACTACAAAGACTATTTAAACAGGAATCAAAATACCTGCTGGATATGAGATATCTAATGACTCAGAACTGAAAGTAATAACCCCCATTCCGACTCATGTCATATTAACAATAAGTTGTTATATTTTGAAGCACTTTATTTGAAGCCTAAATACCAAATATTGTTCTTATTGAACTTTTATGTTTTGATATAAATGCAAATACTTGACGCACATGGGAAATATGCTTAGCTAACACAGCCCCTGTGTGATGGACTTTCTCATGGGTAGAACCATTGGTCATATGAAATAATTTTTCAAAAATCGCTTCTGTAATTATAACTTCAATAGCCTTAAAGGAAATCTAAGAAAGTAAGAGCATATCCCTTATTTGAATTCCAATCCACTTCCATGGGCTTATAATATCCTGAATATTTAGATATTATTATAGATATATAATGTAAATTTATTTCTTATTTTGCAATTACCTAATTTAGAGTGCTTTCCAGATTCAGAGTGGACTACAGTTGTTGGAAGATCTGGTGGAGGACATGGGAGAGGTATATTTTTAACTATTTGATATTATTCTCATTATTAACAGGATAAAAATATTACAAAATAGGCAAAAGCAAAACATTAATTATGGAAATAATGAATAGCGTACTGACTCCATTTTTGATGTGTTACCAAGTCAATCTTCAAAAGTCCAAGCATGCTGATCTTGTATTAGCACTTTTGGTTAAAAATAAAATAGACATAGCTTTTAGCCAAGAACCTTATAACAATAATAGTAATAGTCTCCCGGCACAAAACTTTTATTTCACAGCGGCAGTTAGAAGACTCAATATAAAATGAGCAAGTATAATGTTAAATGGATCACTTATTCATCTAACTATAATAGCACAATTTTCAATTGAAGTTTCATTGTTACTGAAATGAACAGTGACAGGTTACCACTGATAACATTAAACACCTAACTTGATTATATACTCCCAATATAACTTAAAATTATAACTATATACTATACACTCCTGATTGATGACTCCTTTGACTGACTCAATAGGTTTATCAATGCTTACAGTCATAGATATATACTCCTAGCTATTGACAGCAACTGCCAATCTCCATACTGGTTCGACAGATTGACGAATGAAAGGGGAATCAAATTAGAGGCTTCCATTGCTTCAAAAAATATCTATTTGATTAATAAAGAACTGGGACTTCCTACATTTAGGACTTGTATTGGAGGGAGTAATATAGATCTTATACTTGCATCAGCTTCTATGATGAAAAAAATTAATGATTGGAGCTTAGATATTGAGGAAAGTACATCTTACTATGCATTGATAGTTTTTAGAATTAAAAATAGCTTATCGTTCTATTTGGATATGATTAAAGTGTAAACGATCTGTACCTTGGTAGAATAGAAACCTAACTGGTGAGAGAAGGGAAGTAAATTGCCTTCATAGGAAGTATCTGTGTACTTATAATTATGTGACAATTAGAGAGGAAAGGAAAAAGGACTGTTATTATCACGAAAATATAATTACATTTGCAAAAAGGGATTCATGGAAAACATGGATTGACACAATTGATACTAGAAATCCTTGGAGCTCAGTTCATAAATTTTTGACTGGCAAAAGGAAATCAATCTATTGCTACGATAAAAAGAAGAGATGGTATATTCACAGCAAATTTTCGGAAAACAATTGAGGTAATGTCTGAAAAGATTATACCAAATAAGGATGCATACTTTGATAATGCTGGTCAGCTATTGTTGAAAGTTAGAGATTAAACAAGAGCTTACTACTCCCGATGATCTACTTTTCAATGAAAATGAAATTTTTCTACTGGTCAAGCAACTTAAAAGTAATAAGGCTCCAGGGATGGAGGAAATTACATACAAAATCATAAAAATGGTTTACAGTGTTTTTCCTTGACTATAAACCTAATATTTAATTCTCCCCTATTTTAAAAGTTTATAAACTTTCTCTCAATTAATTGGAAACATGATATATGCACTGATATCCACTTTTTTTATAAGATCCTGGAGGTCCTAAGAAGGAAACCAATGACTTTGAAGAATTATTTTACCAAAAGAAATTATTTAGGCGTTTAATTACAAATATTTTTGTAAAGGATAGTAACTCCATTCACATTTATTCATTCTATTTTGTATGCCACCCCAAAAAAGAATCTTTATAAAATATTTTTAGTTTTCGGAGTTAGTTAACATATTAACAAAAATATGTAAACCAATAATTTTTATATAATTCACTAATGTTATTTTTAGGTAAAAACTTCCCGAAAAAAGTGGACGGTAAAAAGGACATCATGCCTGTCTCTGGCCGTGGTCGCTTAGCAGCCATGAGTTATAACAATTAAAGACTGTTTATCTGAAGAAAGTAATATTTTTTTATTGTTATTTTTGAACCTAATTTTAAAATGTTACTTTTCAACCCTTTAATGTGATAATTAGATTATTTAATACAGTTTTGTATGTATATATTTTATTTTAATAAGTGAAGAAGAGATTTTTGTATTATGTTAGAAGAAGAAAAAAAAACTGTTCCTATATTCTTGTATATATGTTTTCTGAGGTTATAATGAGTTTCATTACTGATATTAATTTGTAAATAAGAGTGATTATAAGTTGTCATCTGTTTATCAGCATTTATGAAGAAAATGAGTTTCTTTACTGATATTAATTTGTACATAAGAGTGATTATAACTTGTGATCTGTTGATCAGCATTTATGAAGAAGTTTAAATATTATCTAGGTTATGACCAGGTTGACTCAAGGATTTCAATTGCCATATTAGTAATAAATCAGTGTTCTTTCTTTGTGTTGTTGATATTTTTCTAATCCTATCTCCCTACATTTCATGAAACCGGATAAAGAAGCGTGTATGTGTTCATTTTCTTGATGCCATATATAATTGTGAATCTGATCACTATTTGCTATGTTAGGACACTAGCTTTTTACCCGTAGTTGACGGATTGAATTAAAAATTGTTTCTCGTAAGAATATAAAGTTTGAATTAACCTATGGATGAAATTATCCCATTTTATTCCCCAAATAACATAAATATCCTGTAATATGTACAGTAAAAGTGCAGTCATTCATTTGTTATACCCGTGATGTAATAAGTGACAGACGAATTTATGTTCAGAATAGCTGCTATCCGTGAATAAGTTCAAATTGTAATAGCTTCCCATTCAAATATAAAGATAATTAAGGTTAATCCATTTATTGTCATCAAATTAGTCATATTTTAGTTTTTAGGTTATTCGATGAATATTGACAAATTTACTATCTTCCATAAATTCATATAAATCTAGATTCCTGTCAAAATAAAATTACTGCATCATCTTAGCCTCTTTCGAAAGAATATGATAGAATTCTGTTATCGCATTCTGCAGTAATACCAATACAGTTGAACTCAGGATTTTTAAATTACAGTAATATAGTAAAGCAATGTTAGGACTCAAAAATACATTTTAAACAAAATTTGGCCTTTACATTTTTACAATAAAATCAATATTAACCAAGGTATTTAAAACAAGTTCTGACTTCCATGTAAACCACCTCTCCTGTTGAAATTAGTAAATTATAAAATAGTCCTTCTCCTGGATAAATGTTCAAATATTTCACAACTCTAAGAAAATATAATTTTATTTCATAATTATTATGAAAATAAAAGTCTAATAAACTCTATTGCCTTTCTACTCCAATAATGACGGGAATTCAGAATTCATAAATATATACAAAATTCTAGGAAAAATTATTTCAAAATATAGTCTCATACTGGATCTTTCTTTCATTTTGCAATAAAATCAATATATTTTTTAGGATATATTGGACTTTGATGTTTTTTGGGAGTAAAGTATAAAATGGTGCATGTCAACAATAGTCATTCCCTTAATAAAAAAAAAAAGTCTCAATTCTATCAAATGAAATGAAAAGTCTTCATGGCACCCAGAAATCAAAACTTAACGTTTATAAATGCTAATTATGTTTTAAGACCACTCTAATCACAATTTGTTACTTTATATTTTCTTGATAAAAGCAATATAATATAATGATAAATGTTTGTTATAATGCACAAGTAAAATAACCCCCCCCCCCTCTCCCTGCCTATTTAAAAATTCAGTCTCATAAAGCCAATGTTGTATCCAACGAAAGTTGGCTCACAAATACAAATAAGTGATTGAGTAACAAGTAAGTGGGCTGATAGACATACAACTTTTTTAAATTTTGATGCCATGTCTTAAAATGGTCTGAAACTTTCTGAAGGTAAATGGAAGATCTGACAAATCTTAGAGTTTTATTTATATACATAGACTAAATACATACAAGACGGGTAATTGTTTACAGGGTGCAGAAGCTCATCTCAGCATTTTCAGATTTCCCTTAAGGGTTGTATTCATGGCACGATTTAAAAAAAATAATCCTCAAATGACCATTGACCCTACCACACACACACACACATTTATATATATATTTATATTTTTTAGTTTTGAGTCTTTCTTAAACCCCACCCCTCTCCTACTCTTGTCATATTAGCTGTTATATCATGAACCACTTTATTTAAAGCTTAAATAACAAATATTGTTTTATGTTTAATTACAAATTTAAGATTTTACATTTAAAACCAAATGATTTTTATTTGGTCAATACCACACTCAATATTTAAACACTTCATAGAAAACTAAAGATTATACATATAAGGGAATGGATGAATATGGGGGAGGGAATTGAAAATTCAAAATATTTCGGTTACTATGAGCTGAATCGAAAACTTTTATGTAACCAATATCATTGGAATTTTATTTCTTGTAACTATTGTTTTATAGCTTCCTCTGGCTCGAATATTAACTGAGTTATTTGTATTCCTGTGTTTTTGGTTTCAGACTATTTGAAGCCCACACTTCTACTCATTTCATTTTCAGATTAATCACCTCAGACACTAACATTTCAAATTCTTTTTATTTTATTGTTTTTAGCCTTCAGGAAATCCCCACTTCTACACATAGAGAATAGATTGCTGCCACAGCGAGATATGGCCAGTGTCATTCAAACGTGTGGGAAATTTGCTTACTTTATGCAGTTCCTGCATGAAGGACTATTTTTATGAGTCAAGTTTGATTGAAAAATATTATAGAACCAATTTTGTTAAATTATTGATATCCTATACATTTTGTTTAAGGATTGGTACGAGAATATATTGTGGTATGAGATTAACAGTGAGTTATCAAGCCAGTGGAAAATTTGCTTAGTTTATGCAGGCCCTGCCTGATGCATTTAATAGACATAGATATAGATAGATTTGTCTGTTAATGCTCTAGTGGCCCCTATTTTTGGTTTTTCCTTACAAAATTCGATATTTATACGTTCTATGTAAAACAAAGACATAGATAGGTTTGGTTGTGGCGGTTTTTTAAATGTAAAATATCTCCAGCATTGAATTGGATCCAAAACTATTGTATAACCAATCTTGTTAAAATTTAATTTTCTATTACATAATTCTTGTGTTTACATTTATTATCTTGAATATTAAGTTATTTTTAACTTTTAGTTTTCAGCTTTTGGTAAACCCCACTTATAGCCATCGAACGTTAACAATAAACCACAAAATATTATTGAGGTCTCATTCTAATCTCAATTACGGAATATGGTTTTGGAAGGAGCTTTCCTATGTGAGATGCGAGAAAATATGTTCTTTTGACGTCCTTCACAACCACCCCTTCCTTATCAGCCATTGCTTCTCTTGTTATAAGCACTCTGACCTTTACCTTGGAACAGCCCAGCAAATATCTGATACCTACCTTCGCAATATTTAAGTAAATATTTTTGGAAGTGTCCTCTCTGCATCAAAGTTCCTACTTATCAATAATTAAGTATTAATTAAGGAGTAGCATTTGTTGTCAATTTTTTTAATAGCTGATTTCATTAATTTCTTACCCTCATAGTACTTTTTAACTTGTTTCAGAATTAGCTCTTGGAACTGAGTGACATGGACAGATTCAGCTTCAGGTAGGAATGAGGCAGTAGCGCTTCCAATCTGATGGCGGGAAGGGTCCGATAATATCTACACGGGTGTACTCAAATTAGCAGGTTGGAGTGAAGAAACCTGGAGGAGACACTGTGTCTGAAAAGTTGGAAGTGCTGACTGCTTCGGGTTCAGATTGCCAGGCGTTCATACTCGTCCATAAATACCGTTATTAAACGACGAAACCTGCATACACGAGGATGACTGAGACCATGGAGTCCCAAATACTTGATGTTCTTAAATACTTCCTGATGGAGGAATGGAGTAGGCCTTCGGTGTGGTGAAGTCACAGGGGAAAGATTTGTTCAAGCATGGGACCTCAATCGGCTTCAGCTGCAGATGGGGGTTCCAAACAATTTTTAGAATTGAAGAGTCTTGCTGTTGAGCTTGGACAATGCTTTTCACCGTGAAAGGGCATAAGCTACCTTGTTTTCCTCCCCTGAGACATAACGAATATCGCTAGAGAACTGGCTGATGAAGTTCACAATGCAAATTCTCATTGGTGTAGTTGTTTCAGACTTTTGGTGAATCATGCGAGTAATAGTCTGGTATTTACGTAAAAGCTCGTAATGCTACTTGCCTCATGGCATTGAGTACATGAAAGGTGTGTTGTGCTGGAGGCTGCATAAGGAGAGGAAATCCGCTCCAATGATCTGGTTGCCGACGTCGGCCAAGATGAACGACGAAAGAAGTCCCCCCCGACGACGAGATGAACAGAGTTGAAGTCCGAAGTTTAAGGTGTACGTACGTATAAATAGCTCTAATGGGCGTTGGCTGCAAAAAGGATTAAGTTGGCGGAGTTACAGTGCCATCGTCGTGGTGATGAGAAGGCAGATATTTACGAGCCCGTTTCTAGCAGATATTGCTGTCCCCATGTCCTCTGACGACTAATCGGAGGTGGTGAATGTCAACGACATGGTAGGCCTTTTCTGCCGCTGATTAGTTTCCCCTTTGCAGTATCTTGCATCGGGGTCTTGTTCCGAGTCGCGTGACCTACTTCATCGACTGCGGGCCACCTGAGTCTAATGTATGCGATTGCCTGCAGGCCGTCGCCTCAACATGCGATCGTAAGACCAATATCGCCGAGTTCCATACACTAGCAGTCAACCGCCTGCAGGCGGCCGTATTGAACTGCAGATGATAGCCTGAAGATAGCACACACTACAGTCCGGTACCTGCAGGCGGACTGTCGGTCAATGAAACAGGACTGCAGGAGATCCCCAGTTTTTCACCATGCTCCGTTGGAAACGTTGCGCTATGTTTGTTTTGTCAGTTCTTGGGGAACCCCAAGAAAAAAGGGTCTGGGTAAAAAGTTGGCTGCTCACATTTCGTTGCTCCGTGAACTGAGGCTGTCTCACCACGAGGATCTAACGAATTATCTGAGGATGAGTGAAGAAAATTTCCAAAAACTTCTAAATTTGGTTGAAATGAGAATCACAAAAGTGGACACTCATTTGCGCCAGGCTATCACTGCCGAAGAAAGGTTGACTGTAACTCTGAGATTTTTGGCAACGGGTCAAAGTTTCGAAGATCTGAAGTTTCCCACGCGAATTTCACCTCAAGCACTTGGGAAAATCATACCCGAGACCTGCAGACAACTTTACCTGGTGCTAAAGGATTCTTATTTGAAGGTAAGATTAAATTTAAAAAAAACTTAATTCATCTTATTATGTTTTATTTTGCTCAATTACATTGAAAAATTATGTAAGCAGATAGGTAATTGTGTATTGGAAATTATTGAAAAAAAATCAGATAAGTATTTTGCGCTTTTCAGGACAACTATTTTAAGCTACTTCAACAATAAAAATTCAGACAACTGGTTATCAGAGTCAGTATGAGCAGATTCCAAGTATTCCTTTGTGGTACTTCCCTCTCCAGTTATCGGATTGAAGTTGTTAGTAGTCTGGAAGAGTTTTTGATCTTGACCAAAGGAGTAGGGAATCTTTTTTTCTACTCGACGAACTTTGCGGCTGTACGAACTTGAGACCCAGGACATCAGTTTCTTCTTGAAGCCACTTCACACCATGCATCAACACTTTGTTGATTAACATTTCGGCATACAGTTTTTGATCATCATCCATACGGCGTAATTTGCATGCGACGTTGAGCCCAATGCCATCGAACTCATCGTCCTCCTTCAAAGCTTTCACAGATGCGTCGATAGCATCTTTTCTTTTTTTCTGATTGCCCAATTTGTTTGTATTTCCGGATGAAGTTGATGGGCCTGATGAAATACTGTCAGACCAACTGAGGCTAGCAACTGGGGAAGGGGGCGATACCAGTTGTGATGACGTATGGTTTGAGGTTTCATCCTGACTCTCCTGGAACATATAAATTGAAAAGAAACTTTAAAACGTTACGTTATTGATAGATGCTACTGTATTTTTAATAACAGCAGCAATCTATCTGTCAACTGGAAAATAAATAATTTTGAATGAATTAAATCTTTAAACTCTACTTTTTGGTATGATAAAAAAAATGAATCAAATTTGAATTATTGTCAAATATAACATATAATATCACATAAATAACATATAACATGAAATATTAATTAACATATAATACGCTTTGTTTTATTACCATTATTTGTTTCAGTTACCAAACTCTGAAGAGGAATGGCAACAGACAGGGAAAGATTTCGAAAACAGATGGAACTTTCCTAATTGTGGAGGGGCCATTGATGGGAAGCATATCAGAATCAAGAAACCTCCAAACAGTGGCTCATATTTTTATAATTACAAGGGGTTTTGCAGTATACTTTTGATGGCAATCGTTAACGCAGACTATCAGTACATATACGTAAACGTTGGCTGTAACGGCAGAGTCTCTGATGGAGCTGTAATTGAATGTACCGGTTTTTATACGAAGTTACTAAACAAAAGTCTCAATTTGCCACCAAACAGTGCCAACAAGGCAAACCTCAATTTCGTATTTGTAGCTGACGACGCTTTTGCTTTGCATGAAAACGTTCTTAAACCATATCCTCAAAGACAATTGACTTATGACCAGCGCATATTCAACTACCGTTTGAGCGGAGCTCGCAGAATAGTACAAAATGCTTTCGGCATTCTGTCAAGTCGTTTCCGGATATTTGACACAAATCAACTTGAACCCAGAAAAAATAGATTTCATTGTGCTAGCAGCGTGTGCTCTTCATAATTTTCTGAGGAAGGAAGCAATAGCGTCGTACTTCGAATTCACTTGATGTATAAAATATTGATAGTGGGGAAGTTATTCGAGGGGATAGGGTGGAAGATCAGCTGGTGGGTCACAGGGATATAATAGACAAGTTTTGTGTGAAAATGCAAAAGACAATCGTGATAATTACAAGAACTATTTTGTTGGAGAAGGTGCAGTTTCCTGGCAAAACAAATTTGTCACCAATTAGGGTGGGAGGGTGAATATTATACTGTGAAAATTTGTTTGTACTGTTGTATGTATTTGATATAAATTAAAGAATAGAATAATAATAACTTACGAGTTATGATTCCTCACTCCCAATCGTCGCTCTAGTTTCTTCATGGTCGGCTGTAAACAATAGTATATCGAAATACCACAGTGACGGGCTTAGTTTAACTTTTCGAACTTTAAACACATAAAAAATAAACAAACATAAAAGTTAAGCTTAGTTTAACTTTTCGAACTTTAAACACATAAAAAATAAACAAACATAAAAGTTAAACTTTAAGAAGTTAAAAGCTTAGATTTTATATTTCTATTTTAGATTCGAATTTCTATTTCTATTTTAGATTCGATTTTAGATTTCTATTTTAGATTCGATTTTAGATTTCTATTTTAGATTTCTATTTTAGATTCGATTATAGATTTTATTCAATGCCAAATTTCATATTTAAAGGGTGTAACTCGCAGTTATTCCTTAAATTTATTTTTAAACCAAAAGGAAAGAAAATTTTATTCAATACCAAACCCACAATATTAGATTTTTATTTTTAAACCAAAAAGAAATAAAATTTTATTCAATACCAAACCCACAATATTAGATTCGATTTTAGATTTCTATTTTAGATTCGATTTTAGATTTCTATTTTAGATTTGTTTTAGAATTTTTCTTAGAATTCGATTTTATAATTAAAGAATATAAACCTAATTCGTTTATAACAACAGTTTTCCCATCTAAATTTATAAATTTTTTAAAGACTTATTACATTTTATAGAATTATCTATCCCAAGGATTAATTCCAAAATTCCAAGGAAAATTTTCTAAATTAGAAGATTTTAAATTTGTTTTCTTCTTTCGATTTTTAAAATTTAATCCACTACCGATATTTTCTTCTTCATCTTTATTCTCTTCTTCTGGATAACATTCGTTAATAGCATTAATAATTTTTGTCTTATATTCCAATCTTAAATCTTTTAACTCTACGAATTTATCTTCTTCTGGATCGTAGATAGTAATTAAAATTTTACCATTTTTAAACAAAATTAGATCTAAATTTTCTGTTTGCTTATCTTCGTCTAATAAACAATTTAATGTTTTTCTTGTTCTCTGGTAACCTATTTTATTTGTAATAATCGCATCTAAAATTTTGTTGTTATAATCTTCTTTGTTATACATTTAATATAATAAAATTTTTAAAGGGTATCGATTCGATACCCTTAAGGGGGAACTATTCGTTCCCCCTAAAATTTAATAGAGATTTTATCTTCTTTTAGGTAGCTCCAAAACGGAGCTACTAGAAAATAGTTTTTAGATTTAAAATTTTTAAAGGGGGTAGCGATTCGCTACCTCTAAGATTTATTAGAGATTTTAGCTTCTTCTTTTTCCCCCTCAATTTAAATGTTCTAATCTAAATTATGATTTCCCTATCGGGATGGGAAATATTTTTTGACTAAATTATATTAATAAAAAAATTCTTAAATAAATGGATGTTTTAAAAAAGATAAAACGTGTCGGTAAATGTGAAAATATTCCACTAGTTACGTTAAAATCTTTAAATTTAAATAAACCATATCCTATTAAAGAATTTAAGGAAATTAATACTAAATATGGAAAACGTATAGTTGTTATATTAATAGATAAAGAAGATCTATTACAAGTTTTTCTCCCAGATAGATTTAATGATAAATTATCTAAAAAAGATATTCAAACATTAAAAATATCACTTGTTTATAAAGGGAAAAAAGAAATAGGTGATGATAAGAAGATTCATGATATTGATTTTATAGAAAATAAAGATGTAATAAAGAAAAAGGAATCTGAATCTAAAAAATATGATAGTGATTGTGATGATTAAATTAATTGAATAAAATTTTATTATTTTTAATGTTTTCAACCTTATTTTTATAAATTTTCTTCACTCGGGGGAAAAATATTGTTTTAATTTAATTTTTTAGAAATATTTGCGTTGAAAAATATTAGGTTTCTTCGCTCGTTTTTTAAAAGGAATTTGATGTTTTTTTATTATGGATTTTTAGAAATATTTGCGTTGAAAAATATTAGGTTTCTTCGCCCGTTTTTTTTAAGGAATTTGATGTTTTTTATTATGGATTTTTAGAAATATTTGCGTTGAAAAATATTAGGTTTCTTCGACCGTTTTTTTTAAAGGAATTTGATGTTTTTTATTATGGATTTTTAGAAAATATTTGCGTTGAAAAATATTAGGTTTCTTCGCCCGTTTTTTTAAAGGAATTTGATGTTTTTTATTATGGATTTTTAGAAATATTTGCGTTGAAAAATATTAGGTTTCTTCACTCGTTTTTTTTAAGGAATTTGATGTTTTTTATTATGGATTTTTGAAATATTTGCGTTGAAAAATATTAGGTTTCTTCACTCGTTTTTTTTAAGGAATTTGATGTTTTTTGTAAGGAGTTTGTTCTTCACTTTTGGTTACCAGAATCGTCGCACTGTTGTTGACCAACAGTGTGAAAGAAGATGTTATGTATATACAGAACATTAAAGGGAAATAGGAAAGGCATCACACCGAAATACAATGATCATTAAAGTTACAAAATGGATGCCGTACAATTTAAAGAGAAAGACAATGGGCTAAAGTACATTTTAGTCCCCCCCCCTAGCCGCCATCTTGTTACGTCACTGTCCGACATCTTGTTTGTCTCCGCAGTCTAAGGATCCAAAAAAATTAGGTGAGTTAACAAAATTTAAGTTGAAGTTACGCCCCCCCCTCCCCCTGGTTTTAACCGCCGATGGCGTATTTTGGAAATTTTAAAGTGATAAAAAAGATAAAGTAAGAAAAACAAAACCCCCACCCTCGGTGTTAGAAAAACAGGATGGCCGCTGGGGGGGGCGGCTAAAATGCACTTTCCCCAGACAATGTAGTCACTGGAGTGATTTTTTGAAGTTAGTTCGCTCGTTCAATTTGAATAAGAATAACAATGGAAATGATTATAAAACGAAATTGCGAATTTCACTCTGCAGTAGGTTTTTGACCTGGAGGGAAGAATGAATTGTAAATAGCTCGGGAAGAAGCAATAACAATTTAATTTATTACTCTATTTTTAATATGAAGTCATTTTTATCTTTTGGTTTCTTCATATAATAAATGCTTTATTTATCTACTGTTGGATCAAAAAATGTAGGGAAATATTATGCTTGCACCTGATAGTAGATTGTACCCCCTCTTCTTTTTCTTATGATTCTATTTTATGGTATTTGCTTTTTAAACATTTATAATATCGTTACTTTATGTAATATATTTTCCTGTCCTAATTTATTTTGGTTTGATTTTATTTCGGAAAATGTTTTATGGTATCGATAGTTCTGTATTGAAAACTTTTATCAACTGTCCGAACTTGATATTGTTTTCTGTAACTAACTACCGTATAACCTCTCTGTTTGTTTGGATGTTTATTTCTTTATATCTTTCATAGTTCCCCTTGCAATGTATGGGTATGGGTAACCAAGAGTGATAAGTAGGAGTAGATATGTGAGAACAGTTTTTTGGAGAAGAGTATGTCACGGACGATGCAGAGGAGAAGGAAAGGTGATCTATTTACTTTCATTTCTGTACATATTTTTGATAAGAAAATGTTTGCTTCAGTATATCTGTAAATTTTATTGATATTTTAATTTCAACAATTTTTTCCTTCTTTATTCAACTTGTAATAATTTCCTTTTAATTGAACCATGGATTTCACATTTATATGGGATTATTGTGTTTTATGAAAACAATAATTAATCTGTTACATTGAGAAAAACCATTTTCAAATGTCTTAAGTTATTTGCAATTATTACAAATGCCTAAGATAATTTAAGAGAACTTCTTTAATATGTTCTGTCATCTTTGTTTGTATGATTTTCTAACTACTTGGCTTCATATGTTTGGAATTTTATAATTTAATATGACATTTCCCAATTATTGTGCCTGGAAATATTAAATTCAAAATTTAGTTATTAACTGTTGTTTTTGCTTCAATCTTAATTTTTCTGAAGAAGTTAGCTTTAGGAATGTAATATTATTGTTAGTAGTGCTTTCCATCCACACCCTTAACTGTTTTTAATTAGACTGCCAAATAATTACTTTTCTATTTGCTTGAGAGGATATTTTTTTTATCATGCCAATCATTATACTTTTACATAAATCAAAACACTTTAAAATAGTCATTATTCTCATTGGGAATCTAGACCATTACTCAATTTTTTTAATAAAGGTTGACCTTAAAGCTGATATAACTCTCACTTAAATATATTTTTAAAAAATAACCCTGGAAATAACATTTTTCAAAATTAAAGCCATGTTATTTCTGAGAACTTGTGTTACCTGTAAATTGGTGATTAATTAGGCTCGAATTTGACTCTGGATATTCTCCCATCCCACTAATTGCTAGAAGTCTGGCGCAATATTTCGACTGATCTTTATAAAATTAGAACCACTTAGGTCATTTCAAATCTAAAAATAGCAGTGGATTCTGATAAAGATAAATTAAATAAATGAATAATTTTAAATTTTATGTAAATAAACTGTAATATTGTTAATAAAATTGTTTTCTTTACCTTTATGGTGAATGTGATGCCCTGAAAATTTTTTTACTGATTACCTGATTGAAGGTTTATGTACAATGAAATATGTAAATATAATTGCCTTATTCCAATGACACACAAAAATAAAGGAAGGGAAGTATAAGCCATCAATTACAACAGTTAAATTAAAACCAACTTGTGATTCAAGTAAACGAAGATATACATGTTTACTGAAGAAGCATGTTTAAAATTATTACAAAAGGATGGGGTTAAATCTAGAAAATACTTGGAAACCGGATTAGCCATAGCTGTGGACCAAGAGGAACAGTGAACAACTGGCTGGTGATATCCCGTTATTAGCTTTACAAACACTTATTTCAGCATAATTTTTAGAATTATGGAGGTAATATAAACAGAATTTTGAATATAAGTTAATGTAAACGAAATTTAAATCAGTTTGATATTGCATTGAATAGGAGGAGAAATTGAGTCAGCACTACAGTGATGCCTAACCTGTAAGTAGGGAGAAGTGGGAAGATGTCCCCTTATGGAATATCTTTATAGCTTTTGCAACAACAGTTAACCTTGCATCATATGTTGTTATTTTATCTATTTAATATCGCATCCCCAGGGACACGAATACTTTAATGTTCTGAGGGCACTTGTGTAGCTCTTCCATTTTAATGCTTGGAGGATTTGAAATGAGGAGAAATTATTTTATTGTAATATGAGGAATTATTTATCTCCCAGTGTCAGATTTGTATCGGCCTTATTTTGGCAGAATACATAATGTCGGAAATGTAAATTTATTTAATATTTAATTTTCATAAATAATATAAAATGATGAACTGTGTAAGGAAGGAAAAGTGCTGGGGAGGTGTACCCAATTGTTTCTGTTATTTATTTAAATTGATCTGTTAATTATAACTAGTCAATTTTTATTGTAGTTAGTTTTACTTCACTTTACAGGGGGGTCAACATGGCTGAGTGGTTAAAGCACTGGGACTGTAAAGGCTGCGAGTTAGAATACTGACCCCCAATTCCCAATACAGCTGGTCCCCGCTGGAAGTTGCTATTACATCCTCGTGTAGGGGAGGCACACAAGTTGAAATATACTTGCAAAAAGGCCTTATTATTATTATATACTTTTCTGAACATACTATGTACTATTAGGAATATGAAGTTTATAACCCGGACACCTAAAAGAGAATTTTTATAATGGCTATTAGGTAGATAAATAAGCTGCCTCTAGTGCTTGGTGCCACTTTTGGGAGAAAGAAAGGGTGAAAATGCAGTTAACCCCATCCTTGATGTCGCCAAGCTGAAAATCCGCCGAAGTAACGTTTGTAAACATTGCGGACATCTTGAAATTGCCGGATTACGAGTTCTTGTTTAAAATTGAGTTAAAAAAGCTATGAGAAAAAAAAAATAATAATCACGTGATCACCCGATTTTCGATGAATCCACCAAGGGTGGGGTTAAACTGCATTCTACCCGAAAGAAAGTTTTATTCTTATTTGTCTCAGAATATAGTTTGGTATCCATGTTTATGGTTTATACTATACGGCTTATGATGCTTTGTAAAAAAGGTCCGTCGCTCTGGGGCTGATTAAACTAAGGAGATTTCCCTCATACTGGTATAGCATATTGGTCATCTCACTGTCATTTCCTATTTCTTTTGTAGTGAGAAGCACATGTAAACAGAATTCAGTGAGTTACTTATAGTAAAAATCGTGTGGGGTATACAATAAAAAAAAGTGGGGGTCTACGGATGTCAAAAACATGAATGTACAAATATTTCGCTTAGTATTTGAGAGAAAAAAATGTGTTTAACAACAATTGAAGAAAACTCATGGAGACTGACATGTTTTGAATTTCAATTATTCTCCCTCCTCCTCCAAGGTGTATTTTGGCCATTAGCTTATATGATAATTAGCTAGTATGTATTGAATAATTAAATATTGAGTATGGTAAAGACAAAATAACCATTTATGAGTCAAACTTAAAAATCTTAATTTATATCACTCAATGTATTTGCATGTACCTCATTTAGTAAATATCTGTTGAAAACGATATTTGGTATATAATCTTCAAATATAGTGGTTCATTGTATAACAGAGTATTCTTAATATGGCATATGGCATGAGTAGGAAGTGGGGATTGACTCACGGCTGAAAACTGAAACATGCAAATATCTTGGTTAATATTCAAAACACAGAAAGAAAAAAAAATGTATGCAATACTATTTAGAGGAAAGTAAATTTTCAATAAGATTGTTTCTGTACAATTTTTTGATCCATTATATCATTACGGAAATATTTTGAATTTTTGAAATTCTCTCCTCTAAACTCTCACCTCCCACTGCTCTGATTTCAGCCATTAACGAACTTTAGTTTTACATGAAACACTTATGTATGCTGTGGCTCCAGCTTGACTGATGTCCTTCCCACTTCACAAGCACTGTTCGGTCAACAATAACAGAAATGTTTCCCCAATGCAGTATCAGTCGGAGCTTACACACTGAGTGGCCACTCGATCTGACAGTAATGGATTATTTCCTGTGGGGGCAGGTTCAAAGACATTGTCTACCAGAATAGGTTGCAGGATATTGGAAACAAGAAATTTAAAACCAAATTGGCAATAAGTTCAATTTCAGTAGCAGAAATACGCTGTGCCGAAAGGGATTTCAGGTACTGTCTTTTGAAGTGCATAAATGAGAAAGGACACATTTTTAAGTTCTAGCTTTATGTATTGTAGTACAAAGAAGAAACTAGTTTCTGTTTTTTTGTATGAAACTATGCAGGTAGAAAAATGTATTCCTTTTACAAATAATTACTGTGTAATTGTTTTAAAATAAATTAATTCTAACAACATTTTTGGTTATGTATGAAGTAAACATCTTTAGACTTATTCAAGAATACTTTTACTTGATTTCCTTCCTTTCCCCTTAGTCTTGTTTCGAAGATAATTTTGTCCCTGTATTTTTCAATAAAATGTACTGTTTCTGAGATTAATAATGATTTGTCTTAAAAAACGTGTTTATGGCATTTTACGGCTAAAGGTTGCATCAAATAAAAACTTTTACCGATATAAACTCTTTTTAGAATTTGATTTTCTACAAGAGTGTCATAAAAAGTATGGCATTCCATTAGAAATTCCGAAGTTATGGTCGCTGGGGAAGGCAATAAGGTTGAATATGGATTCAATAGATTTTTCCGGAGCCACAATTATGGGAAATGGCAAAATCTCAGCCTGACATTTAAACAATTGCAGATATGTTCTAGACTATAATTTTTATTTGATAAATTTTATACTCAGCATTTAACCATTTCATGGAAACTAATGAACATATATACATTTGTAAATGGACAAAATCAGACCAGGAGAGGTGGGGTGCAAATAAGAAGTAAAACATATAATCATGTTAACTCCATTATTAAGCATTGGAGTGAAAAATGTTATGAAACCAAACTTATTAACAAAGCAATTTATTATGACTTTTGTTCTATACATGCTCCCTCTTACTTGAATATTAAGTTAATGTTTTATTTGTTTTAAATCATAAATAACTAATATTAGTTTCAAATGTTATTCATTATCATCCACTTCATGCTATTTAGGCTAAACAGGACGGTTGTCTACAGGTTCCCAACCATTACTAGACTGGGTGCCAATTTAATTTTTTTATTATTTTGATTAATTAAACTGAAAGGTATTTGTTTTGAAATAAGTTTAATTTACTTTTTAATTTTTTTCAGCCGTCCGTAAGCTTGTGGAAAGTTTTCCAGATGATGGAGGAAAACAAAAAGGGAAAGATGGTTTTGAATTTCCACCACCACCTGATCCTCCCAACATTTTACCTTTTAAAAATGGGACAGATAAATCTGACACTTCATCAGAACATAGTTCTACCTGCAATGAGAACGGTAGGATACATTGTAGAAAAAAGTGTGACTATGATCATGGTTATCGGAGTGATGGTAGCCCACCTCGTCTTCCTCCAATTGGGGTTTTTTGGGATATTGAAAATTGCCAGGCAAGTTTTAGGAACTTAAATTGTTATGCAATGTATTAATATATTTTTTGCCAATGAAGTTTCCTTTATATTATTCTAAAATTGATAATGTTGTTTCTAGATACCTCATGGGAAGTCAGCAGTTCTTGTTGCCCAAGCTGTAAGGGATAGATTTTTTAATGGATACAGAGAAGCTGAGTTTGTTGTTGTCTGTGATGTTAAAAAAGAAAGGCCTCAAATCATACAAGAACTTAATGACGCTCAGGTATAATCAATCTTCATTTTATTTTATTTTCAGTGAAACACAAACAATCATTTTAATTGAAGGGTCACAAGGAGGAAGGTGTCCGAAAAATAGATAAATTTAGCACTCGATAATTATTTTTTTGATAGCATCCATTTTTAGGCAAACAAAAAACAAACTAACTGCCCTAATTATTAATGTTATAGCTGTATCTTATTCAAATGTGAATAGAGTGGCAGGTCATTTGGTAAAGAACACTCACTCCCTACCTTCAACACATTTATTAATCCTCTCAACACTTCACATGTTGCCTAACATATAACTGCACTACCTTCCTCCATTCAAAGAGCCACATCAATACTCACCAAAAATATTTGACTATTAAAGAGAACAGCTAACTAAGAAAATAAACTGATTCCACTAAAATCAGCTTATATAAAATTGATTATTTTGTTCCTGACTCCCTCGATTTCCAGATAAAGTACACTGAAGCTATTTGATCAGGACTTTCTTACATCCATTTAAATATACCTATTATTTAAATAATTTAGTACCTTATTGAATGAATATTTTTATTGCTTTTAAAAATTTAACAATTTCATAGCAAGGGTTCAGCCCATGTTCATGATTACATTTTTCGTTTTTCTTTTCTTTATATAAACATAAACAGAGAGTTCATTTAAAAATAACAAAAAACAAAAACTATATACAATAATTTCTATAGAAAAAAATGTAAAACATTATTTTATTTTAATAATTATATTGTTTTTTTTTTTTTGCCCCTCTGACGTAAAGACTTTTAAGTATGAAAACATATATGTAGTTTATTTTATTCTTGTCCATAAGGTCAAACAAATTATCAATGGATTGCTGTGGAATGTTGAGACTTTTCAGGAGGTGGTTTCTTCTCTCTGCTAAAACAGGGCATTTAAGGATGAAGTGCGTAACGGTGTCTTGGCTATGTTTGCAATGGGGGCATTGCTTTTCTGGATTGAATATGTAAATTGTCCTACCAACTATCAATCTTTAATTTTTTTTACCTAATAAGCGGATTTGAGATATAACTTTGGTCTTAAAAAATGGCACATTTTGGTACAGGTACTCCTTGCCTCTGCCAAGAGAGCTAATTCTTCTAAAGTACTGGCTATATGTGCTGTTTAAAACTCTTAAAATATCTAACGAGATTAAATGGTTCTCGAGAGCCTCTAAATAAGTCTTTATTTTTCCATTAATATTTTCCGCCCTTTCCAATTCCACCAAGCTCCCTCCTATGTACCCAAGATACCCTTCCAGTTCATTCACCCAATTAAATGGCATTGAATAATTGGCAGATAATTCCTTTAGGCACATGTAACACAGTCTTGATAGATCATCTGCCGACTTCTCTTGTAGAGCCTTCCACCAATTCAACATCCTCTTGAAAATTTTCAGTCGGGTATGTGTACAGCTAAATTCTATTCTAATGTAGGCATTAGGAATGTTTTTAGGAAGACACATAAGCCATTTAAAGACGTTTAATTAAGCTTTCTCAATCACATCCGAATAACCAGAGCCCCATATTTGCCCAAGTTTCAGCTTTGCTTTTATTAAATATGCGTAAGATGGCAGAGCAACCTTTTGCCAAGAAGTGAGTACTGGCTTGACAGAATTTTCATGAGGTGAGAAAGGTACCTCCAGATATGTAAATGAACTTGTAAGCTGGATAGGGTTATTATTATAGAAGATGGTTTTACTTTTCCCAAGTCGGCCTGCTTTGTGAAATGGTAATATCATTATTTTTTGAGTATTCACTTAGAGTAACATTGCATCACGGTATTTCTTTAATATTTTTAATTTACATTGTGTATCGGGCCATGGTATAGAGAGTACAACAAGGTCATCAGCATAGATCAATAGAATTAAATATTTTCTTGTACTTATCTGTATACTTTCTACCCCATTCTCTTCGAAAAGTTGGACTATATCTGATATATATATATATATATATATATATATATATATATATATATATAATATATCAAGAAAAGAAGAGGGCTGAAGTTTACCCCTTGTAGATCACCTTCAGATATTTCAATGTCATGTGAGTACTGATTTCCTTCTTCAATGATAAACGATGCTTGGTTGTACAGAAATTTTATCACCCTTAAAATTTTTCCCCCAATTCCAAGCCTATATAGTTTTTCCCATAATTTTGAATGGTTTATATAGTCAAACGCTCTTTTGAAGTCTACAAAGGTAGCAAATAATTTCCTCCTCGTCAATCAGAGTGTTATATTTATAGCTGTTGACAAATACAATATGCTATCCGTACATCCTTTACCTTTTCGGAAACCCATTTGTTCGTCCGGGATAATTTTCCTCTCTTCAACCCCTGTAAGCAATCTTAGACTAAGGATAGAAGTGAAAAGCTTTAGAATTGAGAATGGCAATGCCTCTGTAATTGTTAGGGTCTTTTTTATTTCCTTTCTTATGGATGAGCCTCATTCTTATTTTTGTCCAAGATGATAGTACCTTATTAAAACAAAAACAGTTATAATATTTTCTTTCCTTAATTTAACACAAACAAATACATCACGCCTTATTGATTGGCTATCAAATTAAAAATTGTCTTATCTAAATGTTTTGTCTTTTTAATTGCAACTTTTTCTCTATTCTTTTATTATGTCAATATTTCCACAATTTTCATTTTTTTTTTTTTTTTTTTTTATGTTTCTTTCTATCTAACATTTTTGGGTTGAAAATTTGTATAGAACCTATCTTATTTCAGAGTTGGTATTCTGGCAGGTGGAAGTGACTTCTAATATATGTAGGATGAAAAAATTGTTGGTTACGCTTCCACTATAATAATTTATTGAAACGGCAAAGCGCTTTCGATGCTGTGTTATCATCGTCAGTGCCCTGTTGACACACAAAATATTAGTTACAATTTCTATTAAAATATGTTAGATACCATATAACAATAAAACTTATCTTTCTTAGAACTAAATAACATATAAAACATAACGTAGAACTAAATAACATATAAAACATAACGTAGAACTAAATAACATATAAAACATTTCATATATCAACAATTATTTATTATTAAATTAAGTGTAATTTACCTACCTATCTGTACCCACTTAATTTAACAGAAAATAATTGTTGATATATGAAATGTTTTATATGTTATTTAGTTCTACGTTATGTTTTATATGTTATTTAGTTCTAAGAAAGATAGGTTTTATTGTTATATGGTATCTAACATATTTTATATTATAGATTATTTATAAATCTTATTTCAAATAAAATTGACTAAGAACGTTGTTTAATATTAACCAAGATATTCATTTTCAGCATTAAGTAAACCTCCAATCCTACTCATGACATATTAACAGGTTATATCTTAAACTACTTTATTCAAAGCTTAAATACCATATTTTTTTTTTCATTGAACTTTTAATTTCTGAGATATATGCAAATTCATTGTGTGATAACGTTATCAGTTAAGATTTGATGTTCTTGACTTGAAAATATTTATTTGGTCTATACCATACTCAATATTTATCCATTTTATTTAACTATATTCATGTTCATATTAATATCTATATTACTGGCTGAAATTGGATCAGGATTGGGGGGGGGGGTCCATGATTCAAAATGTTTGTAGAACCAATCTCGTTAAAATACTGATGCTCTACAATGGTTGCTATATACATTTATTTGTAATATTGAGAGAGTTATTCATATTTTCTTCTTTTCAGCCTTCAGTAAACCCCTATTTCTATCATCGGATTTTTACTTAGAAATACAGAATATATGGTGGGATGATATTAGTGGGGTCATCCCAGCATGCAAGATATCTGCTTAGTTTATGCAGCCCCTGTGTGACAGACTTTTTTATTCTGAGTCTTCAGGAGCATTTTTTATGAATGAAACAAACAAAAAAATTAATTTACCTGAATATAATAACAAAAAGAAAATTCAGAATTCTACCCAGTCTTCTAATTCTCCTATTCGAAAATGGGTTGCAGTGTCAGAACGTTCACCAATTGCAGGAGAAGGCTAACTGACAAAGTAAAGGCAAGGCCTAGGCTGTGAGAGGAAGTAGAGACAGCGATATTGTGCTCTCATTTTAAGATTTAGTAAATCTCCAAGGCTAGAAGGCCACTACATCTTAAGATTTGACACTGTTTAAGAATGGTCAAACTAATAATGAGAGTTTTACGAAAAGCCAGGTAGAAAAGAGACTGGGATATCATTCCTGAAGTGCTGAGAAATAATAAATAGTACTACCAAGCCCACACATGTTGAGATGTCCATGGGACACTAAAATTCCAATGGTTATTACATTCATGGCATGCAAAGAGTTAATTATTTGAAATAAGGGCTCTGATTTTATTTACAAACAAGCTATTTCATTACTTAGAAAATAATTGGGGCTCAGGTTAGCCATGTGAGTTAAAGCGTTGACTTTAATCTCACATGGTAAACCTAGAGTGGCGAGTTCGATTCCCTCCTGGGCAAAGGAATTTATTTAGTGACGGAATTCATTAAATAAAATCCTTAGTTCCACCCTGGCTAGAAAAGGGTGGTGACCTGTAGATGACCAGCCCCAATTAGCCTTAATTGCAAAAAGTGGATGTTAATAAATAATTTAAATTTAGAAAATAATTGAATTGATATATTAGAAATAAGAAATGCTATTGATAGTGGACTAAGATTTCTTGTTGATGTGGCAAAAAAAGTTGTACTAAGTCCAACCTTCATTATATCAGCACTTTAAAAATTAGTGTTTTATTACCTAATATAATAAAACAAAACTTGATTAAATACCTCTTATACTGATTGATTATATAAAAGTTATATGCAGATATTTCAAACTTTTAGGGAAAATATTTCTTATATATGGACTTTTTTATTTAATTTTCTTTGTTCTTGAATAGGTTATTTGATTTTATGTAGTGTATGCTCTAATTATATTAATTTTCTCTTGTAATTATGATGTAGTAGCCATTTATAATGTTTTATTTATAGGTCAATTTGATCCATGTCGCTTCTACAAGCAAAAATGCTGCTGATGAAAAACTGAGACAATCAATGCGTAGGTTTGCTGATATTCATGGCTTCCCTGCTGCTATTGTGCTTATTTCTGGAGATATTAATTTTGCTAGTGATTTATGTGATTTGAGGCACAGGTATGACCATATAAGCCAATAGCTATATTTCCATTATATTTTCACTTTAACAAATTTATGCTTATCACTTAAAAAATAAGAAAGTTTCCCTTTTTAAATAAAAAATTTCTTGATTTTTAAGTTTAGTAAAATGTTTATAAATCAGCCCATATTTTAATACTTTGTAATGTAAGATCTGTGGAAACCTGTTACTAAAGGTATTTACCATTCATTCCAAATTTCCTGCATATTTCACTACCTTATGTATTAAGTTACTTTTGTTTGAGTGAACTTTTCTCCTTATTCACTGGTCATTTTTCTTACATATGATGGGCCATTATTCAGATTATTCATTGAAAATAATTATTCCATTTCATGTTAATTTAGTACTTGGTTCTCAAATCTTTAGTCTGATAATAAAAAAATATTTAGTTTTAATTGATAGAGTGATGTCTGTCATACAGAAGCTGTGAGAGCTAAGCAGAGAGATGTACTTTAGTAAAAGCCATGTGCAAACAAGACTTGAAACTTTATCTGGGCATAAGTTGCTTAATGCTATATTCGCTTAAATTTAAAATCATGGAGCTGGGGTTTACTGAAGGCTTCTGAATATTTATGTATCTCATTTCCTCGCATATTTAAGGGGTTTCCGAGGAACATTTTACCTGTTGTAGTACATTGTTAAATAAATCTTTTTGAAGTAGTCTAAAAATGCTGACTTGCCGTTCTAATCAAAAGTTGGGGATTTAACTCTTTATTTTTCTTCTGCACCTGAAAATAATACAAGCAAAGTAACTAATATATATCAAGCCTATCTTAGTCATATGTGTGTGTAAATTGGTAATTTTTAAAACAAATTATATAAGATGTTATAAAGTTTTGGTAAAAATATATAACCATTTGGTCATTAGTAAATGAATGTGAGATAGAAACATCTATTTTAAATCATGAGAATATTTGATTGAATTTATTGTCTCCTCAAGCTTGAAAGAGATTCTTTCAGAAATCAGAAACCTTCATTACTGAGCATTGGTATTAATTAAATTATTTAGAAAAGTAAAATGCAGTCAAAAATAATGTATGAAAGAAAATTTATTCAGTTTTGCAGAATATGGATTAACAGAAATAAATAAAAAAATTAAAAAAAGGCATTCAATTATTTTTATTTTAAATATGAACTAGATTAAACAATGTTGAATTTTCACTCACTTTGTCACAACTATTACGATTAAGATCATTGGCGATTGACTGTGTTTCAATATTCTTTTTTGAAACACAACATACTTTGAACTCCCTCAGTTGTCTCTCCGAGTCTCAAGGGTTCTGATCTTTTCTGATGATAGTTGTGATACAATGGATTTAATTTTAAAACTATTTTATAGTCTATTTTTCATGTTATTTTAGTAACATGTCTCCTTTGTCATTATGAGGGTTGTTCATGACAGTTTCTAAGAGGTGGCATTTCATTTTTATAAACACTCTGGAATTCAAGGAGTACTAATTTTGGGTAGACTAAAGATTTATTTGTTATTAATTGTTTATATTTAAGTAATGCTTCTGTGTCTGTACATATATTCTTCTTTTCCAGGAAAAAGCTTCATGTCATCTTATTGCACAATAATGCTTGTTCTATAGCCCTTATTTTGTGCGCTAATGAACATTACAATTTTGATCAGTTTGTTATGCCTATTCCGTCCAGAGGAGAGAGTAAGGTAAGTATTTATATGTAAATTTGTCTTCAATATTGATTTTAATGAATAGTATTTCTGCATCTTTATACATTGCAGTTTTTACCACTCAATAATTAATAAAAATTATGTAAAACATAGTATAAAGATGAGTGTCACAGACCGTTAAGCTGACAGTAATTTTACATATTTATCAATGCATAGTTACAAAATATAGGCATCTTATTATTTATATTTAAACAAATTGGTTTATTAGGTGTTAGAAAGGTTTGGGACTATTGTAAATAACAAGAACATAATTCAATTTAGCCTAATTAGCACTGAGACTAAAAGAACAAATTTGAGTTAATTGATTTAACCTAATTATGACTGAGACTACTAACGTGTTAATAATACATTAGAATAAATAATATGCTTGTTGTGTCTGGAGTTTTATTTCCTATTTAGTAATCTCCTAAGGGGAGGGGAGTTAATATGATAAATTTTATTCTTAGTTTGATTTATTGATTTCTCCATGGTCAAAATTATAAGGAGTTCACTATAAAGGCAATTTTTATTTTTTTTTTCATTAAAGAAAACATTACCATTGAACTACGGAGTGCAATCCCTACTCTACACAAAGAGAAACAATCTGAGCGCCAAATTACTGCACAACTAAAAATTTTGAAAATGGGTGCATAAAACAATCTTTAGCCATGAAGAGGCACACTCTCAACAATTCCTGCTGAGTTCACTCCACTTATGGATGCAGAGAGATAGAATCTGGGTCATTTATCTCACATAGCCCATGGTGAACGTTCGTTTTCCATTAAATTATAATTAATAGAATTTTGCTACAATTTTTCTTCTCTTTGTTTATTGGATGCTACAATCACTGAATTTCTTTAAGGTTTTGATAAAGGAAGTGAAGCAGTGGGAAGTGATGAAAGGTTTGTGAGGTGACTGACCATTTGAGAGTGGGTGACAATATGGGTCAGTCTCTTGCATGATAGTTGGGCATCTAAAGTGTTAATGACTTTGTTGTTTTGTGTATGTCAGAATTATCACAAATTTTTATTTTTCTTAATATTCATACTTTTATTTTTCTCAATATTCATTCTTTTATTTTTTTATCTTTATCATTTACTCAGATTATCATGGTTCTACTCTATAAATTGTTTGTTTTGATTAATGGGTCATATATAAAAAGATTGAAGAGTAACAAAGGCATTAATAAGAAAATCTTGAATTGTACTTTACTCCCTAACTTATCTAGAGTTAGCTTTCTTTTGTACAAATTTAGTTTTTCATAGATAAGGGTCTCATTTTAATTAAATTTTGTTTTTTATTATTTTAATTGTCTTTGTTTTTAGAATTGGAGGAATGTTCCTATGGAAGTAATGATTTGGAATTTACCCAGAGGTTGTTCATTGGGGAAGTTAAAGGAGCGTTTGAAATTTCTATCTTACAATTGTGGTGGAAGAATTTCATTTATTTCGGAGTCTTTAGCTGTTGTTAGATTTCCATCATTCGATTTAGCTACTAGGTTAGTTGTATTATTTGATTTTTATTCTATAAACATGCTTTTTCTATTTTCAACATTATTTTCAGGTCCTTAATGATTGAATTAAAATATTTTAATTGTATGCAATTTGAAATATCTATTAAAATTGCTCTTATCATGTACGAAAATAATAAATATCATTTTATAAAAGTAATTAATTATTAGACACTATATCATTATTCCAATGGTGGTTAGTGTCCCAAAACATCAAGCCAGCCATTTGCATAACTAGTGCATTTATGTTAATATGTATTAATATGGGCAACAATATAATTCATGGGATCCTAAATGATTATAAATTACAGTATATATATATATATTTTGTATGTATGTATATAAATGCATGCATAAATAAAAATATAAAATTAAATTTTATAGTATATTATTATATAATTAAATTATATATTTATTATAGTATATATATATATATATATATATATATATATATATATATATAAAATTAAATTTTATATATGACCCTCGAAACATAAAATAACTTAATTCTTTGAAGTTCTTTTAAAATGTAGAATATTGGAGATTCAAACAGACTTTGTTATTTTAATGTGAATACATGAATACACATATATAATATCAAGATTTTAAAATATTTTGGTTAGTAAATTATAAAATAAAAATATTAATTAAGTTAACTGAAATTATTTTAGCAGCTTTGTGGCAGGAGAAATGCTCATTTTTATACAATTCTTGCTTACTTGTATTACTTCTTAAAGATTTAAGCTATAATAAGTATTTATCTTTATCTTTTAAGTTTATATGATTTATTTTCTTACCTTGCTAACACATTTCTTTTTCAAATCAAGTGATATTTGAAAGCAAATTATCATTCATTACTAGCTATTTCCCTCCAAAGGCGCCATTTTCTTTTCCTGTTTTTAGTTGCTGGTTTGGACTTAGTACCATGGTAATCCCCTACACTTATTGCCAGTTGCATTTGTGGAAAGTTCACCAAAGTTACTGAAAAAATGATTTCACCTCTTTTTTATTCATAAGATGTGTTTTAACTTATATTATGATTTCACAATTTGACCTAAATATTGTTGAAAGGTAACAGTTGTATTCAAAATAATGACTATTAATAATATGACTTACAATTTTTATAATTTGTACCACAAATGACCTCACAAATATGATTTTATTTTAGTGTAATATTTCTGGACTTCAAGGTACAATTTTGACTTCGCTTTTAATTATCATTGAATTATATTTTAAAACTAGTGCTGTTTTTTAATAATATTTTTTTTTTATCATTTGGAATTATGATTACAAATAAACTATTAATGTTCATTATAAAAAAAGTTATATGTTAAAGGAAGCAATTTTTGAATTTAAGTACTGTGGTATTAAGCTAAAAGAAATGATTATTATATTATATTAATTATATAATAATTTAATTATCTATCTTCATGTTTATTCATGCCCTCTATTTTATTTTACAGAGCATATAAAAGAATGAACGGTGAGATAATGTATGGAAACCAAATTGGTGTTAGCTATCCACAAAGGGCTGGCACACTCAAGAAGGAAACTAATCTAGGTAAAAATTTTTATCATTAGCATAATATTTCAATGTATCTAATTTTAGGTTCAATGAAGAATTTATTGGGAATCAGAAAGTAAAACTGCATTTGGCTTATGAGATAAGTGTTATTTGGATTTTTTTTGCTAAGATAAAAAATGTTGGACAATTTTTTAATCTAGAGGACAAAATAATTAACTTACTTATTCATTAATTTGTGAAATAAAATCATTCACACTGACACATTATTCTCCCCACCTTTTCCTTCCTCCCCTTCATGATGGCGCATGATTTCAGCTAAGCAAATTTATCCTTAAATATTTTGGTTATGAGATTATAAACTCTAATTAATGTTTGCAAGCAGTAAATAAATAAGTTCAAATAAAACAGAATAACAAAATGTAGACATGAAGAAAAGATAGTAGTGCCTAGTAATTATTGTTTAATATTCAGTATATAAAATGGCTTCTTCTGCTACTGAATACTATTTTTTCTCTCTTTGAAAATTTGTCCAAATTTGAAGTGTCTTCTTAAAGGACTTAGAACATAATATTTTATACATTCAACAGACAGTTGTTATTCATAGCTTTAACAAAAATATCTGATGCGGACACCATACAACTTCCTTGTACTCTTACTGAACTACATTTACAGAATGTTTTCCTGTATTTATTTTTAAATTATTTCATTTGAAAGTGGTATATGTTTAAATGCATCTGATCAAAAAATTAGAGTGTATGAAATTTATAAATCTTTTTATGATATACAAGAAAGATTACGTTCAAATCTTCTGTATCTCTAATAGGGTTGGATAAATTTATAAGTTTTTATTTCTCTCTCTCTCCCCTCCAAATAGCCCTTCACAAGTGACTTAAGTTGAGGAAGCCTACATTTTGATGTTTCAACAGTCCTGAATATGGAATTTGAGTATTGTAAGGGAAGCTACTTCTTAGTTGTTTAAAGTATATAGATACATAAAGACTTTTCCAAAACTTTTAAAAATTGTTTCAGGGAGTGTCAAAATGGATAATTTTGTTGAAATTTGAAACACTAAATTGTATGCTACATAATACAATAGTATTTTACATTGTACATGAACAAAAAAAAAGTTTGCTTCTTGAATTTCTTACTCCCATTTATATTTTAAGCTACTAACTTAAAAGATTAAAACATAGTATTACTGTAATTATATAAAGTCCTTTAATAATATATAAACATATTTAAAGTGGGCGATATTCTCTTTAATGAGTCTCTTGTATATAATGGTTTGTGTGTGTGTGTGTGTGTTTTTGCATTTTATTTCCCCTAAAATAATTTAAATATTTTTCATAGCTACAAAAGGCCAATATGGAAATTCGTATCCCAGCCAAATAAGAAGTATTAGCCATGACCAGTATACTTGTTCTAGTGCATTGTAAGTATGATTTCAGTTGTTTCTTTGCTTCATTTTATTTAATTTATTAATTTAGAATTAATTTATGTTTGCAGAAATTATGTAGGCGATGGAAATCCATCAAAGTATTTCCGTTCTTCAAGCCTTCAAGAAAACAGTGTGAAATCGTCAAAGAATCCAGCTGTAGAAAATCCTTGGATTTGGGATTCTTCAAAAGTAAATATTTTATATTACTTCAGAATTATTGCCTTAGCATTACAGAACTGATAACATTTTGAATGGAGGTTAAAATTATTTGTGATAGTAGTGAAACTCATTCCTTTCCTTGTTTACCTTACCCTCCTTCATCAGTACTTCAATTTGTCATGGAAATAACATAAAAAAAAAATGTTTTAAGAAGAAGGGATTATGACAGAAAAAATGAGTGGACCCAAATTGATTGTGGTTACAATAGATGCCATTTTATTTGAGTTGTTAATTTGAATTCTTACTTTGCTTTTAATACCGTAAATGGCCTTAAGTAATGAGTATCAGTCCATTTTATACCAGATTTTGCTTTTAGTTAATTTCTTAAATAAAATATGTTGTTGAGGTCATTATTTAACAAAATTCAAATTTTTGCATATCATTGATAAAATCAAGATGGTTTCATTTGAAAAAGTGATACTTATCAAACTCTCATTTGTGATACTTATCAAACTCTCATTGAATGCCAGATATCATCAGTCTGTGATTATAGCTCTGTTTAATCTGCTTAGTTTATACAGCACCTGCGTGATACTTTTTTCAAACAATTATATGGGGGAGAGAAATAACAATCAGCTGAGTTTCAGAAGGCACAGTATTCTACAGCCATGCAGGGGTACGTAAAACTAAGCAGATTTTCCTTGTGTGCCAAGTATTTGCATTTATCTCAAAAGGTAATAGCTGAATGAGAACAATATTTGGTATTTATGCTTCAAATAATGTGCTTCATAATATAATGGCTTATTGTTAATATGACATGAGTAGGAGAGGGGTTTATTGAAGGCCAAAAACTATAAAATGCAAATATCTCGGTTAATAATCAAAATAATAAAAATATGTACATAACAACATTTATAGAACATTACATTTGCAGTAAGGTTGGTTCTATACAAGTTTTCAATCCGGTGCATAGTAACAGAGATATTAAGAATTTTCAAAATTCCTCCCCAATAAACCCCCCCCCCCCTCCCACTGGTCGGATTTCAGTCTATAACAAACTTCATCTTCTTCACATTCACATACACACACACACACACACACACACACACACACATACATATATATATATATATATATATATATATATATATATATATGAAATATATAAAATTTTGAACAGACCTCATTTTTGTCATCTACAATGTAGGATCGATGGACATTTGACATTTTTTTTTTTTCGAAAATCTCGACATGAGTACAAACTAGCAGTTGATTTCCCTCCGTCAAATTCTGCTAAAATGTCATCACTTGAAAATGGCACTTGTGTTCAAACACTTAGATTTTTTTTTCAATTACATACACTAGTTTGTAATTTGATTGTTATCTAATAAATAATATTCATTTTTAAAAATTAAGAAAAATAGCTTATAAATCATTCATTTGTTATGTAATTAAAGCACTATAAGCAGTCAGTAAATTTCTTTGAAATATGTCATTTTTCATGGGAAAGGACATTTTTGAGAAGTAACATATTTCCAATCACAATATATTAAATAATTAAAATATCTAGATCAGACAAATCACTTATTTTGTACTTTCTGAGCTTTTCTTAAGTATAATGATAAACCTGTCAATTTTCAACCACTCCTGTTTGTTTATTTTTTTTTAGTGGATATTTTTGTAGTAGTCCATTCTACCATTCACACTTTTTACATGATCACATTTAGTATGAAAGGAAATTCTGTACTTATTGTACTGTATATACATCAGTTATGATTAAATATAGATGAAAAGATATAGATGGATAAATATAGACATTATCCATGCTAAACAAAAGAAAACAAAATAAAGAAATGCATTAATTTATTACAGATTGATTTTGGAATTGTATTCAATGGGCGGACAGCAACAAATGCTGAGGAAAGAAGATCTGAACAAGTTACTGGTGTCTCTGAGACCTTTGGATTAGGTATAGTATACTATTTGTTTTAAAAATAGTTGAAAGAATATTTTCGATTAGCAATCTTTCCACATAATCTGTCCATATATCTCAGACCTTATATATTTTTAATGAGTGCATAAATTAATATAATTTTATATGATTTTGACCTTGTGATTCTTAATTGTTATTAATAATCATTTCTGAACATTTTTTTTATCATCTAAGTGGGAAGGAAGAGGGGATTTGTTGATAACTCTTATATTGTAATGCTTTAGAAAGCTTTTGATGGGTACTGTTTAGAAATATACAGTTTGAAACTTTTAATTTCAAAATTGCTGACATATGAAAGACTGAATTTACGATTTTGTTAGTTTGCTCCAAACTTTGCCCTTATTAAACATAGTTCTTTAAAAATATTGCTATTAGTGTAACATCACACTAAGGAAGCTGAATCACCTTAATGAGAGACAAGATTTTAGAAGTAGCCTTGTCTCTTAAAAACTATTTAACCACATGGTTTGATGAAATCCTCTCAGGATTACATTATTATTAATTTATAATATATGAATAAACAAAAGATAACTGGAAGCATAATGTTGATAAGTAAATATTGCCCATAAATGTAGGTATATATATTTATACATACATACACATATATATATATATATATATATATATATATATATATATATATATACACATACATACATAAAATTGACAAACAAAATCAGTCCACCTCTATAAGGGCCTGACTTACTTATGAAGCACCACAGTTCTTAAAAGACCACCTGGCTTATAGACAAACTATTTTTGACCATTCCTAGCTATTTCCAGCCAGGCTACTCCAAAAAACGACACTGAGAAAGTCGTCCAACTGATTTACCGTATAGCATCTTTTTGGGCAGTTTGAAAGGCTCTATTCTATCATCTTTTCTGAGCCACCACAGTGTGCCATTGAGGTTACAGATGATGCCTGGTTTTCCATACTTATGTTCATTAATTTAGTGTTGCCTCTGATATGCAATCTGAGCCGCTCCTTAACGGCTGAAAATATTTGCCCCTCTAAACTCTCCATAACCTGATTATATATAGGGCATATATTGTTCTGTTTTAAATTTCTGAAAAGGTATTTTATGGAATTAAACTTGTGGATTATATAAAAAATAAGTTAAAAGTTCAACAAAAATAATTGGTGC
Source organism: Riptortus pedestris (assembly GCA_019009955.1). Classification (NCBI taxonomy): domain Eukaryota; kingdom Metazoa; phylum Arthropoda; class Insecta; order Hemiptera; family Alydidae; genus Riptortus; species Riptortus pedestris. The sequence continues at coordinate 166,170,427 of CM032229.1, read as the reverse complement.
TTATTGTACTCTTCATTGTTTTTGATCTTGGCTGCCATTTGGAGCAGTGCGAGGTGCTTTCTGGTTACTTGCACTCTGCCTTCTTATAAATGTATTTTGAAGTGAATCATTTCAATTCATTATTTTTCTCAGAACAATTTCAGAACACTTTTCATTTTAACATTTAATATAGTACTAATTTTTCAAGTGCCTTCTTGCAACTTTTTTTTTAACTTCTTAGATAAAAACAACTTAATTTTTCATATTATTTAATAATATGTGAAGCTCACTCAGAACAGAGCGATAATGGGCATCATTTTATTGGAAAATTTTGTAGTATTTATTTTAATATTATAGTAATCCATCCCTTTTTATGCAACATTTTCTTAATTTTCATTCTTTTTTAGGTGGTTCTGTCTTTAAAGATTATGAAAATAGAGACATGAATGGCAAAGCTGATGTTCCTACGAAATTGAAAGATGGAACAGTGCGAGAGAACGAATCACCATGGCCTGGCACAAAATCAGTGAGTTCTGCAAATTATAATCTTTATTTAACATTCATTACAATTATTATAACCATTATGACTTATTTATTTATGGATTTGTTATTGTATTTAGGAAGTGAGATATTGGGATATGAAATATATTAATACATATGATATGCTTTTAGAATGGAGCAATGAAAAAATGTCGGACTCCTTCTCCTTATTTGATTAAACCAAAAACTATGTCAGTTTCACAGAGTCAGGGCCGCAAATCTTTTCCAGAGAGTTTTGATTCTGATGTAAGTCCTTAAAAATTTCTTTTGGACGTTATTATGAATGAAACTTGTTAGGTGTATCTCCTATAATTTCTAATGATCTCTATAAACTAAGTTCTCTGTACCAATTATTTCAGTATTCATAATCTGGAAGAAGAGCTGCTATTGGAATATTTTATGTATTCATTGAATCAAATTATACCTTAATAGTATAAAGTTTTAATCCAAATTCAAGTTGGTAATGGATGAAGTTAATTTGGCTCTTTCCCATTGTGCCAAAAACCTATTTCACCACTGATTTTAATAAATGAAACTTGCGTTTTAGTGTTTTTACTTCAGAATGCATCTGTAGCTTCATTCATGAGTTATTTGTTATATTTATTAAGTGATTTTCATTTAATAATATTTACTTTTCAGAAATATTTCAACCCTATTCATTCACCATATACTGTAACATCTGGCGGTCCTGTTGAACTACATATTACAAATCTGGATCAAAGCGTTGAGCCAATGGACATGAAAAAAATACTTCTATCAATATTTGGGGAGCATGTAATGGTAAATATTCCTTATTAACTAGAAAATGTTATTTTCAAATAATAAACTAAATTCCCAATTATCTGTTGAGTTGAGCAGTGCAGGAACCCTTGATATGAACATATTTATTTAAAATATGTTTATGAATAAAAGCTAAACTAGTAGAACACATACTGGATACCAAGTTGCAACATATTATATATTCGCCCAGTAGGTATTTCACGATTCATGCTCAGAACTATAAATATGATTAATTTTAAGGCAATAAATGGAATATTTAGTGCTTCTGTTATCCAATATTTATATTTTGATGAAAAAACATTATATCAATTAGCTTCCAGATAACAGCAAGTCTAATCATAGATTTGTCTAAATTCTGATATATTTTGTAAAACAAATGGATGACAGCATTTATACTTCTGTTATAATGAATATGATAGGATGATTTTGTAAATCCAATCTTTATATTTCCACGGGAAGCCATTTCTGTTTCATCCCGTCAATGATGAGTAGCATGGCTAGTAGTTTAGTATTGATGGTGAAGGATTCTTAATTCAACCCTTCTTATTAGTTAATTATAATGGTGAAAAGCTGTCCTGAATAGCATATAAAAAGAAAAGGTCATTTGGACTCTAGTTGAAGACAATTAAGAAATGGTTATTTTGTTACTTAATCAGTACCAATAATGAATGGTTTTCCTAGGTGGCAAGTAAGGTTCAGTGGTAGGAATTCCACATTTTGAATTTCGTTATCGCTTTTTCTGGGACTACTATCAGGCCCCCTATGCCTACTCAGTATTGTGAGGCATTCGAGGCATTATTCGAATAAAGAAGTATTTAAATTCATCTAGTGTGTCTAATACCAAAAGTACAGAATGGACCATTAAGTGGATCACTTGAATTCTCACCACAACCAGACTTTCTATTGGTTGTTGAACTAAAGGTTTTAATTTTTTTTAAATTTGCTTTTAGGGAACACAGGCACACAATATTATGCACTCATAATATTATTCACCTGCATTCACAATATTATTTGTACTTGATATTTCATATTAGGAAATTATGTATATTTTAACAAAAACCGATCCCACTACTAGTACTTGTAATAAGTGGTGAATTTGATTCCTGCCAGGGCAAGAGGAATTTATTTAGTGACAGACTCATTAAATAAAAGTCCGTCACGCAGGGGCTGCGTAAACTAAGCAGATTTCCCACGTGAAGTTTTACAGTAGAGAAATCTGTCTAATAACAACCGTAGTAGTAAGAAAACTCTAAACCTATTCACGAGGGATGAATAGTTACGAAAACGGCCGCCAGAGCTCACTGTGGAAATTCCGAACATAGACTGCTGCCGAGCACACGCAGAATATAAATGCAAATATTTCAATTAATATTCAAGATACAGAATAAATGTATAGAACAATATTTATAGTAAATTTAATTTGCAATAAGATTGATTCTGTAATCTTTTTCGATCCGACGTATAGTAACGGAGATATTTTGAATTTTCAAAAATCCTCCCCTCTAAACCCCCCCTCCCACTGGTCCGATTTCAGCCATTAACGAACTTGATCTTTCTTTTTACATAAAACAACTAAATATCGAGTTTGGTAACGATCAAACAAAAATGGCGACCGCTAGAGCGGTAACAGACAAATATATATATATATATATATATATATATATATATATATATATATATATATATATACAGTTTTGAACGGACCTCATTTTCGTCATCTACTAGGTAGGATCGATGGACATTTGAAGAAAAATCTCGAAAATTCCGTCATGAGTACAACCTCAATAGCTGATTTCCCTTAGGGGAAATCTGCTAAAAATCCTTAGTCCCACCCTTGCTAGAAAAGGGCGATATCCTGTAGATCACCCATCCCAATTAGCAGTAGTAGCCAAAAGTGGGGGTTAATAAATAAGAAAAATAGTGTAAGATTCGATAGCTGGATGATACCTAGGGAAGCTGCTTAAAGAATCATATGTGTTCAACTTACAATTTGACTATTGGAGTTGGTTGGTTATGGTCTGGTGTTTTTAAAGACTTATTTCTACTCCTCATTATTTTAGGTCCTTCATATTAATGTATTTATGCAGTCAGATGGTAACTATGCTGCAAGCATTAGAGTACCATCTCTTCAAGATGCCCAGTATGCAATATCTCAGCTTCATAGAAGAAAAATTGGATACAAGAGAATAATGATCTCATATGCTCATACAACTCAATCACTCAATCCTCAGTTTATCAGGTAGAAAAATGTTTTTCAATATAAGTGTGTGCCCAATTAACAATAATTCAGTATAATGTTTTGTTTCTTTTTTTTAATTCGGTGTTTAAAAGCTAGTTTGTTTTGCTTGTATTTTAGGTGGCAAGTTGTAACATTGCTGCAAGATGTGCCTGGCTTCAAGCTTCCTCTTTTTAAGTTTCTCCAAATGTTTGAGTTACGTTATGTTACCACCATATCAGTTAGTGACCTGTATAGATTAAAAGATGTTTGCGTTATTACTGAAGAAAGTGCTGGAAGAATGGTTTCTCTCAATCCAGACCACCGCAATTCTCCTTCTCCTAATTTCAGCTCTCCTCAGGTCTTTACAACAAGAGTATATCTTGCATGCATTTGTCAATTAATATTTTTTATTTTGTTTACTCTATGCTGACTGCAATTAAATATGTTCTAATGTGGTAATTGGTGACATGAGTACATGTTTTGCCAATGTTCTTGATAGTTTATTACATTTATAATTCCTATTGAGCATAAAAATATGTGAAGAAAGAAATTGAAATATTTTACCAGTTTTCTGATGTTTTAAAAAATTTAAATTGTTGATTTTACCATATTTATTTTACAACTGTATGCCCTATGTTAAGGGGGGATGTAAAGATGGGGGCTATAAGTGCTATGCTCCCATAACAGAGTGCTGAGTTGGAGGCCGAGTATAAACACACTAGTTTTATTTAGTTGTGCTGTTATTGGGTTATTATTTATTTTCGGATCAATGCCTTATACTATTTTACTCTTGTGGTAATTAATTATCACAGTTTTCAATATAATAATAATAATAATTAATTATCACATTTTCCTAGCCATTTTTTTTTTATCTGATGAAGTTGGTAAGAATGTATTTACTAATTATATACTATATGAGGCGCTCAGAATAATAGTGGCCTAACCCCAAAAAGTAAGATTTGTGTAAAACCAAGTCAAACTTTGTCCTTAAATTGAACTATTTTTGTATTTTTTATTTATGATAATTTAGTACTAAACATTTTTTACTAAACAGTTTTGCTAGTGCTTTTTAAATGTAACACCCAATTCCATAAACATTTATTAATTTATTAATAAATGTGGGTTGGGCCACTATAATATTAACCATTTTATTAATAAATATGAAAATCGTGGCTTAGGCCACAAGGTTTAAAATTAATAAACTCAACAATAACGCATAAAATATTTATTTTTCATGTATAAAAACCTTTAATAGTTCAAATTACAAGTTTTTAATTTTAATCATTGTCTTCTGCTAATTCGTTGTCACTCTCACCTATAGAAATCGTATCTGGGATGGACTGGCAGCTTAGAATCTTCTTGAAAAATTTGTCTTTATAATTTGGGATGACTTTTAGGAGACTTAGTAAATCTCTTTTATTTTCCACAATTTTCTTCCCTTTGGGATATAGAAGGTCCAGCGTTTTCACTTCTTTGGTCATCCTCTTCATCACATTTACACTGTAGAAAGGAACGTCTTCATTGTTTGAATATTTGTAGAAGATTGTTTGTGGTTTATTTAGTTGTGACTAAATAATCACAAAATGCAGCCAGCTTAATGTTCCTATTTTGGCCTCCACATTGGTCACAGTACATTATGAGCTTTGAGGTTCTAACATATTTTTCTACAAAATGGAGAATGCATGAACCTATCTCTTCAGGACCCCTGGAAGCCACCGAATCATTCTAGAGGTACATGTAGGCTTCATTTGTTGATAAATTGTGGATTCCGAAATTACAGGTCCAGAGTTGGCGTTTGTAATAAACAGTGCCAGTCGATAGAACAGGGGTAGGTACCGTTTTCATGAGGTCAAAACTTATAACCGTAACGTCATTCAATTTGTCTTTCCCTTTGTTAGCATCTGTCTTCATACCAACTCTAGCTGATTCAGCTTGTCGTAAATGTAGCTCTTGCTGCATTTTAAAGGGATTTTGTTCTAATGGGGAATTGTTTTTAACTTGGCATTAAAAGCATCACATTTTTTGCAGCTATCACTTACTGGTGCATGAAAATGTTGGTTTAGCTTGATGTCAAATACATGGTTAAAGATGTATTTTGAAACAGGATCATCTGGGTTTTCTTGTAAGTACAAGTTGTACATAATAGTTTTATTCAAACTAGGAGCTAAATATATTCGGTTAAGATTTTTATTCCTTGAATAATGTGATGTTTAAGAAGGAAACTTTTTTATAAACTCAATTACTTTTTCAATCTTATGGTCAGGTGTTTTTCTATGTTCTGATGAATGTAACCCCCGTTTATCCTTCGGAGGTGTGATTTTTGCGACGTTTTTGTGCGATTGGGCACGTGTTAATCTACCATCACTTACAACCAAGACATTTTTGAAAAAGATTATTTTATTAGCATGTTTGTATTATGAAAATAACTAAAAATAAGTATTTTGTACACTTACCTTCACTGTAATTCATGTTTCAGAAGTTAATCTCAAATCTATAACTGAACAACAAACACTTGCTTAACAAACAACTCAGTAAACATTTGGCCCAAGCCACAACTCGGAGCAGTTGTTTTGTGGGTTAGGTCAATTATGTTGGTTAGGCCACTATATATTTTTCAAAGACTGCCAAAACTGTTGGTTAAAAAACAAACTGCTGCTACTATCTAGTGAAAAAACTTAGAAAGGGGCTTAGGTCACTAATATTTCATAGAACACATTATTCAGCAACAGATGCTATGGTAACTCAAAAAAGCAAAATTTGAGGGTTGGGCCACTATAATACTGAGCGCCTCATATATGCCTTGGTATAGCAAATAAATTTAACTGAATCATGGACACAAAGGACTAATTTTCTGAAAACTCATAGCCAAGTACCACAAATAACATTATTTATTATTTATATTAATTAATAATATATTTAAATTACATTATTTATTAATTATCATTTTTATATTAATTAATAATGCTTCTTTGTTGTAATACTTTGAAACTCATTTTGGCAGAAGTTTAAAATATAAGTGCTTTCTAGTATTATTAAAATAATTTTTTGGAAATTTCTTTTTTAGGATGTTGAACCCTATTGTAATCGGCATTGTCGCGTACGGAACTGCTTTGGTAAAGGTTGGGCCGAACAAGAAGTACCCCCACTGCCTAATGTGAATGTTCCTCTTAAAGATTTTTCATCTTCTGTAGTTAGATTGATTGCTACTCACAATAATGCTCTGCCACTATCTAGGTTTGTATTTAGCATTTAATAAACCTATGCATTAAATATATTAATTTCTTCAATTTAAAAAGCATGAGGTTAGTCTTTAGTCTTCTAAAATCTTGGAATTTCTATAGGATATCAATAATTCACAACATTTTTTTTTCATTTTAAGTATTTTCAGTGTAGGCTGTGTGTAGCTTAATGTGAAATTTGCCTTGGAAAATGTGGGAATTCAATTAAGGCTTAATGTATAAAATACAAATTACTCTGTTAATATTTCAGTTTCTGCAAAATATCAGGCTGTTTGGATATTTTCTGTCGATTTCTTCATGGCTGCACTCTGGCCTGCTGTAAAGTCTGAGTCCTTGTTATAACAATTTGGCATCACTTGTTTTGAGCAAGAGAGTTCTTCAGTGTTTTAATCCTATCAATATTAACACTGGCTTAAACCTTTCTCTTCAGTATCCTGATAGTCATGGAGAACAAAAGGGTTTTTTTGTCACTTGTTCCTTTTTTATTTCCACGAAAGCAAGAATGCTGCTCAAGCTGCAATCAAAGTATATGCCTTTTATGGTGGGGGGGGGGTGGACTGTTTGTGAGTGCTTTATGAAATTCAGACAGGGAGAATTGGTTGTTGAACATCATGAAGGTAGGTCAGTTGTGGGCATCGATGGTCATATCAAGGCACTTATTTCTGAAAACCAAATTACCACTCAAGAAATAGGAGGGGAAGTATCGAATTCAACCATCCATGAACATTTGTTTCGACTTGGCTTCATTAGTTGCCTTTCTATATGGGAGGGAGGGGGTGGTGACAAGTGTAATTAACCATATATCCTTGTGCAATGTATTGCCCCAACACTATGAAAATTATCCATTTTTTAAATATTTGTTAACTAGAGACGGAAAATAGATTTTTACAATAATGTTGAGCAAAAATGATTATGGGGTCTTTTCAGTGAGCCATCACTAGCCAATTTAAAGTTTAATATACATGCCCAAAAAGTTATGCTGTTGGGATTGGAAGGATGATGTGTGTTCTCGAAAGAATTTCTCTGATAAATATTGTAGTCAGGCTGATTAAAGGAAGCAATTGACCAGAACTGTCCATAGTTGGCAAATTAGAAGCGTTGTTTTCCACCAGGATAATGCCAAATGTCTCACTTCTTTGGCCTCTAGAAAATATTGTTGGATTTTGGCTTAGATGGTTTGCCTCACCCTCCATATAGCTTGGACTTTGTCCCCTTAATAATAATTTATTTTGTTTCCTCCTCAATCCCATAATGGTAAGAATTTGAATTCTTTAGGAGACTACAAAGAGCACCTGTATCAGTTTTTTGGCAATAAGTCTAGGATGCTTTATGAAAATTAAATTTTGAAACTTCCCAAAAGATGGGAACTTGTTATTAAACAAAATGGTAATTATATTTTAGAATAAAATTGTTCAATAGCATTCTTTATTTTTCCTTAATTTTCCCTGGAAATTGGCGAAAACTTTCTGAACTGTCTGGTATATGAAACTCCAATTGCATGAAGCCCATATGAACTGGAATTGAAATTTATGCTGAACATGAGAGGTTTATTCATACAGATGCTAAAATATGTATTATGATTTGTTATATTACATTTTTCGATTCGATTCATAATTGCAGAGATATTCCAAATTTTTAATTTTCTTCCCTCTAACACTTCCACACTCCGGTCTGATTTCAGTATCAGTTCAGGATTGAACATGTGTGCGTACCCTTCCCCTCCCACATACACGTGTGAATGCAGGCATATTCATGCACTTACATGCACACATAGCCAAACTATCCTCATTTATGTTGTCTATTAGATATAATTGGTGGGCATTTGAAGAAAGTTTAGAAAAATTATATCAAATGTACACCCGTAAAGTTTCCCTTGAGTTTAATGGTTTTGTATTTACTTTTAAAATAACTATGTCATTGATATTAAATAAAATTTTACAATATCACATATTTATTATTCTACTCAATTTATAATCACTCTCTCCATTACAAACACAGTTATATTTCTATATACATCATTTTCTTATTTTTTACAGTTTTGTTGACTGCCATGAAGCTGAGTGTGGACCTTTAGGAATAGCTGAAAATGGAGTGCCGTTGGAGCATCTTGTTACATGCGTCAACAAAGTAGAGCTGGCATCAGTTAATGGAGTGAAGTTTTTAAAACCAGCACAAACTCGCAACGTTTTGGATGATAAAGTAGAAGGTAATAATGTTTTAACATTATTTATTTTATTTATTTATTGGAGCTTTGCAGCTGTGGTGAAGTTATTAAAAAAAAGAAAAAAAAAAAGCTGAAAATTAAAAAAGAAAACAAAACCACAAAACAGAAATGAAATACAATCCAGAAATAAAAAACAAAAACCAGAAATTGAGCACAAAAAAAAAACAGAAATGGAACACAAAAAAAAACAGAAATAGAACACAGAAAGAGATATGGAAATCAGAAACAGAAATAGAACACAAAACAGAAATAGAAAACAAAAATGGATGATTTAACATTAGTTTTCACTTAAATTTTATACTTTACTTTTGATATTACTAGCCAGGAGCCTGACTTTACTTGCTCAGGACATTATAAAGACTAAATAATGAATGTACATAATGTTTATTGCATGATAGGATAGGTGTCTCAGTACTTAACAGCTATGTTTTGCCTTCATACTACCTATGACAACTTTTGCATTCTTGTAGAGTTCATAAAATAAACTGAAATTAAACATAATTATGTATCTTATCAATATCATGTAATAATGACATATTAATTTTGGCTTTCTTTTCAACAGCTTCTTTAGTTCAGTTTTACATATATGCCCTAAGTTGAGTTACTCTTACCAAGTTTCCCTCCATTCAGTGCATTCATTTGTGTACCATTGAATTAATGACTCAATATATTCTTTTTTTCTACAAATCTTGTTTATAAATTGATATAATTCAAAAATGCCAATCACAAAAGTTAGTCTAAGAAAATAACTTTTGTTATATGCAACATTGTTGAAAAATGATGTTCAATCTTAGTCCTCACTCACTTTTCAATTTTCACTGCATTGTAAAATCCATTTTTTAGTCACAAGGAATCCTTGGTTGAATTGAAACATGTTCTCTGTGAAAGGGCACTTCTGATGGAGCGAATGCTCCAAAAGTGCTTTGTTGCTTATAATAAGTATCTGTGATGGAACCAAGGCATTTTTCTTTGATTCTTACCTGTGTATTGTAAAAATGGTTGGAATAATTCAGAAACCTACAACAAAATTCTCTAAAGTTACATCATAATTGTAAAATAGTCCCATAGTAAAATGTTATAGAAAGGTATAGAGAATGAGGAAACGAACAAACATTCATTATTATACATGAAAATAAGATTATTGTGAAATAATTTGAATTTCATTAAATTAATGTATTTTAATACTTTTTTTTAGATGTTAGTAAATGTGTGAGTCCTTCATTAGTAAATCAGTTGACACTGTTTGGTCGTGAATTGGTGGATCTACTTAGAACACAACATCACTGCCAGTTGATATTTAATCGCCTTATTCCAGCCTATCATCATCATTTTGGCCGACAATGCCGTGTTGCAGATTATGGATTTACAAAACTTATTGACCTTTTAGATGCACTACCAAATGTAGCTCAAGTAAGTGCTAATACATTTAGATATGAAAATATATAACTCTATGATTTTACTATTGTGGAGAATAAAATTTGCATTAATGATATTTACTTTTACTAAATCATCTAGGTTATTGGAGAAGGAAATAAAAGAGTTGTTACTCTCTCCCATAGAGCCCAAATAAGACGATTCACTTCTGATTTACTTAGAGCACTGAAGGCCCAGCCATTTAAAAAACTGACCTTTGAAGAACTACCTCAGGTAACCAAGCTTACTTCAAATCATTATGTATATTGTTAAGATTTTATCAACATTTAAATAAATATTGTTTTAAAATTGTTTTTTGGAGTCAAACTCTATTAAAACCCAAATTTTATCATCTTTGTACTTAAAAAATCTCATTTGGGGGGTTCAATGAAGTTGAGATTTAATTTAACAATTTTTTATCTTATGCTAAATCTTTTTTTAATTATTTGTTTATTTTTTTATGACCATTATAAAAATAAAAACTCACTTCTTTTATAAAGGTGTCTTCCTTATTTTTGCTGTTAGAATCTCTTCTGAAATTTCACATCAAAACTCTTTTGAAGTACAAAGTGGCCAGTAAATTTACAGTATTACTAGTAAATTATATTATTGCAATGAATTACTATTATATATGTATGTCAAATATTTATCAGATCGATGATTCACAGGATGAAATTATATATCACTATGAGGCAAAGGGTCAAATTGTCAAAAACACTTAATACTTTCACTTCACTTTATTTAGAATTCATTCTACTTGTTTCTCGTTTTCTGTAATGCCTCTTTAGGAACACTTAGACTAAAAAAAAACAAGGTCAGCCCATGACCGAGAAAGACGTTCTTCCTCTAGTTGAAACTTCCTCCTGTTGAAACTGATGTCAGGCCAGTATCTCAAAAATCAATACACAGAATAAAGAAAATACATTAGTATTAGGTATGAGGTAAATAGACACTGCCTGAATGCTACATAATGGAAGTATTACAGGGTCATTCTAATTTTGTGGTATTGTTACATACTTTGGTAACATCTATGAGAATTTTAATATTTTATACAACATGCTGACTTGTAAGCAGCAGTCTAGATGAAATATATATTACTATTACTTTATTTTTTACAATTACTCATGATAAAGATTGTCAAAAATTAAATTCTTGAAATAATATATCATCTTCAGAGAATTACCCAAATCAAACTTGTTTTGGCAGAACAATACTCAGGCTTATATCTATCTTCAAAGAAAATGTATGTCTAAAATAAACTTGAACAAAACTGTTAATCAAAACTTGTATAATTTTATAATATGTGTTGGTAAACAAATATCCATGCGTAATCACTGCAATTGTGTTGTATAAAGAATAGCACATACATAAATGTATTGACTAACAATATCTGTATTTTCTTCTGTGTGAAGTATTTATTCTATGTTTCTAGGCTTTTGAGAGAGCTCTCGGCAAACCGTTTGATCCAGTTGACTATGGTTTATGCACTCTTTCTGACCTCATTGATCATGTTCCTGAATCTACAATTGTTGTTAGCAGAGGCCAAATTACAACTCTTTCTATTCCAAAAAGAGAACAAACTCAAGATGAAATAGACCGCACTAGGCAGTTTGCTAAAGAGGTATTCTTGGATAAAATCATTCATGATTATAGTTATGATAATTGTATCTTTGCAATTTTTAAATGTAAGAACTATTAGTGTTGTACATTATTTTTTATTATTAATTCTGACAGGTTTAGTCCAGTATTTCATTCTCCAATCAATGTTGGCATTTCTCTGCTTTGTGTTTTCAGCATGTTATTTCAGTTGTAGTCCAGTTACTTCTGGTTGTTTCATTAATTGTGGCTGTAATAACTTGTAACTGTTTTTCAACTATCAAAAAAAACAAAACAGGAAATGTCTCAAGTTTGTTTTTAACCCTTCGTCGGGCGCGTGTATCTCTCAGATACACATTTCTAGAAAAATATTTGCCACACCTCCTAGCATAGAGTGGTGTTGTAGTGCTTCGAGTTATGTGTTTTAGAGAACTCCCCCTCAAGGTATGTTGTGTCACTGTGTTTAACGGAGTCGTGTGTTTCACCTGTCATTAAATTGTATCTCCTAGATACCACGTGCCCGATCTCGTAAGTTTTTTTGAAATCTGTATTTCATAAATATGTACATCAATTAAGTTTCTCTTTATTCTATTAAACCTATTATTCTATTCAAACATGAGCTTTCAAAAGAACTTGTACAAGGATATATTGCACGACGCAATGAGAATAGTAGACGTTTGCCAACCGAACTAAGGACGAAACTTTAAGACTCATAAGAGTACACTAGCTCATTGGACCATACATTGAACTCAAGTACAGAACAGCATAAAAAAAGTCCCTCCGCTACAACGAACAAAGAAAATGATGTGAACCAAGCAAAACTGGAAATAAATGTAGGTGTACTAATTACTTTTGTGAGATTTGCAAAAACAAAATTTTTTAACAACATAGTTCCATGCTTTGTCCTAATTGTAATGCAGCTCTGCAAAAGAAATAACAATTAAACTGGTATTTTTAAAATTTGTTGATGATTTTCATTAAATCTTATCTAAAAGTGATTTCGTGCTACTTATTTTTGATTGAAGTTATATTAAGATATATTTTTATATTGTTCACAAACTGAAATGAAATATGTATAATAAAGGCATGTGCATTTAAACAATTCCTCTTGATATTTGTGTTTTTTAATTATATTTTAAAAATTATCGTCCACCGTTTCTTTATAATATAATACTTATCAATTTTAAAAATTATTTACTTCTTTCAAACAAATACTTCCTCTGTTATGGTGTCTAATCACATGCTGAACATTTTAGTGCAAAATATATATTAAAAAACTGTATTTCAGTAAAAACGGTTGAGGTTGTATCTCTGAGATACACGCGCCCGATGGCGGAATATTCTTGACGCGCCCGACCGAGGGTTAAGGTTATTAGACAGATAAACTCAACTGAGAAACAGAGATATACACCAAAACATCTGATACGTGGAAGTTTATTTTAAATTGTGTAAGAAAAAAATCTAATATGAACACCATGACTTTCTTATACTCCTATTAAATAAAATAAACAAAATGCTTTGCTCCACTTCATTTTAAATTATTTCATTCTTCAGTCATATCCAGTATTTTCGGTCCAATACATTAGATCAAAATATGTCAGAGAATGGCATTTTATAATAAAAAAAAAAAAAAAAAAAAGGTCCTACACAACAAAGCTTCTGTATCCCTAATATGCATGAATAAATTTACAGTTCTTTTTTACTTTTACTCTCCTACCACAAAAGGGGAAGCTCATGATGATAATACGAACAAACTGTTATCATTGGCTTGGTTGTCGTTTTGGGTTTACTAAATTGTTTAGTGCAGTACTGGCTAGCACAATAACTTTTAACATTGTTAGAAAATACCATGATAGGTTAATAATGGAATACTTCATTATTCATATCATGAACCGTGGAAGTCTACTTGAAAAATTGTATTTTTTTTTTTTTTTTTTGCTACCGCTTAGGAAGAGAAATTCCTGCATTCAAATCTCAACTAAGTCAAAATATTATTTCTTCAGTATAAAAATACTTTAGTGAACGTGTTATGTTTTATAGTGATAAAATCATAATTTTATTTTTTGATTAAAACTGTAATTGTTCTAATCAAGTAATAAGCTACTTCAAATGCTCCTTTTAATAAAAAGTTTCTTCATAAGGAAATAAGGGATCATAATTAAGGATGAACCTTTAATATTTGTTTCATAATATATTTAAAATTTATAAAGTCATTTGGACAAGCTTTAAAAATTTCTAATACATCATTTTTGGCATGGAAATCTACAAAAGTTATAACAATTCTTTAGTGAATTAAGCATATGGTTAACTGTCCAATGCCTGACCTCTTCCCTGAACTCTTAATGGTTGCCTAGTCCGGGTGGTCAGTTATTGATCTGCTCCTCTCTAAGACAGTTCGAATTTGTTGTTTCTTTTCTCGTTGCTCACTTAGAATACCATATAGAGATTTTTGAAGTATCTTTTATGCTTATCGTTTAATTGTGAACATTTTTTTTCTCTTTGTATAAAGCCAATAAAAAGGAGAAAAGTGACCAGGTCCACTTGTTTCTGAGATAACTCGTATGGGGACTGCATGCAGGGAGTTGATGATTAATGGGTCTTTTGCTGGCCTATTTGTCTGTTCGCCAATATATAACAAATGAAACCAATAAGTATTAATCAGCTCCTCTTGATTTGAATTTAATTTTTATTAAGTAAATCATGTTTTTGTAAATAGCTTCAATTTTTAATCTGTAAATAAATTTAGTTTTTATAGATCTTTTCATGATAATCAAAACATTCTCCAGTATAGGAGGACTTTCAGAAGCTTGAAATTTTCATTCAAAATGCCTATATGAAATCCTAGTATTATCATAGTAATATTATAAGTTATTTTATTTCCTCTTTTCTAAGAATTGAGTCTATATCTAAATACTATTAATGCTCTTTATTATATGATATATTTTTGTTCTTTATTTCTGTAGGTTGTTGAGTTATTAGGTCATGCTCCACAATGCAGTATATTATTTCATCAATTTATTCCTGCATATCATCATCATTATGGCCATCAGTGTCGGGTAGCTGATTTTGGATTTTCTAAGCTCATCGAATTATTTGAAGCTATTCCAGACATTGTTGAGGTTATATTTTTTAAAGTTATTTATTCTTTTAATATTTGCGATGAACAGTATCAGTTATTTAATGTTTTATACTGCCAAATGTTTCTATTATAATCTGATCTTAAAAACATACAATATTTATTATTCAAGAAAGGATTTTTGTCATCCAATTGATTTGTAAAGTCCTACTTGTTTGCTTTTAAGCTTATTAGTGAAATTCTGTGTGCTCTCTAATTGTGGTGGCCTTGGGTTTTAGCATCTACCAGAAATCGAGGCTGTAGTGAGACACATATATATATATATATATATATATATATATATATATATATATATATATATATATATATATATATCTGTAAACATCTTTTAGTTAAAAGACT
Organism: Riptortus pedestris; assembly: GCA_019009955.1. Classification (NCBI taxonomy): domain Eukaryota; kingdom Metazoa; phylum Arthropoda; class Insecta; order Hemiptera; family Alydidae; genus Riptortus; species Riptortus pedestris. Next base: position 166,154,960 of record CM032229.1, on the reverse strand, counting down.
AAAAGTGTTTATTGACTGGTTGTGTTTTTGTTTTTTTTCAGTGCACTTAATGGTTTTGTTATTGAGTGGATAATGCCTGAAAAAAAAAAAAATTGCAATAATTATTACCCAAATGCTATATTTTGTAGCTATGGATGACATTTGTTACATTTATATATAGTACATTTATAATTGTTTAAATTTAAAGTTATATTAAGTTCTTGATTTCCAGTTAGAGGAAGATAATGAAGGAGAGAGGAAAGTCACACTTACTCAACAACAGAAGCTCTATGTTATTGGTGAACAAATATGTGATATTGTAATACCAACTTACCCTCCTGGTTTGCCTCTTGAAAATCTTAGCTCTGCATTTCTTTGGCAATATGGATATACTTTGAAACCCCAGACTTATGGAGTCGAGTCATTGGAAGATCTCATTAATTCTCTTAGTACTGTAGTGGTGAGTAATATATTTATGTAATACAGTTTTACTTCACGGGCAGGCAGATGTGTGTGTGTGTGTGTGTGTGTGTGTGTGTTTGCACGAGTATGTGTGTGTGTGGTCAGACAACACATGATAAACATTGATAATAAGGAAAATAAAATTCCCTTAGCCGAGCACACTATTAAATAGACCAATGCTTTTGATTACGGAAACATAAGTATACTATTATATATATATATATATATATATATATATATATATATAAAATTGTAACCTCTGTCTGTACATTGATTTTTTTCTCGGAATTTCACGATATTTTTTCATTTCACATGCCACAGACACCATAACTGCATTTTGATTCTTTCGTGTATGTTTGTTTATTTGTTTGTTACCTTTTCTCGCATAAATGGCTGAACCGAATTTTATGAAAATTGGTATGTATATTACTACTAACCCAACTTAGACTTTAGGCTATATTAATGCTCTCTGAGACGACCAGGAGTGGGGGTTATAAAGGAGGCCTGAAATTAAAAATAGCGATATTTCATTTCCTATTGCTTTATCGGCAAATATTCATATAACAAAAGTTGTTTATTTTGTTATTTAGAGTAACTTTTGTTATATATACTTTTTTCGTACACCGAATTATAAACTAAAACCTATAGCGGAAGTACACAATTTTATTTGGCACATAAGACTCAACCGAACTAAATAAAACTTGGTATGTGTATTAACACTAACGCCTTCATTATAATAAGCCATACCAACATTTCTAGGGACGCGCAGGAGTGGGGGTTGTAAGGGAGGCCTGAAATTAAAAATAGCGGTATTTCGGTTTTTTTTAGATTTTTTGCAAATATGAATGTGAGAAAAGTTGATTATTTTGTTATTTAGAGTAAATTTGGTTATATTCACTTTTGTGATATAACATAGTATAAACGAGATATACATTAAAAACTAAAGCGGGAGCCAACAATTTCATTGGACGCCAACGATTGAAGCAAATTTAACAAAACTTTGTGAATTAGCATTAATTCTTCCATGATTATAAGCTATATTAAAATTTTTAGGTTCGAATGGGAGTGGAGGTTATCAGGGAGGCCTGAAATAAAAATTCACGATATTTCATTTTTTATTTGTTTTAAGGCAAAATGCACATAACCAAAGTTTTTTACTTTGTTATTTGCAAATACATTTCTTCGGTAACAATTTTGGAAGCAAGTAATTTATATGGAAATATTGATATGCTCAAATATACTTTCCAATATGAACTATAGGTATTCAAGTAAAGCAATGTTGATAAAACTCAAGCGAGAGCAGAAGTTGTCTGTAGGCTAACACTGTTAATTGTATTAACACGTTTGCTGCTGTAGTCTATATATGATATACTTCACTACTATCAGCACCGGTCCCCGGTGTCCGATGTCTCTCCTAACGTTAAAATCTGTATCAGACCCTGGGGACTGATGTAGTTTTCGAAAGTAACGCTATCTCTTGACAATTCTAGTGAACTAAATTAATGGATTAGCAGTGCCTTCAGTCCTCCAAACCAAGAACTAGCACTAGCAAATCCAGGAGCGGTCCCTGGCGTCCGATGTCGTCTACAACTAATGTACATTTTTTATCACATTGTCAGATGTTATTTTCGATGAGCACTCTAAACTTGTAAGCTCCTCTAGGTCAGTAGTGTAACTAGCACATGAGGGTAAATAGTTCTTGTCTGCAAACTATCGTCACTTGAAGTCTCATCACTCTCACTTTCACTGCTGTCTGCAAGAGTTGCAGATAGTGCTTACTCTACTAATTTCCGACCACGGGACGTACTGAGTGCAACACAATGGTAAATGAGTAAATGAGGGGCATGGAAGGTAAAACAGATTCAAGTCAGTTCATTTTTGACCAAATTCTGATTGGAATTAGCATCGGGTGCCGGGGGGTGATGCTGTACCCAATTCGAGTTTCTCTATTTCTAGACGGTTACGGTCCCGGCGTCTTATAGTATTTTTCTAGATTAACTAAAGCTACAGGTTCTAAGAATAAATTACATCCAATCCCCGTTAAAATATCTCTCATAATAAGCTTGCTACAGCCTTCGATTTTTTTGGAGTGGACTGAAGGAGAGGGGGCCCATCCTGATATACTTGATGCCGATCAGACCCTGGGGACCGATACAGCAGCGAACGTGTTAACTAATTTCCTGTGAAATGATGTATTTTTGTTCTACTCGCATTTACTATTATGTAAATAATGTTATGCTCGGATTGGTTTTTGACAGGAAATATGTACATTACAGATGAATTTAATTATAATAAATGCTATCCATGATTATGATCTGAATTATTCATGGTGTGTCAAAGAGTGGAGAGGGATTGATTAGGGACTAATTTTCATTTATTCTTCAGAACTAAAATTTCTATTCTATAAATCCTCTTACGAGAAAACCATTAGCCCAGGCGGGAAGTGTAGTTGTACACATTGTAGCCTTGCCAAATAAAAACTACCATCAACATTCAGACTCTAATGATTCCCGAGCGAAGCCGGGTACCTTAGTTAGTATATATATATTTAGTATAATTATGTTTTAATTTATTAGAAAATATATTCAGAATAGATATTATATTTATTTGAAGTGTATTAATTTCTACAAAATATATTTAAGATTTTTTTTTTGTTGACCTGTCAAAAGTGTATAATTTGAGATAAAAATGATTATTTTAAGAATGCTTATAGTAAAGTAACTTGAAGCAGGATGGGCTCAAATCTGTGTTCAGGAGCCTAACCTACATTTTGGTTATGATGTCTAATTCATATTTTTCTTTTCCGTAAATATTTTGAACATTCACTTTATCATTATTAATGATTGAAATATTTTTTTTAATTTTTTTTTTTTAGAGCATTAACTTTATTATTTGAATATTACAGTCTGCATTTAAATGAAGATTTCCCTAGGGAAAGTTTTTTATTTATTTATTTACGTCCACTTTATGCTACTTTGACTAATTGGGACGAGTTATCTACGGGGAACCACCCTTTTCTAGCCAGGGTGTGACTAAGGAATTTATTTAATGAGTCTGTCACCAAATAAATTTCTACTGCCCAGGATGGGAATCAAACCCGCCACTCTAGGCCTACCATGTGCGATTAAGACCAACGCCTTAACTCACATGGCCAACCTGAGGCCCATGAAAAAGTTTTTTCAAATCCTACCAAGGTGGCGATATGTATTTTTGTCATATCCTAGGTAGAATCGAAGGAACTTTAAAGACATTTTTTTTTAAAAAATCACCTCATGAGTGCAATCTTAATAGTAGTAGTAGTAGTAGTAGTCACCAGTAAGTATTTTTGTCGAAGAAAAATTTAGAAAGAAACAGCGAGGGCCACATATATTAAACTCTTGTACTTGTTTATTTATTAACATCCAATTTATGCTCTCACTGCATTAATTTATTTTACTTAAAGAATTTTACGTAAGGTGTTTGTCACTAAATGAATTCCAATTGCCCTTGAGGAATCTACAACTAATTTAAACTTTTAATTTTTAAAGAAAACATATATGTCACAAAAACAATAGAGTGGTTCAAAGCTGAAGGAAACATTAATTTGATTAAAAACCTAAATCTCGTTTACAAAATCTCAAGATATTCTAGGTATCTCAAAATTCAGTAAACATTTTTTCTGATTTATTTCATTAAACTGCAAAGAGGCTAGTAATAAAAAAAAAATAATGAGATTAGAAGGAAAACAATAAAAATAAATATGTTTTTAAAACAGAAAGGCCTCTGGTCATCAATGTCGATTAAATAGTGCTCTTGGTAAATTTTTACAGTTGTAGGATTGACAAATTAATAAATGACTGACTTCTAATTTTGTATTTGATCTCATCAGATTTATTTGTATGTTGTCCAATGGAATCCCTTTCTGGTTTTTCATCTGCCAGTAGCACTATTGATCCCACCTAATTATAACAATATAAACGAGAGACAATTTTCTGCTAATTTTAATGTATCAGCTATAACAATTGTGGTGTTTCTTTTACAGCTAGAAGACAGCGAGTATGGTGGAGTTATTATTCCAGTTAAGGAAGCTCTTGTTAAGCAACTCATGTCACAGGTCAAAAAGCATCTTCTTCATTCTGAGGAAGGAAAAATGAAGTTGTCCAAGTTGGTTTCTTGCTTTTCATCATTCCATGCCTCCCACCTCAGTTCATCTAGCCTCCTTGCCAATATTGGAGATACTTTGTTGGTGAGATTATGTTCTTCCGTATTGAAATTCTTTTTATCATTTTAGGTCAGTAGTGATAAATTTGGCTATTACTGTTAATTTGTTATTATTAAAGTATGGAAATTACACTTGTAGGTATCTCATGTGAATTTTCTGTAAGCTTACTTCCATACTGATTGGGAAATCAGCTATTGAGGCTGTATTCATTATGCAAATGTTCATCGGTCCTGCCCAGAAGATGCTGTAACTGATATCTGTTCAACACTACATTTATATCTGTTAATTCTCTAGCAGTTGAACTTTTTTTTTATTGTTACCGAAATCAATATTTAAACGTTTATGTAAAACTAACATTCCACCACTCTTTTTGCCAAATTGTAATCGTGGCCTATGAAACGTCAACGTTCACCCATCTGACCAAACGAACGGTTGAATAGCGGGTGGGCGGGGTGCTGATATATAAAGAAAGGGTTTTTCAGTCAGGAATAAGGGCATTTCTCTTCAGATCAGACTATCCCAGAATGTTTTTCAGCCGGTTTTGTTTGTATACTTGTTGGGGCTGCAACAATTTTCCAAAGAGGATAGAAAGAGAATTATTCTCAGTAACAACCCCTTTTCCTCCTGAATCCCACTTTGCAGCATTAGCATTCTGGTTAATATGCAAACAGCTTCCTGCAGTGTGAAGGGAGAATGTGAGGTTTAGAAAGCCAAAACATAAGAAAGTATCTAAACACCGTGCAGATTATTTAACCATTTACTTTGTTTCTTTCTTATCTGTTATTAAAATGAACAGCTATGTGAAATTCAAAACTCTTATTTTTATTTTAAATATTTTATGTAGTTATAGCATTTTAAAATTAAAATTTGTTGATTTTAATATTAAGTTATTTAATTTGATAACTTCGCAGCATATTCTTAGTAATAATATTTTTGTTCTCTTTTGTGGTAAAGTAATTTAAGGCCTAGTAAATTCGAATTCATGTAATTAATGTATGGTCAGGAAATTTTTTCAGAGAATCTACAAAAAGTGCCCAAATTGGCTTTGAGAAACTCCCCTGAAAGTGAAAACCCTGAAGGTAGGTCAGTTTTACCTACCAAAACCAAGAAATGGTCTCGCTCTGTTGCAAAGTAGTTTGTGCATTAAAAATGGGAAAGAAGTGTTTGGTGCTCAACAATGTGTTCTACTTGGTTCCAAATTTGATGCATCTCCTTGAAAACATAGTTGGCCTTTATATCCCTAAGTGAGCAAACCGTACATTTCATATACTATTGACACTGGCCAACTCATGTTTGGTGTGCTGTTTGGTCGTTGGTCTATGGTTCTTATCTATTTGGGTTTTGAAGTTGCATAATGCCACTTTGGTGCTGTGGTTCGATATTTCTTTGTAAATTTTAGCTAGAAAAGTATAGAATCCCTCTTTTTCTTCATCCTTTGCACCCTTACAAGGAGCACGCTACTGATCATCAATATGTAGTAGGATTTTCTCTTTAGTCTATTCTGTAGATCCGGGCGTTATAATAGTAGGACATAAATTATGTAATTTGTCTTAGTTTTCAATAAAATTTAGAAGTCAAACCAAATTTGGAAGTTTACCAATCAAATTCACATTTTTTTTTATCCAAATTTAGTAAATCTTTATTAGGAATTAAATCTTTTAGTGCTATTTGGAAGACAAATTTTAAAAATTACCTACAAATCATATTGTTAATAATTTATATTTGTGAAGCTATTGTTTTAGCTTTATTATTCATATCTTCTTCTTGAAATATATTTACACATTAATCAGTTTCTTTGTATTTAATATAAACTTAGTCATTATTGTTGCAGATTCAAAAAGAAGGAGGAGAAGAAATTGTCCAATTAAACAGTAGTTATCAAGTGGGAAGGAGAATTGTTAAGATTTTGAATGCTAACAATGGTCACATGCCTTTACATGCTTTAGAAGGAGAATATTCTAGAGAAGGTGGTGGGTTTGCCGGTCATTCTAGTCTCGCTTCAGTATTGGCAGCCCTCCCTTCAATTGTAACTGTCAAAGGAAAAGGATTCAAAAGACATGTTATTCTCAACAAGTATTTAGTGCTTAGTGAGTATCTGTTCCTTAATACTTTATTTGATTACTCTTGTCTCATTTTTTTTTTTAATTCAAATAGTATACCTTAGCTGTTTCTTGGTAATTACAATTTCACTTCTAATCTAATATCTATTATGATATAAATTTGCCAATGATAATAGGGTCAGATATTGTCGGGTACTTGAATTAGTTCTTAGCATTTTATCATAGATGATGCTGCTAGTGGGGTTTTGCAATTGTTGGCATGACTCGTCCTCTGTATAATCCTACTGACATTGGGCTTTGGTTGAAGTGTAAATAACTAATGCTTTACTTTATCAAATTTGTTTTAACTTTGTACCAGGTAAAGTGTTTTTGTAGGGAGCTCATCTTCGTTACTTAAACTAAAGAAAAGAGCTGCCGAAAGCCATCAAATTTTAGTGGAATTTTATGGAGAGCATGTTCTATCTGAGCAAGCATGTTGGAAGTGGTTTGCTCTGTTTAAAAGTGGTGATATTGAGCTAGAAGACAAGAATCGACCTGGGCAGCCGACAAAATTTGAAGATGAAGACAAAGCAAGCCAATCGCATCAAGATAAGATTGGATCATTGGAAGTTGACTTTTCAACAGTAAGTAAATGTGTGAAAGCCATGGAAATGATCCAAAAGCAGGGGCATTGGGTCTCATGTGAATTGAAACCAAGAGATGTGGAAATGTGTTTTTCACATCTGTGAAGAACTTCTTGAATGGCAGAAAAGAAATGGGATTTTTTCATCTAATTGCGACTGGAGACGAAAAGTGGATATAATACAACAATCCCGAACAAAGAAAGTCATGGGTTAAGCCCAGCCAACCATCAACAAATATCCACAGAACCAAGCATATGGTCTGCATTTGGTGGGATTACTAGACAGACATGAATGGTGTGATTGGAATCAAGAGGTGTCTGAAAAATCACAAAACTATTAAACAAGGTAATACAGTGATTATTCTTAGTGATAATCCACTGTCAAACAGTTAAACTGGTAAAGTACAGTAGACTCCCGATTATCCGAAACCCGATTAACCGATTCTCTCGCTTAACCGAAACATTTTGAGTTGCTAGGGAGGGGGGGGGAAATTACTTCGTCCTAGCATTTTCACTAAAACTCAAGGATGCGAAGACATTGAAGAAACTGATGTGAAACAATGGGTCGATTCTAATGATAGATTTAGCATTACATTGGCTGACGATGACATCGCAGACATTGTCTCCAAAGAAGAAGAAGATTATGATCCCGTCGAAATTAGAACAGAAGCTCACATTACACACACCCAAGCGACAGATGCTCTGGAGACGGTGCTTCGATACATCGAACAACAACCTACCTCCTGCCGTTCTGATATACTTACCCTTCAGAAATGGCGTGACTACGCATCGACAAAAAAAATTTCAGAAGCTCGGCAAAGAAAAATCACCGACTTTTTTACACGATGAAGTTTTTTTTCTTTCATTTTTCTTTTTAAGTCTATAGTTTTATAAATACATACGTACGTAGTTATTTTAATTGTTAAATAAAATAAGCTTTTTTTCAAGTACATAAACGTGTTTTTTATTCTAATTGATCCATTTTCACGCAGAAATTTCGGACTCCCGTTTAACCGAAATTTTCGCTTATCCGAAACCCCTCGGTCCCGAAGGTTTCGGTTAATCGGGAGTCTACTGTAAATTATTGCTCTTTTTGTTGGACACTTACTAAGCAGTGCTTCACTTCTTTTGAAAATGGCTCAATTACTGATAAAGGACAATATTTTTTTTTTTTTTGCATTTAAACATTATCAGAGAAATGAGAAATATATTAAGCTAGTAATGGAATAAAATATTCTGAATAAATTTATTTTTTATCATTTTCATGCTATAAACTTCTATTTTGTTGAAGAAAAATTTAGAAAGAAACAGTGAGGGTCACATATATTAAACTCTTGTACTTGTTTATTTATTAACATCCAATTTATGCTCTCACTGCATTAATTTATTTTACTTAAAGAATTTTATGTAAGGTGTTTGTCACTAAATGAATTCCAATTGCCCATGAGGAATCTACTACTAATTTAAAGTTTTAATTTTTAAAGAAAACATATATGTCACAAAAACAATAGAGTGGTTCAAAGCTGAAGGAAACATTAATTTGATTAAAAACCTAAATCTCGTTTACAAAATCTCAAGATATTCTAGGTATCTCAACATTCAGTAAACGTTTTTTCTGATTTATTTTATCATTTTCATGCTATAAACTTCTATTTTCTATTAAAAAATAAAAATCTGGTTTCATATTTCTATACTGTGTTCATTGAACTAAAAACAAAACATACGAAAAAATTCAGTGAAATTCAGTTTTAGTTTTTATGTGTTCTGTTACTACGTGAAATATTGCTTATTGTGGATAGATTGCTTTTCACGAGGTTTCAATTCTGTAATCAGGTAACAAGTGCTGATTATTTAGGGCTTAATGAAGAAAGAGTTTGATCAGTCATACTAAATAACCTCTCACCAGTAATTGATTTTTTCCCCCTACAACTCTCCCATTTTCGTCAAAGAGCTTTCAGTGAACTTTTTTCTAATAGTATTGATTGCATGTTGCCTATTATAATACTTCAAGAAAATAATTATTCAATGTGAGTTTACAATAGGAGCATATTGAATGTTATTAATTGAGAACTGTTAGTTCATCAGAAAATGTATCTTCCTGATACAGTAAAAAATTCAGGTGAGAACAGTTTCGACATGAACACAATTACGGATGGAAGTATAAAAACCGAAAGCAGTAAGATTATGATCATCACTAATTTTGCAGAAATCGCATCCCTCCATTTGGGCAACTACTACAAAACTGGACCTCAATATCCTTATTTCAGCATGCTTTGATTTGAAAAACATGAATGAAAATGTTGATATAATTGTAATAATATCTTCTTTTCTTTCAAGAATGTGGAATATTCCCATTTATTGAATTATATTAATTAATTGTTAATATTTACCAAACTAAAGTTTCATTTTTTTTTTTTCTATATAGAAAAAGAACAAATCATTATTGGGAAAGCTGTTTGCCGTCCTTCTTCAACCAGTGCCCTTCCATCTGTGAGTATTGTAATTTAATATAAAATTTAAATTGTGAATGCTTTTTCTATCATAGCGACAATACATTTTAAAGTTATTATTTTTTTCAATTTGTTATTTTAGTATCTGTTATTTATTGTATTCTTTGAAGGAAGTAACAAAAATGGCCTTCAAACATTTTTGTACTATGAACATTTGGTCTCTTAATAATCACATATTTTTTAGGAAATACTCTTACAAAGTAAAATAAGAAACATTATACTAGCTATACTAAGTGCATTTGATTGGACTTGGTAAAGTGTTGATTTAGGTTAGTTTACTCCATTAGTGTCCCCCCCCCTCTCTGAAGGCTGATGTTCCTGAAACAATATCTCAAGAGGGTATTTCAAACCTTTTATTGATTTAAAAATAACGTACATCCATACATTGTTTCCCTGAACCAAACCTTCAATAAACCAAGGTGTTGAGAAGTGATGAATGAAGAGAGACCTCAATCACTGAAGCAGCAGCCAGGAAAGCAAAATTTTGATTAGTAATGTAGTTTGACAAATAGAAAATATATTGAAAGAAAAAGTTTTGTAATTCCAAAAAAGTACTTCCTCCACTTCATATTAGGTTTAATGAAACAATTTGCTATAGCATTACCAAAGGAAGAGAATATTTTAGATATATTTGTGTGCAGCTGGTTTATTTAGAAAGAAAGAGTTGGACATAGTATTTGAAGACCGATGGAGGGGAAATGGACCCGAAAGAACAGAGCTGCATGCGTATATTTAAACTTGTTGTAACATTTCTCCAAAAAGGATGCTACTACAAAACCATGGTTGGAATAGTGCTGAATGGCTTAAGTGTTTATGTAATATGAGCCTAAGAGAGTATGTTCTCCATTAACTCCTTGACTAGTTTCCAGAAATTTTGGTGCTATCAGTTCGCTGGTACCTCTATACATGATATCAAAATTTGTAGGAAATTGAGTAGCGTTACCAATGAAGGTGGATTGTTAACATGATAGCGGGCTGAACTATTGTTGGGTATAGAAAAGGTCCCTTAGTGCAACAGTTTTTGAATTGAGAACTAAAATAAACTAAAGATGAAGTGTCTAATCAAGACTATTTTTTTAAAAAAAGATTTTTTGTAGTCTTGTTTAGTTGTTTCAAAAACTACAAATAACCAACTATGTCATAATATTTATAGTCCTTGTCAATTGTAAAAAACAAGTCTGACATTTTATTGTATTATTTATTTATCACGGAGATGAGGATTCAACAACTGATCTGGCTTTTTAATTTGTGAATAACTCCATGTTCTTCACGTTATATAAATTATTGATGATTTTAATTGTTCAATGTTATCTCTTTTACTCATACAGCTAATTTATTTCTTGATTATGCGCTACTGCTTTGTATATCGATTGTAAATAGTTGATTGATGTTAGCAGCTGATATGTATTCATCTTTTGTATTGCTTTTTTCTGTATTAATAAAGGCTGGTTTAGGAATGTTAGTGCCTGGGATCATGAGCTAAGTTACCAAAATATGTGTTGTACTCCTGAAGAGGCATTCTAGGTTGTGCAAAACATGTCGTTTTGAAGAATAAATGAAGTGAATTTTTTCTTTATTTTAAATTTGATGCACTGTAACTTCTAAAAGATTGTTATTACAATTTAGGGTAAATTTGAATTATCCTAGAACATAAGCTGGTCAATTTTAAGTATCCTAGATAGAAAGATAATTTTTGTACTCTGTTCTAATACTCTTGTATTCTGATTTTCATCATAGCCTCTAAATTTAATTCTTTGATTTGGTATTAGCATATTTTTCTTCTTTAGTAGAATCCTGTATAAGGTAGAATGATGACTAAACAACAGGCCGAATCTGATATTTGTCTTTGATACACGAGTAGAGCCCTAAAATGGGTTCCTTTTGTATCAAGTTAAATAAATGATCAATTTCGGGAAGCGTTTATATTGTAATTCTGACTACCTTAATTTTTCCATATTGCGTAGTCTAATAGTCTTCACTTATATAGAATTAATTAATTAACTAATTTTTATATTATTGTTATTGTTAATTGTTATTTTGTATTTCATTCTCTAGCAACTGAGCGTGGAAAGACATGAAGATTCTCCTTCTAATTGGCTACTTACTGATTCGGTTAGTATTAACTTTATTCATTTCAATACATGGGCTTTAGTTTCAAATATGATATTTAATTAGAAGTTCAATGAAACTGTTTTCTAAAAAAAATACTGGGGTCTTGTTACCCAAGCAGAACAGGTCATTTATGGTAGATCATGCAGGGTTTATACAGTTTTTCCTGTTTTCATTATTTTTTTGAAAATCTGCCTTTTAATAAAAGTTATTATTTATGGGTATTTTTTTTTTCTTTTAGACTCCTTTTGTTACACTGCCTGAAATGCAAACTTTGCCAGACAATTTGCTCGAATCTGCTTCAATGCTGATATCACCTTGTAAAGGTCTTCTACCACCTTCTGCACGACCACCACATCCATCTCAATTACCAATACCTGATTATCTTTCTCCAAAAAAAGATAAGGTATTACTGCATTATATTTATTATTTATGGCCTCTATTTTTTTCATTTAAAGTAAATAACATCTGTTCCATGTGTTTTTGACTTAAAGGTTTTCAGTAATATGTTTAATTTTCAAACCCAGTTGCTATCTCGTTGAATCCTATTTCTGCCAAATCTGGTTGTAAGATTCAAATAATTGAGTGTGTGTGTGTGCGTGTGCGTGCGTGTGCGTTCATGAAATTTGATTCTTGCCTGGGCATAAGGTATTTATTTGGTGGCATAGTCTTTAAATAAAATCTTTAGTACCATCCTAGCTAGAAAAGGGTGGTAACTTGTAGATAACCCGTCCAAATGAGTTATACTACCATAAAGTGGACTAAAATAAATAATATTTTTTAATTAATATGAGATGATTTTGAGTGAGGCTTTCATGAGAGTTGAAAAATAAATATCCTGATTAATATGTAATTGGAGGGAAAATGTAATGAAATGGAGAAAATTAAATGAAAAAAATAGATTAATAAAGAATTTTATGACCCAACTCATAATAATAAAGATATTTCGAATTTTGGATTTTCCTCTTCTAAACCACCCTCCTCTCTGGTCCAATTTCAGCCTTAGTAAACTTCATTTTAGCAGATTTCCCTTGGGGGAAATCAGCTATTGAGATCGTACTCATGATGCGAGTTTCGAAAAATTTCTTCAAATGTCCATTGATCCTACCCAGGAGATGACGAAAATGAGGTCCGTTCAAAATTATATAATAAAATTTCCTGATATGTCCATCAATCCTGTTACCACTCTAGCAGTCACAATTTTTATTTGATTGCTTCCAAATTCGATATATAATTGTTCCATGCAATACTAAAGATCAAGTTCGTTAATTGTTGAAATTGGACCAGTAGGAGGTGGGAATTTCGAAATTCAAAATATCTCTGTTATTATAAGTCGGATCAAAAAATTGTATAGAACCAATCTTATTGCAAATAGAATGTATTATAAACATTGTTTTATACATTTATGTTCTATCTTCAATACTAACTGCGATATTAGGATTTTTTAGTTGTTAGTCCTCAGTAAACCTCCCACTCCTAATCAAGTCAGAATAGCCATACGCTGTTATCCCATGAACCCACTTTAGTCTAAGGTTAAATACCAAATATTGTTTTCAAGAGACCTTTGTTGTTTGAGATACATGCAAATTCATTGTGTGATCATATCACCAACAAGAATTTAAATTCTTGTTTCGAAAATATTTATTTGATCTATAGCATAGTCTATATTTAATTGTTTCAGTCGATGCTAAAGATCTTATTTGTTATTGGCAGATAGCACTCGCTTGAAGCGAGTTATTAGTGCATTCTTGTTTTCAGCCTGGTATTTTCAAATCAGATTTATCTAATGAAGAATAGTCTTTAAATATTTGTCTTCTTTTAAAAATAGTTGTAGTTTCTGAAAAATAATTTTTGTTCATATTATTTCAGAATGGCATTGATAAAAATAATTTAACTGAAAAAGGAAGCCAGGACAAAGATATTACTTCTAACAATCCTATGAAGCGTAAGTAGTTATTTGATTTAAAAAATCTTTCTTTATATTTTATCATTCATTATGACCAATAATTGTGAAGTATTTCTTAAAAAAATAATCTCATGGCATTTACCTATATATATATATATATATATATATATTGTAAACATATGCTTTTGAAGTTTAAAAGTGTCATACTCATGTTGCCAATTTTAGCAGATTTAAAGCCCAACTAATCAACTTTTGAGGGACATGATTTTTGAAAAATTTCTTCAAACGTACATTGAGCCTATCCAGGAGATGGTGAAAATGAGTCTGAAATTTTTGTTTGAGCATTACCAAACTCGATATTTAGAAGTTTCATGTAAAATTGAAGATCAAGTTTGTTAATGGCTAAATTCAGATCTTGGAGAGATTTCCAAATATTTGATATATCTCTTTTGTTCCAATTTCAAATTTAAATTCCTGTAAATGTTTTAATTTATGTATGCATATATATCTTTATATATATAATTCTACTGTACGTGTGTATGTCACTGAACTCCTCCTAAACGACTGGACCGATTTGAATGAATTTTTTTGTATGTGTTTGGGTGATGCCCTGGATGGTTTAGATTCACAAATCAGCCCGGCAGATGGAGCAGGAGTGGGGGTCGTAAGGGAAGCCTAAAATTAAAAAAGCGATATTTCGTTTCCTATTGGTTCTTCGGCAAATATGCACAGGATAAAAGTTGTTTATTTTGTTATTTAGAGTAACTTTAGATATATTCACTTTTGTTGTATAACAAAGTATAAATGAGATATAGTGAAGTAGGTTTTGTTTTAAACATAATATTAAATTTAATATCCTAATTGCTTGAAATATCATGCAGGACGACAATATCTGCCGGGTCTGCTAGTATATATATATATATATATATATATATATATATATATATACTAGCTCAGATACCCGGCTTCGCCCGGAAATTGATTTGAGGCTGAATGGTGATGGTATTTTTTTGGCAAGGCTTTAATTTGCACAATATTTTGACATTTACCCGTCCCAGTGTTTAGGGTTAATTCCCGTTGTTGGCATTTGTTAATAATAAAATTAATTTTTTATGTAAGTCTTCACTGTCCTCCAAATTGTCATATTTCCCGTAGACAAATAGACAATGAAATATCGCGAATTTTTATTTCAGGCCTCCCTTATAACCCCCACTCCCGTTCTAATCTAAGAATTTTAATATAGCTTATAATCATGGAAGAATTAATGCTAATTGACATACCGAGTTTTTGTAAGCTCGGTTTACTCGTTAGCGCTCAATGAAATCGTTGACTCCCGCTTTAGTTTATAGTGTATATCTCGTTTATACTTTGTTAAAAGACAAAAATGAATATGACAAAAGTTACTCTAAATAACAAAATAAACAACTTTTGTTATGTTCATATTTGCCGAAAATGCAATAAGAATCGAAATACCGCTAGTTTTAAATTCAGGCCTTCCTTATAACCCCCACTCCTGCCCGTCCCAAGAAATGTTAGTATGGCTTATTATAAGGAAGGCGTTAGTGCTAATTCACATACCGAATTTGGTTTAGTTCGGTTGAGTCTTTTGTGCCAAATAAAATTGTGGACTCCCGCTATAGTTTTTAGCGTATAACTCATTTATACTTCCGTATACGGCAAAAGTGTATATAACAAAAGTTACTGTAAATAACAAAATAAACAACTTTTTTTATAGGCATATTTGCTGAATAAGCAATAGAAACGAAATATCGCTATTTTTAATTTCAGGCCTCCCATATAACCCCCACTCCTGGCCGTCCCTAGAAATGTTAGTATGGCTTATTATAAGGAAGGCGTTAGTACTAATTCACATACCGAGTTTGGTTTAGTTCGTTTGAGTCTTTAATGCCTAATAAATTGTTGACTCCCGCTAAAGTTTTTAGCGTATAACTCATTTATACTTCCGTTTACGGCAAAAGTGCATATAACAAAAGTTACTCTAAATTACAAAATAAACAACTTTTGTAATGGGCATATTTGCTGAAAAAGCAATAGGAAACGAAATATCGCTATTTTTAATTTCAGGCCTCCCTTATAACCCCCACTCCTGTTTGTCTTAGAGAATATTTATATAGCCTAAAGTCTAAGTTGGGCTAGTAGTAATACACATACCAAGTTTCATAAAATTCGGTTCAGCAGTTTATGCGTGAAAAGGTAACAAACAAACAGACACCAAAGAAACAAAATGCAGTTATGGTGTCTAAGAAAAGTTATCGTGAAATTTCGCGAAAAAAATCAATTCACAGACAGAGGTTACAATTTTATATATATATATATATATATATATATATATATATATATATATATATATACACACTTGATTATTAATTCAGATTTTGCATTTTTTACTTTTCAATAACACAGGTCTACAGTTAATAAATTTTATAAAAGGGATACATTGGTAATGGGGTCTTCTCTTTCACCTCTTATTTTCAGTAGAGTCACAGGGCTTTGTTAAATACCTAATTACTTCTGCACTAGTCATAACATGTAATTCTGGAGTCCTCGCCTATACTAATGACCTCAAGGATGCCATTGATGTGGTGAAACTGGTTGTCAAAAACATTTAATGCAGAAAGTCTACATCATTCTTTCCCTATATGCTGTTGCAAAATCGATCACTCAACATTAAATTTGCACAGTGGTTTGTTAATGAATCACATTATTAATTTATTTAATTATTGACAACTAATTTTCTAAAATTGCTCAAATGCATGAGAAAGTATTGCTTTTCTCATGAAATGAGAGAACCAGGACATAACAGGCAGAATATTAAGTAATATAAAATTTATTAAATTATTTATTAACGTCGACTTTTTGCAACTAAGGCGAATTAGGATGGGTTATCTACAGGTTACCACCCTTTCCTAGCCAGGGTGGGACTAAGGATTGTATTTAATGAATTCCGTCACTAAATAAATTCCTATTGCACATGAGAGAATCGAACTCGCCAGTAAATAAAATTCAGTTGAAATATTCTTAATATTTTCATCATGAGTCTATAAAAATAATAAAAACATTTTTTTTTTAAATTGGCTGGCAAAAAATGAGCCCTGTCTAATAATGTTACTTTTAACTCAATTTTTAGTCACTAAACTGATTATTCTTCTCCCTTTCCAAGAAATACTCTCTGTAAATTGTCAATGATTTCAATGAAACATTTTGTTGGCTGCCTGAACTGTGTATGGGATATGCAGAACTTTAGATGATCGCTTAAGAAGTTTATTTGCTGTTAACAAAGATTTTTAAATGAACTCTCTTTCATTCTCTCTATTAAAAAATGTTTTATTCTGTGGCAATAATTATATAATGGATGTTATAATTTTAGCTGAGCAGGAATGTAGATTTGTTTGTATGTTAGTTTTCCTTGGGTGCAGTTTACTAATATTCTCAAAAACTGTATAGCCATAATTGATTTTAGTATTCAATTTCATTATATTAGTTTGTTTGTTTGCAGGAAAATTAAGACTTGCTGCTCAGTTCCAAACACCAATTGATCTCAGTTAATACTATCATGATATTTATTAAGCGAATGTCTACTATTATTATGGAATTCTAAGTTCATTTATTTGAAACAGGTTTTACTGTTTATAATGTGATATTCCTGTATTCCATTAGTCAATGGTTTTGTACTTATATAAGCTAATTGTATTACTGAATGATATTTTATTTTATGTATAAATGTATATAAACATATTTATATATATTTTGGAATTGAATATCTTGACTGAAAGCTTTTAAAGCATAAAAGTACCTAATGATATTCATATTTATGTTAATTATTGTTGTTTTAAAAAGCTGTTGAAATGTCTCAAATTTGCATTTTTAAAACAGTATGCTTCATATAATCTAGAAATATCTCGTATACATGCTCTCTGTCATTCCAACTTTCTAAAAGTCATTTAAATAATTTCTATTATTTCTTTACATTACAATTAAGCAATTTCAATTACATAAATATGGAAAAGTTGGAGAAAGGAAGCACAAACATAATAAGTAATTAATGATTCTCAGTATCTTAATTATTAGGGCTCAATAATATTCCTGAAAGGAATTAAATTTTGTGTTCTTAGTTAGGAATCATATTATGTATATAAATGCATAATGTAAATAATCTTATGTGAATTATTTATATAACTGGGTAAATGTTTATTGTTTATATGATCTTGTTAATTGTTGTAAATTTTGTTTTTATTGCTTCTCTGTACTGTGTTAAAATTATTATATATTAAAAATCAAACAGAGAAGCTATATATATCTATATATCTAATGGGTTAATGTATTTTTTAGTCTCATTAATTTTAGTGATTAGGCTTAAAAAGTTATTAATTGATACAATAACATACATTACATCAACTAACTAAATTCTTCTGCTTTCTCACTGTTAACAGATTATTTTTTTCTTCTATGATCCTTTGCCTTCAAGCTGGGCTTCTTACCTAAGCGTCTTTCAATTTAAGTATTCAAATTATTAGTATAGGTAGTGTGATATATTGATTATTATAAGATTAAATTTATTACTAAGTAGGAAATTAAACTTTAAGGAATTAATTTTAGCTAATGAATGTTTGTGATATTTTTGTTTACCCTTTATGTATTAAGTAAAGTTTTAGCTCGAGTTAATGAATACTTATTTAGGACGGGAAATACAGGTTATTTCAATGTACCTGAAGTTTTTATTTTAGGGTACGCTTGGGTAAGAATCAGTATTTTAAATATCAAATTACATTTATTTTAATTTATATAATATTTAGAACTATATATTTGGCTTAGAACCAAATTATTAACAGTTTGGTTGTGTCCACTGATGAAAACAGATACATATTAATATGAATAAAATATATATAAAGTAAAAAAAAAATATATATGTATATATCGTAGGCTTTATTTCTTGCATATGAATGTGTATTTATAAATTTTATAATTTTTAAACTACCTGATTGTGATGTTTTTAGAGTAATATAACATACCAAATGAGTAGGGATAAGTGTACAAATTATATTTTTGATAGAATATGCATTTTCTTTTAACCTTTTTAAGCTAATTGTTAATTTGAGGTTCATTTTTAAGCATGTTTTATCATTTTACTCTTTGTTGTTCAGAGTTTTAAATTTTTGTACATTCCCTGAAATTTATTCTTATTTATTGAAATATTATACTTTATATATTAATTGTCTTTATCTGTCATATACCAGTTAATACGTTTATTGAATCAAATGTATTATTTACAATAAATAAGTATTTATATTTATTTTCCATAAAATTTGTTTATTTTTCTGGTATTGTTTCTTATTGATTTTAATAACCTCTTTATGCTACTTTTCTCAAAAATTTTCAAATTGGGAAGGGGGCTTTTCTTGATCCTAGGATCATATCAAATTGCAATATTTACTGAAGTATGTGTGCTATTTATTCTTGGTTCAGGTTAATGGAGGTGTTGCATAAACAGAAAAGAAACTCTAACAAATGGCAATTTCTTGGTTAATTTAACAAATGGGGAAAACTCATTTTCCACCCTGAAATTTACCTTAAAAGGTATTTTAGTTAGAATATCTAAATTGTTTATAACAACAATTTAGATATTCTAACTAATAATTGTTATAAATATATCGGGGTTCATGATTAGTAGAGTATACTGCTGTCATAAACTACTTTAATGTTTTACGTTGATATTCTGGTCATTGGGAGAGAATTATAATGGATGTAGAGGAAAAATAGCCAAACTTCATGAGTAAAGAGAATGCTTTATGATTGTGTTATGCATTTGACTATGTCATTTTTAAAAAACTGTTGAAGATAAGTTACTTATGACTTTTGGTGTGCCACCAGGGCACTGATGATGATGCACTGCATTGAAAGTGCTCTCGCTTTAATAAATAGTTGTTACTGCGGAACTGTGGCTATTTTTCCTCTACCTGTATTACTTTTATGTTAATAATTAGAGCACTTGAAGGCCTTTCACACAAATTTTGTTGGGAGGACATTCCATTGTATCAACACCCACTTTCATATCTGTTACATTATGCCAAAGAATGTTATTTCTTTTTTCAAGTAGCTCCGCTATCACCTCTTGTTACTGAGAAGCCATAGCGAATGTTGAAACTTCCAGGGCATTTAATTATGAAAAACTATTAACCTTTTGTATGGCATGAAGAGTGTAGTTGTTTCAGATTTTATTGCCCCACAGGCCATAGATGTGTATACAATCGTGTTTCCCATTTCAGAGCCTAGTAAGCTTCACCTTTAAATTTAAATCCTCTTGAACTTCTGCTCTAGATGGCAATATTGTTGCAGGAAGACTGTTCTTGGCAATATGTTTTATTATCTCAGCTACTTGTCTACTATTTTTTTATGTTTGAGAAAAATTGTTTGAATTGCCCAAATCTCCTGGCTATCTGGGCCAGTTCTATAATCCTTAAGCTATGATTAATAATTTAAACCTTTGTGTAAGACTTTAAGCAGTTAATTATTTTTTTCTTTAAGCCAGTGACATAATGAATCTACCAAGAAAAGGCAGCTTATAGGATAAAAATGTTTGGATTAGTTGCCATACTATGGATAGGTTAGTGGTTAAAGAACTGACCTAGATAGCTTGAAGGGTCAGGTTCATCTTCCACCAATTGAACTATTTTTTGTTCAATTAAAAAAAAAATATTAAATGTTCTAATACTTATAGTGAATGTGCTCTGCTTATTCCACTCATTAAAGTAAAATTAACTAACTACTGCTAGTTACCAAGGGTACAGGAACTGAGAGAAAGTTTTACAACCTTTATCGAGTGTCTGTGCAGGATGTATAGTGGGAAAGTATAGACTCTGTGAAGACGATGTTGGTGAGTAATCAGGATTAGGTAACATTTTCTAATGAGAATTTAGTAAATATTATCTAGTACATTTCGATACACATTTTTTTTTTCTCCTTTTAGTTCCTAAAAGTTCTTTCGGCATGTCCATTTTGAGACTCCATCTACAAGACCATCTCGAGTCATCCAATGTCTTTCCAATCTTTTTTACTAGACCAAACAATCATTGGATGAATAAAAAGAGAGGAGAGCAAAAGAGACTTCACAGCATTGAAGAAAGTATTTAAAGATTGAAAGTACTCATCTAAAATAAAAACTTTGAAGAATACTGGGAAATATTTGTTAATTCTCCCAATTAGAAAAGCTTCATCAATGTAAACTCACAATTTTCAGGAATAAATTTCTATTTTATTATTAAAAGCAGAAGTAGGGTAAACAAGGACATGAGTAATAATAATAATAATGAGTATTTCGTTACAATTATGTTTCTTTTATTTTTAATTTAATGTAAAAACAGAGTATTATTACATTAGAATAAAAGGATGACTACAATGCTCTAAGAAAACAATAAAAAGAAAAAAAGAATTGATATAAATAATAAAATCTGTGCTAACAGTCCAGACTAGTTTTGAAATCACAACTTACATGATATTGAATAAAGTTTTTCTCTAAAATGAGCCAATACTTTGAAAATAAGAACGATCTATTAATAGAATAACATTTTACAAATTATTAAGTAGTACATTAACTTACAACATAGAGTATAATGTGATGAAATATAAATTTAATATTAATGTAATTGGACCTAAAAACTTCATTGTCTAAAGTTTAATCACAGAACAATATATTGAATATACCAAAAGTGTGAGATCACCACCTCGTTTCTGTTGATTGGGTCCAAAAGAAAAGAATTGCATCATTATAAATCTCTTAATTATATAAAGACTAGATAAACTTTATTACCCATAAATAATAACATTAGTAGAAATATAAAAAGCAAACGTAGTAATTAAAAAGCCAATACTTATAATTAGCAATCATTTGGTATTTCATAATACTTTAAAGAGTTTTTCTATATTAATATTATAAAGACCTTCACAAATGTTTATAAAAATTGGAGGAAGTAAGAATAAAGCATTTTTCAAAAACAAAAAAATGTTTTATAGGAAGGAAGCTTACATGTTTACAATTGTTTGAAGTATTAATTTATTATTTCTTTTTATTTGTTTATATTGATGGATGTTTCTTGTTGGTTTTGAAAGACAATGGCACTAACGATTGATGAATTGCCCAGACAACATTTCATTATAATTAAATACTGTTTTTTGGAGAGGTTTTATATATTTTTAAACTTCATTGTATAAGAACAATTAGTTCCTTGATGAATTCATCAATTAGTGTGCTTTACTAATGAAATGATGTGACAGGCATCAAACATTCAAAAACCAACAGACAGGGCCATTTCATAAATGAAATCACTCCTTTTTCTCCAAATCAATTGTTCTGTAGCTTTTATAGCTCCACAATCATGGGGATTTCTCATATTTTAAAAGGTGTGAGAAAGAAAAAAAATTCACAAATTAAAAGTAATACCAATAAATAAAGTATTTATACTAATACATAATAATACCTCATGGACAAATAATTGTAGTCATTAATGCGCTTTTATTAAGGGCTACCTAGTTAAGTTGATCTTAACAGTCTCATTAAGCAAATAAATGTTTTTACCTAAGTAAAAAAAAAAAGTCAAAGAATCAATCCCCACCCTATTTTCATTGTATTCAGTTAAAATTGTTTAACAACTTGTTTGTTACCTACATTCATAAATTTTAAAATTTAATAAATACATAGTATATAAAGTTCATTGGAGTCACATTCTCCAAAGTCAGGAGCACATTCTTGTTACATTATTATGCACTTTCCTTTTTCTGCCCAAGGATTGTTCTTCTTGTCTGGTGCATGAATGAGAGGATCATTCTTTTCATTTTCTTCAACGTATTCACGCATCCTGAAACAAAACAATGTAAAATTAAAATAAATATTAAATAATTTCATAAGCTAGTACAATAAATAAACTCTGAAAGCTCTAAACTTTCAAAAATTAGGGGAAAAATGAATAAAACTTCATGATAAAAAGTGTGTCTAGTCTGAAGTTAATTAACTTCAAAATGTTATATGAAATAATGTAGAATGTTACCATTTTTAGATAAAAACAGTAAATCAGATTATGATATTCATCTGGTGCTAAAGGGGAAGGAGAGATGAATATATTTGAGGATCCTCTGTTAGAAAATAAACTTTAGATTTTCTCAGAACCAGGGCTGTTGAGGTATTTCTCATTGCTTTAAGTATCCCAATATTAAAAAGGATCAAAGTAGCCATTGACAGTACTTCGACAAATTAAATATGATTGTTCAAAAGCTATTTAACTCATGGGTCCAATATGTCTGGTATCTTGTTCACTCCTAATGCCTTCTCATGTTACTACTAATATGAGAAGTTGATAGTGAGGTCTTTCCTTTAGGGAAAAATATTTGGAGCTTAAAAACAATAGCAAAAGTTGCAATTAAGTACATTACTTATTACTTGTTATTTAAAAGTATATTCATTTTCAAAAAAAGAGTTCGCCAGGCAGGTGCTTGCAAGCTAAGTAGAAGTGTGGAATGACACACTATTGATCTCATCTCACCATATATTTTCTATTTCTAAGTAAAAATCAAATGAGTAGAAGTAGGGGTTTACTATGTGCTGAAAACAAGGAAGTATGAATACCACGCTTAATATTTGATTTATGTACAGAACAACAATTGTAGTGCATTAAATAGTTTAACAAAACTGATTCTATAACCTTCTTCAATGATACTCATAATAACGGAAATTTATCCCCAGCTAAATCTCCTTATATTGGGGCTGTTATCAGCCATTAATGAATATGATTTTTAATGTTGAATAAAACGGTTAAATATCTAGTATGGCATATATCAAATAAAGATTTTCAAGTCAAGAAAGTAAAATCCTAATTGACAGCATCATCACACAACGTATTTGTGTCCATCTCAATTACTAAACTCTTTGAAAACAATATCTGATATTTAGGCTTGGAATAAGGTACTTCATGACATATTGGCTTAGTGTTAAAGTGCAATAGCTGAAAGGGGAATTATTGAAGGCTGAAATTAAAAAAAAAGAAAAAAAGAAGCCAGTTTACATTCGAGATAGAGAAAAAGAACGCAGAAAAACATTTATAGAAAATAAAATTTGCAACAGGATTGGTTTTCAGTTTTTCGGTCCAATGTTTTTAATAACAGAGATATTCCAAATTTTCAAAACTCCCCTTCCCTTCCACTGACCTGAATTCAGCTGTTAACAAACTTGATCTATAGTTTTACATGAAACGTTTAAATATTGAGTTTGATAACGATAAGACAAAAATTGCGACCGCTATAGTGGTAAGAGACAAGTAAGTATGTGTGTGTGTGTGTATTTATTTTTAAACGGACCTCATTTAGCAGATTTCTCTTAAGGAAAACAAGCTATTGAGGTTATACTCATGATGTGATTTTTGAAAAATGTCCAATGATCCTATGTATTTATAAATATGTATGTATATTTCCGTTATCACACTACCAGTCGCAATTTTTGTCTTATCGTTATCAAACTCCATATATGAGCCTTTTTTAATTGAAAATTTCTATTTGATCCATACCGTATTCGATATTTAACTGTTCCAGTCTATACTAAAGATCATATTTGTTATTGGGGGAATTCGGAGCTGGAATAGCGGAGGTTTAGAGGGTGGGAGATTCGAAAATTCAAAATAGCTTCTTTATTATGAGAAAGATTGTAAAATGTTATAGAACCAATATTGTTAAACTATTGATGTTCTACAATTGCTTTCCTAAGCATTTTTTCGTAACCCATTTTACATTACATTTAAATACAGAATGTGATGAAATGTGATCACATGCGTGTTATACTACACTTGGGAAATCTGCTTAGTATACGCGCCCAATGGACTTTTTAGTAGTTTTCCCTTACAAATTTTAAGAAATTTTTCTTCAAATGTCCATCGATCCTACCTAGGAGATGACAAAAATAAGGTCCTTCAAAACTCTCTCTCTCTCTCTCTCACTATATATATATATAATTTGCAATAAGATTGTTTCTATACATTTTTTTACAATTTTATCGACTTATAGTAACAGAGATATTTCGAATTTTCCTCCACTCTAAACCCACCCCCTGATCCGATTAAACAATAATTTCGACCGCCAGAGTGGTACAGACAAACATATATATATATATATATATATATATATATATATATATATCTATATATATATATATAGCTGTTAACTATCTTTTTTAACACTTTACAATTTCCAAAATACGCCATCGGTGGTTAAAACCGAGGGTGGTGTTTTGTTTGTCTAACTTTATATTTTTTAACACTTTAAAAGTTCCAAAATACGCCATCGGTGGTTTTAAGCGAGGGCGGGGATTATAACGAAACAAGATGGCGGCGTAGGGGGGGGGGCAAAGTGCACTTTAGCCGAAGAATTTTCTGAACGTCGTATCACGTGTACAGCTTTTTCTCAAAGGGAAATCTGGCACTCCAGTTCTAGCAGCGGTATCCATCTGCTTTGGCTAGAAGAGTACTTAATTTTATGAACAATATTTGAAGCAGCGTTGAGTGACAAATAATTGTTGTCATAAGAGACAAATTAGAGAGTGAAGGGCATGGAAAACGTGCCTGTTATTGTCATATGCAAAACGAAGCCATTTGTCATTCACGACTCTCCACGGTTGCTCGCCCTGGCCCCCGCATACATTATCAAGGATGAGCTTTCAAACCGCGGCAAAAAGCACTCAGCCCAGCGCTGGCGGCATTAGGCTCTACAGCTTGTAGCTATGTTTATTTAAGCTTGCAAAAATCCTGCTCAAATCCGAATCGATTAGTTGCCTCACATTTATCACACTCTTATTGTTACAAGTTACAAGGTACTGTAATTAAAAAAAAAATCCGTAACGCAGGGCTGCGTAAACAAAGCAGATTTCCCTCGTGAAGATTTATAATAGATACACTTACACACTGCTAACACAACACCACCGTGAATATTAAGTGTAATTATACAAACGGTAATAAGAAATCTTTCCCATGCGGGCGGGAAGCGTCTCATATGTAAACAAACAGTTCTGCCAACGGCTCATTGAGAAGAAAAACATTAACTGAATCATATCAGAAAATAACATATTCATTTTAATGAAAATTATGTACTATACCTAGTGCAGTAATTTATAATGTATCAGAATAAATTTTATCTCAATCAATCAAATTTTAGTAGTCCGAGAATTTAAGGGGTTCACAAGTACATATTTGCATGTATCTCGTATAATAAAGGTCTCTGGAAAACAATATTTGGTATTTAAGATTCGAATAATGTGGTTTATTATACAACAGAGTAACGTGTACGTATGTTTACTTAACGAGTAGAAGTGGGGGTTTACTGAAAGCTGAAAAATGCAAATATCTCGGTTAATATTCAGGATTGGGAATAAATGTATATAACAATATTTATAGGTAATTAAATTTACAATAAGGTTTATTCTATACAGTTTTTCGATCCGACTTTTAGTAACTTTCAAAAATTACGTCATGAGTACGACCTCAAAAGCTGATTTCCCTTAAGGGAAACCTGCTAAAAGTCCGTCACGCAGGGGCTGCTTTAACTAAGCAGATTTCCCACGGGATGGCTTACAACAGATAAATCTACATACTGGCAACACCACCGTGAATGTTAAGGGAACAAATACAAAGGGTAATAAGAAATCATTCAGTCGATTTACAAGTTAATATCTACAACGGAAGGGTCTGAATTGTAAACAAACATGGCAGCCAACTTCACAACACTGAAAAGATAGAATTATTCACGACCGGAAAGATGAACAATTGATGAAGTATATCTGAATATAACATATTAATTTTATTGAAAACTATTTTCTTTAGCTAGTGCAGTAATTTGAAATGAATCAGAATAATTTCTATCTCAATCACTCAGATTTAAGTAATCCAAGAACAAAAGCTAGGGGGGGGGGGCGGTCAACAGAACGTATTTTCTTGTATATCGTATACTATAGCTTTGTTGAAAACAATATTTGGTATTTAACCTTGTAATGAAGTGGTTCACGATATAACAGCTTATCATTAATATGACACTAGTAGGAGTGGGGGTTTACTGACAGCGGAAAACTATAAAAACCAAATATCACGGTTAATACTCATTATACGGAAAATGTGTATAGAACAATATTTAGAGTAAATTTAATTTGCAACACGATTGTTGCTATACGAATTTTCGATCCGACTTATAGTAACAAAAATATTTCGAATTTTCGAAATTCCTCCCCTCTAAACAGCCCCCTTCCGATTTCAGCTGTTAACGAACTTGATCTTTCCTTTTACATAAAACGACTAAATATCGAGTTTGGTAACGATTAAAAAATAATTGCGACTGCCAGAGCGGTTCAAATGTCCATCGATTTTACCCAGTGGATGACGAAAATGAGGTTCGTTCGAAACTGTAAATATATATATATATATATATATATATATATATATATATATATATATATATATATATATCGAAGAAAAATTTCGAAAATCGCGTAATGAGTACGAACTGAATAGCTGATATCCCCTAAGGGAAATCTGCTAAAAACAAGGCCGGAAAGTTGTCACAACTACACTTCTCTACACATGGCTTATAAACCCCAGGTTTTTTCGATGGCCTTCTATGTAGTGAAAGACTCACTCGCGAACGCCGGCCCACTTGGCCTTCTGTCATATCCAGAGACTGGTACATAGCAATCTCCGCTACAGACGATTTGAATTGGGCCGGTAGAATAAAGGATCAGAGCAATTGGCGGAGAGGGATTGTTTGGTAATATGTAGGGAGGAGCCTGCGAATTATGTAGGTGACATGAATGGGCGGGAACCTTCCCCCATCTGTGTACGATGCCAGCTGACATCCCTTTACAAATGCTAAATTGAAATATCATCAGCCAAAGCCTCCAAATCCCACGGCAAGTTCAACATCTTATTATACAGGAAAGTTGTTTTATTTATGTCCCATTGTGACCACTTCACGCACATAATTATTACCTTGATAAATAAAATTGCAGTGTTGGTCTATTTTTTATTTTAAGGCCCATTAGTATGTATTTTTATGGAGTTTTTATTACTAGGTGCTAGGTCAGGGCCTAGTAATTACCATCTGTTTCCAAAGTTGAAGACATTTTTGGGTGGAAAACAGTTTGGAAATGACGATGAACTTAAAGGAGCAGTGACAACATGTCCCAAATCGTTCACGGCTGAAGAGTATAACGTCGGAATAGAAATAAAGTCCGTCACGCAGGGGCTGCGTAAACTAAGCAGATTTCCCACGTGAAGTTTTACAATAGAGAAATCTGCCTAGTAATAACCTATTCTCACGAGGACGAATAGTTAGTGAAACGGCCACACTAGCGCTAGTGCGCTCGGCGGAAACTCCCGAACATAGCCGAACACACTCACAATACAAATACAAATATCTCGGTTAATATTAAAGATACAGAATAAATGTATAGAACAATATTTATAGTAAATTTAATTTGCAATAAGATTGGTTCTATACAATTTTTTGATCCGACGTATGGTAACGGAGATATTTCGAATTTTCGAAAATCCCCCCCTCTAAACCCCCCTCCCACTGGTCCGATTTCAGCCATTAACGAACTTGATCTTCCTTTTTACATAAAACGATCAAATTCCGAGTTTAGTAACGATCAAACGAAAATTGCGACCGCTAGAGCGTTAACAGACAAATATATATATATATATATATATATATATATATATATATAGATATATAGATATATAGATGTATAGATATATAGATATATAGATATATATATATAAATATATATATAATTTTGAACGGACCTCATTTTCGTCATCTCCTGGGTAGGATCGATGGACATTTGAAGAAATTTTTCGAAACTTGCGTCATGAGTACGACCTCAATAGCTGATTTCCCTTAAGGGAAATCTGCTAAAAGTCCGTCACTCAGGGGCTGCGTAAACTAAGCAGATTTCCCACGTGAAGTTTTACAATAGAGAAATCTGCCTAGTAATAACCTATTCTCACGAGGACGAATAGTTAGTGAAACGGCCACACTAGCGCTAGTGCGCTCGGCGGAAACTCCCGAACATAGCCGAACACACTCACAATACAAATGCAAATATCTCGGTTAATATTAAAGATACAGAATAAATGTATAGAACAATATTTATGGTAAATTTAATTTGCAATAAGATTGGGTTTATACAATTTTTTGATCCGACGTATGGTAACGGAGATATTTCGAATTTTCGAAAATCCTCCCCTCTAAACCCCCCCTCCCACTGGTCCGATTTCAGCCATTAACGAACTTGATCTTCCTTTTTACATAAAACGATCAAATTCCGAGTTTTGTAACGATCAAACAAAAATTGCGACCGCTAGAGCGTTAACAGACAAATATATATATATATATATATATATATATATATATATATATATATATATATATATATAGATATATATAGATATATAGATATATATATATATATAATTTTGAACGGACCTCATTTTCGTCATCTCCTGGGTAGGATCGATGGACATTTGAAGAAATTTTTCGAAACTTGCGTCATGAGTACGACCTCAATAGCTGATTTCCATTAAGGGAAATCTGCTAAAAGTCCGTCACTCAGGGGCTGCGTAAACTAAGCAGATTTCACACGTGAAGTTTTACAATAGAGAAATCTGCCTAATGACAACTGTAGTAGTAAGAAACCTCTAACCCTATACACGTGGGACGAATTGTTACAGAACCGGCCGCCAGAGCTCTCGGCGGGAAGGCCGAACAGAGCCGACCACACGCAGAATACAAATGCAAATATCTCGGTTAGTATTCAAGATACAGAATAAATGTATAGAACAATATTTATAGTAAATGAAATTTTCAATAAGATTCATTCTATACAATTTTCCGATCCGACGCATAATAACGGAGATATTTCGACTTTTCGAAAATCCTCCCCCTAAACTTCCCCTCGCACTGGTCCGATTGCAGCCGTAACGAACTTAATCTTCCTTTTTAAATAAAACGACTAAATTTCGAGTTTGGTAGCGATCGAACAAATATTGCGACCGCCAGAGCGGCAACAGACAAATAAATAGATAGACACATATAAATATATATGTATGTATATATATATATATATATATATATACAGTTTTGAACGGACTTCATTTTCGACATCTACTAGGTAGGATCGATGGACATTAGAAGAAAAATGTCGAAAATTCCGTCATGAGTACAACCTCAATAGCTGATTTCCCTTAAGGGAAATCTGCTAAAACTAGTCCCACGTTACAACAAGTGTCTCGAAAACAACGGGGATTACGTAGAAAAGTAGAATAAGGTACTGTGGCATTGTAAATAAAGTTTGGTGTTGATATCTTTTGTTTTTATATAACCATTCTTTACTTTCTGGACGGCCAACGTATAGTCCTTATGCTTAATGCAGTAACCATCCCCTAGTTTATGAAAAAAGAAACAAAAGTCTTTGTATGGAACTGTGTGCTTCACAGTTCCAGCGGCGAGGTGTTGTGCGCATCCGCACACAGGAATCTCCATGCGAGGCTGCAAGGGAGAGAGAGCGCTGTCGTTCCCGCAGTTGCGACCTTCGCGTGCTGATTTCCTCAAGTTGTCACCCAGAGATCAAGGAGGAAATTATTGTTCTTTTCGCGCAAATTATAACAAGAAGGATTTACTTGGGGAAAGAAAAAGACGTCCAATTCTTCACAAAAAAAATGTGTGAAGAATTCGACTTCATTTTTCTCTCTCCAAGTACACAATATTCTTCACTTCCAACAACACTGCTGTGGAAAAGAATGGGTTTCATTTTCAAATGAATAGATTAAGCTTGAACTTTAACAATTCAGGTTAAAGTAAGTACAAAATATTTGATTTTGTTGTTTTAGGATTTCATCAAGTTTCTGAATAAATTCTCTTTTTATACATGTTTGTTTCCTTTTACACAATTTTAAAACAAAGGCTAACATTTTTCTGGAGCAGCCCCCCGCTAATTTTAGCTACGAGCCGCTACTGGTTACAACAGTCCTAAGTATAAAATTTCAAAATTCAAAGGCTAGTCGTTTTGAGTTCTGCCAGTATGTATAGAAGTCATGTTGAAACTATTCAAGATGGATCCAGGCAGGATCAAAATCAATAATTCCGTTGGTCTGTAATCCGAAATTTTGGCGAGTGCAGTACTTTGTTAACTTCGGACAAAGAAGTACACCGAAAAAGATCCTCATATATAGATCTTTCCCGTTTTCAGCAAGGCACCTACAAGCTATAATTATTATGTTAATAGGTTTTACCCGAACGTTATCAATTGGAAGTGAAGTTATCTAATATCCGTTGTGGTTTAAGTTCAGTTTAAGTTAAGCTCTATTACCGAATATTAATCTTAATGATAAATATTTGTAGTTTGGGACAGAAATTGCACTGTTCTAACACTCACACAGCTGGGGAAATATTTTATCAGCGTTGGGACATGTAACAGAGCAATGACATATCATAGACTACGGTCGCTATTATAACGAGCAATGGCTCATTATATCCCACTAAATATGGACTATTTGACAGTAGAGGGGATTATGTAGGGGGCTGCCTGACGACATGTAGGACCACCATTCAGAAGGAAGGGCGAGTGAATGAGACGAAAGCTGGGACAATAGCATTGTAGCAGCACCGCTCCCATTCATGGAAATGGCCTTTGTTCAAACAGGTTCGGTTTGAAGGAACCATTCAGAGCAGATGAAGGAGAGCTCTGTTAAAACGATAGTAAATTTCGGTCAATACTCACACGGGCGGCGATTTACGGGGAGCTTGTTGTGCAGAGTATGACATCCTCCCCCACCCCCACTCACATCCTCATTTTAGCAGAATTCCCTTCCGGCTCTTATTATGAGGCAGATTTCTCTATTGTAAAACTTCACGTGGTAAATCTGCTTAGTTTCGCAGCCCCTGCGTGACAGACATTTATACTAAACGAATGTCAACCTTCAATATCTATCTATCTTGAGACAAACTGACACAACGAATCCAGAGAGAAAAAAAGTCCGTCACGCAGGAGCTGCGTAAACTAAGCAGATTTACCACGTGAAGTTTTACAATAGAGAAATCTGCCTCATAATAAGAGTAGTAGTAAGGAATCTCTAAACCTATTCACTAGGGACGAACAGTTACGGATACGGCCGAACTAGCTCTCGGCAGAAAGTCCCGAGCATAGACTCTTGCCGACACTACGCACAATACAAATGCTTAAGGGAAATCTGCTAAAACATATAGGTAAGTGCTATAGGTAGACACACGCACACTATATTTACTTTCTGAGTAGTTGAAATGAACGGCTTGGTAGCGGAAAAAATTTAAATGAATAAATTGGGCTTAAGTTTTACATACAACATTGAAAATCGATTTCGAAATCCAATAATTATTGCGCCCTCTAGAGCATTTGCCGACAAATACATAAACATTTGAAAAGACCTAATTTTTGTCATCTAGTGGGTAGTTCTATCTGCGAACGAGAAATCAAAAATCCTGAAAAGTTTATTTTTGGAAACAATTTATTCCATCGTCGAAATAGTCCTACAAAGCTAATATCATATTTATATTAATTATTTGTAATAATAAATTGTATTTGAAACTTAAATATTCTAATTGAGTTACAATCCAATTATTTCGCAAGAGTATTAGAAATTTCTGAAAAGATGTAGGAGGACGAGTTCTGGTGACGGATTTTCGTACCTATTTTTTCTTTGACTTGATAAATAGACCCAACGGAAGGTGACTAGCTTGTCGAAAATGCAATTAACTAACAAGAAAGCCCGTACTTAATTGCCGCGTAAACTAACAAATTCTCATGAAACGGTGAAAAATAATCTCACATTCGATTCTTTTTTTCCCGGAATAACAATTTTTATTTTAAGCTTTGCAATTCATTCAACTGGTTACTATAGAATACGCAAGGATAATATAGAATTTTTGTACGTTTACTTTCTTCCTTGTTTCTTTAAACATATTTATGAATCGCTATTGGAGCGACCTCTCAAATAAATAAATATAGAATGCACACAATTACAGAGAGATGATTCGTTTGCTCATAAATTCATGTACTTAACCCTACTCATAATATTCTGTTTGGAGCCTAATTGGTTTTCACAAGTATTCAAAATTTCAGAAAGGTCTAAGCAGTAATTTATGTTTGTGTAAAGAGATGTTTATGTTTATTCATAAGAGCCCTCATTTACATGAATTTCTAAGCTGTTAGGAGCAATCTGAACTTTTTTAACATTTTAGAAAGGCCTAAACATTTTAATTTTTTTACTGTAATTGTAAAACTCATCTAATGTACATGTGTAAAATTCTGACTTGCAGAGGATGCGTAAACTAAGCAGATTTCCCAAGAGTTGTTGGCATGACACAATGATCTCGCTACATATTTGATCTGAAAACTTAATATTTGAGTTATGGAAAAATGCATATATAAACAATTCCTGAGCAACAATAGTTTAACAAGATTAGATCTATAACTTTTTCTATCCGACTCATAATAATGCAGATATTTTGAATTTTTGAATCCTTACCCATTAAAACCCTAATCAAATATTTGGTATTTAAGCTAAAAAATCCAAATATCTCGATTAATATTGATATTTGAGAAACCATGTATATAACAACATTTATAGGCAATCACATTTACAATATGATTGGCTCTATACAACTTTTAGATCCGACGTATAATAATGGAGATATTCAAATTTTAGCTAGATAAGTAACAAACAAACAAATATATATATAATTTTTCACGGACCTCATGTTCGTCATCTCCTATGTCGATGGAATTTCAGAAAATGTTTCGAAAATCGCTTTATGAGTACTACACAAGGGAAATCTGCTAATATTTTAAATAGGAAGGCTGTTCGGTCTAACAAATAGCTTTCAGTTTCAACAGATCGTTGATATTCTATGGACAGTGGCGAATAATATATTTAGTGCCATCAAATTTTATGTTTCAAATTCCGTAAGGGGCATCCTGAAGGTACTAAAATAAGAGCTAACCTCACTGGGGGGGGGCGCATAAACAAGCTAACGGTAAATTGAGCGGTAAAAAATCTCATTTCCTGTAGATCCACATAAACCCTTCTGAAATGAGGCATCACCGTAATAAAATCACAACACTGCCTTTCATCAATATTTTTTCCTCTTTGCACATGGCATTTTGTTGGACACTGTAAAAGGTTATCTAGGGGATCTACGAATTAGTAGACACGCGCCGGTAGGAAAATTTGTGAGCGATTATTTTATTTATTTAGTTAAGATGCTGCTGCAATGGCGATTCATCTCTAAACAAGAGAGAATATTCTTCTTTTTCAAACCGGCTTTCTGTTCCACTATTGTCGATCCGGACTGCGACCCAGTCATTTTGACAGTGGCGATGAATAGCCTGAAGAAGGAAGCCGTAGAGCTAACGAAAATTAGCACGATGAAGTGTGACGAGAAAACCGCTGGAGCAGAAAGCCGGTTTGGAGAAGAAGAACATCTAGTCCAGCGACGAAGTCTACGAAACCACTTAACAGAGAATATAAATGTACAAAATCGAACGAATATTACAAATCTTCAATATTAAAAATTACAAATGTACAAAACAAATATTATAATACAAAGAAAAAATCTAAAATATTAGTATAGTTAGAACGAAAGTAAAAAACTATAAAGAGGTAAACTGGAAGGAGGTATAATCTAAAAGTAGGTAAATTTATAATCTTATATTTCCCAAATAAAGTATTTACTATATATAATTTTTCATAATGATAACTTATATATAGATGCGGTAAACTATGCCACTGGATAGTAGGCAATTCTGGGGGGGGGGGGGTCAATACGCCCCCCCCCAGAATTGCCTGAAGAACTGTTTTTACCCACTCACACATACATACAAAACACACACAGGCCCTAATACGGGCACCAATTTGATAGCTTTTATATTTCATCAAATAATCCATTATTTCTTAAATACTTAAAAACATCATCAATAAATTGGCCACTATCTGCTAGTAGTTTGCATAAATTTCTGTGCCTTTGCACACATACTTGTGTGCAGCCGGTTAATATTTGTTTTACAGTCATCGTTTTGCTGCATTAGCTACATATAGGTTCACCTTCCCTGCTCATTAGATATGAATATGTTAGTCTAGTGTGCCCTGTACGTAGACGTGTAAGTACTGTTCCTCTCTTGTAGAGTATCTATCATTTGAGGTATAATAATATAGTGTCTATTACTTGAAGTACTATTACTTCATCACTTACTACTATACTTCAAAAATATTACATATATGGGGGCGCCGGTGGCCGTGAGGGTTAAGGCGTGGTAACATCTTCCACTACCGTCAGCAAGTTGAAGGCAAAAATAGGTGCAGGTAGGTGCGCCAAGGGAGAGCATTAGTTCACGAGGTCACTAACAGAGCGCACTAGTGTCGCAGTACTTATGAATCGGCGGAGTCTAGAGAATATATATATATATATATATATATATATATATATATATATTTTAATGCTCTTTCTTGTTTTATTGTTACCAGACTTGATATTTAAACGTTCTATGCAAAACGTCTTATTTTACTTAATCTTTTAAGCTCATTATTGACTGATATCGGACCAGGAGGTGGGAAGGGGTTTAGAGGGGGGATTTCATAAATCCCGAATAATAATGAGACGGATTGAAAAAATATATACATCCAATCTTGTAGAAAATTTAATTTCCTAAAGATGTTGGTCTAAGCATATTTCCTCGAATATTAGTGGAGAAATTGCCTTTTTTTTAGTATTCAGACTTCAGTAAACCACCACTTCTGCTCATGGGGTTTCCACTTTGAAAGTCCAGTATCTGACTCACTTGAAATCTCATATCTCGGTAGTAGTTCGATTCCTGTTTGTATTGGCTTTTCATTACAATAGAAGCGCGTCATATACCACCTCGTGGGAAGCCTGTTTAGTTTGCACTAGTTTTGCCTGCCTTAGGTAAAAGTCTTTCTCTCAACTTCTGAAGTATATGACCTACATATCGAACAATAGATTTCATCCCCATGAGAAATTTTAATCAGACTTGAGTGGAGAACCTCTTGTTTTAATTGGAGAAGGTGGATAGTTGTGCGTTAGGCTTCTGGCTCAGCTTCACATCCCATTCACTGAGTATATTCGAGGCTGTGCTTAATTTAAATGAGCAACTGACTCTCCAAGACTTTGCTAATTTAACTCTGTCTTTATACCTCAGGCTGCCTCATTCAGTCTTGGTTTGTTATCTCAATCTCTCTCTCTCTCTCTCTCTCTCTCTCTCTCTCTCTCGCTCTCTCCACCTCTTTGCTAAAGTGTTTCTATCTATCTTCACCCTATTTCAACTTCCTCTTTTACTTTTGTTATTTGACTTTGTACAATTTTTGACTATTGACAGGGTAAATCACCTTTGATGTGACGTCTATAAATAAATAAATCAACTTCATCTAGTAGACATGATTGTTCGGCTAAGATATTTCCCCCAACTAGATTCGCAATGTTAATATACTCTTCATTTATATAATATTCAATTAAGATTATGAAAATATTAATTTCATTCACTGGTGAGATGCTCCTGCCACGGTAGAATATTGAATTTATTATAATTTTTTTAAAAATTTATTTATTTAAATGAGTTCAGCAACAGCAAAAACAAAAAAGTGCGTCATGTATTTGCCATTATTTTAAAACGTAAAAGTTGAACGAGAACAATGTTTGGTATTTAGACTTTTTTGACATAACAGCGTATTGTTAATATGACATGAGTAGGAGTGTTGGTTTGCCGAAAACTAAAAAAAAATG
The DNA here is from genome assembly GCA_019009955.1 of Riptortus pedestris. Taxonomy (NCBI): domain Eukaryota; kingdom Metazoa; phylum Arthropoda; class Insecta; order Hemiptera; family Alydidae; genus Riptortus; species Riptortus pedestris. The sequence goes on along the minus strand of CM032229.1, from coordinate 166,118,242 downwards.
CAAATAAGTATCTCGGTTAGTAATGAAGATAGTGAAAAAACGTACGTAACAACATTTATAGAACATCACATATGCAATAAGATTGGTTCTATACAATTTTTCAATCCGACGCATAATAACGAAAATAGTAGGAATTTTCGAAATTCTCCCCCTTTAATCCCCCTCTCCCACTGGTCCGATTTTAGCCATTAACGAACTTGATCTTCATTTTTACATTAAACGTTTAAATGTCAAGTTTGGTAACGATCAAGCAAAAATTATATATATATATATATATATATATATATATATATATACGCCCTGCTAATGCAGTAGAGTATGAGTAGAAATTGTAGACTATAGTTATATTGAATTTATATGTTTTATTTAACCATCTTCAAAACGAATTAGTTCATTCTGACATAAAGCACCTAGTGGTTGTAAGATCTTTCAATATATCTAAGAGTAATTTAAATAATCGATATAATTATGCAAATCGCAACATAAAAATCCTGGCACACGGCTTTGCCCGTTTATCAAGTGACCAACTTAACTGTCTCCCTGGCGTACTGTGATGGCATTACGTATAAAGCTTGGTGACCGTACAGATGATAAAACTTCAGTTCTATTCCTGGGCTTGAACTTGAAACCTCAAGCAGAGTAAGTTAATGCTTTACCACTGGAACACCACTTCGAAGTTAAATATATATGTAAAGTAACTGAAATAGTATGACAACTCAAATGTGTTAATTGAATTTATAGAATAACTAGCTAAGTTACCCGGCTTCGCCCGGGAATTCAATTGAGGCTGAATGTTGATGGTATTTTTTTGGCAAGGCTTTACTTTGCAAGATATTTTGACATTTCCCCGTCCCAGAGTTTATAGTTTATACGCGTTGTTGATGTGGATTTGTTAATAATAAAATTATTTCTTATGTAAGGCTTCACTGTCCTCAATATTTTTATATTTCCGGTCTCCTGTACTTGTAGTTTTTTTTTTATTATAACGTAATGGACCATATAATTCATAATCATAGAAAGTATTCTGTCCTCCAAACCATGTATTAATAAAAGTTCCTTTCCCATGATGCGATGCTTAAGCCCAACGGTGACAGCTGTTTTAGATACGTCATAACCACTACTAAAAATAATCTATTTAAGTCCCGATTGTAAACTGTATTTCATATTGGTACATAGTTTGTTCAGTAACCTATATCAGAAGGAAACGCATCGAAGAATAAAGTGCCTAAAAAAAATTATTTCTGTCCCAGTGACATCATTAGCAATATAATATACCTCTCGAGAGAACCATTAAAGGGGCTCAGGTTAGCCATGTGAGTTAAAGCGTTGACTTTAATTTCACAGACTGCATCCAACGAAAAAACCCTCACATACCCCACGATATGACAGAACTATTAACTGACAGCATCCAATATATTCCACAAATACTAACATATCTAAAACATATCAACAACTACAAACACATATAATACAAAATAGAATAGGTCTACAGCATACCTAAAAAGATTTAAAAGGGCTAACTTTTATTATATTCTTTTGACAAAGCACGGATATGAGAAAGAATCAGATATTAAAGAAATATTTTCCATAATATAAAAGTACAAAAAAGGTAAGCACATGAAGGAGTAAATATATCATCCTAATAATGCCAATCACCATCGCTGTGGGACACAAAACTAAATAAATAAAATAAAAAATAAATAAATAATATAAATGTATTCGTATATAGGAATTTTTTATTAAAACCATTTTAAATTGTTGTCGTTATTACTAGTCTAATGTTTATTAATTTTCTTTATTACTAGTATTTAATGATTATTTGTTGTATTTAATTTTTTATTTGTTGTTTCAGTTTTGGTTATTTTTCTATAATATTCTTTTCATATAACATTGTGAAACTTTGAGCCAAATCGCCAAGATGCGGGTGCTCCTGTATAAATAAATAAATAACAAATAATTTCAAATGGTAAACCTAGAGTGGCGAGTTCGATTCTCGCCTGGGCAAAGGAAATTATTTAGTGACAAAATTCATTAAATAACATCCTAAGTCCCACCCTGGATAGAATAGGGTGGTAACCTGTAGATAACCCGTCACAATTATCTTGAGTTGCCAATAGTGGACGTTAATAAATAATAATAAGAACCATTAAATACTTAAGAACAAACAATATTTTTAAAAAAATATATAAATCTGTCTCCATGAATGACCATTTTATCTGGCAATTTGAAAGGCAAGCTCCTTTAATATTAACCTTCAAGGAAGAATATTGGTAAAATTCTTCTTTAGTACATAAACGCCATTTATGGATGTTGGCTGATACAGAGGGTTGATTAAATTTGCCATATTAACCCGCTTGTAGAAAATACAGTTATATTCTCTTTGGAAGTTTTGCATGAGAGTGTCTGGCAGATTTTTTTTATAATGTTGAGCTCAACCCTAATTAGGTTCTTATTATCTGCGAGTGAGTTTACTTAACAAGCTCAGACTTATTCTTGAAATTTCTTAACAAACTCTTTTTCTAATATAAACTTGAATGTTAAGTGGTTAAGTAGGAGCGGGCTTACTTTAGGGACGCCGTAAAAGTTAATCTCTTCTTGATCTCTCTCTCTCTCTCTCTCTCTCTCTCTCTCTCTCTCTCTCTCTCTCTCTCTCTCTCTCTCTCTCTCTCTCTCTCTCTCTCTCTCTCTCACTCCCCCCCTCCCACCCACCCCCCCTCTCTCTCTCTCTCTCTCTCTCTCTCTCTCTCTCTCTCTCTCCCTCTCTCTCTCTCTCCTCTCTCCTCTCCCTCTCTCCCTCTCTCCCGCCCTCTCTCGCTCTCTCTCTCTCTCTCTCTCTCTCCTCCCTCTCTCCTCTCCCTCTCTCTCTCCCTCTCTCCCTCCCCCCCTCTCTCTCCCTCCCACTCTCTCTCCCTCTCCCTCTCCCCCTCTCTCTCTCTCTCTCTCCCTCTCTCCCTCTCTCTCTCTCTCTCTCTCTCTCTCTCTCTCTCTCTCTCTCTCCCTTCCTCCCTCCCTCTCCCTCTCCCTCTCCCTCTCGCCCCCCCTCCCCGAATAATTGTGTACTTTGATGAAAATCCAAAAATGCGAAAGATAAAAATAAATATAAAATGTGAATATTTTAATCTTGGTTTTATTAGGGGACTATTTTGATCTTTCTTTTACCAAAAGAGAAAAAAAAATGCCTAGTAAAATAAATTAAGCAAATATTTTGTTAATTAATAGACTTAGAGAGACTAACAGCCAACATGCAACATAATTAACATGTAAGTGAGCAAACATTCCACTTGACCTACTTTTTTCCAAACATGAAATAACACACTAATGAAGGTCCTTTAATTATTTAGTCGCAATGTACTATTTGTTAGTCCTGTATACTTCTAGTTAGTTGGTTGAAATTGAATCAGGACACTAGAGATGTTTAGTGAAGTAATTGCATAATGTGTTTTGTCTATTAATAAACTTGATTATTAGTTGAATTTTGAGTTGAAAGGTTATAAACTTCATTAACACAAATATAATAATACAATAATTAAATAACAGAAACGGGAAAAGCACCATAATTCCAGTTCACGAAAATGATTTTTTATGACATTAACAGTGTTGCCATATATATAATAAATGAAGAGAGTGGACTTTCATCACTTTCAAAGTAATTATATTTGTAACTTCATTAACTTATGATTTTGTTTGAGAATTTTTATAGTTTAATAGCTTATTGCAGATTTATTTTAAACTATAAATTGAATTCATTAAATAAAATCCTTAGTCCCACCTTGGCTAGAAAAGGGTGTTAACCTGTAGATAACCCGCCTATATTAGCATAAAAATAGAGGTTACTAAATAATAATAATAATAGCAGATTGAATATATTTTGATCATTAAATAACTATTTGTCAAAAATGGACTTACAACGCTTTGAAAGGTATGAGTATCAAAAATACTCTACAAGAATACTGCAAAAATGTAAACTGTTCTGTAGAAAATAAATAAAATTACAAGTGAGGAATGCGTGAATACTTTACAGTTTTCGCTTATTTCTCAGAACTTTCTAGGTCCTACCAATAATGTGAACATTTGAACGAAAGAATAGTAATGTATCCATTCAACTTTAATAATAAATGTATCAGAATAAGAAATGAAAAAGTAAAAATAAAACAAATTTAACGAGTAAAAGAATTCAGATGACAAAAACTCAAGAAGTTATATTTCTATTCGAATTTATTTTTCTCTGGAAATGTCAATAATAAAAAGAAATGTTACGAGGAGAAACAAATGAAAGAGTTTTCATCATAAGAAATACATTCTTTTTAAAGATACTTCACTTAAGTTATTCAAAAGGACGCTGGTGCCTGTCAGAAAATTAATACATTAAAACTGTCTTCTTTCCTTTTCATGCTAAAAGAAAGAATAGAAGGTGCGATCCCTTCTTTGATTACGCTTTTATTTTGAATCGTGAAACTTATATTAGGATGATTGTAGAGAGAGTATTCTTATCTTTTTTATCAGTGATTGGTACTCGAGGGCTGCTTTATGAAAAGGTTCCCCAACAGGTTTAGCAATCTAATACTTCTGAAGATGAAATATTCAAGGAATTCAGAGAATATGTCCTGGGTTTACACTAGGAATATCAAATATCTACGAGTACATTAGTTTTAGATTCAGTAATCTCTAGTTGTCTCGTGTTACAGTTAATTCGAAAGCATGCCTGTAATAGAAAATGTCTTATTCTAATAGTCAAATTATGCTTACTGGCAGAAACAAATCCTAAATTCTTCTGGAGAAAAAATGTTTACACAGTCAGCTCAGTTCTTATTGTGAATCGCAATCGAAGGAATTAAGCTTCAAATTGAGGAACGAAATTCCACTTTTGACCGATTCTACTTTCAGAATAGTAAAGGAAAATTTGTTGAGAATTGGCCAATTATTTTTACATTTTCTTCCATCATCCACAACAGACCTGTATAGATATTAAAATAAAATGTCTTACTTTTAAAAAGTCCATCACGCAGGGGCTGCCCAAACTAAGCAGATTTCCCACATACTGCATACTTGTGATCTAACGGTCAACCATACATTCTCTATTTGTAAGTAAAACACCAATGAGTAGAGTTAATGAGGACTGAAAACTATGAAGTACGAATAGCTCCACTAGTACTTGAGTTACGAAACGATGGATAGAACAAAAATTGTAGGCCAGCAATAGTTTAACAACATTCGTACTATAAGATTTTACGACTGATAATAACGGAGATATTTTGAATTTCCAAATCCTTCACTGTCTAACCCCCTTCCTCTTCCAGTCCGATTTCAGTCATTAACTGTTATCGTCTTCAGTGTTGAATGAAACGAATAAATATCGAGTATGACGTAGATCAAATAAACATTGTCGAGTTTAGCAAGTAAAATCTAAATTGATGACGTCTTCACACGACAAATTTGCAAGTATCTTGCATAATTAAGGTCCCTTGAAATAGTTATTTATTATACAAGTGACGAAAGTAGATCATTTTACAACTCGAGTGAAACGTTTACGCACACGAGCGAAGCGAGTGTGGTAATTTCACGAGAGTTGTAAATTCTACTCTCGTCACGAGTGTAATATTAAATTTTTTCTGTAATCGTGTAATACATGATCAGATCTAACCAGAATATGAACAAAATTAAGATGTTGTGAAGATTATGGTATGTTGTTGGTAGGTTATAAGCATGGTTGTGAAAGGTTATAAGCATAGTTATAAAACAACTAGTGATGATTGTGAAGTAGTGCAGTTATAAACAAGTGCAGGTTATAAACAAGGAAGGTAATTATTATTATATTTAAATTTTAAAATATATTGATTATTTCCACCAATAATTCATTCACATTTCAATTTATTTTGTTAAAATAAATTCTTACAATGTTAAAAAACATTTAAAAGCATTTAATTTCCAACTTCAAATTATTTTTTAATTTATACTTATTACTAATTAAGAAGGCAATTCACTTTCTTCACTCTATTGCAAAATGTTTCACTTTCTTCACTCATTTCAGTTTAGTAATGTTACCATTATTCAACGATTACAGAAAAAATAATATTTTCCAATGAAGTGGTGGTATAACAGGGATTGCTATTCTCACATGAGTATAAGCGGGGGTTTACCGAGAGCTAAAAACTAAAATGCACTAAAGACACAAATATCACGGTAAGTATTAAAGATAGAGAATAAATGTTTATATCAATATTTATAGAACATTTTATTTGCAATAGGACTGATTCTATATAATTTTTCGATACTACTTGGTACCCCAAAAATATTAAAAAAAATTAAACAGCCTGAACTTACTATAAAAATAAATGAGCAGAGTAATGAGTGAAAAAATGAGTATCCTTGGGGTAATATTTAACAGCAATATTTAATGGCAGGAACAAGCAGATTCGGTAGCAAACAAAATAAGAAAATCATTACATCCTTTAATAAAGTATAAAACGTTTTCCCATTAGAAATTAAGATAAAACTTGTATCCAGCCTAATTTTGCCATTAATGTGGTACTGCGATTCCGTTTATATAGATATTACATCTACAGAAGACTTAAAAATTCCGAGACCATTTAATTCAGCAATCAGATATATATTCAATGCTAAGAGAGTTGAGCACATTACTTCGTACATTAAAACTCTTGGATGGCTCACGTCTAAGGTGTATCGGAGCTTAAATATATCATGTCTTTCAAATAAAATCCTGGATTTTGGGTAGCCCAAAAATCTTTATGAGGGTTTTATTCCAGTGGATAGTGAGAGATTGGTAAACAATTTCAAACTGACAGCCTGCAGAACCATCATATTTCGTCACTCTTTCTCTGCTGTTGCGGCAAGAGAGCTGAATGCTTTACCTCAAGAAATAAAAGCATCATCATCATTCCGAATGGCTTGCATTAACCATTTTCTAACAACCGAGATGGGGATATGACAAAACCCTTTGTACGTATATTAGTTTTATTTATATTTTTAGTTTTTTGTTTGTATATTAGTTTTATTTATATTAGTTTTTTTTAATATTTTTATGTTTGTTGTATAAGTTTTAATTTAATTTATAAGAGTTTTGTTTGATTTATAAATAGTAAACATACATGTCTATTGTCTGTAAGAGAGGACCATTGGTCCTATGACAATATGAGCATCTCTCTCTCTCTCACACACACACACACACACACACAAACACACACACACACACACACACTCTCTCTCTCTCTCTCTCTCTCTCCTCTCTTTCTGCCCTCAGCAGGGAAATCTGGTAAAAGGCGACATAGCTGGGCCATAGTAGGATATTTTCGTCCATGGAAGCGCTACAGTTAGAAGATGAAGAGGAGAGAGGAAGGAAAGGGTAGCTGATAGCAGCTTCAGAAGGGGTGAATAGCAGACAGCCCTTATCGCAGCCGACACCCCTGCTCTCGTCCCCTCCCACTCTCACAATACCTCTCTCCGTCTTACAGGAAATAATTAATAACCTCTAGCTACATTTTAAGGCACAATACAGGTATTGTGTGCGTGCATGAGTGTGTATGTGGGTGGAGAGAGAGAGCGTACAAAATTTAAGGACGTGTCAGTAGACTAGAATTGCGACAAAAATATCTTTTTAGACTGTGGTCCTATTCAGAACAGAAAAAGAATACATTATGGTATTTTTAAAAATTGATAATGATTTTGTCTGTGTATACTGAACACTGAATACTAAAAAAATGTCCGTGCAAACTAAGCATAATTCCCACCTGCTGCACTGCAACGTTGATAACGACTTCCACATCCCATTTTCATTATTCCCTCATAATAAGAAGAATATGTAAACTGGGATTAAATTTGAGCTGAAGATGAGAGGTTTATTTATACAGATTCTTTAATTGAAAATCATATGAATAGGGGCGAGAGTTTACTGAAAGTTGAAAAGTAAAAAAAAAAAACGAAAAATCTCTGTTTATATTAGTTGTTATTTATTAACGTCCACTTACTGCTACTATTGCTGATTAAGACCAGTTATCTCAGATTATCTCTTTTTTAGCAGATTTCCCTTAAGGGTTTATAACCAATCTTATTGTAAATTAAATTGCCTATAAATGTTATTATAAACATATTTTTAATATTTTTTTTCTAATTCTGTTACATTTTTCGAATTCTAATTCTGTTACAACATGAACATCTTTATTCTAACCTTAAATACCAAATATTAGTTTTATGGAACCTTTATTATGCAAGAAATATGAAATTTCCATTTGCGATGACATGATCAATTAAGGTTCTACGTTCTTGTCTCAAAAATGTTTATTTGATCTATACCATACTCGATATTTAACCATTTTGTTATTAGTTGAAATCGGACGTGGATTACTGGGAGGGGATTCTAAAATTCAAAATATCTGCGTTATTATGAAAGTATCGAAAAATGTTATAGAACCTATCTTGTATATATATATATATATATATATATATATATATATATATATATATATATATATATATAAATTTGAACTTATCTTCGTGATCTTTCTAAGTATGATCGATGAACATTTGAGAATCGTTTCTTTAAGGAAATCTGTTAATTAAAGCTATGCAAATATTTTTTCATATGATTTTCACGTGTACCATTATGAAGTAGATATAATACTGGTGAAGTACTATCTGACTGGTAATTCCAACTAATGAAAGGATTTTTCAAGAAAGAAAAAGTCCGTCACGCAGGGGCTGCGTAAACTAAGCAGATTTCCCACGTGAAGTTTTACAATAGAGAAATTTCACGAAAGCCGAGCAGTTAATGAAACGGCCGAACTAGCTTTTGGCGGGAAAGTCACTTCGTCCGTTAGCCGCCCAGATTTAATAAAAATGGAAATATCTTGGTTAATATTCAAGATAGAGAATAAATGTATATAACAATATTTATAGTAAATTTAATTTGTAATAAGATTGATTCTGTACAATTTTTCGATCCGACGTATAGTAACGGAGATATTCCGAATTTTCGAAAATCCTCCCCTCTAACCCCCCCCCCTCCCACTGGTCCGATTTCAGCTGTTAACGAACTTAATCTTTCCTTTTACATAAAACGATTAAATATCGAGTTTGGTAACGATCAAACAAAAATTGCGACCACAAGAGCGGTAACAGACAAATATATATATATATATATATATATATATATATATATATATATATATATATATATATATATATATAGTTTTGAACGGACCTCATTTTCGTCATCTACTAGGTAGGATCGATGGACATTTGAAGAAAAATTTCGAAAATTCCGTCATGAGTACAACCTCAATAGCTGATTTCCCCTAAGAGAAATCTGCTAAAACAGTATACATACTGTGTGACATATCTCTGTCTTGTATACGATATTGGAATACCACTGAAACATACACTTGTATTATATCTTTGTAGTTCACTATAGTGTAACATAAATTTAATTTATTATAGTGTAACGTCACTGCTATATTCTATATTAAAAGCTTAGCAACTCATTTCCCTCAAGAGAAATCAGCCCTTTAACTAATAGAGCGTCAACTAGAGAGATGTTAGGAGCTTAAAGAGTCTACAAAGAACTGGTTCCACTAACCACTTCTAAGCTTTTCAGAAAGGAAGTAGAGATTAACCCTCACTTTCAAAGGGGAGATTTTTTTTTGATCTGTCTTACCCTTAGACTGGCAGGTGTAATTCTGCAAAGAACCTCCATCATTTTAAAGTCATTTTTATAATATTTCACTTCAGCCTTTATTCTAGATTCTAGGATAATATTATCAGATTTCCCTCATGGTAAATCAGCTATTGAGGTTGTACTCATGATGGACTTTTTGAAAAGTTCTTCAAATGTCCATCGATCCTACTGACGAAAATGAGGTCCGTTCAAAATTTTATATATTTGTATATACCAATTAAGATTTTTCGTTCTTTACTCGGAAATATTTATTTGATCTATATCACACATTTAGCCGTTTTAGTCAACACTCAGGTCATATTTGTTATAGGCTGAAGTTGGATCTGGAATAGTGGGGGGATTCGAAAATTCAAAATATCTCCGTTATTATGAGTCGGATCATAAAATGTTATAGGAACAATCTTGTTGAACTTTTAATTTTCTAAGCATTTTTGATAATTCCAGTATTAAGCGAGTTATTCGTACATTCCGGGTGCCTACCATCAGTAACTCCGGCCCCCTTCTACACATCGGTTTTTATATATAAAAAATAGAGGTCTGGAATAAATAGTTCCAAATATGGAATTAAATAGAGAATACGTGGTGAGATGAGATCCCAAGTGTACCAGCACTTAGGAAATCTGGTTAGTTTACGCAGCCTCCGCGTGACGAACTTTCTATTTCATGCAAAGCAACTCAGACTGCACAATTGACTTACATGTTGCTTAACCAAAGAACTATTGAAAAACAAGAAGTTTATATCTCTTATTATATACTCACTGGCTATGCTACCTGTCGTTGGTAGGTTGAAATAAAATTAGTTTCCAGCCGAAATTTAAGTACTTAATAACCGCTCCCTTTCTTCCTGCTGAATATATTCTTTCTGATAACCTTGTCCTTGTTATAACGATGCTGAATGAGAGGACGATTGCACGAGTATTGTTGTATAGAATAGCTGTGTAACCCGTTGTGAATGGGATGATGAATACGATTTCCTATTAACGTGTAACAACTGCATCATCTTAGTATTGCTTGATATGATTATGTAATATGCATAAGTGCATGCTAGCAATATCCATTCCCTTTATGAATATAACAAAGATTTTAATTCAATTCAGACATCCTGGAACGTCAATGGAGATTTATTTGGTGACCGGCGTCAATATATTGACGTTTATAAATCAAGAAGAGAAGAAGCATTCCTTCTATAGGTTTCCATGTTCTAAATTCTGTACTTACTTGCGTGAAGTGAACTTGTTTAGATGTTTTGTTGTGTACGGAGAGACTTGATGGCATCAGTATTTTCGATTGTGAATATAGAATAGTGAATAGTAAGTTTATGCGTAACATCAAGATCTTCATCAGTTTTCAGTTCAGTTCAGAAAGTACACGTGGGAAGGATTTTGACAATCACAAGTGCCTTTTATTGAACGTTTTAATTTCTTCATTGAGAATTTTTTTTAATTCCTTACTTAGCTTTTGTTATTTTTCTATCCACAGGTTCGATTCCCACACAGGGAGGTTTCATTGGTTTCTTATGCCTTCTGCATATAATATTCCAAGAATAAAACCATTAGAAAGAAAGAAGAACCTTTATCAACACCTTTTCTTCATATCTGTGAGTCGCCTTTTAAAAACGATTCAAAGATTTTTTATCCTTGAGTTTCCGAATTACTCTATAAGTAGGTCTAAGCATGAAGGCAATAGCAAACCAAAATTTGGCGCTATTGGCCATTTTTTGTAAGTCTAAAATCTAGAAATTTGCTCTATTTATTTAGTAGAAAGAAAAGGGGCATTAGCAAGAGTATCAAATAAAGTGTTGAGGTAGGAGAAGTGATAATGTAATTTAACAGCAAAGGTCATTAAGGTGTGTCTTAATGGGCTTTTATACTATTCAACCTAATTAACAGGTGCAGTGAAACAATTAGATGAATAATCTAATGCAGTACTGAGTTTGGAGAGTAGTATAAGGGTAAAATATCGATTCTTTTTGTTCTTACTGTTTCTCAGTCATAACAAAAGGAGCATGCGCTTTGTTTTTATCTTAATATTAAATGAAATTATTCTAAAACTCGGCTGGAAGTAAGGGCTTTTCATTTTAAGCTGGAGCCCTAATTTGGCCATAAAAAGGTTGGCGGTGGCTAATATAATAAAATATGTAGCGGGAGGGTGAAAGGAGGGTGAGCCACATGGCAGGGAGAGGGAACTCCATTCTGACTAGTATCGATTTTTACCCCTAATAACGCGAGCCGGTCTGTCTGCATTTATACACGCACTTCTCCTGCACAACCTACGCTCATCACGGCACAAATTGTAGTTGTTATTGTTATGACTCCTTCGCTGTTTGTGTTAAGCGAAAATCTAAAAAAAGGAATTCATTTGAAACATTCATCACAGTTCTTATCCTCTGAGAAAAGAAATGATGCACTTTCATTGCATTTTCTTGTACGTTAATATAAAATAAGGATGGAAATGTTATCACAGACACAAATGATATCACAAAGGTAAATACCAAAGCGTACTAGAAGCTAATAAACTAACATCTCAAGTTACTGCAGTGGTGTAAAAATTATTTCCCTGAAATAATTAATTTTCACCACCGGCGATAAAGAGTCGGCCAAAAATCATGGATGTCCAAAAAAGCTCCTTTGGCTATTATGCTAAGGAAAACCCTTTCATTTACAGATAAGCACTAATTGATAGATAGATTCTAATTGACACAGGGTTTTTTTAAGAATTGACCATGTTACTACTAGTACTAAACCGAATTTTAACTTCTATCAAAAGAGAGATTGCTACAATCTTAGCATGAAGTGTCACGTCACTCGATGTAGAGAGGCCATAGGTGTGGATTATAAGAAATAGTCTCAACTAAAAAAGTTAACCAATATGGATAACAGAAGGAATTGGGGGTTTTGCAGTGCTTTTATAGTAGTGCAAAAATGATATTCCAGAAATATCATAATTAAGAGCCATGTGTTTTCAATCGACGCCAGAAGAACAATTCTATTAGCAAAATACTTTTTTTCTTCTATGTTTCCAATCTTGGAAAAAATCACGTTCCAAAAAAAGTTTTGGTAAATTTGGAATAATGAACTAAAAATACATTGATTTTTGAACTTGGATAATAAATCAATATGCTCCCCTCGTACTTTTTTTAATTCTGTAAAATTTCTCAAAATTTAGGACTGGATAATTCATTTGCATAAAATTGCAAAGAATCTTGCATATCAGATTTGGTCAAGCCCTTTTTAACCAAATACCCAGCGTTTTTTTATTCGGGATAACTCCGCCAAGGACTTGAACGGTTTAGGATATATTCATACAAATTGTGGGCGTGTTTGAAGTATCACTAAACTCATTAAATATATTAGTACTAGTAAAATAATTATATTTTGCCAGTAAAAATCAGATCTTGATAATCATAGTTATAAGATATACATATATATGATAGGCTAGCTGAAAACGTAGAAACGAAAGAAGAAGGAAAAAAGAAAGGATTATAGATCCAGTTTTATTCATTTGATAGACACGCCCTCCAAGGAGAAACGGAGTAGGTGCAGCTGTTGATATTTAAATAAACTGTTTTCAAAGAAATTCACTGTCGACATCAAACGCTCTGAAAGCCAATCAATATCAAAATATTATATCATCAATAAGATTTGAATATATTATCGTTCACATATCACTAACATTCTTTCTTTGGGTCGCCAAAAATGTATAAACAAAATTATTAAATGTTTTAAGGGTATAGAACTTTTCTCATTTTTAGCAGTTTTCCCTTAAGGGAAATCAGCTATTGAGGTTATAAGTACTAATTCCGGGATTTAGAATAATATCCTTAAATGACTTATTGCAAATAAAATTACCTATAAATGTTGTTATTTACCTATTTTACCTATCGTGAATATTAACCGAGATATTCGGATTTTTTTAGTTTTCAGCCTTAAGTAAACCCCAACTCCTACTCACGTCATATTAGTGATAGGCTGTTATATCATGAACCACTTTATTCTAAGCTTATATGCAAAACATTATTTCCAAGGGACCTTATTTATGCAAATTTGTTTTGTGATGACGCCATTATTCAAGATTTTAGTTCTTGTTTCGGAAATGTTTATTTGATCCATTCCTTACTCGACATTTAACCATTTCAGTCAATACTAGGGATCATATTTGTTATTAGCAGAAATCTTACATGGAATAGAGGGTGGTATAGCATGGGGGAATTCGAATATCCAAAGTATTTCCATAATTATGAGTGGGATTATAAAATGTTATAGAACCAATCTTGTTAAACTGTTGAAGATTCACAAATGTCGTTTTGATTTTGATCTATACCACACTCGATATTTAACGTTTTCTCTGTCAACTCTAAATATCATATTTGTTATTGGCTGAAATCGGACAAGGAATACGGGTAGTGGGTGTATAATAATGTGATGGGGTAATTCATTTGGAAATGAATATTACATTCTCACTATTTGGGTTTATTTAAGTGCTGGTATTAATGAGGGTTTACTGTATAAATGTGGTTAGATGGTGATAAAACAAATGAGTCTATTAAAATGTTACTACATAATACATATAATATACAATGAAAATATATAAATGAAGAGGTCACAATGTTGATTGGTGATGATCTTGTAGATATGTTGGGTTATTGTGCCTGGCTTCCTTGTGTGTGGTTTTCCTTCTGATGGTGATTCATTCCCTTTTTCTCCTTACTTCTTCCATCTCTCTCTCCATCCATATCTTCTCTCCTGCCACCCGCCTTGGCTTGAATGCTAATTAATTAGCCATGTTGTTGGGGCTTATTAACAATAAATAAAATACTGCTTTTATGGACGAGTGTGACCTCTCAAGAAGAAGTAGACTGACTCACTGTCTCTTTTAGCAGATTTCCCTTAAGGGAAATCAGCTATTGAGGTTGTACTCCTGATGCGATTTTCGAAATTTTTCTTCAAATGTCCATCAATCCTACCCAGGAGATGACGAAAATGAGGTCCGTTCAAAATTATATATATATATATATATATATATATATATATATATATATATTTGTCTGTTAACGCTCTAGCGGTCGCAATTTTTGTTTGATCGTTACCAAACTCGGAATTTAATCGTTTTATGTAAAACGGAAGATCAAGTTCGTTAATGGCTGAAATCGCACCAGTGGGAGGGGGGGTTTAGAGGGGGGATTTTCGAAAATTCGAAATATCTCCGTTACCATACGTCGGATCAAAAACTTGTATAGAACTAATCTTATTGCAAATTAAATTTACTATAACTATTGTTCTATACATTTATTCTGTATCATTAATATTAACCGAGATATTTGCATTTGTATTGTGAGTGTGGTCGGCTATGTTCGGGAGTTTCCGCCGAGCGCTAGTGTGGCCGTTTCACTAACTATTCGTCCTCGTGAGAATAGGTTACTACTACTGTTATTAGGCAGATTTCTCTATTGTAAACCTTCACGTGGGAAATCTGCTTAATTTACGCAGCCCCTGCGTGACGGACTTTTTCTTCTATTGCTTTTGTTCTCTGCTTACAGCTGGAGCTGGGTAGTTCTCAGGACTGACACATAGATGGCAGCACCATGCGGGGGCCTCTTGAAAGGTAGAGAACATAAGGTTTCTTTCGTCTGTTTCATTGAAGATGGAACAGTGGGGGTTTAAAGGGGGGATTCGAAAATTCAAAATATCTCCGTTATTATGAGTCGGATTGTAAAATATTACAGAACCAATATAGTTGTACTAGTGATTGTCTACAATTGTTATTCTATGCATTTTTTCGTAACTCAAATATTAATCGAGTTATTCGTACATTCTTGTTTTCATCCCTCAGTAACTCCCCTCCCCCGGTCCACGCCCTTCCTACTCATCAGTTTTTTAATATAGAAATATAGAATATTTGGTGGGATGAGGTCACAACTATGATATTCTAATACGTGGGAAATCTGCTTTGCTAACGAATAATAGCATTAATCTTCTATTAATTGGATGAAGATCCTCAGGTTGGGAGATAAGTGTCTTTTTAGAGCTAATAGATCTGCTAGCAGCCATTGTATGTATCCGTATTTCCTTTACGATATCGCCCGCCATTTTCGTTTCACTATTTCGTCAGTCGGAATTATGGGAATCATTCCTGAAGAAATATCGCCGATGAGGCATACAGTAATTATCCGACAGAATGATTTTGATTTATCTTTAAAAATAATCTCTTTTATAATTAGAAAATGCGCTGGAAACGATTTCCCAATAGTTTATGAACAGTTAAAGAGATATTGCCATGAATAATCTTCTAGGAAGCTATTTCTTTGCCATTTAAGAAGTGCATGTATCTTTTCGGATCACCCCATTCAGTGCAGATCACCCCAATATCAATAAATTGACAAAATGGCAGTGATAAATTAAAAATCAGTTTTGCTATTCGACATTGTAAAACCAGATGAGATCTAGATGTACCCTCCGAAGAAATCAGAGAGTTTTCAATATATCTTCATTTGTACGACCTTTAGTTAAAGCTACTTACAGTAATTCTTTTATTATTATTATTTATTAACGTATACTTTTTGCAACTGAGGCTAATTGGGACGGGTTATCTACAGGTTACCACCCTTTTCTAGCCAGGGTAGGATTTTAGGTCGTTATTTAATGAATTTCGTCACTAAATAATTTCCTTTGCCCAGGCAAGAATCGAACTCGCCACTCTAGGTTTAATTATTTTATAAACTTCGCATATATTTAGATAATCGAACTAAGCATAAATCATTATTATTATTTATTAACGTCCACTTTTTGCAACTTAGGCTAATTGGGACGGGTTATCTACAGGTTACCAACCTTTTCTAACCAGGGTGGTACTAAGGATGCTCTTTAATGAAGTCCGTCACTAAATAATCTCTTTTGCCCAGGGAAGAATCAAACTCACCACCCTAAGTTTACCATTAGCATGAATCATAAATTAACATAAAGATTGACGAAAAGAATTAGAATTCCAATTTTTATCAGAGACCACTTAAAGAAAATCGGTTATTGAGGTTGCTTTCATGGCGTGAAATTGAAACAGCTTTTCAAATTTTCACCGATCGGCCTATTTGATGAAACCAATCAGGGCCTTGAATTTTAATTTTATTTAATACGATTTGCCGTCTTGTTTTTCAACCAGAGGGGAAAAAAAACTTTATTAAAAAACTAGCTGCTTGTTGAACGTGTTGAAATGAAAATTATTTCCCATTGAAATATAAAGGTTGGATTAATTTATGCTCTAAATAATCTCTTTTCGCCACATTACGCAAATGTGTAGAGCCATTCACTTGTTACACCCTTTGAAGTAAAAAATAATGAATTGAGCAGCACTGCTGAATTTATATTTGGAAAAGATGTTATCAATCAATATCCATTTGGAATAGAAATGGTTTCCTTCGACGAAATAATGGCGGTTCCCTTGGAATAACTTTCCAGCCAGAAGTCGGATGACAAAATTTTGAAATTTACAAATCTATGCCATATTTTAGTATTGAAAAATATATTTTTTCTGTAATCGTTGAATAATGGTAACATTACTAAACTGAAATGAGTGAAGAAAGTGAAACATTTTGCAATAGAGTGAAGAAAGTAATAACTTTCTTCACAAGTGAAGAAAGTGAATTGCCTTCTTAATTAGTAATAAGTATAAATTAAAAAATAATTTGAAGTTGGAAATTAAATGCTTTTAAATGTTTCTTAACATTGTAAGAATTTATTTTAACAAAATAAATTGAAATGTGAATGAATTATTGGTGGAAATAATCAATATATTTTAAAATTTAAATATAATAATAATTACCTTCCTTGTTTATAACCTGCACTTGTTTATAACTGCACTACTTCACAATCATCACTAGTTGCTTTATAACTATGCTTATAACCTTTCACAACCATGCTTATAACCTACCAACAACATACCATAATCTTCACAACATCCTAATTTTGTTCATATTCTGGTTAGATCTGATCATGTATTACACGATTACAGAAAAAAATTTAATATTACACTCGTGACGAAAGTAGAATTTACAACTCTCGTGAAATTACCACACTCGCTTCGCTCGTGTGGGTAAACGTTTCACTCGAGTTGTAAAATGATCTACTTTCGTCACTTGTATAATAAATAACTATTAAACACAATTTACTAATTGTACCATTATCAACCATACATTGCCGAATATATGCTTAGAGATTGAAGTACACCTCACTCTTGTCCGTAATAATAACATTTTATTATTATTATTTATTAACGTCCACTTTTTGCAACTAAGGCTAATTTGGACAATAATAACATAAAGTATAAAATTTGATATCAATAAACGAATATATATATTTTTTACTAATATATGCTTTCTACATAACTATTCTAATGAATATAAGTGTGTGTGTGTGTGTGTTTGTTTTTGTGTGTGTGTGTGTGTGTGTGTGTGTGTGTGTGTGTGTGTGTGTGTGTGTGTGTGTGTGTATACTTGGATGGCAGTTTTTATGTGTGGATGGACGATTAGCGGGCACAATGTTAATTTCGATGCCGTTGTTCTTGAAATGACTTGAAACGTGAAATAAATAAATAAATAGAATTTCAAACCAAACTTTTATTTATTAGAGTTTTATTTATACAGATGTCTGCAGCTCAATTACACTGAGTTGCCCAGATCACAGCCCATCTCATCTGTGGAAAGTAATTAAAAGAGAGGGCAAAGGTTCAACGATCAATTAGAATAATTAAATAAAACAGAGAACGACTAAAATATTAATACTTAAATAACCAACAGGTGAATCAAAACAGAACACAAAGGACGAATGAACAAACAGATGGAAACGAAAAAAAGAGAAAGATACATCATACACCTGATAATAACTGACTACATGCTTCGGTTACTAAAATTGATTTGTACTGGTATCAAATGAAGCGAAATAATGTCAAAATCGGCAAGTGCTTAAATCATAGGGAATGCATAAAGTACAGGGGATCTCATTGGATACCTAATTAAGGGAGACATAACGCGAGACGTTGTCATCTGGTGTTATTCCAGCAAGTTAGAAATATGCTTACTTTACGCTAGACTTGCATGATGGATTTTGAGAGTTTATCTACATGAAATGAAATTGTTTACGTAAAGATAGTGTGAGGAAGTTAGGGTATTTTTGGGAAAACGCTCTGACCATAATGAAACATTCCGATTCTAGTAGAATCCAGAGAATCCTCGATATATCTTGTATTGAGGCGGAGATGTTCTGCAAGGAAGTAGCAATTTGTATTTACGGAATTTTTAAATTGAAAATATTCTACTAATGTGGCTGAACAATAAAAAGTCCGTCACGCAGGGGCTGCGTAAACTAAGCAGATTTCCCACGTGAAGTTTTACAATAGAGAAATCTGCCTAATAACAACTGTAGTAGTAAGAAACCTCTAAACCTAAAAAACATTATTTAGGGCGTAATAACCCAGTAGTTACTAGCCCAAAAAACAGTTAACCTAACCTCTAAACCTATTCACGAGGGACGATAGTTATGGAAACGGCCGCCAGAGCTCTCGGCGGAAACTCCGAACATAGCCTACTGGCGACCACACGCAGAATACAAATGCAAATATCTCGGTTAATATTCAAGATAGAGAATTAATGTATAGAACAATATTTATAGTAAATTAAATTTGCAATAAGATTGGTTCTATACAATGTTTTGATCCGACGTATAGTAACGGAGATATTTCGAATTTTCGAAAATCCTCCTCCTTAAACCCCCCCCCCTCCCACTGGTCCGATTTCAGCAGTTAACGAACTTGATCTTTCTTTTTACTTCTTAGTTTGGTAAGGATCAAACAAAAATTGCGACCGCTAGAGCGGTAACAGACAAATATATATATATATATATATATATATATATATATATATATATATATATACATATATATATATATATATATACACACTCACACACACACAGTTTTGAACGGACCTCATTTTCGTCATCTACTAGGTAGGATCGATATTTGAAGAAAAATGTCGAAAATTCCGCCATGAGTACAACCTCAATAGCTGATTTCCCTCAAGGGAAATCTGCTAAAATGATTTCCAAGAACATGTGGTTCAGAGCCCTATTGAAATTTAACACAGCTTTTTGTTAATGAAAATAAGTTAGAGAGTGGCTTAAAGTTACAAAAATGTTGACTATGCTTATAGAATGATTAGTATAACAGTATTAACAAAGGGAGGACTAAGTGGTAAGCTCTTTGTCAATATGAAGATTAGGAGCTTAGCTCTGCATCCTCCAGCCTCTGTATTCCACACTTCCCTGGAATTATCTTTTTTGCTCTCTCCATCCTAACGTCGTTAGTGAGTGGCAAGAGTTAAATTTATCCCCGCTTAAGCAGATTTACCTAAGAGTAAACCAGCTAATGATGTTCCTCCGAGGGATTCAGTCGCTGAGGAAATTATGCCAGTTTTTTTAATATTTTATTCTAAAAATGATCAGAATAGTTGTTGGAAGAAATAATATTATAAATTAGGAAAAGTTACTAAAATAACAGTAGTAGATTACTGGGCATTGTTCCTTATTCTTAATAATTCAAAGTTTTAATTAATGCATAATTTGAGTTGTAGTGTACAGTTGCAGAATAAGTGTTTTATCTATAGTAGATTTGTTATAAGGGAAAGTTTAGTGTTTCGAAATTATATTCTCCTGCGGGTTATGGCGTGGGCACATCTACCACTACCGTCAGGAAGGAATAAAAAAGTCCGTCACGCAGGGGCTGCGTAAACTAAGCAGATTTCCCACGTGAAGTTTTACAATAGAGAAATCTGCCTAATAATAACAGTAGTAGTAAGGTATCTCTAGATCTATTCACGAGGGACGAATAGTTACGGAAACGGCCGCACTAGCTCTCGGCGGATAGTCCCGAACATAGCCGACTCCTGCCGACCACACACACAATACAAATGCAAATATCTCGGTTAATATTCAAGATACGGAATAAATGTATAGAACAATATTTATAGTAAATTTAATTTGCAATAAGATTGATTCTATACAATATTTCGATCCGATGCATAATAACGGAGATATTTTGAATTTTCGAAAATCCCTCCTCCCGCTGGTCCGATTTCAGCCATTAACGAACTTGATCTCTCTTTTTACATAAATCGCTTAAATATGAAGTTTGGTAACGATCAAACAAAAATTGCGACCCCTAGAGCGTTAGCAGAAATATATATATATATATATATATATATATATATATATATATATAAAACTTTGACCTCATTTTCGTCATCTCCTGGGTAGGATCGATGGACATTTGAGGAAATTTTCCAAATCTCGTGTCATAAGTAGACCTGATTTCCCTTAAGGGAAATCTGCTATTATGTGCAGATTCGATCCCCGCCAAGGGAGGACATTAGTTCAAGAGAACGCTACCCGAGAGCGCTAGTGTCGTAGTGCTTATGGATCAGTAGGCAAGCGAAAACTGGCTACAGATCCTCCGGCCCGTCAGTCTACTGCGGACAACTCATTCCAGGTCCTCCTTGGATAACGGGGGTTGTCGAGTTGATCACTCACTGCGTAAAAACTCTGATCACGAATCCCGAGTCTCGCTCGGGGGCGGCTAAGGGTCTTAAAGGCCTACAATGCCAACCGACAACTTTGGAATTTTAAGTAGCAGGATTCAGAAGGGTAAAAGGCAAGTCGGATCAGATATTGTCCTTCCAGCAGATACTCCACAGACGCTTTATTTGAGACTGCAACACATGGTTTTAGTTGACAGAAGGTAACATTTGAAAACCATGACCAAGGAACCCAATCCTACGATCATGGCCAAGTATTGGTAGTTCACACTGTCGTGGCACAATTGAAAATGACTGAGACAGACATTCGATTTCGAATTGGTTTTATGCTTTAAGCCGTAAATTGAGAAGCAAATGCTATCCTCTTGAAACCATTGACACGTGACGTCTCTTTTGACAAAGTTGGATTGGAGAGAATCGTTGATCATATTAGACCTCTCCGTGTCCGACCAAGTTAGCCAAGAGACCCTAAACCCTGGATGATTCTCTATTTTTTTTTTATTTTTATAATTGATACATAGCACAATGTAATTGCAAAAGTTAGTTCATGAAAATCGTATGAATAAAGTATTTCTCGGACAATGCATACACTTACATTAAACAACTATATCTGTAATTTGCCAATTTAAAAGAAGAGAGTATTCTCGTATTGATTTGGTTGAGCAGAAAATAGGACATACTTTATTCCACAGAAAATAAACGTCAAATTGATGGTTCTTGAAATGCTTATTGGATGCTTTTCGACTCTAGTTATGCTAATGAGCCCTCTCCTACTTAGAACTTGGCTAGATATGAATTGCTATTCACATGAACTTCTCATTCTGAAAAATTCTAAGAAGTCCATTCTCCAAGTTGAGCAAATATTCTTCGCCAAGGCAGCATTATGAAGTTTTAAAATGGAAGCAACTTCTTTAAATAATTAAGCCATAATTAATTTTGAGTGGTTCTCTATTCAAAAGTTTAGATATTTATGAAATTATTTATTGTAGAATCTACTATGGAGTGTGGTATTCGAGTCTGTAATCTGACTACTTGACAAGTTTTTTTTCTCCCATTTAATTTAATGTAAACAGGATATTTCACTAGGGAATATCGAAATAAATAAAAAAAAAATCTAAAATTCAGAATAAATTCACGAAGATGAGATCTACATTCAGAGTAAAATTACAATTTGACAAATTAATTAATTACATCAGATCAGAGTGGTGTTAGTAAAGAACTAGTAATTAATGAATGGGGTTATTTACGAAAATAGAGATATTCTCACCACTACTATAAAACAATTCCATATTATGAAATCACACTCATGGTATGACTGTCCTGGTGCTATTTATGTTCTGGAACGTTGTCATTCTCTTTCTAATCGTACTTTAGTAATTGGTTTGGAATTTAATGGTTAACCGCTGGACGTAGTCTCTGCCATGCAATACATGGAGTATGTAGCCTCTCCCACCATCTTACGGGTACACCATGTTTTAGGTTTGAACCTTGGATAGAGCAATTCCGGGACCCCGGCCTCAGCAAGTCCTTCTCCAGGTTATCCTGCCGCATCTTTCTCCACCAATCCTTTTTTTCCAACTCGCCTGGCGTACCACACATTTTTCTGGACAACCAATATGCAATACAAGTTCTATTAGTTCATCGTTCTTTTGATTCCTCCTCCTTGATTTACTTCACTACATTCTCATAGGTACGTGTATCTTTTAACCCGTGAGAACTCACTAGAGATAACTAAATAGAGGTATTATCTATTTTATTACTTTTATTAATGTTTTATGAGTAAAAAGAAACATAATGGGTGGGGAAAAACACGAATGCTGACTGAACAATTTAGTTTTGCAATTTTGCACACAAATGTTTAGTTTTTCTATTCTTTCTCCTGGGACAAAATCCTTCAGGCCTGGCATTCTGGTTCCGGGTACAATCAACTCTAGCAATTCTCTTTATGGTGACGCTACTTTCTGGAAGTAACTATCTTTTTTCGACCTAGTGATGTGGTCTTTCTCCCTCTCTTTGAATTGGCCGATTAGTGTTGGCCTTATATATGTCTTGATTCTTCCTGTGTTCAACATACCAAACAATGTAGTTAGAAGTCATCTATAAGAGACCCTAACAAAACCACTCACTTCTCCATCGTCGGGCTGTCGTTCAGCGTAGATCTTGAGATTAAACGTGAACCACGTCCTGTGCAGGCCATTGTTTACTAAAAAGGGAGAAATAAAAACGTAAACCCCATAAAGAAATAAAAAGGGATGTGTTTGCTATGGGATAAAGTCTCATACTAAGCAAAAAATCGGGTACGCCCAAACTCGCTACGAGAAAAACACTCACAATTTTCAATATACCCCAAATATTGAGCTTCTTCACCAGCTTCGTGATGGACTCTAAGGCCGGGAAAGGAAACCACCTTCACCGCCATACTACCCTCTCAGCTCCGTAGAGAAAGAATCGGGTTACACACCCTTCAAGCAGCCAGCTGACCCCAAAAAGAATCTGCGTATAAGAAAAATCTTAAGACCCAAGTTCTCGAGGGTTAAGGGCTCTTCTGAGTTTTCTGAAGTTTTATGTTGTTAAACCAAACCAAAATTTGAGGTTAAGTTAGTCAGCATACACGAGGGACAGTGTTCTTGTAGTATTAGCAAGGTTCTTCCGTATTTTTTTGGTACGCCTCCTACTCGGCGAGATTAAACATTTGAAGTGATAATGGATCTGCTTGCTTTGGCCGTTGTAAAAACCTGAATGTCAACTCAGGTTTTGGCATACTAAACTCCCTCCCAGATTCATCCTTGCCAACCTCATAAGCGTGTTAGATATTCTAACTGACATCCATGTATTCCCTGTCTAAACTCACATAAAGTCAACAAAGATGTGTCGCAGATCATATTTGCCTAACCAGGCATACGTCTAATAGAAAAGGTCTATATCATTTAGAAACCATCAACGCTCTCTACAAATATGCATTACCCACTGGCAGGTTCTTATAGGTACTTACCTCTATAATTCTCTCTTTTAATTTTTGTTTACTCTTTTATTAAAAGCGGCAAAATTCATTTTGCAACAGTCGCATCTCCTGCATGAATCAGTAATTTTGAGGATATTTCGTCAGGCTCCGTACTATGGGAGACAAGACAATTTCCTAGACATCAGCTATATAAAGGGGTCACCTTCCCCCCGAACAGGTCCTTCAGGGCACCAATCTACCAGCCCCAGAATTTAATTTATCATTGAGGTTCAAGGGCTAGCTACCCTTGATTTGATCACATTCTGTGAGAAGGGTTCCTAGGCACAGGACATTCTATTTACTGGGTCACTGTCTTAGTGGACGCCATTTCCCTTAAGGGAAATCAGCTATTGAGGTCGTATTCATGTCGCGATTTTCGAAAAATTTCTTCATATGTCCATCGATCCTACCCAGTATTTGTCTGTTACCGCTCTATCGGTCGCAGTTTTTGTTTGATCGTTACCAAACTCGATATTTAGTCGTTTTATGTAAAAAGAAAGATCGAGTTCGTGAACGGCTGAAATCGGACCAGGGGAGGGGGGGGTTAAGGGAGAGAATTTTGAAAATTCGAAATATCTCCGTTTTTATAAGTCCGATCGAAAACGTGTATAGAACCAATCTTATTGAAACTTAAATGTACTATAAATATTGTTATATACATTTATTCCCTATCTTGAATATTAACCGAGATATTTGCATTTTATTGAGCGTAACGGACATTATGAGATTGGCTAACTTCGGTTGGAGTCGTGAGTTTCCGGCTAGCTAGTTCGGCCGTTTCAGTAACTGTTCGGTTCTCGTGAAATTTCTCTATTTTAAAACTTCACGTGGGAAATCTGCTTAGTTTACGCAGCCCCTGCGTGACGGACTTTTTTTTAGCTTAATGAGCTTTCTTTTAGCAGGTTTCCCTTAATCATGATTTCAATCTCCATAGTAAATTTTCAGAAGAAGTAATATTCTAAAACACGAGGAGTGTGCACCTCAGCATAGAACTATCGACCCACATAACTGTGTTTATGTGTGTGCTATGTAAATAATCCGTAGTGCCTTGCATATGAAAGTAAATGTTGCTTTACATTATGGTTTATTTTTGAAGCTTGCGAGTATAACAAATGTTGGCATAAGAGGAATAAGATGTGAAAAAGCCATTGTCTCCCTTGGAATTTGACTTTCTAACATTGTGAATAATACTCTAGGCCGAATGGGGAGCATTAAGGGAGTTTCATGGTTTGACACTGTGGGTAATGTACTAAAAAGTGGAGAACAGCCATTGTCGCGTGAGTAGATCGCTCGATAGCTATTAGAGGGACTTGGATATGCAAAGGGTGGAAGGGAGTCGCCCCATACCCCGCGAGCAACATTATGCCTGTGCTTTATTCCAACCGTTACTTCTGACAACCTACGGCAAGTATGAATACCAAATGTGTTCCCTTAAGAAGTTTTATACAAATGAATGAGTAACACCTGAGTCCGACGTGCAGAAACTGCTTAATAATAATAAAGTAGGCAGGTAATCAACATAAAAACATACTAAGGGCTTGATAGTCCTATTTTATCAAGGCTATATTTATATTGAAGGCGGATGAGAAGTGAGGAGGGGGGAGGGTAGCAAAATAAAGTCCAACAAAGAAAAACACCAGGCGACACATCTTGGAAAGTACATTAAAATCCCGTAATTAATTAAACAAAAAATATCAAAGAAAGAACGTTGTAATTAGAATTTGCAGTTCATTTCCCATACCTCATGAGCTTATCCTGACCATTTACGAACATAAAATGTCTTTATTCAGCAAAAAGCATAAGAATAACTTTGAACGGACCTCATTTTCGTAATCTCCTGGGTGGAATCGATGGACATTTGAAGACAAATTTCGAAAACGCGTCATGAGTACGACCTCTATAGCTGATTTCCCTTAAGGGAAAGCTGGAAAGTAGCTAAATATAATTTTTCTAAGATGTAAAGAAGTAGAAGTGGACAAAAAATTGAAGCTGCACGACATACTATTTTTTATTGTCCTAAATGCATTTCACACAGAACAAAATCTTTGGGAGAAAAATAACTTAAATAATGGCTTGAAAAAAAAAAAATTAAATTACTTTGTTTTGTATTTATAATAGTTAATGCTCCTTACCATAATGCATAGTCGGTGCTCTCGGCTAAATTTATTACCAAACATTTGTATTAGTTACACAATTACAATAATTCATGATATCTTAACATTAAATTGATTACCTTCGCAAGGAATATAAACCAAAGTTATAATTAGAATGCTAACTTTTTGAGTCCCATTCAGATGGAGCAATGACATTCAATATGCGGGTGAGAGAGTAACTTGACTATTTGGAATCAATATTTATTTTATTTCAAACATTCTAATACAACCAAACGTAAAGGCATTAAACAATTCCATAAAAATTCCAAACTTATTAAAAATAATTATTACCTTGCCAATTTTCATTATTTTGATAATCAGTTATTCTAATTTTACATATATCCCCCAAAAAATCATGCCATTCTTCAAAGGAAGAGTGCTAGACTAAGAGTGACTAATATAAAAAATATTTTGAGGTTAAACGCCTGAATCAGAGGGCAAGTTATCACATTGGCAAGATTCCAAACTGGAATTAATTTAAGAGAAACAGAGAGTTCAAATCGCTTCCAGCCCTGGTCACTGATCTCTCTACATTCTACATATTAATCTTGAGATTCTTAAAACGTTTGGCATCATTTATTAATGTAAATAATGATTTAATGCTTTAATAATATTAATCGATTGAGCGCTTTTGCACACGCCCAAACCTGAAAGTTACTCTGAGTTTAAAGTCTGTCAAAAATTGCTCTCAAGTGAAATTTCATTTTTCCGAATTGACGTAATGTGAGTGACTGCCGCGCTCCTCCAAAAAGTTATGAATAATAGTTATAACTTAATCAATCAAATGGATTTTGATAATTTCTTCGGATTCATAATATGTGGATATTAATTTCATATAAAAAGTTTAAATTTTGAGTTTACTAAAGATAATTACAACGCACACACACACATTCATATACGCTTTTGTGTGATTGGTTGTATATGTGTATGGAGGAACCTCGTTCTGTCATCTTCCTAGGGTCAGAGTACATTTGTTGAAATTCTTTGTACATCAGAGAACGAAAGCAATTACAATATACAATAAGCTAAAATATTAACTGCTAGATAAGCCTGAATCTTTTATCCAACGAGATAGGAGGCAGGTGCTGAAATCTGCCTTAGGTCACAAAAATTAGGTCCCTAATGTAGTTTTGGGAACTATTTTGCCACTCAAAGTAGCATCAATTTAAAAGCAGAGCCACTTTTAAATCCTAACGCCTAGTTTTTACGAATAATAATTCATTATATCCAAAACTAAAGAAATACATAAAAACCTGACTGGAATCAAAATTTATAATAAACAAAATATTCAACTGCATATTTTACTGCAATTTAAAATGGTCACTGGAATCAAAATTTATATTAAACAAAATTACTCAACTTTTGTTTAATGCAATTTAAATGGGTGGCTGTAATCAAAATTTATATTAAACAAAATTACTCAACTGTAGTTTAATGCAATTTAAAAAGGTGACTGGAATCAAAATTCATATTAATAAAAATTACTCTACTGCCGTTTAATGCAATTTAAAAAGGTGACTGGAAATTCAACAAGGTGACTGAAATTTTAAAAAGGTGACTGGAGTCGAAATTTATATTAAACAAAATTACTCAACTTTTGTTTAATGCAATTTAAATAGGTGACAGTAATAAAAATGTATATTAAAAAAATTACTCAACTGTAGTTTAATGCAATTTAAAAAGGTCTCTGGAATCAAAATTTATAATAAACAAAATATTCAACTGTCGTTTAATGCAATTAAAAATGGTCTCTGGAAATTGAACAAGGTGACTAAAAATTTAAAAAGTCCGTCGCGCAGGGGCTGCGTTAACTAAGCAGATTTTCCACGAGCGCAACGTATTTGCATTTATCTCAAAACTTAAAAGTTCAATGAAAACAATATTTGGTATTTAGGCATCAAATAAAGTGCTTCATAACATAATAGAATATTGAAAATATGAGATGAGTAGGAGTGAGGCTTTACTGAAGACCGAAAACTAAAAAATGCAAATATCTAAGTAAATAATCAAGAAAAAATGTACATAATACTATTTATAGAACATTACATTTGCAATAAGATTGGTTCTATACTAGTTTTCGATCCGACGCATAATAACGGAGATATATTCTTCCCCTCTAAACCCCCCCCCCCTCACCCTGGTCCGATTTCAGCCATTAACGAATTGATCTTTCATTTTGTATAAAACGATTATATATCAAGTTTGGTAGAGATAAGACAGAAATTGCGACCGCTAGAGCGGTAACAGATAAATATATATATGTACTAGCTCAGATACCCGGCTTCGCTCGGGAATTCATTTGAGGCTGAATGGTGATGGTATTTTTTTGGCTAGGCTTTACTTTGCACAATATTTTGACATTTACCCGTCCCAGTGTTTAGTTTAAATACCCGTCGTTTCTGTGGATTTGTTAATAATAAAATTATTTTTTTATGTAAGACTTCACTGTTCTCCATATTGTCATATTTCCCGTTTCCTGTGCATTATGCATAGATTTGAATTATTAAGCACAAAATATTAACATACATTTGAATTAATTTTTCCCGGTGAGTTACCTGGTAGTTCCAAAGAATTGTTTAGCAAATTTCTCTAAATAATAAAATAAACAACTTTCTTATGTGCATATTTGCCGAAACCCCAATAGGAAACGAAATATCACTATTTTTAATTTCAGGCCTCCCTTATAACCCCCACTCCTGCCCGTCCCTACAAATGTTAGTATGGCTTATTATAAGGAAGACGTTAGTGCTAATTCACATACCGAGTTCGGTTTAGTAAACGCCTTATTATAACGCCTTTATACTTAGGTATACAACAAAAGTGTATATAACAAACGTTACTCTAAATAACAAATTAAACAACTTTTGTTATGTGCATAATTGCCAAAAATGCAATAGGAAACGAAATATAGCTAATTTTTATTTCAGACCTCCATTATAAACACCACTCCTCGTCGCCTCAGAGAATATTAACATATCCTAATGTCTAAGTTGTGTCAGTAGTACTATACATTCCAAGTTTCCTAAAATTCGGTTCATCTGCAGTTATGGTGTCTATGACATGTGAAACGAAAAGTTCTCGTGAAATGTCGCGAAAAAAATCAATGGACAGACAGAGGGTACAATTTTATATATATATATATATATATATATATATATATATATATATATATACAGTTTTGATCGGACCTCATTTTCGTCATCTCCTGGGTAGGATCGATGGACATTTGAAGAAAAATTTCGAAAATCGCGTCATGAGTACAACCTCAATAGCTGATTTTCCTTAAGGGAACGAGTCGAAATTTATATTATACAAAATTACTCAACTCTCGTTTCAACTCCATTGCTTGTTACCAACTTACCAATCGTTGTCTAGTAAAATACAGGAACAAAGCCGTATCCGTATTAATACTTGAGAACATAATATTTATGGTTTTAAATTTGGAATTTCATTTGAATGTTAAAAAATGAAAAGTTACTGTATATTTGCTTAGAAATGCCGGTTTTAATAGATTCTCATTTTGTTACTGGGTTGTCAAGAGGAAGGCCCCAAGAGTCGTTAATATTCAGGTATATGGCAGAACAGGAAAACACCCACTGTATTATAATACAGCTCTCATCCTGTCTTCCATATCGCCAAACATAGAACATCTCTTCTTCTTTGTATATTTTTAATATAAATTCTGTTCCCTACCAATGAAGTATTCTAAAAACGGGGATATATTTTTTTTTAGTTGACTTAAAATCTCTAAAATCATTATGCATTTGCATATTTGTAATAGATATTAATATGTACTATCATAAAGTTCTTCTTTCGCTGATATTAAGGTGACGAAATTTGACAAACCTTCTAGTCGATTTCGCTTATATTGCAAAATTTCCAAATTGAGAAAATGGCTGAGACATGGACGACTGAAGTTGAGATTCTTCAGTGCACCGTCCTATTTGTGGATAACGGTTTTGCGAATTTCACAGCTACTATTGAACAATATAATAAATATATTTTAGTTCCACTATTTTTTTTTTAATTCTTCAGAGTTCAAGAGAAAATTACTTTTCAATCGTATGTATATACATACAGCCTCTCATTTTTGTATACATAATTTTACGTTGATGCTCAACAGAAAATAAATGCAGGAAAAAAATACTTTCATGTTTTGAAAAGTTATATAAAGTATTTTTAATTTAATCTCGGAGGTGCAAGGTAAAGACCAGCTTTGAGGTACATGAGGCTACTCCCTCTAGAGGAATATTCTAATAGATCTTGGGTGAAATTTATATCTTTATTTCGCTCAATAACATAATACAACATTATGATTAATACAGGGCGTTGTCACTATAGTTTAATCTGATCAGTTTACTCTTTTGCTTTTTATTGATGCATAAAGCAGTTGAGGCATGACTTAAAATATTTATAGCTAGGGGTTCCTACGCCCTCTTTGCAATTGCTCTCAATACTGTCATAAACATGATTTTTATTTTTGTATTTTTATATTTTAGCCTGAATAATTAAGTAAAAGACTCATTACCATATATAATGCATAAATAAAAAGAAATCAAACGCTACACGACAAGGGAAGGGAAAATTTGCATTTATTTTACCATGCAACAAGACGAGTAAAATGCCCGTAAAATACACATATGATTTCGACTAAGATCTAATTCAATATCGTTTTTTATAAGACGAATCTTATACCGTGTTGTTTTGTATAGGACAAATCATATACAATATTATTTAAATTTGAAAAATATTATTTTTCCGCATTGAAAGGGTAGTTTTGAATTTCGATTGTGATATAATTACAATAAGCCAAACGTCATTTGGAAGAATTTTCTTAGTATGATATCCATACATTAACGACTCACTTAAACTAGCCAATGAGTGAACACAGGCTCAAGCAGACGTAATTTTTGTTTGATTGATACCAAACTATATTTAATTTTTATGTAAAAATAAAGATCAAATTCGTTAATCGGACGAATGGAAGGGAGAGGGGGTTAGAGAGGAGAATTTTGAAAATTTGTAATATCACCGGATTGAAAAAGAGCATAGAACCACTCTTATTGCAAATTTAATGTTTTATGAATGTAGTTTTATATATATATATCATTTTGAACGCACCTCATTTTCGTCATCTCCTGGGTAGAATCGATGGACATGTGAAGAAATTTATCGAAAATCGCGTCATAAGTACGACCTTAATAGCTGATTTCACTTAAGGGAAATCTACTCAAACTATTGTGGTACGCTATGACGAAAATGAGGTATGTTCAAAAGTATATATATATATATATATATATATATATATATATATATATATACATATTTTGATGTTTTCATTATCTTGATTTTTAATCGAAATATTAGCATTTTTTACTTTTCATCGACCAGCAAACCCCACTTCTACTAACGCCATATTAATAATAAACTGTTACATCGCTTGATTCGGAACTTATGCACCAAATATTGTCTTCGTTCATTAATTACACAATACATACATCACACGGTACCTGTAAATACGACGTATAATAGTATTGTAGCGGCGACGCACGTACTCGTGAGTCGTTCGCTATTAAATATGATAACCACGCGGTATAAAAAATACCAGATGGTTTTAAAATATGTTCAGTTAGTGAAAATAGTTAACCGCATTGCAAGTGCAAAGTTATAAATGCAAAATAAAATATCTGGTGTCGCGCGCTAGCTGGAACTTAATTATATTGTGTTTACTGAAACAGTGTTGTGTCCGTCGAATGTGCGAAGTATAAATACTCTAAATAGACTTGTTTTGTGTAAATATTACACTCTCATGATGAAGAGGTTATTGTGTGATTGTTCTTAATACACTAGTTGAAAAGTGAACAGAACTATTTATTTCACCCCACACAGTCCACTAAAGTATCAACAATTAAAATTGTCCAGTGTCGACTGGAAAATGTTCATTTCATCTATACCATATTCCATGTTGAACCGTTTAATTCATCTCTAATGTTCATATTTATTAATAGTTCCATTGACACCAGAAATAGGAGGGTTAGAGGAGAGGGGGGCGGGGGTCGAAATTTCAAAACAGCTGATTTATTATTAGTTGGATCGATGTATTTTGTAGAACTAATCCTGTAAAATATTGATTTTCTACAATTGTTCCTCTTTATATTTATTCTTAACTCATGTATTGAGACAGTTGTTCTCATTTTACTATTCGTCCCTCGTGAATAGGTTTAGAGAGGTTAGGTTAACTGTTTTTGGGGCGAGAAACTACTGGGTTATTACGCCCTAAATAATGTTTTAGGTTTAGAGGTTACTTACTACTACAGTTGTTATTAGGCAGATTTCTCTATTGTAAAACTTCACGTGGGAAATCTGCTTAGTTTACGCAGACCCTGCGTGACGGACTTTTAATGTATTCATCCTTCTTTAAACCCCATTTCTACTCATCGGGGTTTCACTTAGAAATAAAGAATATATGTGTGTGTCATAATCGCAAGTGGGAAATCTGCTTAGTTTACTCAGCCACTGCATGGCGGAGTTTTTCTACTCCCCTTCCCCAGTTCTCCCTGAAAGAGTTCAAATACAATATTTCAATCTCATAAATCCAAAACTTTAGGCAACTTTATGTTGGATTTGGGAAAGAAGGATGCCATTCAAGTATGATATTAAAAGAAGAAACGTCTTACTTCACAAAGGTTTTATTACTTTTCTCAGCAGCTTTGGGAGAACAACCCCCCGTCATCTCAGTTCAGACTCTTCAAATTTTCAAAGCGGGCTGTGCACTGTTTATATATCCTTATGAATTTTGAATAAAATATTAAATTATTTTTATTGAAATGTGTATTATACATATACAGAAGCATGTTAATTATAACCAAAGATTTCTTCATGATTTTTTTTCTAATTTCTAACACTAAGGATCAGGTATGGTAATGTGCTAAGAGCTACTTTTAGTCAAACAAATTTATAGAAATGATGTATTGAAATAGAAAGCTTTTAACTGAATTGAATTTTATCGACGTACTTATTTATCAAAAATGAAGTGATATGGAATATATTTTGACAGGCACTTTCCAGTTGGTTTGAATGTTAATGGAATGGACAGCGTATGACAGGTTGGCGAGACCTTTGATGTAGCTGGCTTATTCATTCAGCAGTTACTCATTTATTAATTTCATTAAACAAATTCTGTTTGAAACTTAAGATTGTGATTTATTCACAATTTTTTTTTTTTTTTTAGTGATTTATTCATTTCAAAATTCAAAGGGTCGGTTTTTCTTTTTAGTTCGCAACGCCATTGTTGACGTTTGTCTTACATATTATAAGAGATAAGTATTTGTTTAGTAGTGCACTTCTAAATTACGAATAGAAACATTACAAGAATTACAATACCTTTTTTTTTTTCAAAGAGAAGGAGGGTAGATCAGAAAGAAAATAAGCCCGTCACGCAGGGGCTGCGTAAACTAAGCAGATTTCCCACGCTAAGGTTTACAACAGATAAATATACATACAGGTAGCACTACTGAAATGCTCAGTACATTTACAATACAAGTTAACAATCTCTACAACAGAAAGTGGCTGATTGTAAACAAACAGGCCAGCCAGCCTCGGAGCGCTGCATAGATAGATTGGAAAGACAAACAATTAATGAATTATATCTGAATACTCATTAATGTTATTGAAAACAATTGAACTATAGCTAGTGCTTTAATTTATAATGAATCAGATCAGTTTTATCTCAATCACTCAAATTTTAGTAATCCAAAAAATAAAAGAAGGGGGGGGGGTCAACAGAACGTATTTGCATATATTTCACAAACCTAAAAGTTCAATGAAAACAATATTTGGTATTTAGGCTTCGAATAATGTGGTTTATTATATAACAGAGTATTGTTTATGTAGGACTAGTAGAAGTGGGGGCTTACAAAAGGCTGAAAAATGCAAAAATTTGGTTAACGTTGAAGATAGAGAATAAATGTATATATTTATTTTTACAGTAAATTTAATTTGCAATACGATTCATTCTGTACACTTTTTCGATCCGACATATAGTAACGGAGACATTTCGAATTTTCAAATTTCTCCCCCTTTAAACCACCCCCTCTCCCTGGCCCGGTTTCAGCCGTTAACGAACTTGATCTTTCTTTTTAAATAAAACGACTAAGCATCGAGTTTGGTAACGATCAAACACAAATTGCGACCGTTTGAGAGGTAACAGACAAATATATAGATAGATTGATATATGTAGATATACACAGCTTTGAACTGACCTATTTTCGTCATCTACTAGGTAGGATCGATGGACATTTGTAGGAAAATGTCGAAAATTCCGTCACGAGTACGGCATTAATAGTTGATTTCCCCGAAGGGAAAGCTGCTAAAATAAGAGGACTTCTTTCCACAAACAGTATCTTTAACAGCAACCGAGCGCTTTCAGAGCAAGAGACTGACTTCTTTGCCTTCAGGGTAGGTACAGTCCCATACGACATATAGTAACGGAGGTATTTCGAAAATTTTCGAGTTCCCCCTCCCCCAAGAGGTCCGATTTCAGCAATAAACGAACTTGACCTTTATTTTTATATAAAACACTTATATCTCGAGTTTGGTAACGATCAAACCTCTATCTATCTCTATAATAGATATTATTTTGAACGGACCTCATATCGGTCATATGAATTTGAAGAAATTATTCGAAAATCGCGTCTTGAATACAACCTCAAAAGCTGATTCCCCTTAAGCGAAATCTGCTATCAATTCTTAAAGACGCATTAGATACTCGACCAAGTACAGAGTCTCTGATAGTTTAACAATAGAGAGTCACGGAAATAAAACATTCTAAATTTCTATTTTAATATATGCCATGTAATGGGAAATAGGAGTATGCTAAACTTTTTCTTCGGGGCTCAGAGGCATGGAATTATTTTTTCAGGGTCTGAGATGAAATTTGTGCCGAGGCAATTGGCTGGCTGAAATAAGAGAGGAATTGCGGGAGGGAGAGAGGTCTGGAGATATAAGGAAGGGGTGATGAGGGGGGAGGAGTATGGTATTCTTCTCAAAATAAGGCCCCCAA
The DNA here is from genome assembly GCA_019009955.1 of Riptortus pedestris. Lineage (NCBI taxonomy): Eukaryota > Metazoa > Arthropoda > Insecta > Hemiptera > Alydidae > Riptortus > Riptortus pedestris. Next base: position 166,082,764 of record CM032229.1, on the reverse strand, counting down.
ACATTCTACCTTATATTCCAGCTCCTTCCTGGCCCGGCGGTCTTTTCGCTTTGAACAGTATATATTGGAGCAAGACTTTCCAACTTTATCTTCTGGACAAAAGGAGAACCGCCTCCATTCTGGCTCTAGCTATGAATGGAGCCCGCGGCGCAGGTAGTTCTTTTTATTTCAGCTTTGTATCTCTTACCCACCGCAGCTTTACAAATTACAAACCCTTCGCCCTCATACTCGCCAATAGCAAGGGGATGGGTTTTGGTCTAACTTCTCCCTATTCCTCTTTGTCGGAAACATTCAAACTCCAAACAGGTGGAGTCAAGCGTAGGCCAGCGTTTACCTTCCCTCTGTGCAGGAATTAAAATAAGCCTGATCTCTGCTGTACAGACATTGAATTAAGAGCGTATCTTCAGAAAATACTTGCTGGATCTATTTTTAACTTTTTTGCATTTTTGTAATTTTCATAATACATGTTATCAATCAAAACCTATAGTGAATCTAACTGAAGTGAATTGGCCTAATAGGTATTATCGAAGACATGGTAAACAAAATAATAAAGTCCGTCACGCAGGGGCTGCGTAAACTAAGCAGATTTCCCACGTGAAGTTATACAATAGAGAAATGCCTAACAGTAGCAGTAAGGAATCTCTAGACATATTCACAAGGGACAAATAGTTACGGAAACGGCCGCACTAGCTCTCGGCGGAAAGTCCCGAACATAGCCGAAACCTGCCGACCACACACACACACACACACACATAATACAAATGCAAATATCTCGGTTAATATTCTGGATACAGAATAAATGTATAGAACAATATTTATAGTAAATATAATTTGCAATAAGATTGATTCTATACAATTTTTCGGTCCGACGCATAATAACGGAGATATTTAGAATTTTCAAAAATCCACCCCTAAAGCCCTCTCCCACTGGTCCGATTTCAGCCATTAACGAACTTGATCTTTCTTTTTACATAAAACGATTAAATATAAAGTTTGTTAACGATCAAACAAAAATTGCGACCGCTAGAGCGTTAACAGACAAATATATATAATTTTGAACGGACCACATTTTCATATCTGGGTAGGACCGATGGACATTTGAGGAAAATTTTCAAAACTTGCGTCATGAGTACGACCTCAATAGCTGGTTTCCCTGAAGGGAAATCTGCTAAAATGCATGCGTTAAAAGGGATTTTCAAAGAACTAACTGTTTCTATGAATGCTTCTGATTCCATCTGTCTACGAAATTATCTCTTTGGTCGAATGAAGCTAAGTTGGATTGCAAAGATTACAGGTTCATAATCGAAGGACTCAAGCTGCTGACCGCATTGACTGTTCTAAAATGGTAGTAGAGGCAAAGTTCTGGAATGCCTGTTGCAGTCGGTAGTAATACTACGAAAAATGATTAAACGCCACACGATACAAAAGGAAGCCTAACGTCGTTAACTTACTCCTACTATTTATTTGGTATGACAATCTGTTGGGAAGTCAGGACAATGAGCCAAAAACAGTAAATTTTCAGGGGTCATAGATACAATACATTCGTACAAATAAAAAATTATTGGAGGTTGCCTTTGTATGATGTAATTGTGGATTTTTCTTTGCTATAGGCATTGAAGCCATAGTGCTTTTTCAGAGCACTAAGAGAAATTCGTAATAATTGTTTACATTATGAGGGATCAATCTGTACTACCTCGTTCCTTGATACAACCTCCGCTAACCACGGAGGGACTGAAATGAGTCGTCTCAAGTAGCCTGACGACCTCATTATTCCCGTTGGTAGAGATATGATCAAATCATCAGCAGCCCAGGTCACTTACAGATGGTATCTAGAAGAGAAGAAGTTCTTAGTCATACCGATATCGCAGTCATGACAGATTTGGACTCTCTTGCCAAGTACATCAGGCAGAACATGAATAATGGGCAGAGAAAAAGTGAAGAATCCATAAGATGCCAAACATACGAATAAACGCTCAAACAGAAATTACGACCTCTAGAGCGACAACAAGTATATATATCTATCTTTAATACTAGATACGTATAAATATAAAGTCCGTCAAGGAGGAGCTGCTTAAATTAACCAGAGTTTCCACGAGCTACTATAACAGACAGTATTTAAGATTCAAATAGTGCTTCATTATAACAGAGTATTGTAACATAACGATTTTTATAGTAAATTTAATTTGAAATAAGATTGGTTCTATAAAAGTTTTCGATCAGACGCATAATAACGGACATACTACGAATTTTCGAAATTTCCCCTCTCTCCCCCTCCTCCAACTTGACTTTTGCTTATATATCGGTTTTGCTAACGACAAGACAAAAAAAGTCCGTCACGCAGGAGATCCGTAAACTAAGCAGATTTCCCACGTGAAGTTATACAGTAGATAAATCTGCCCAATAACATGTGTAGTAGTAAGGTATATCTAAACCTATTCAAGAGGGACGAGTAGTTATGGAAACGGCCGCCAGAGCTCTCGGCGGAAATTCCCGAACATAGCCGACTCCTGCCGACGACAAACAGAATACAAATGCAAATATCTCGGTTAATATTCAGGATAGATAATAAATGTATAGAACAATATTTGTAGTAAATTTAATTTGCAATAAGATTGGTTCAATACGAGGTTTCGACTCGACGTATAGTAACGGAGATATTTCGAATTTTCGAAAATCCTCCCCTCTAAACCTCCGAGTCCGATATTAGCCGTTAACGAATTTGACCTTCCTTTTTACATAAAAAGACTAAATATCGAGTTTGGTAACCATCAAACAAAAATTGCGACCGCTAGAGCGGTAACAGACAAATATATATATATATATATATACAGTTTTGAACGGACCTCATTTTCGTCATCTACTAGGTAGGATCGATGGACATTTGAAGAAAAATTTCGAAAATTCCGTCATGAGTACAACCTCAATAGCTGATTTCCCTTAAGGGAAATCTGCTAATAGTGACTGGTAGAGCGATAAAATGTATTTACAATTTTCGGACCTCATTTTTGTTACCTACTAAGTGGGATCGATGGACATTTGAAGAAATGTTTGATGAGCACAACCTTCATAGCTGATTTCCCTTAAAGGAAATCTGCTAAAACGTTATTACATTTTTATTTAAATTAATACTTAAAATATACTTGGTCGGCATCAGTCTATGTTACTCAGTTCAATTGAAATGATCGTCAAAAATAGGAAAGAATAGATGTTCAAAAAATATTTACTAGAGAAACTAATCAGAAATATGCTTGGTTTAGTCGAATAATAAGTTACTGAGTATGCATTACATGGAAACAATTAAAATATGGAATTTAAAAAAAAAAAACGTACAACTTTACGTAGATTGCCAATCAATAAAAACCGTGGACATGTTTAGTCATTTAAATTTATTAAATAAAAAGTACTCAATTTATTCATTCAAACATTTGTATAGTACTCCATGTTCACGGAATTTGTGTGTGGGCATTTGATGAAGAGGCGGTAATATTTTGTATTCGACCCAACATTAATTAATATCCATCCCTTGTCAACATCGAATAAACATATTTCTGAAATTAAAACGGAAATAACAATTTATAATTTAATAAAACTGACAGTAGCTGATGGAAAATGGAAATAAACAAACCTCAAATTATTTTCTTAATTGGCTACCCATGTTTCAGAAGTGGCATTTGGATGTGTCCATTTTAATCTCACCGTATGAAACAATATGTATGTATCGTTCATTTTTATTTTCATTTTTTAATAATATTTCTCTTAGTAGAATACACTAATCCTATAATATCGTGTATTGTTTTAGTATAATTAATGTCTTCCTCCCTCCCTTCTGGCGAGGAGCAAGATATACAATTCTCGTTATTAAACTATAAATATCTTCCTAAGCCGCACACAAGGCCAAATGAAAGCGAGTCTGAACTCCCCCGTCCCAATTTTTAATTTATTTCTATTATGTGTTCCCTGGAAGTTTACGATTTGTGCTGGTACATTTTATAAAGCAATCGTGTAGATGCTAAATGGATTGTTCATATATGGAATTGTTTTGACCATTTTCCGGGTTTGTGTTCTAGTTGTATTTCATTGCTAATTAACATAAATACAATTTACTTTAATATTCTAGCATGAATGATGGCGCACAAATGCTACTTAGGTATGCCTCATCACCATCACGTTAATAGTTATCTTATTCTAATGTGATCGATTCTCAATGATCAAAGTCCATTACTCGTTTAACAGAAGTTAGTAACTAGTAACAGGTGCTAATGACGAAATTTCACAAACCTTTTAGTCGATGAGCTTATATTACGAAATTTCCAAATTGAGAAAATGGCTGAGACATGGACGACTGAAATTGAGATTTTTAAGTGCATCGTCCTATTTGTGGATAATGGTTTTGCGAATTTCACAGCTACTATTGAACTATAAAATAAATATATTTTAGTTCCATTATTTTTTTTTAATTCTTCAGAGTTCAAGAGAAAATTACTTTTCAATCGTATGTATATACATACAGCCTCTCATTTTTGTATACATAATTATACGTTGATACTCAACTGAAAATAAATTAACCACAAAATAAGTTGCTAATATCTCTATAACTTTTCAAAACAGGGGAAAAAATACTTCCATGTTTCATTTTTAATTTAATCTCGGAGATGCAAGGTAAAGAGTCAGCCCCTGCGTGGCGGACTTTTTCTACTTCTTTTCCCCAGTTCTCCCTGAAAGAGTTCAAATACCATATTTCAATCTCATAAATCCAAAACTTTAGGCAACTTTATGTTGGATTTGGGAAAGAAGGACGCCATTCAAGTATGATATTAAAAGAAGGAACGTCTTACTTCACAAAGGTTTTATTACTTTGCTCAGCAGCTTTGGGAGAACAAAACCCCCGTCATCTCAGTTCAGACTCTTCAAATTTTCAAAGCGGGCTGGGCACTATTTATATATTCTTATGGAGTTTAGTGAAATATTAAATTATTTTTATTTAAATAGGTGCTGATGTCAAAATTGTGTCGCAGATTTCATGTGACCTCTAACAACAACATTTTCTATTAAATAGTTATTTTCCCCATTCTTCAGATTTGGAAGTAATAATAAGTCGGATCGTAAAATGATATGGAACCAGTCTTGTTAAACTGTTGATGCTCTACATTTTTTCGTAACTCAAGTATTGAGCAAGTTATTGGTACTCTAATGTTTTCGGCGTTTAGTGACCCCACTCCCCACCGCCTTGTACTCATCAGTTTGATGAGTTATACTAGCACGCAAGAAATATTCTTCGTTTAAGCAGACCCTACTTGACTGACTCGTTCGTTAACGAACTTGATCTTAATTTCTAAAGAACGAATCTGTTGAAGTATCGAGTTTGCTAATGATCTACCATCAATTCTGACCGCTAGAACTTTAATAGACAAATATATCTAATCTACCTATATATAAGGGCACGCACACACACACACACAAACACCCCCCCTTGATTTCCCTTAAGAGGAATTTGCTAAAATTTAAAATGCAAAAGCTAATTTGTTCCATGTTGAGCAAAAATTCCATTTGCCCAGTCAACCAATTACAGAGCTGAGTTCCTGTCACACGGTTCGTTTGCTCTGAGGTTGTATAGATTCTGATGTTTGAGGTTAGCCTAGCGGTGAATGTGGAGCTCGTTAAAATGTAATTTAGCACAGCTCTCGGGTTTGCCGAAATCGCGAGACCCATTATGATAGCCGTGGAGTAAACGAATTAGTTTATTCAGTAATGCCCGTATAAAGTGAAATATTAATATTCGCATTCAACATGGAGTCCGGAGTAAATGCCATTTCCCCTTTCATATTTCATTCCTGATTCGTTCCTGTCAAGCCAGTTCGGGAGTTGGTGCCGGGGTTGTAAGGGGGCATCTGGATATTTTAGCCTTTCATGTAATCACGTAGGAGAAAGGATCATTCATGTAGGAGAAATAATAGGAAAATTACATACAACTAGTATTGTTACAAATTCTCTATAATTGTTATTCTATAAAAGACTTTTTGATCTCGAATATTAACCCCTACTCATCTGAAATTAGCAGTTAGCCAATATCTTATGAAAAGTTTCATTTCAGGCTTAAATTCCGTGTTTTCTTTCATGGGACTTTACTATGCGTGTGGTAAATTGATTAATCCATAACGTAACGTCACCATTCTAGAATAGTAATCTTAGATTCGTGTGTTCGATTCTGACAGGGAAATTGCAATTTATTGAATGACGAATTCATTAAACGAAATACTTAGTCCCACCCTGGCTAGAAAACGTGTGTAACCTGCAGAAATACCCACGCCTAACTAAATAAAGTAGCAATAAGGGGCTATTAAAAAAAACAATAGCAGAAATAGAGGCCCTGATTTTCTAGAGGTTTTTTTATTTGAACGATATTTAAAAATTCGAAGCACCTTCATTATTATAAGTTGGATCGAAAATTATATAGAACCAATCTTCTTGGAAATGAAATATTCTAAACTTGCCAATAAACAGAAACATTGCTCTGTGATTTTGATTTTATAACTTCATTTTAACACTAAACTTAGAAAACGATCTGAGGAGTTTGAAAGTCGCAGGCTAACACTAAAATAAAATAAAAATGTCAGGACTGCGTAAACTCAGCAGGTTGTAGTGCTGGTGAAAAACACACTTTTGATCTCATTACACCATATACTCTCTATTTCTATGTGAAAACCGATGAATAGGGGGTGAAAGATACGCAGAGCTGGAAACAAGAAAGTTCGAATATCTCGCTTCATATTTGATTTACGAAAAAAATGCATAGAACAACAATTGTAGAAAATCAATAGTTTAGGAAGATTGGTTTTATAACATTTTACGAACTGACTCATAACGGATATATTTTGAATTTTTGAATCCTCTCCTTCTAAACCCCTTCTATTCCAGGTCCGGTTTCAGCCAAGGACTAATACGATCTTTTGTGCTAAACAGTTAAATTTGGAGTAAATAAAATAAACATTTTCGAGTAAAAAACGAAAAATCTTATTTGTATGTATCACAAAAAGTCAAATTTCGTTGAAAATGGTATTCGGTATTAAACACTAGAATGAAGTGGTTCATGAAATAACAACTTATTGCAAATATTACATGAGTATGAGTGGGGGCATACTGAAAGCTGAAAACTACAAAATTCAAATATCTCGATTAATATTCAAGATACAGAAAATATGTATATAATAACATTTATAGGTAATTCAATTTTCAATAAGCTAGATTCTATAAAATGATTTGGTCCGACTATTTATAACGTCGATTTAACGAACAATCTTGCTATATATATATATATATATATATATATATATATATATATATATATATATATATATATATATAATTTTGAACTGGCCTCATGTTCGTCATGCCCTGGATGATTTTTCCGAAAATCACGACCTCAAAAGCTGATTCCCCCCAAGGGAAATCTAAAACGCATACGTTGGTGTAACCGGGTGTTTGTTCATTTGAATAATGGCTAACTTTTGATATATAAGTAGATATCTGTGTTTATGTGTGTAATAACAAGTTTCTTCAAAGGCTTTAGCCGACCAATGTTTTTTTATAAAACGCTCGGATCACGTAGCAAAACTAGTAGTTGGAACAAGGGCTTATCCTTGGATGAAGTTTCATTAGAGAAGCCAATAAGGAGGGAGACTATATCGAAACCAATTCATTACGGCCTCGTCGTAAAAGACGTTTATTCCTTTCCACGAACAGGCCCATTCCATTTACAAATGGCTGCCATAACCTTCCATCCAATTTAGTGCTTCGGCAAATAGCAACCGAATATTATGTTGAAATATTCATATCTCTCAACACTGCTGGTAACATCTGAAATAGAAATGAACAGAACGCTAAAAGCACTTCGTGACCTTTACACCTCAATGTTACATTTGAGTACATTTATAGTGAAATCATTCTATCTTCAGATTTTTGCCCTAATATAAAAGTTATTTATTAACGTCCACTTGTAGCTCCTAACGCTAACTTATACCCATTAAGCTTCGAACTCTTTTTAGCAGATTTCCTCTAACGGAAATCAGCTATTGAGGTTGCACTCATCACGTGATTTTCGAAACATTTCCTCAAATGTCTATTGATCTACCTAGGATTAGACGAAAATGAGTTCCGTTCAAAATTATAAATATTTCTCACTCTTTCTTTGTGTGTATATATAAATTTGTAAGTTGCCGCACTAACGGCCGTCATTTTTTGTTATCACTATCACACTAGAAATCTAAGCGTTCCATGCAAAACCAATGATCAAGTTTGTTAACGGCTAAAATTGGACCAGGGGAGGGTGTTTTAAAGGGGGAATCGTCTATAAATGTTGTTATATACTCCCATTCCCACTCATGTCATAATAGCATTAAGCTGCCTCTTGATTCTATGCTTTAATTTTGTTTTAATTTATTTATTTACGACCACTTTATGCTACTATGGATAATTGGGGCGGGTTATCTACAGGTTACCACAACTTTTCTAGCCATCTATAGGTTGCCACCCTTTTCTAAGCTTTAATATCAAATATTGTTTTCATGAGACCTTTAATTACGCGAGACACATACACATTCGTTGTGCGGTAACAGCATCAATTATGGATGTACGTTCTTGAAATTGTTTTTTTATTTATACTGTACTCTTGATACTTAATTGTTTCAGTCAACACTAAAGATCATATTCCTTATAGTTAGAAACAGCTCTAGGAATGCGGGGAGGGGGTTTACAGGGGGGATTCAAAAATTCAATTACAATGTCTCCCTCATGGTGAGTCGGGTCGAAAAATGTTATAGAACCAATCTTGATAGAAGATGGGTGCTCTATAGTTCTTATTCTATTTATTTTGGTAACTCAAATATTAAGCGAGTTATACGTACTTTCTGGATTGAAGTCAGAATATGTGGCGAGATGACCAGCCCATGGAAAATCTGCTTAGTTTACACAGCGCCTGGGTCAACCTTTTTCTTCAAGGCTTTCCTAAGATGCTATTTACTTTATTGATAACTACACCTACTCGTATTACACATTTTTATATCCTGTCTTGAGGAGTGTGGAACAAAAATTTTTAATAATGACTACCCGTGTACAATTGTTACTTTAAACATTTTTCCCTAGTTATTATGTTAGGAGTTCTGAATTACCTGCAGTATTCCCCAAAACATATCACTTGGAAGTAGTTGTCATAGATATAGTCCAGATCTCATTCTTAGCGAATACCTAGTATCAATACATCAATGCCAGCTGGGTTGAGCTCCGGAACTAGGTCAATAGACTTAAATTGGGCTAAGTCTGTTTGCTCGTGGAGAATTCATTTGCAGCTTTCGGGCAATCAATTTGAATTCAGAGTTCCAACAACTTTCCAACTATAAATTCTAAGAAAAGCTTGAGCGGGAGACACAAATATTAGGCAAAAGTAAAATTTCTGTGTGCGATGTACCAGTTATACTATGTCAGACAAACTGCTGTAAAAGTGCGATTGAAAAAGATACTGAGGCATATTCGTTATTTATAGATACCGTCATGGAGGAGCTGTGTAAACCAAGGACATATGACAAGAGCAGGAATGACACAGAGATAAATGTCATGTGACATTCTAATTATTCTTTATCCCCTAGTAAGAGGTTTAAATAAGAATTACAATTGAAGCTCTACACGAAATGCTTAGTGATAAATTAATTTTCGGTGAAAACCGCACGAGCAGGGGATGTGGGTCACTAAAGGTAAAGTATTAAGTCGTGTGAGTGTGTGTATATACACATAACTTAATACTTTTCTAAATCATTTCTACGTGTTAACAATGCGTGTAGAACTATATTTGGTAGCCATAAAAATTAACGACATTTAATTCCAAACACAAAACGTCCGCCACACAGGGCTGCGTAAAATAAACAGATTTTTCTCGTCCTGCTATATATATTGTGATCTTATCTCACCACACACTCAAATTCTGGGATAGTATCATGCAGAGGTTTATTACCTTGAGTCGGTTCCGTTAAATTCAGGACTTCCTGTTGACGGAAACTACTCGGCAGAGGCAGCCTGCAGATATAATATCTTGTGGACAAGGGGTCCTCTAACGCCATATTATATTAGGATCACGTATTTCGTATATTATGAAATATAATAACGAGGCCATACGGTAGTGGTGGGTTTATATGAATCGTTGGAACGCCCACTCGCATTGAAATGAACCTAAATACGGACAGCGCTGTCTTTGAAATCTGATTACGGCACTATACCATGCTACAGTCACGAACTCGTTGGTTATCAACGGAGTATAAACATCTCTGCTGCTAAAGATAGTATCATTTTTTTTATTACGGAAAGCAATATTTTTCTACCTTGAGCAAAAGCAGTTGGATATAAAACGTATTTATTATTATTATTATTATTTATTATGTCCGCTTTTTGCTTCAGGCTATATGGGACGGGTTATCTACAGGCTACCACCCTATTCTAGCCAGGGTGGGACTTAGGATGTTATTTAATGAATTTCGTCACTAAATAATTTCCTAAACGTATTTAATTTCCGAGGGAGTGCCTTAGGGTTAACCAAGACAGAGACACCTGTTGGAGATGTGACCAATCCAAGACCTACCAAGTAACCTAATTAGGGGTATAACAGCCCTAGGGAACCTAAGAAAGCACCAGGACAATGAGCTACCAAGGGGGGGGGTATCTTATACCTTGCTGTTGTCGGTGTGTATTAGTACCCGTCTCATGAAGAACTCAATGCAAGAGGAGGCAACGCCCATGGGATGTAGCAAGAAGGAATTTATTTCCTAGCCAAAACATAAATTCTGTGAAGAGAGTTATCTAAAAACGGGTTATTCTGTACGGAATACAGTTTTTGAATTTGTCAATATCTGATTCCCCAAGAGGCGTTCAGTGGGACTTGTAGAGCTGAAAATAGATATCAAGGGGAACTCAGTATTTTAATGTTTATTGAACTTCAACATCATCGTCACTGGCGCTACATCCCGCGAGGGGACAGGGCCTCTTGCAGCTTTGACCACCAGTCATCTCTGTCCTGCGCCGCCATCTTCCAATCCCGAATCCCCAGAATGGATCGGGCATCCTCGGCCACGCCATCTATCCACCGCAACCTTGGCCTCCCTCTCCTTCTTGTGCCATATAGCACCTCTTGCAGCACCTTCTTGGGGATCTCATCTGACATTCTCGCCACATGTCCAGCCCATCTGAGACGGCTTACCCGGATGAATGTCATTTATATCCGCACCTCCATATAATGTCATAACCTCGGCATTAGTCCGCCGCCTCCAGATCCCATTTTCACAGACGCCTCCCAAGATCTTCCTCAGAATCCGCCTCTCAAACCTAGCCAGAGCTTGTTCCTGCTTCTTTATTGAACTTGAAACGCTTAAACAACGAGTATGGTATAGATCAAATAAACATTTTCGAGTCCAGGCCAGTAAATCCCAATTAATGACGTCTTTACACTACAAATTCGCCAGTACCTCAAAAAGTAAAGGTCGATGAGAACAATATTTTGTATTTAAGCTTCAAATAAAGTCCATCACGCTATAATTGCCTTCTGTTAATATAAGAAGAAGTAGAGTTATACTGAAGGGTGAAAACTAAAAGTTGCAAATATCTCTGTTAATAACCTAGATAATGAAAAAAACATTAAAGAACATGATTTATAGAACATACAATTTGCAATAAGATTGGTCATAGACACATTTTAGATCCGACGTATAATAACGGAGATATTTTCCTCTATAACATCCTCCAAATCGTCCGATTTCAGCCGTGAACGAACTTGATCTTTATTTTTAGATAAAATGTTTAAATTTCGAGTTTGGTAACGATCAACTAAAAATTGTGACCGCTAGAGCGTTAACAGACAATTTTATATATAATAAGATGTAAATCTAATATTAATTACAATGAAACTAGGGCGAACAATTCAACTCCTACAGTGTAATATAGTAATCTGTTGTAATTGTAATAACTTAATAAATTTAAAATAGACAGCAAATGAGGTGCGAAATTCAACCATTATTGTGTAATATTTTATTGACTTGCACCATTTTAGTCAATGTCAAATTCAAGAGAAAGAGAAGAGTGTTATACAGCTGTATCAATAATATTATTTTCACACAATCTACATCTAAATATGCATAAGGTGGTGGGATATCAAGTCTTTACAGTTAGATCCTAGTCTTTTAGCAGATTTCCCTTAAGGGAAATCAGCTATTGAGATTGTACTCATGACGGAATTTTCGAAATTTTTCTTCAAATGTCCATCGATCCTACCTAGTAGAAGACGAAAATGAGGTCCGTTCAAAACTGTATACTATCTATATATATATATATATATATATATATATATATATATATATATATATATATATATATATATATTTGTCTGTTACCGCTCTAGCGGTCGCAATTTTTGTTTAATCGTTACGAAACTCGATATTTAACCGTTTTATGTAAAAAGACAGATCAAGTTCGTTAATGGCTGAAATCGGACCAGAGGGAGGGGTGTTTAGAGGGGGGGATTTTCGAAAATGCCAAATATCTCCGTTATTATGCATCGGATCGAAAAATTGTATATAACCATTTTTATTGCAAATTAAATTTACTATAAATATTGTTCCACACGTTTATTCTCTATCTTGAATATTAACCGAGATATTTGCATTTTTCAGTTTTCAGCAAACCGCCACTTCTACTCATGTTACGTAAACAATACTCTGCTACATAATAAATCACATTATTGGAAGTTTAAATACCAAAAATTGTATTCAAGAGACCTTTATTATACGAGATACATGCAAATATGCCCTGGTGACTCCCCCCCCCCATCTTAAAGTTTTGGACTACAAAAATTTTATTGATTGAGATAACAATTATTCTGACTCATTATTAATTACAGTATTAGATATAGTAAATAGTTCTCAATAAAATTAATGTGTTATATTCTGATATATTTCAGTAATTGTTTTTCTTTCCGGTGTGAGGCGGGTCTACCCGTTTGTTTACATTTCTAACCTAACGCTTCCTGTCACCAGGTTATTGAAATTGGATGAAACATTTCTTATTTCCGTTTGTATTTATTCACGGTGTTGTGTTAGCAGTATGTATATTTATCTATTACTAAACTTCACGAGGGAAATCTGCTTAGTTTACGCAGCCCCTGCGTGACGGACTTTTATTGAATTTGTAGTAGGTTAATGTTCAGTTAGTAAACATTTCATCAATCCTAGGGTAAAGGCGTGATCTCTCTCTCTCTCTCGTCCCACACACAAAGAAACATACAGGTTAGGACCATGGTTTGAAGCGTGTACGGTTTCTTTTATCATCGGTTTTTTACATAGAAATAGAGAATATATGATGGGATGAGATGAGCTGAGGAGCTTATACCAGCATGTAGGATATCTGCCTAGTTTACCCAGCCCCTTGCAAGACGGAGATTGTTGGTATGCTGTTTATTTGAGAGGTTTAGTTGTATAAAAGCGTGCAGACCGAAGTCTGAGTGCATAGAGAAGAATGAAAGGAGACCTGAGTGAATCCATACTGAGATATGAGGACAGAGACCCTGCCTGCTGAGATTGTACGTGATTGAATTGCCCTATACGGCGGCCAACTCCTTGCCGACTAGATATTTGCTATAAAAAGAAAAAGTCCTTAGAAATTGTGAGGGCCGTGTCGTTGTCTTGACGACCGGCCCAGTATAACCTTCCTTCAGCCTCCTCTAATTGCCTCCACTCTCGTGTTTTCTCCTCACGAACCACTTTTACTTGCTAGAATATTTAGCCGTTCATTAAAGACAAGCCTTTTCCTGCGATCTGAGCCTTACATTCCTCCGCCTATAAAATATTTATGTGTTGTGTGGCTTCAGAGACCTTAAACGATGCACAGGTTGCCTTAGGAGAAAGGAAATGTGCTTTCCTTATACAACCAACTCTATTTTATTAAAAAGTCCGTCACGCAGGGGCTGCGTAAACTAAGCAGATTTCCCACGTGAAGTAATAAAATAGAGAAATCTCCATACAAGAGCCCAACACTTACGGCAAAGGGCCGAACTAGGTTTTGGCGGGAAACTCAAAAATCCGTTACCGGCCCAAATTTAATAAAAATGCAAATATCTCGGTTAATATTCAAGATAGGGAATAAATGTATAGAACAATATTTATAGTAAATTTAATTTGTAATAAGATTAATTCTATACAATTTTTCGATCCGACGCATAATAACGGAGATATTTCGAATTTTCCGAAAATCCCCCCTCTAAACCCCCCCTCCCACTAGACCGATTTCAGCCATTAACGAACTTGATCTTCCTTTTTACATAAAACGATTAAATTCCGAGTTTGGTAACGATCAAACAAAAATTACGACCGCTAGAGCGTTAACAGACAAATATATATATATATATAATATATATATATATATATATATATATATATATATATATATATATATATAGATATATATATAAAATTTTGAACGGACCTCATTTTCGTCATCTCCTGGGTAGGATCGATGGACATTTGAAGAAATTTTTCGAAACTCGCGTCATGAGTACGACCTCAATAGCTGATTTCCCTTAAGGGAAATCTGCTAAAAAGCTATTACTAGGCTTAATCAGTCTCGCTATAAACTTTAAATGGATGTAAAAATGTCGGTTGCTTAGGGTGCCACAAGGGGGGAAAATGTATTAAGAAATTTCTCAATCAATATTTGAATTCTATTAAAGCTCAATTTTCCAGTAAGCCTCAAACAAAAGTAATAAATATTCCAAGGCAATTTTTCTTTATATTAAACGTTCTCAATAATAAGAACGCCTTATCATAATATTGGTAATAGAACTTGACGTAAAGAAGTTTTAGCAAATTTCCCTTAAGGGAAGTCAGATGTAGAGATTGTTCTCGTGATGCGATTTTCGAAAAGTCGTCAAATGTCCGATGAGTCGACTCGCCCTACTTTTCGGCGTTCACCTCCACCGGTTCCTGACTAAGGTATTACAACAATTCCAAAACAATTTTTTTAGGAAAAATTGTTAGACATACAACACTACAGGACAACAAGACAATACACTATCATCAGAATCCATTGAACACACTATCACAAGACTTCTCGTGACATTCCTGGACATCCTCACTGGGCACTATACAACACTTGGACTACCTTCTGTAGAATTCCCTCCCAGCATCCCAGGAACCAGAGAATTGGCAAAGGGCCGATATAAACGAGCCCTTTGTTGATATCGTCCAACTCGCCAAAATCCCTCTATAACACCTGGTTGAGCATCACAACTTTAACAAAATATTCACTTTGTAAATCAGTACAAAACAGCTATACATAGAATTAATTTAGCCGTAGGGATAGATTTAGTATTTAGGTTTAGTTCTCCCATGAATGCCCCGGGGCCTTCCGAGCGAGTCCACCCTTCCCCTAAGTAAGTTAGCTTAGCTGTTTTACTTTAAATTATAAGCCTATCTTTTTAAACTTTTCCTTCTTCCTTACCTCATCTTTTTCTTCTTCTTTCGTTTTCTATAACCCACCTGCCACTGACTAACATTCAATCCTAACTTTCAAGACTCCTAGCTTCGAACACGTCCCCCTTCAAATAGAACCTGAGGTTCCAGAAAAAGGGCCCTACTTTTCTTAAAACGAGTAGTCACCTAGCTACAAATATAACAAAAAAAATAAACTGAAGTGTGGTATCAGATAAAAAAAGAGGCATTATGTACCCGGACTGCGACCAAACCACAGTACTGATGACCGCCTTAAGAAAGCGATCGAAAATTCGTAACCCAATGAGCGTGAAGACCGCTGGAGTAGACATCCGTTATAAGTCAGAAGAAAAATCTTAAGCAGATGAATGTGATACGTATGATGTTTTATTTTCTCATACTTCCTCCCTTCAAGATGGAATATATTTGAGTTTTATTCCATATTTAAATATATATGAAGAGATTAACATTGTCTTTGTAACTTAGAGTTGAAAGATTTTAGCTGTCGATAACACTTTATTCTAAACCTGGCCAGAAGAGAATTCAATCTAAGTTGCTGACATTGATAAATTGTAAACACTTAGGGGCATTCTCTTTTCTTTTCTTTTTTTATTTGTATAATACTTTGTGTTCTTAGTAGTAGCTATGAATAAAGAAACGTTTGTATGAATTGTTGATAAAAGTAACGTCTGGAGTGAATTTAAGAATTCAAAGGAAACATAGTGACTGAATGGCGACGAATAACCCAGGCAGGCCTATTTTCTCAAAGCAATAGTCACTAACTGACAAAACAACCAGACACTGCAGACTACAAGA
This sequence comes from Riptortus pedestris, assembly GCA_019009955.1. Lineage (NCBI taxonomy): Eukaryota > Metazoa > Arthropoda > Insecta > Hemiptera > Alydidae > Riptortus > Riptortus pedestris. The sequence goes on along the minus strand of CM032229.1, from coordinate 166,066,436 downwards.
AGACGGGGTATATTTTATGATTTCTTTAATTATTGATTTGAAGTAAAAATGAAAAGAAAAGATATAAAAAGCCTTAGTGGACGTCGGGGGGAACATATCCAAACCAATAAAATTTGTAAGGAAATTGTTATTGCTGAAGGTTTTTTTTCCCCTTTGCCTCATACTTTTTGGCAGTTTCGTATGCCATATGTTCCAACACAACATAATCTATTTCCTTATCCGTCCATTAACAGATTCAAAGAAGTTTACAAATAGTTCAGAAGTATAGAAGATCAAATGCCGGACTCCAGACTGCACTTTTTTGGCTTTTTACAATGTCAACCACTTGATAAAGGCTAGTCGCTCATTACACCCAGATGGGCGAAGTTAAGAAGATACAAATTAAGTGTTGTCTAGTGAAACTAGGGTGACACTTATCATTTCATAGAAGTTTACAAAAAATATACTGAGCAGAGATAGAGACCTCGAGTGATTTTATCATTCTAGAAGATTTTTAGGCCGTAGAATTATTTTTAGGAGTAGATTCTCGTGGGTCATTCAGTGAGGGCTTGAGGGTTCGATTATTTTAGCACCAGGAAAGAACAATATCCGCAATATAATTTTAGCGCTCGTGGTTCATACACACATAATATAATTTTACTAGGCTGTTGCAAAAGTCAGTGAATATAAATTCAAAGTTGGATTGAGATTTAATACTTAATCCTTATTAAAATGCATTGTTTTAAACTAGCAGACCCCCTAAATCCTTATTAATATTTTAAACTAGCAGACCCGACAGACGTTGTTCTGCATGATATTTCAAGCGATTAGAATGTTAAATTTAATAACAAACAAATTTAATAAAACAAAAGCTACTTTACTATATCTCGTTTATACTTTGTTATACGACAAAAGTGAATACAACAAAAGTTACTCTAAATAACAAAATAAACAACTTTTACCCTGTGCATATTTGCCAAAAAAGCAATAGGAAACGAAATATCTCTATTTTTAACTTTAGGCCTCCCTTACAACACCCAATCCTGCTCCATCTGCCGGGCTGATTTGCGAATTTAAACCATCCAGAGCGTCACCCAAACGCATACAAAAAAATGCATTTAAATTGGTACAACCGTTTATGAGGAGATCAGTGACATACACATGTACAGTAGAATTGTGTATATAAAGATATATTTTAATTTAATGTTTTTTCTATTCAGAAAATTATTTTAAATGTTATTACTATGTTGTTTTTTGGAATTGTTTAAAATTTAAAAGAGCAACAACGCCTAAGTTGCGAAGCTCTTAAAGGAAATTAAGAAATTTTATTTTGAGTTTTAAATATAAAGTTGTTCTTATGTACTTGTAACAGCTAACAGTTATGTAAAATCCCGGTTGCGTCCAGGTGTCACCTGGGGCACCCCCTCTTTAAAATTTAATAGTGATTCCGGAGTGAGAGCGGGCTAGTGACTAAACTGCATATATAACCTGTTCGTCTAGGTCAAATATGGGTAACTTTTGTGTGCAAATACGTTTGCGGACCGCTTTTAAATGTAGTGCATTCTAAAGTAGTGTTCATAATTTTCAAAGATAGATATCAGATATGAAATTATATGACAATGTAATTATAATACAATTTATTTAAATGAAATGAAAAAAACTACTAACTAATCCATCAATGTTTGGATTTATTCCACTGATACAAAGGCGTAAAGAATTTTCCAAGTTATCGCCAGTCAGCCTTGTACGTTTTGATTTATTAACTTTCATCATCGGAAAGAACTGTTCGCATTTATAAGTACTCCCAAACGCACAAATCTCTCCTCATCTTCCTCATTTGGAGTAAGTAGTGTAATATTTTTGTTTAATTAGGTTTTTTAACATGTCTCGCGGGCCGGATCAAATCTTACCGCGGGCCGGATCAAATCTTACCGCGGGCCGGTTGTTGCCCAAATATGATCTGGGTTATAGAAATCCCAGATAGCAAGCCAGTGCCTCGTGCGAAATTTCCCCAGAAACATTGTGATGTGTATGAGTGAATCACCCACACTAGATACTAATACTTTTCAACAACAAATTAATGCAGAGAACGGATTTAGTTCTAATAACATAGTCTATTATCCGTTAGCATACTCAGAGTGGTTTAAAGTAAATAAGATATAACCTATTACAGCTACTAAAGTACTGTTTTTCACCCCCTTTTGACTCTAAGGAATGGAAGAATTTAGGAGTCTTTCAAAACAGATAAATAAAAAGCAATTTGGCTGGCACAGCTTTGTGTAGTATAAGAGAAGTTGGCGGCATTAAGTGAGAGGGGCTTGGTAGAAGAGTGCCTTTCTCTGGGCTACTTTGAGAGGAATCTCAGCTGGAAGCCCGCTGTCTTTATTGCACGCCCCACCTGCTTCTCTCCTCTACTACTATTATTGGCAAGCCTGTCTTTTCAACTATCGCTGGGACAAATATAGTCAACAAATATTCACTTTTGCTTTATAACTAACGACTTTCATATACTTGCCCACTAAGAACTTATTAAGTGATGCCTGTGCTATTTTTCGCCTCTAAAATCGGATGAGAAAATGCTTTAAAAAATCTATAAGCAGCATAGAACAAGTTTTTCCTTTTAGCAGATTTCTATCTATCTACATATTTGTCAGTTGATGCTCTAGCAGTCGCAAGTTTTGCCTTACTGTTACCAAACTCGATATATAAGCGTTTCATGCGAATCTAAAGGTCACGTTCGTAAACGGCTGAAATCTGACCAGTGGGAGGGGGGCTTAGAGGGGAGAAATTTCGAAAATTTGAAATATCTTCGTTATAATCGAAAAAGTGTATAGTAACAATGTTATTGCAAATTTAATTTCCTACAAATGTTGTGAGGTATATACACATTTTCTCTATCATGAATATTACACGAGAGTTTTGGATTCTATAGTTCAGCCTTCAGTAAACCCCCACTCGTACTCTTGCCATACTAACAATAAGCTGTTATATCACGAATTAATTTATTCTAAGCTTGAATACCAAATATTGTTTTCTAGAGACCCTTATTATGCGAAATATGTGTATGCAAATTAGTTGTGTGAGGACGTCATCCATTAAGATTTTACGTTCACGTTTCGATGATCTTTCCTTGATCTATACCTTACTTGATATTTTAGAGTTACAGTCAACATTAAAGCTCATATTTGTCATTGACAGAAAACGTACATGTAATAAAGGGGGGGGGAATTACAAATTTCTAAATATTTCCGATATTAGGCGTGGGATCGTAAAATGTTGAACCAATCTTACTGGTGTCATTTCCGGCGTATCTCCCGCGGTGTCTATTCTGTGGTGGCCCACGATATTTCGCCGGGTTTCCATCCGGCTTCTTCTGGCGGTCATATTTTTGTAGTGCTTCTGGCAGCTCTCATTAAGAGCTGCCAGAAGCACTACAAAAATATGACCGCCAGAAGAAGCCGGATGGAATTCCGGCGAAATATCGTGGGCCACCACAGAATAGACACCGCTGGAGATATGCCGGAAATGACACCAGTAATAAGTTCCCAGCGACGAAGTTTGAAACAATGTAGAACCAATCTTGTTAAACGATTGACGCTCTACACAGGTTGTTCTATGCAGTATTTCGTAATAAGGGAGTTATTTGTGATTTCTTGGTTTCAGTTTTCAATACCCTCCCTTTTACTCTTCAGTTCTTTACATATAAATAGAGAATATGTGGTGATATGAGATTACAAGTGTGCTACCGCCTTACGTGGGAAATCTGTTTGGTTCACGCAGCCCCTGCTTGAAGGACTTGTTATTATAGAGTTTTAAACCATCTTCCTCATTAAATTAAATATTAAATTTGAAAGTTTCATTTTTTAATTTTTATTTGATGTAACTTTTTGTATACACCTGTTTTATTTGCATAGCAGCGCATTTCCAATAATACAAGCTAAAACAACAGTCCTTTTCTATTGTATTTCCCTGCCTCGGCACTATTGCGCCAACTCTTGTCGCGATTTTCGAACAATGTCTACAGAACCACCTAGATAATAATATGAATGGGGTAGGTTCAAATTTTAGTATGTTATTCGTTTTTTCTCCAATTCGATAAATTTTAAGTAAAACTAAAAATCAAGTTCTTTAATGACAGAGATCTATCAGTCCAGGAAAATTAGGGAAAGCGAAGGAAGTTGGAGCCTACGACCCAAAAAATAAAGGAGTTACTTTTGCTTATTACTTTTTTGTATTATTATTTTCGGATTATTACTGTGTCCGAAACATAGATAACCCCTCGGTGTGAAGTCATGAATGACTCTTCTAAGCCCTAGAGGCCTAGTATAGATCGATACTATTCTCAATAATAAATAACTCCTTCATGTAAAACTAGAGGTTACGTTCAATGACCTAGATGGGACTAGGAGTAGCTGGAGAAGGAATGAAATACATAACCATGTATATTTCCGGAATGATGCTCTCTACGTATTGCTCTGAATCAATTATATTGATGATCATTTTATGTACCATTAATTTTGATTTCCTCGAAAGGGATCATAATCGGAGAGCCGTCTCAAGATCATAAAATCCTCCAGTATCTGCAATACGACTTTTACATTCATTACAGCGAGATTACTCTCCCTGGCTGAAGTTACTTGGGAACCAATTATTTCCCAGTTCAGAGAACTATTAACTCTTAAGAACTATTGACTTCCCAGTTATACAGAATCACTTTTATATAAATATGGACGTTATCTAAATAGCGTTTTTTTTTTTTCAAAAAGGGGAATCTACTAAAAAGCCCGTAACGCAGATGCTGAGTAAACTAATATTTCCCTCTAGTTGCCACATGACGCCCTGAAGATCTAAAGTTGCCATCTATTTCCTAATTATAGAGAAATAAGAAGTCGATGTGTATAGGAATCAATGTCGAGTTTGCTAACGATCAATCAGAAATTATTAGAGCGTTATATATAATTTTCGAACTGTCCTCATTTGTGCCCTCTACTGGGTAGGATCGATGGATATTTGAAGAAATGTTTCGAATCGCGCGTTATAAGTAAAATCTCAATAGCTGATTCCGTTAAGATAAATCTGCTAAAAATGAGTTCGGAAAAGCACAATTTTAATTAAGCCCAACATTATTGAAAATTTATATCTCCTTAAAACCTCTGAAACCATAGTCCACGCCTATTTTATTTAGGCTGATGATATTGTGTTCATATATGATGAATATCAAATGCCGTTTTAGGAAAAAATAAAAAATAATCATATTATAATCCCAACCAGAGTTTAAGCGATGTCATCCTGAGTGTTTCAATTTTATGAAACTGGGGACAGAGAGTGGTGAATGACACTTACTTTGAGACCCTCGTGATAACAAGGGTTTTTCAAAACCTACCTGATAGTTAATTGTATTTATGCTGATACCACTAGCTATTCCTTTATACCAAAGTAACCAGTTCCTTAAATTATCATTACTAAATGCATTAGAAATGAGAGATAGGGAGAAGAAATTAAATATAAATCTAATGTAGGTCTTGTTTTTTTGTAATATTTAGTTTTTTTTCGGTTTTCTTTCGTGGTTGTTAAAACTATTAACGAATTATATCTAGGCGTGACTAATACTAATAATAATAAATTCTGTATATTTAGAACATTAGGAAAATAAATGACAAGTTCTTTTTAAATAATAAAAGAAAATGTTCTAAAATATACACTCAAACATATACAACTTGGACTATGTAGACCGTCTGTTGAGTTCTGCCTATTCGTTCTTGGTTTTATTTATGTACATATACATTTAAAAAACAATGAAATATTTAAATCAATGAATATTTAATTATTGTAACCCTCAGTTAGGAATTCACCTTTGTATGGCACTCAAATACAAATACAATGCCTTCCAATCTGTATCATTCAAAAATAAAATGTAATCATAGGGGTTTAATTTTGGAGAACCAAGAAATATCTAGGTGTGAAAAAGTATGATAACAATCAATAATTATCCACTGTAAAAGAGTAGGTGAAGACTGAGGAATCTCTCTCAAAATAAATTCAAATATAAAATAATCTAATTCAGATGTAAACATTTCGAGAGATGACAGGCTGAGGCAGAGGAGAGAGAGTCCCTTGAAGCAAAGGTAAATTAGATTTAATTAAACGAGCTGAATTCCAAAGAGGTCGTAGAGATTAGACAACTCAAGGAAAATTATCTGGGACTTGGGGTATTTATTAGATCTCGTTTCAGCAGCGACAAAGGGAACGATTTAATGTCTCATTGTTGGACAGTGTCACAAACTCTACAAGCCCATTAACATATTAGCAGATTTCCCTCAGGGGAAATATATATCCTTCCTCAAGGGACATATATGCTCAGGGAGTCTGAGATTTTCTTTCATCGTTGCCAAACTCGATATTTAAACGTTTTAAAAAATAAAGATCAAATTAGTTAATTGCTGAACTCTAACCAGATGGAGCAGGGCTACGAGAAGAGGTAAAACAGAAAATTATAAATACCATCGGTGTTATGAGTGGGGACGAAAAATGTGAGGGCTTGAGGGTTCGATTATTTTAGCACCAGGAATGAACAATATCCGGAATATAATTTTACTAGGCTGTTGCAAAAGTCAGTGAATATAAATTCAAAGTTGGATTGAGGTTTAATACTTAATCGTTATTAAAATGTTTTCTTAACTATTAATATTATCTTCAATTATTTACAATAAAATCCGTAACAATATCAGATAAATAATATTGATTTGCGATGCTCCTGGTATATTTCATTTTATATACATTCATTCATTTTATATGGGCGTGTTTGTTGGATTTTTTATTATTTTTATTTTACAATTTGTATTATAGTAATGTTTTTAATTGATCTACTATTTTAATTTTTTTAACTCGTATTACAATCTAATATACACAGGGCTACGAGAAGAGGTAAATCAGAAAATTATAAATACCATCGGTGTTATGAGTGGGGACGAAAAATGTTTTATCCATTTGAAACTAGTTGAAATGTAATATTTTACAATAACAGTCTTTACACCAAACTATTTTTTTTTTTTTTTCATTCACAAGTAAACCCCCACATTCAAATATTAGACATATTGAGAATCATCTGCTTCTAGGCATAAATACGGGGTTATAATCGGACCTTTACTATGTAATGTGTATGGACAAATTCGTGATGTGACATCATCAACGAACATTCTGTGTGAGGCCTCAATTTTTAATAAACGATATTTAACTGTCTCATGTAAAACCAAAGGTTATATTTGTAAATGACCGGTTTAAGAATTAATGATGGCGTTAAGAAAATGAAGAAAATACAAAAGCCTTAATTTGGGCCAGATTAAAAAAAAATATATTCTTGAGAAATATGCACCCATTGATCTACTTGAGGGATTTCGTTGCTACTTGAAAATTACGTATATTTAATCAGGTATTTAAGAAATGAAGAGGAGATGAGGGCGGCCCAGCAAAGCGATTGGCGTAGATGGAGCAAGGGTGGGAATCTAGAAACTTCTAGGCGACGAACCCGGCTACGACCAATCAGCGGGCGAGTTGGCGCCTAGAACCTACTAGAGTGGATGGCGGGGAAATAAGCACAAGGCAGTTCAATTTTTCAGTGATCGTGGGTAAGTTATTGTCCTGCGTTATGAGAACGTGACGTTAACTGTGCATATTCTGGTTAGTAGTAACAAATTTAACAAGAGTGTAAATAAAAGTAGTGATCGAAATTAAATTGTATAGTGAAAAAACGTTTAATTTTGCTGTTAAAAAGAACCTTAATAATCAACGTTAATTATTTTTGTAATACTCGTAACAATATAAAGAAAAATAATAATGTCACGTACTACAATGTTATTTTAGACGCATTTGATTAACTCAAACATCATTGCAGATATTTTAATTTTTCAGCTTTCAGTTAACACCCGCTCCAATGCTAGTTTCAATCAAGGAAACTTGCGCCACTAAATATCTCATTTAAATTAAATTACAAGTCCTGCTCACAATCAGCATAAAACGTGTGATGATATCATCAGCGTGTCATTCCTGTAATAATTGAATGCTAAATGATAGCTAATATACAGAATTCATAAAAATCGGATTAGCTTAGGTATAGAGCACGAACCAGTCGTTAAATTTAATAATATTTTGTCGTAAAAGGAAATAATTGTTCTAAATGATGTCCTACAAACACTCTATAAATAATGTTAATAGTCAAATATATAAATCTCTCTCTCTCAATATATATATATATATATATATATATATATATATATATATATATATATATATATATATATATATATATATATATATATATATATATATATAAATTTACATTTGAGGAACGGCATTTTGATTTGATTTTTGGCCAACACATAATTAAACAACTGCTTCTTTTCTTATGCTGTAAAATTGGGTGTGAGAATAATCTAACAAGATCAGTTAGAGAATGTCTCCAGTAATCCGTATGCTCACCACATTGGAATTTGAAAATTAAAATGATAGCACTTTTAAGTAGTATATCACACTGCTTGTATTTTTTAATTTAAAGTTATTTAAGGCTATTTTTATATTGACTTTCACGAACAAAAAGTGTATTTATTATTTGTTTTATTTAGTGCTAAGTTGCAAAAGGAAGTGTGTTTTATTGTAAGTATATTTGTTATGTAATTTAATATTAATTTTTATTGCTGCATTTTAGTTCAATAAAAAAAATACAATTAGTCTGTCACGCAGGGACTGTGTAAGTTAAGCATTTCTTAAGTTGGCAAGATCTATTCCCAATCTACCACCATCTATCCTCCATTTGCCTTGTAATAAGAAGCCTATGTTAGACAGGACTAGAAATATAAGCCGGATATTAGTTGTTCAGTGGCTCAAAGTAACAATCGTATAACTAGGAGTTTACAGGAGACCGAAAATTAAAATAAATAAAAAAAAATGCAAATTTGTTGGTTAGTAATTAATAACCGAGTTAGAGAAAATACATTAAACAATAATTGTATATAATTAACTTTCCAACAAGATTAGAGAAATTTGGAGTTAAAAATTTTACCCCTTCTTTAAACCCCTTTTGCCCGATGGGCATAACACGTCGTATGTAAGCATGAAATACGCCTTCTGCCACATTGATTTACTGCTTCCAATAATTCCGACTTCCTCCATACGCCGGCCCCTCCCTCGCTCAAACGGAGGGTCAGACTTTTGCAAAAAATCACTGCGAATAATGACCAATTGCTTGGAGAACTTCGTGACTTTCAATATTACGGCTATAAACAAATATAGTCGTGTCAGACAGACTGACATAATGATGAGCTGATTAGTGACCTATTTAGCCATTAGACTGGCATTTCCAACATTCAACAGGTAAATCATCACCCTGAGAGGATCAGATTAAGTGAAGATGGACCATTTCAAAGATGGTATATTGAGAAGACCTTTGCTTCCCTTTGCATTATTGAAATAATCCAGCTTCTGGCAATAAACAAATCCTGAAAATAAAGAGGAAAAGTTCGACAACGAAACAGTTTTGTCACCTGTGAAGAATCATCACTGAAGAAAAGTCGACCTGAAGTTGATAGGACAGCACGAGCGAAGTGTGTCTCAAAAGAAGTTTGAGAACTTCGTGACTTTCAATATTACGGCTATAAACAAATATAGTCGTGTCAGACAAACTGACATAATGACGAGCTGATTAGTGACCTTGACGAATGGCTTGTCTCAACTCCGAAATGCGACCTAGTTGCAAGTTTAATGGAAGCAAGTAATCCGCGACTCTTGGTGACTAAGCTCTATAGAACGGTCTATTAACGGGATGTCTTCAAGGACGCACTCTGGGGCCAATATCCTCCATAATATACGTGATTCAGCAGTGATTCATTGCTCATTTAAATCGAAAGTAGTCTCAAATATATAAAATATTGGAACTATTTATGTTTAATATACAAATATATTACTGTAGTCAGCACCAGTAGATGGTAATGGGGGGTACGTCAAAATCTGTGAGGACCACCACGATAAAAAAGTTTTAAAATCTTATAACTGATGGAAGATGAAAAAAGTCCTTCAAGCAGGGGCTGCGTAAACTAAGCAGATTTCCCGCGTGAAGTTTAACAATAGATAAATCTACATACTGGTAACACTAATAAATGAATAAATAAATGAATGTGAATATTAAATGAATAAATACAATCGAAAATAAGAAATCACCCAACGGGAAGCATCTGAAATGTAAACAAACAGTTCTGCCACTTTTCCACCGGAAAGAAAAACAATTTCTGAAATATATCCGAGTATCACATATTAATTTGATTGAGAACTATTTACTATATCTAGTTCTGTAATTTATAATGTATGAGAATAATTTTACCAGAACATATTTGCATATATCTCGTATAATAAAGGTCTCTTGAAAACAATATTCGGTATTTAAGGTTCGAATAATGTGGTTTATTACATAACCGAGTATTGTTTAAGTAACATAAGTAGAAGTGGGGGTTGACTGAAGGCTAAAAACTGAAAAATGCAAATATTTCGGTTAATATTCAAGATAAGGAATAAATGTATGTAACAATATGTATAGTACATTTAATGTGCAATAAGATTGATTTTATATACTTTTTCGATCCGGCGTATAGTAACGGAGATATTTCGAATATTCAAAACTCTCCCCCTCTAAACCCCCCCCCCCCCATCCCCCTTGTCCGATTTCACTCGTTAATGAACTTGATCTTTCTTTTTACATAAAACGACTAAATATCGAGTTTGGTAACGATGAAACAATACTTGCGTCCGCTAGAGCGGTAAAAGTCAAATATATATATATATATATATATATATTCGTCATCTCACAGGTAGGATCGATGGACATTTGAGGAAAAATTTCGAAAAGCGCGTCATGAGTACGACCTCAAGAGCTGATTTCCCTTAAGAGAAAACTGCTAAAATGGTCGAATATTGCAAGTAGTCTATATGTAAACACAACACACACACGCACACACATTATAATTGATTTCTATAATTAGAATGGTGACACGTTCGATTCTTTCATGAAAATACTTGTGGTTGAACCCACATCCTCAGCACAGCCACCGACTAGTATTCCTGTGAGAAGGCTATCAGTAACAAGCCTCAGGGTGGAGATAATGTAATACATTGCACAGGTAAACCAATTCTTGTTATTCTCCTTTAATTGAGGAAAGTTAGGTCACATTTCTGTTAGGTTTCCTTGCTTTGTTGAACATGTACAATTAGAGGTTATTCTAATGGATATTTTGCAACTTCTCTTAACCTTTATTAAACCAAGTCAATATTTAACAGACTTTTAAATATTTAATGAAGATTTTTAAAGTATTTAAAGCAGATTTCAAATACTCTAGTTGAGGGAACTTACATTTCCTCATTAGTTAAGCATTTCTTGTTATTCGAGAGGATAGGAGTTAGTTGAGTGGAAAATTTGTAATTTATCGTATCCTTTAATAAACTAAATCAGTATTTAATCGACTTTTAAATACTTATTAAATATTTTTAAGGTATTTAATACTCTAATTGAGGAACGTTAGGTTGCATTTCTGTTAAGTATTCCTCGTTTTATCGGGAGCTTACAATAAGAGGATACCTCAGTAGTTAGTTTGTTACTTCCCGTATCCTCTATAAACTGTATTCATATTTTTCATAATTTATTTTCAAGTGTCTCTAACAAGGACTCCTTATTTTTTTTTCAACGGAGAACTAATTCAAAATTGAATAACTTTTTATTTTATTTTTAAAAACAAGGATTTTTGTTAGTAACCCTTGAATTTAGCCATGAGGCTGGCATCTCCAACATTCAACAGGTAAATCTTCACCCTGAGAGGATCAGATTAAGTGAAGATGGACCATTTCGAAGATGGTATATTGAGAAGACCAGAAGGTGGCTTCCCTTTGCATTATTGAAATAATCCAGCTTCTGGCAATAAACAAATCCTGAGAATAAAGAGGAAACGTTACAAGTCACACAACGAAACAGTTTTGTCACCTGTGAAGAATCATCACTGAAGAAAAGTCGACCTGAAGTTGAAAGGACAGCACGAGCGAAGTGTGTCTCAAAAGAAGTTTTTCGAGTAAGAAGTATAAAACTGGGGATAATAAAAAAATATTAGCTATACTACCATAAGTATGGAGTAAGCGGGTCCGAGCAATTGTTGAACTCTTCATACAAGAGATAATTCGGAAGCAATGGAAGTGTGGTGAAGGAGCAGTAACAATCATCAGAAATGAATGAATTAAATTAACCAGGACAATATAAAAATGTATTAACGATTGATAGCATCAACGAAAAATGGAAGACAACAAAATGATTACTGTTGAGAAAATGATTTTTGTTGGATGAAAATATGTATATAGACTATCTTCCATCAGAACAAAATAGTCCAACTATTAGGCATGATTAAAGCCTTAACACGAAAAGTACAGCAAATTAACTGTGTTAAAAATGATGAGCATAGCACATCTTACCCCAAACAATAGGACACTGTTTGTGGGCTTATCCCAGAGATTTAATACTCCTTTGCATTTATTGTTTCCTCTCAAGACTGTGGATCACAGCGACTGAGGAGTTGCAGTCAGTTTGAGTTCCCGAGGAATTACAAGTTTGACGAGAATGGCTCTGACAAGAACTTTTCAAAGGAGATAGAATGAATTTCGTGGAACATCTGGACTGTACAGGCTACCCGTACCTAAGACAAGTTAATTTATAAATTAAAAACGAATACATAAGCTATCTACCTAACGACCATAGATTGAAACATCACAGCTGTAGAGCGTATGTAGGGTTGAGTAAAGATCAGGGATTTAAATAATGAGAGAAAGGTTTTTCTCCACGGTTTTTCTGCGGTACTGAGCTCTGTAATTGAGTTTATAACTTTTAATTGAGATCCTGGAAAATGGTATATTGCATTTTTAGCAGATTTCCCTTAAGGGAAATCAGCTATTGAGGTCGTACTCATGACGCGAGTTTCGAAAAATTTCTTCAAATGTCCATCGATCCTACCCAGGAGATGAGGAAAATGAGGTCCGTTCAAAATTTTATATATATATATATATATATCTATCTATCTCTCTCTCTCTATATATATATATATATATATATATATATATATATATATATATATATGTCTGTTAACGCTCTAGCGGTCGCAATTTTTGTTTGATCGTTACCAAACTCGGAATTTAATCGTTTTATGTAAAAAGGAAGATCAAATTCGTTAATGGCTGAAATCGGTCCAGTGGGAGGGGGGTTTAGAGGGGGGATTTTCGGAAAATTCGAAATATCTCCGTTATTATGCGTCGGATCGAAAAATTGTATAGAATCAATCTTCTTAAAAATTAAATTTACTATAAATATTGTTCTATAAATTTATTCTGTATCTTGACTATTAATCGAGATATTTGCATTTTTATTAAATTTGGGCCGGTAACGGATTTTTGAGTTTCCCGCCAAAACCTAGTTCGGCCCTTTGCCGTAAGTGTTGGGCTCTTGTATGGAGATTTCTCTATTGTATTACTTCACGTGGGAAATCTGCTTAGTTTACGCAGCCCCTGCGTGACGGACTTTTTATTCTATTTCTCTCAAATTAATTTTATACCTGGTGGTATATAAAATAAACCGATGCACTCAAAATTCTTAATGAAGTGAAAGGTGAATACCAAATATTGTTTTCAAGAGACCTTTATTATACGAGATACATGCAAATATGTTCTGGTGAGCCCCCCCCCCTCGTATTAAGTTCTTGGACTATTTAAATTAGATTGATTGAGACAAAAATTATTTTGATTCATTATAAATTACATCACTAAATATAGTAAATCGTTTTCAATATAAATTAATGTTTTATATTTTGAAATATTTCAGTAATTGTTTTTCTTTCAGGTAAGAAGTTGGCAGAACTGTTTGTTTACATTTCAAACGCTTCTCGTCGGGAGGTTTCTTATTATCGTTGTATTTACTCACTTAATATTCACGGTGGTGTTGTGTTCCCAGTATTTTCTATTGTTAAAGTTCACGAGGGAAATCTGCTTAGTTTACACAGCCCCTACGTGATGGACGTTTTATCATAAGATAGGGATGTGGAGATTGTGGAATGTAAGGTACAAGTTTAAGTGAAACGGTAATAAGTGGATATATGTGTTTTAGAGGCCGGATTCTTAAGATGGATATATGTGTTCTAGAGCCCCGCTAACATATCACCTCGAGGTGCTTTAGTTGGCCATAATCGTTTTTGGAGGGGGCTTAACCCCTGTGTGACCTGTTGTGGTTAACATCGTTTCCTTTTGACCTACGCCCTCTACGGACCCCCTGATACGGCGGTGTCCTGCGCGTTATCCCATCTGGGCGGGGGCTTTTGGACGGTGTCCTAATGACCTTTTAGCTCCCTCTTAGAATACCATTTTGTTTATTAAAGCATACTAATTACGTAAAACGCTTTTAATGCAATAATTTTCAATTTATTTTTCTAATATTGAACATAATTAGATTTTCAGAGATATTTATAAACTCGACCAATCTTGCTCGGTAAAATTAGGGTTTTAAAACCAGAGTCGGAGATGCCATTGGTGGAAAATAAATTACATATCCGTTTTTTTATAACAGACTAGCTTCAAATACTTTAAGTTTGTCTTTTGAACAAGAGCACAAAAATTAATTAAAATATAAAAACAAGCATTAATAGTAGCAAATAATGTCACTCAGACCACAGTAAGACAGTCTCTATCAATTCGTTTATGGCTACATTTCAAGAATTTCAAATCTGCAAAAGTGCATAATACAGCTACAAATAAGTAACACATAGAGATTGTAAAAACCCTCAAGAAGAGTTATATTTGTTGATAGAGTAATCTAACAAACATGAAGTTTATGATAATTAGTTTATGAGCTATTTTTCTTTGGCAGCAACGGAAATTAATCCAGTGAATATCATTTTTAAAGAATAATGTTTAATGTTTTCCTTTTGCATATGTAGGGGGGCTCAGGTTGGCAGTGTGAGTTAAGGCGTTGGCCTTAATAACCTTGATAAACCTTAGAGTCGTGGGTTTGATTCCTGTCTGGATAATGGAAATTTATGTACTGGCGAATTCACTAAATCTTTAGTCCCACCCTGGTCTGGGTCGATTTCAGCCATTAACGACGATGAATTTTAGTGATGAATGAAATGATTAAATATAAAATTTTGTATAGTTCAAATGAACCTTTTTGAGTTTAGAATGTTATATCTTGAACTATTACGCCAGCACACAAAATTGCATGTACCTCCCAATGTAAAAGTTCAACGAAAACAAAACTTCGTATTTGAATTTCCTATAAAGTGGTTCATGATATAACAGCTTTTTGCTAATATGACATGAAGAAGAGTGGCGGTTTACTGAAGGCCGAAAACTAAAAAAACCCAAATATCTTGGTTAATATTCATGATACCGAAAATAAGTATAAAACAACATATTTAGAGAGTTAAATATGTAATTAGATTGGTTCTATACAATTTTTCGATCTTACTTATAATAAGGGAGATATTTCTAATTTTAGATTCCCCCCTCTAACACCCCTTTCCCTGTGGTCCGAATTCAGCCATTAAGGTATTAATCTCTATTTTTACATAAAACGTTTGAATATGGAGTTTTGAAAATTGCGATCACTAGTGTAAATTTGAGGAAATATTTCGAAAATAGTCATGAATACAACACCAATACCTAATTTCCCTCACGGGAAATCTGCTAATATCGAAACCTGATTACTTAGGCTAAATAGAATTTATTCCTATTATAGTTATTTATTATACAAGTGACGAAAGTAGATCATTTTACAACTCGAGTGAAACGTTTACCCACACAAGCGAAGCGAGTGTGGTAATTTCACGAGAGTTGTAAATTCTACTTTCGTCACGAGTGTAATATTAAATTTTTTTCTGTAATTGTGTAATACATGATCAGATCTAACCAGAATATGAACAAAATTAGGATGTTGTGAAGATTATGGTATGTTGTTGGTAGGTTATAAGCATGGTTGTGAAAGGTTATAAGCATAGTTATAAAACAACTAGTGATGATTGTGAAGTAGTGCAGTTATAAACAAGTGCAGGTTATAAACAAGGAAGGTAATTATTATTATATTTAAATTTTAAAATATATTGATTATTTCCACCAATAATTCATTCACATTTCAATTTATTTTGTTAAAATAAATTCTTACAATGTTAAGAACCATTTAAAAGCATTTAATTACCAACTTCAAATTATTTTTTAATTTATACTTATCACTAATTAAGAAGGCAATTCACTTTCTTCACTTGTGAAGAAAGTGATTACTTTCTTCACTCTATTGCAAAATGTTTCACTTTCTTCACTCATTTCAGTTTAGTAATGTTACCATTATTCAACGATTACAGAAAAAATAGATTTTTTTATCCACTTTATGCTACTGTAGCTAATTGGGACGGGTTATCTACAGGTTACCACCCTGTTTAGCCAGGGTGGGACTAAGGTTTTTATTTAATGAGTTCGTTACTAAATAAATTTCTCATTGCCCAGGCGAGAATCGAACTCGCCACTCTAGGTTTACCATGTGAGATTAAAGCCAAAGTTTTAACTCACATGGCTAGAATAGAGAATAAAAGGTGAAATAATCATCAGCAGATTATTTTAGTAGGTTAGAAATCTGCTTAGTATAGGCAGCACCTGCGTGATGGCACTTCAGCAGATATTGCTCAAGCGAAAAAGGTTTGTCATTCGTTGTGCGGTACACTTGTTTTAGCAGATTTCCCTTGAGGGAAATCAGCTATTGAGGTTGTACTCATGACGCGATTTTCGAAATTTTTCTTCAAATGTCCATCGATCCTACCCAGGAGATGACGAAAATGAGGTCCGTTCAAAACTGTATATATATATATATATATATATATATATATATATATATATCTATCTATCTATCTATCTATATATTTGTCTGTTACCGCTCTAGCGGTCGCAATTTTTGTTTAATCGTTACCAAACTCGATATTTAGTCGTTTTCTGTAAAAAGAAAGATCAAGTTCGTTAACCGCTGAAATCGGGCCAGGGGGAGGGGGGGTTTAGAGGGGAGGATTTTTGAAATTTCGAAATATCTCCGTTACCATAGGTCGGATCGAAAAATTGTATATAACCAACCTTATTGCAAAATAAATTTACTATAAATATTGTTATATACGTTTATTCTCTATTTTGAATATTAACCGAGATATTTGCATTTTTCAGTTTTCAGCAAACCGCCACTTCTACTCATGTTACGCAAACAATACTCTGCTACATAATAAATCACATTATTGGAAGTTAAAATACCAAAAATTGTATTCAAGAGACCTTTATTATACGAGATACATGCAAATATGCCCTGCTGACTCCCCCCCCCCATCTTAAAGTTTTGGACTACTAAAATTTTATTGATTGAGATAACAATTATTCAGACTCATTATTAATTACAGTACCAGATATAGTAAATAGTTCTCAATAAAATAATGTGTTATATTTTGATATATTTCAGTAATTGTTTTTCTTTTCGGTGTGAGGCAGAGGTTAGGTTAGAAATGTAAACAAACGGGTCGGCCCCCGTTTGTTTACATTTCTAACCTAACGCTTCCTGTCGGCAGGTTATTGAAATTGGATGAAACATTTCTTATTTCCGTATGTATTTATTCACGATGTTGTTGTGTTAGCAGTATGTATATTTATCTATTACTAAACATCACGTGGGAAATCTGCTTAGTTTACGCAGCCCCTGCGTGACGGACTTTTTTAGTATGCAATTGTGATGACACGAAGGACATGCATTATATTAGATGAATGGGTAGAAAGAGATTTGAGATGCGTGGGACGAACAATGCATGAATGGCAACCTCTTCATTCACTATAGGGATCTGCTAGTGAGCTTCCTTCGCCCGCTCTAAATCCAGAATGGCTGCCGGATCGAATATCGCAGTCGGAGTTGGAGAAATATATGTTCTTCTTAAATAGTGGAAGTTAGGAGTAATTAGAAATGTTAGGGAAAGATCAAAGCCACAGATAGTCGAAAAGGAATGTATGTACGGCATTCCGATTATGGTGTCATTATGCCAGTTTTCTTCCAGGAAATGTGTCGTTTAAAGTAGTTAGCATGATTTAATTAATCGTTTTAGCAGATTTCCCTTCGGGGAAATCAGCTATTAAGGTTGTACTCATGACGAAATTTTTCTTCAAATGTCCTTCGCGTTGGAAATCTGCTTAATTTCGGACTTTTTCCTTTAAACCTTCGCCAATCATAGAAAGAGGCTCTGGATAGCCGTATGATGTGATTTATGGGCAAGTAACGTATCAATCCTAAAGATATCGGATTGATTTCCAAGTGAGCAAATTTCAGATCTATTCACTAGAAAAAAATCATAATCACACACTGTTTAGAAAAGTATGAAAACCAGCAGTCAACCCCGAGGTAAGTTAAATATATATTTAAAAAAATGTAGAATATGAGATCATCGATAAATAAATCTTTTTTTCTGTAATCGTTGAATAATGGTAACATTACTAAACTGAAATGAGTGAAGAAAGTGAAACATTTTGCAATAGAGTGAAGAAAGTAATCACTTTCTTCACAAGTGAAGAAAGTGTATTGCCTTCTTAATTAGTGATAAGTATAAATTAAAAAATAATTTGAAGTTGGTAATTAAATGCTTTTAAATGGTTCTTAACATTGTAAGAATTTATTTTAACAAAATAAATTGAAATGTGAATGAATTATTGGTGGAAATAATCAATATATTTTAAAATTTAAATATAATAATAATTACCTTCCTTGTTTATAACCTGCACTTGTTTATAACTGCACTACTTCACAATCATCACTAATTGTTTTATAACTATGCTTATAACCTTTCACAACCATGCTTATAACCTACCAACAACATACCCACAACATCCTAATTTTGTTCATATTCTGGTTAGATCTGATCATGTATTACACGATTACAGAAAAAATTTAATATTACACTCGTGACGAAAGTAGAATTTACAACTCTCGTGAAATTACCACACTCACTTCGCAAGTGGGTAAACGTTTCACTCGAGTTGTAAAATGTTCTACTTTTGTCACTTGTATAATAAATAACTATTCTTGTATAACTCCGGCTGTTTTTGAGACACTAATACCAAACTTCGTTTTTAGGCTTCTTAAAAAAATCTACTACTGTCTACTAAACAGATTTCCCAAGACATACTAGTGAGCAAGGAAGTAGTAATAACTTCCTTAATAATTTAGTTGTTATTTAACCTTGGAATTTTCTGGTCCATGATATAACAGCTTATAGTTAATATGACATAAGTAGGAGTGGGGGTTTACTGATGACTGAAAACTGAAATATGGAAATATCTGGGTTAATATACATGATAGAGAAAATACGTTTATAACAATATTGATAGGCAATTAAATTTGCAATGACATAGGTCCTGTACAGATTTACGAATAACAACGGATACATTTCGAATTCTCGAAATTTACCCCCTCTAAACACCCCTACTCCCGCTCAGATTTCAGCCGTTAAGGAACTTCAGTTTTCCTTAAGACGCTTATATAACGAGTATGGCATGGATAAAACAAAAACTGTGACCCCTGGATCGGTAAAAGACATATATATATATATATATATATATATATATATATATAAACATTTTTAACGCACCTGATTTTCGTCATCTACTAGGTAGGAATGATTACCATTTGACAATTTTCGGAAATTGGGTCATGAGTGCGACCACATTAGCTGATTTCCCTTAAGGGAAATCTGCTACAAGAATGATCGTTTCCTTAATTTATAAAATTGGACTATAAACAAGAGGGGGGGGGCGAAGGGAGAACAGAAAACTGCAGTAAAACTATGACGAACAATGTAGAGGTTATAATCTAATGGAAATTGGATTTCCAACTTTTCTTAACTCATTTATTGGCGCCTAACAGTAAAGAGAAATCTCTAAGAGTTTTTTGTTTATTTGCTTTTCATAGTTTCCTTATGGACGACATGGTTATTTAGACCATGAATCACATTTTTTACCATATTGCATGTAGTTTTAAGTAGATTCTAGTTAAGATCTAGCAGTTGTGGGTGAGTATTAGCGGATTCCATAAAGGAAATTCTGATATGATATTGTGAACTTATGAATTCCGCCATTGTAGCTGCTCAGATTTGGCCCCTACAATTGTTGTATGGATTCATATACAAAAACGTGTGTTATAACACTGTGCTGCTCCTCCAATTAAATATAATAAATTGCTGTCTGCTTTTTCTTTTTATATTTTCCGAAAACTGCATAAGAAAAACCATAGTATATATTTATTATTTCGGTAAGCTGTCTTAACACAACCAACAGTCAAGAAGCTTTGGCTCAAGGTTAAAATGCATCCCCTATTTCGCTATTAATTTAAATATCTTCGGCTTATAGATTGTTTCGGTTCGATGCAGGATAATCCTTCCATTAACTACTCTACAGCCAAGCCACGCCCGACCTTGGATAGGTTATTGCAATGTTCGCGGGATCCACTTATTTTAGTAAATTAATCTTACCCCGGCGTTTATTAAGTGAATTATTTAAATACTTTGATGATGTATTATTCTGCTCTATATTCCGAGAAGATACATTTGACAGTTGGTTCTTAAATTTTAGAGACTCTAGATTTTAGATAAATAAAGGTTTAGAATAAAGGTTTTTGAGAAACCTCTTATAAAAACTAATTCTTCACACTGAGTTACCGATGTAAATAAGAGGTTAATTCGCCTACCACCAGTAGATAACCAGATTTGATATTTGTCTGGCAATGATATTAAATGAATGATCGGTGCTGATAAAATTGCTAAGAAGACATTTTCTTCATACTGCCTACATTTGAAAAATTGAACTGCCTCAACCAGCGGTATACCAACTACCATTATTCAAATTTATGCCCATTTCTTTTCCTACACACTCCTTCATTCTATCGAATTCTATCCTTATCGAGATTTGATTTGAAGGTAAAAGCCTTTATTAAAGAGAGAAGGGTGAGCGGTAATATACTGCCAGAACGTAGATTTCTTCCAAATTAATGCTCACAGCCATAACTATTACGCTACCATTATTTGGATCAAGAGAAAAGTTGACGAGATGGAAAAATGTGCTCCCTTCTGTTAACCTTCAGCTGACGAAACTGAATGCCGATAGCCCCTACTAAATCAAAATATATTATGCTATTTATTGACTTCCTCTTTATGTTTCTAATTGCAACGGGTTATTTACAGGTTATCACCATTTTTTACCGGGATGAGACTAAGGAGGTTTATTTAATTATGAGTTCGTCACTAACTAAATTCACATCAACCTTTCGGGAACCGCTACATGGACCATTATAGGTTTATTATTTAATCTTTATTGAATTCAAAGTCAGATTAAGACCAACGTCTTAACTCACATGGGTAACCTGAGCCCCCAAAATATACTGATATAATCAAAATATTCTGGGAAATCAAACCTTAGTACGATTTTCATAAAAGTATTTTTCTCTTACTTTCATGGATATGAATTAAAATGATAACGATAAGAGCATGCATATATATATATATATATATATATATATATATATATATATATGTGTGTGTGTGTGTGTTGTGTGTGTGTGTGTGTGTGTCTTCTTAACCATTGATGACCCGCTTCTTAGTTTGAAAATGTGGCCATACTGGGCCAAAGAACCATAACTTCTTTTCTTCCTTAAATCACCTTATTTGTTCAAATTCCCAACTCCTGCCAAGCTCTCACTATCAAGGGGTTCATTTCACTCCCTAATCATCGACTTGTCCTTTTGCAAGCAATGTAGATGTAGTTTTAATGAAATTTAGAAAGGTATTTTTGAATGTTGGCGGTAAAAGTGGACAAAATTTGCTGAAGCTGGTTTAGCAAGTAGATGTTGGACATAAAAGTTAGACACGAAGGAACCTCTTAGAGAGCTTGAAATGTATTACGGATTTGATTAAATACGATGTTTTAAGGAAGAAAAGAAGTTTATCTTGTTCGATCCAATATGACAACATTTTCAAACTATATATATATATATATATATATATATATATATATATATATATATATATACACACACACAGGGTGTCCCAACTACAATTTTGTTGACTACAACTTTTATGTCGCAGCATTTTTCAATAAAATTTGCCGTTTCTGATATAAAGATTTGTCAATTTTTTGCTAAAGGATGCGTCAAATCGAAAAATTCGCCGATTTAAACGTGTTTTAGAATTTGATTTTATACAAGAATCGGCCATGAAAAGTTGGGCATTCAATAGGAAATTCCAAAGTTATGGTCGCTGGAGAAGTACTGGAGAAGGGTGGGAGGTTGAATATGGACTGAACGGATTCTTCAGGGGTCCCAATTATGGCACAAGTCTCAGCCTTGTATTAAAATAATACGAAATTTGATTTTAAAGGGGGTGGCTCGGGAAGTTGGTACACCCTGTATGTGTGTATATATATATATATATATATATATATATATATATATATATAGAGAGAGAGAGAGAGAGAGAGAGAGAGAGAGAGGGAGAGAGAATGAAGTAATATTAATGGTTAGTCCAAACCAATAGTTGATCAGATTGCCAATAATAATATTTCAATTAACTTTTAAGAAATTAAGACATAAAAAGGTCTCTCTCTGGTTTTCCGTTTGAAGTATTTTCTATAATTTCTTTTTAATTCGCAAATCATAAACTTAATTTATTCATTTTAAGAAATGGCTAATCGCGACTCGTTATTTACGGGTTAGCACCCCTTCCCAGCCAAGGTAAGGCCGTGTGTTTTATTCAGTGAGCTCGCTACTAAATAAATTTCCATTGCTCAAGTATGTATCGAACCCACGACCCTAGCCTTACCAATAATTAAGACCTACAGCAGCCTTACAGTCACCCAGAGCTCTTGTGTATCCCAATGTATATAAACAATTCTGTGGAAAAAGTCTATTAGAGGAAAGTTAATGATATATTAAAAGCAAAAATAAAAAAAAATACATGTTACAATCATCGGAATATACTATATTAAGATGTAAATAATAAAATGATGAGTTTTCCTTTGCCAAAAAAAAAATCAGGGAATTCACAAACTAACGCACACCATGGTTTTTAAACAGGTGTTTTCAAAAGCACTGCTGCTCTGAAACTGTTAATGAGCCTCTTACATTTAAAATGTTTCAGTTTTTCTGAGATATTTATAATTTTTACTGACACGAAATGTATTTAATTTATTACTAATTATGTTACCCTATGACACTTATATTATAAAAATTACAAATTTACCGATTGTCTTTTTTTGTACTCCATAGCTGTAAAATAAATTACCAATTGACGTGGAATATATTCTTTTCAGGTTATCACGAACAGTTGTGTTGCTCCCAGCGATAATTTTTTGTAAACGCTAAGGTCTTTCAGGAATTTATTTTCCCATCTTCGGAGATAAAAACAATGAAGGCCACAATAAATAAGGAGTTTGGTGTAAACTTCTATAAGCTAAAAATGTACGTAACAAGACATGCATAAATCTATTAATATAACTAAAGAACTTCTTATTTTAGCAGATTTCCCTTAAGGGAAATAAATGTATATATATATATATATATATATATATATATATATATATATATATATATATATATATCTGTTAACGCTCTAGAGGTCACAATTATTGTTATATCGTTACCAAACTCGATATTTAATCGTTTTATGTAAAAAGGAAAATCAAGTTCGTTAATGGCAGAAATCAGGCCAGTGGGAGGGGGGGGGGGTTAGAGGAGGATTTTGAAAATTCGAAATATCTCCGTTATTATGCGTCGGATCGAAATATTGTATAGAAGCAATCTTATTGCAAATTAAATGTACTATAAATATTGTTCAATACATTTATTCTGTATCTTGAATATTAACCGAGATATTTGCATTTGTATTCTGCATTGGTCGGCAGGAGTGAGCTGTTTGGTATTTTCCGAAGAGCTCTGGCGGCCGTTTTCGTAACTATTCGTCCCTCTTGTATAAGTTTAATGATCCCTTACTACTTACTACACTTGTTATTGGGCAGTTTTCTCTATTGTAAAACTTCACGTGGGAAATCTGCTTAGTTTACGCAGCCCCTGTGTGATGGACTTTTTTTGGTTTTTGCCCTACATCGATGGTGATTGTCAAGACCTCTGATTAGGTGGTAGTTAGAATAATATATAAAGAGCTTTTAACAATACTATATTTAAGATTTGCGCATTGTTTATACAATTTGCAATTAAAAGATATTAAAATTTACCGTCTGAGCGCAGGACCTGCCTAGAGAGATTGTTTATTACAGTATATTTGTTTGCAAGTCTGAAGATGGGAATGTAAATTCCCGAAAGCGCTAAGCGTTTTTTTTTAATATATAGATATTTCGAAAGGAGCCACAATACTGTGCCCATAATAACCTGATTCATCACCATCACCACCAGCAGAAAATAGAAATGAAAAGTCCGTCACGTTGGGGCTGCGTTAACTATGCAGATTTCCCGTCACTTATTTGTATTTACCTCAAAACGTAAAAGTTCATTGAGAACAATATTCGGTATTTAGGTTCCAAATAAAATGCTTCATGAAAAAAACAGCATGGCAGGAGTAGGAGTGGGGGTTTACCGAAGGCCGAAAACTAAAAAAAAAAAAATGCAAATATCTCGGTCAATAATCAAGATAGTGAAAATCGTACATAATAACATTTATAGAAAATTACATTTGCAATACTATTGTTTCTATACAATTTTTCGATCTGACGCATTATAACGGAGATATTTTGAATTTTCGAAATTCACCCCCTCTAAACCCCACCTCCTACTGGACCGATTTTAGCCCTTAACGAACTAGATCATTATTTTTACATAAAAAGATTAACTATTGAGCTCGATAACGATCAAGCAACAATTGCGACCGCTAGAGCATTGACAGATAGCTGATTTCCATTAGGGAAAATCTGCTAAAAATGAGTATATTCTTTTTCTTCAAAATATTCCTTTTTCTTTTAGTTGATCCACATAATAGCGGATTCAAAAAGAACATTAAATATCTGTCATTTTGGATATATGAGTAAAAAGTTGTATTTCTTTTTTTTTAACGAAGGGAAGCCAAAGACTTGACACATGTCTCGTTCCTCTCCGAAGCTTCTGTAATATTCTCAAGTGACACCGGCTTTACATGTCCCTAACCTTTGTCAACCTCTCCATCATTATACAAATACGGTTCTCGACGTGACTTATTAAACTTTCGACTCGAGTCCTTTTTAGACGTAACGTTTTCAAAATGTTTATCTCTTTGAAACATAATGTCGCGAAGAGGTTAAGCTATTCTGGGTCCAGAGTTAGACGATCAAAGGACCCATATATTCGTCTAGTAGATTCGTGATCGATGAGGGTCAGGGCCCTCTCTCTCTCTCTCTCTCTTCTCAATGTAGGACCCATCGGCCGGCTCTTTTTACACCCATGGGCGGAAGCACACACACACACACAAAATGTACGAAAGTACAACTAGTACACGGCGGTACACAAATATATGCCATTACAATGTTGCATTTCACCTAACAAAAATGTATCTATTCCTGTATTCAAAGACAGAGGGATACATTGTCAAACAACGTCTTCCTCGGAAAGACAAAACCCCGAGATAAGATAAAAATATATCCCAACACAAAAACTATTCATGAATAATGTAGCTATATATATTCATAGAAACGCCCTAAAACGTCGAGGAAATATCAAACTCCCTTCTCAACAAAAGTATTCAATATTCTGCTGCTCTTGTTTGAAACTGATCACAATTTTTATATATTACACTAAGTTAAATTCATTTGTTAGTTGAAAATCTAATCAAAAAAATAAATAAACTTCTTACAGTTTTTTAAAATATTCCTGTTAATTCAAAAATTGTATCAATAGATATTGTACTTAAATAAGAAACCTTTTTCTCCTGGATAGAATAAAACAAATGTTAATGCGACTAGTGAACTAGAATACAACAAAATAGTACTCATGTTTGTTAGGTACAATACTTTCAAAATTTAGAAATACTCATCTGTAATAAAAAAAACAACAACTATTTAATAAGTTTAAGGAATGTCTAGACAGTTTTTAATAGTAAGATTCACAAGAAAAATAGTAATTTAATATGAAATGTCCACAAGGTGCCTTCCTGTTGTGTCAAATAGCTGTAGAATACTTTACTTGTAAGGAAACAGGATTTTTTAAAGTAGAAAGTTAATTAAAATGTTGTTTGTTGTGAATGAAAAAGTATTACATGAGTTCAAGTGACAGGTATATTTCCTTATCCCTTATCAGAAGATTTAAAACGGGATTATAGTGCTAATGATATGGGCGGGTAAAGTACTTTGTTGACATTTATATAGCTGGAAATACCTTCAAAATGAGCAGTTAGAGTTATATTAATGACTGCTGTAAATGTTATAACAATGCCTATTTGTCAATAAACAAGGAAGGTTCGGTTGCCGGGGGCAACTCCATGCATTAGTCACATTTGCCGAGTACATAATGAGGCACGTTGTGAGTCACAGAATATACACACAAAAAAACAGTTAAATAAATATTGTATTTGTACTCACGCGGCTATGCTCTTGGAGAGGGGCCAGCGCTCCATGGTGGCTTGGTACTTCATATTCTCGATCTGCTTCTTCAATGCGTCCTTGTCCATGGCTGCGAGTACACTGGGGTCCATCTCGTCCCGGGCCTGCGCAGTCGAGGGGGGGCACGGTCATTGCGTCATAACGATTACGTCAGGGGTGGGGGCGTGCGCAGGGCACACACCCCCCTCTCTGATAGCTTATCTACATCTCTACTTCTACACTATGCTCTTCTCTCGCCTAAGGGGCTCAGCAATATTTTGGCCAATCAGATAGAAAAAAGTCCGTCACGCAGGGGCTGCGTTAACTAAGCAGATTACCCACGTGCATCAGGTATTTGCATTTACCTCAAAATTAAAGTTCAATGAGAACAATATTTGGTATTTAGGTTTCAAATAAAGTGCTTCATAATATAAAAGCGTTTTATAAATATAACATATGTAGGAGTGGGGTTTAATGAAGTCCGTAAACTAAAATTTCAAATATCTCGGTTAATAATCGAGATAGTGAAAAAACGTACATAACAACATTACATTTACAATAAGACAGGTTCTATACAAATTTTCTATCACACGTAAAATAACGGAGAGGTTAAGAATTTTTGAAATTCCCTCCTCTTAACCCCCCTCCCACTTTTCGATTAGAGAACAAAAAATCATAAATTATGACGGCACCACAAGACGTATTTGCATTTGCCTCACAAATTAATAGTTTAATGAAAACGATATTAGCGGATTTCCCTTGAGGGAAATCAGCTATTGAGGTCGTACTCATGACGCGAGTTTTGAAAAATTTCCTCAAATGTCCATCGATCCTACCCAGGAGATGACGAAAATGAGGTCCGTTCAAAATTATATATATATATATATATATATATATATATATATATTTGTCTGTTAACGCTCTAGAGGTCGCAACTTTTGTTTGATCGTTACCAAACTTCATATTTAAGATTTT
The DNA here is from genome assembly GCA_019009955.1 of Riptortus pedestris. NCBI lineage: Eukaryota > Metazoa > Arthropoda > Insecta > Hemiptera > Alydidae > Riptortus > Riptortus pedestris. Next base: position 166,038,809 of record CM032229.1, on the reverse strand, counting down.
TACATAAAAATAAAGATCAAGTTCGTTAGCTGAAATCGGACCAGCGGGGGGGGGGGGGGGTTATAGGGGGATTTTTGGAAATTTGAAATATCTCCGTTATAATGCGTCGGACCGAACAATTGTATAAAATCAGTCTTATTGCAAATTAAATTTACCATAAATATTGTTCTATACATTTATTCTGTATCTTGAATACTAACCGAGATATATGCATTTGTATGCATGCGTGTAGTCGGCAAGAGTTGGAAATGTTCGGGAATCTGCGCCGAGGTAACTATTCGTCCCTCGTGAATATTCCTTACTACTACTGTTGTTATTAGGCTGATTTCTCTATTTCTCTATAAACTTCACGTGGGGAAATCTGCTTAGTTTACGCAGCTCCTGCGTGCCGGACTTTCTGGTATTTAACCTTGGAATGAAGAGGATCATGGTATAACACCTTATTGTTAATATGACATGAGTAGGACTGGGGATATGCTGATGGTCGAAAACTAATATATGGAAATATCTAGGTTAATGCTGAATATAGTGAAAAAATATATATAACAACATTTATAGAACATTACATTTTCATTAAGATTGATTCTATTCATCTCTTGAATGCGACGCATAACAACTGAGATGTTTGGAATTTTCGAAATTCCACCTCTCTAAACCTCCTCCCCCCACTGCCCGATTATAGCCGATAACGAAAGTGGTCTTTATTTTTACATAAAACGTTTTAATATCAAGTTTGGTAATATATATAAATATATATATATATATATATATATATATATATATATATATATATATATATAGGGTGTGTTATTCTTCTCGGAGTTTTGGTCAATGTTGGTGAAATAAATCTTAGTTTATGCCGATATTTCGAGAATTTTTATTTTCTCTTCTTCAGGGCTGTAAAGTTACATGTACTACTTTTTAATATTGCACTTTGTTATTACATATTATTGTAAAAGGGTGTTTTGTCTTACAAAAAATATGTAATATGTGTTTTTTTTTAAAAATATGTTATATGTGTTTTTTTACTTTACAATAATATGTACTAACAAAGCGCAATATTATAAAGTAGTAGATGTAACTTTACAGCCCTGAAGACGAGAAAATAAAGATTCTCGAAATATTGTCAAAAATAAAGATTTATTTCACCAACAAAAACCAAAACACCGAGAAGAATAACACACCCTATATACAAACAACCTGGTCGAAAACAACACGACAGATATATATATATATATATATATATATATATATATATATATATATATATATGTATATATATATATATATATATATATATTCATTTTTGTTCATTTCTTACGTAGCATCGATGGACATTTGAAGACGATTTTCGAAATTCCCATCGTCAGTTCAACCTCAATAGCTGATTTCCCCTAAGGGAGACCTGGTAAAAGGTGGCCCATAAAACAAGAAATTATTTACTAAACAGTTCCAAAGGAATTAGAAAAATTTAGTAAATATATTTACTAAGAATCAACGTAACACTAACTATTCCTGAGAGGAGTTGTGCTTTTCTACTTTCATGTGTTATATTTGATGTTTGTAATTTTTTTCATTGTAATTCTATTTGTATTATTTTAATATAAAACATTTTGTGCAATTGTGCGTTACATACTGTTCATGTATGGGGCGCACAGAAAACATACTTCACTTTATAGGGATACTATTGAGAGGAAATAAATTTTAAAAAATACAGTAGGCAACTCCCTGCTCAAATAGAAACTCATCTTGGGTCAGCTGTAGCCCCTATATCCCTTCTCTTGGCTGTTCAAGTTAAAAGTAAGGAGCGGGGGGTGGTGACCCCCATAAGCCTATAGTCACAGAAAACCATAAATTATCAATATTCTAGATGTGTTAAATATATCTGCCAAAGGCGTTTTGTTGTCGTTATTAAACTGTCCTAGAACATCAGTGGTGCTCATTTTTGGACGCTGAATGAAGCGCATCATAGATAAGAGTAAACGAAAAAGGCATCGGATCTTCAGAGATATTTATTATAAGTGTAGAGCACTTTCGTAGCACTCGCTCCATCATCAGTGCCCTACCAAAAACACAAACCATTGAAAACACCATACAAGCTCTTTAGTACTCAAAAATGTGTACGGTCAGAAAGAAAATGACATTGAATTTTCAATTTCATTGAATTTGATTTTCTTTCTATTTACACATATGTGTAAGTACTAAAGAAGCTTGTATCACGTTTTTTAAAGGTTTGTGTGTTTGCCATCAGGGCACTGACGATGCGGCGAGTGCTCTGAAAGCGCTCTGCCGCTGAAATATCTGTGAAAGCACGAGGTCTTTTTCGTTGTGCCCTACTTTGTTCCATGGCGTTACTCCAACTAATGAGGGAGGAAATTTCGTGACCCAGTGTACCGAAAGCAAATAGATTAACGTTAAATCCGTCCGTTTAATCAGATTTGCAGATGGATTTACGCTGGTGGCCATCGGCAAATGGCCATCTTGTAATTTTGAATAAATTAGCTATTTAATAACGTTTTCTGGCACAATTAAAAAACTGTATTCCTGGAATAATTCATAAAACCCTTCATTTATAAATATAACTATTCCATTAACTTACATAAATATATTAACAGTTCCCAATTTAGGGTCAAAGTGAACAGATACACATTGCCATAGCAAAGAGGGATTACAACGAAGTATTTTTGTAGCAAATGGTGGGATAAAAAGTGATTTGTTTTATGTCTTGGAGGGAATCTTAAAATTTCTTAATTAGATTATGAAACATATTGCGGGTATTTGATGTAATGTAAAAAATAAATATTCACATTTAAGATGCTATTTAAATATAATAAATTAAATTAATTCTATTCGTTATTAGAATTTTTTGAGCGGAAATTGGATTTTTGGTGAGCCCTCTTTTAAACAAGTTATTAATAATCGACGTTCTTTAAAAATGTGAAACTCACAACAAAGGGCAAATTTTCAGAATAACTTTTTCATTAGGCTTTGTTCTTATTTCTATAGGTTAATAAAAAAGAATTTAGAAAATATATCTCAGCAGGTTAATTATTCAGAAAGTATGATATTCCTGCGTGGGCCCATTATAATGTAGAAGGAGAATGGTATTAGAAAATAATTCTTCTACGGATAAAGTTTTGTTTAGTATATTATTTTTTTGTAAAATTTACTTATACTACAAATCTCGGAACGATCCAAGTCACTATAAGTTCCAAAACCCAAAACATATGACGAATGTGTCATGTTCAGCGAAACCCTATAATCCGAGAAGCGAAGAATTGATGCTGAAGAATTCTAGATGGGAATGCTGTCATCATTGAATTATTTGTAGAGGTACTACGATCGGCAACAAAAGTCAGGCGTAAGCCTCGTTTTGATGAGGAATGAAAGGAAAAATGTGGCTTTCGAAAAATGCTATAAATAGGTATATTCTCCGGACTACGAGCTCCTTCGAAAGGAAGAGACTCAGGCCGAGATCATGGAGATCAGAGCACAGACGGATATAAAAAGAGCTTTTAAGGAGTTAAGTACAGCCGTCGGTTCTTTCAGCTCGTTAATTAAGGGAAAGAAGGATTTCAAACCTCCAACACATGCCTATAGGCTGTCGACGACTCAGACGATGGATGTGATTATTTCAAATCTGCTAAACTATAGAACAGGAGTGTGTGTTCAGAGTAATATCTGGAAAATGAGGCGCTGCGTGCAGGCCATATCAACCCCCCAGACGAAGAGGAGATCAAGGAAGCACTTACAAAGCTCAAGAACCACAAACCCAGGCATAGATGACATAGCAACTTAGCTTCTGAAGCTTTGTGGGCAAGAGCTTATTATATTCCTAAAGTATCTATTCCTGTACATCTGGAATGGGGAAACGTTGCCTTCGGAGTGAAATAAGACCACCATATTCCCAACACATGGACAAGGGTGATGCCCTAGAATGGAAGAACTATGAGAATATAAAGTGCTGTTGACTGAATTATGGGCTCCTCCCTTATGTTGAATGGGAAAGAGGAAAATATCAGAGTGGATTCCAACCAGGCAGATTAACGACGGACCAAACGTTCACTCACCGTTCTTGAGGAAACCAAGTAGTATGCAATGATCACACAACATGTATTTTTTGACTTCTAGCAAGCTAATAGTCTACAAAAGTAGATCTACAAAGCCATGATAAATATGAAGATACCTCCGAAATTGCAATACTATGAGAGGTTAACCTGTGCTACGTTCTCTCAAGAATCTTCAACGCGGGAACCGGAGTCCATCAGAGCGATGGTTTGGTCTCTTTCGTATTTAACTTGGGTCTTGAGACAGCTGTGAAAAACTCGGATTTCCTGACCTCAGGGTCTAGTTGAGATGCTTGGTATGCAGACGACCTGGACATTGGTGGAGGCGGTCAGGGAGGCTTTTGACGCATTTGCAACATCGGCATTACGTGTGAGACCCTTCAAAAACACGGAGAAACCAAGCGCATGGTTGTAATTCCAAAGTATGAGAGCCGAGAAGGTTTTGTACAGTTGGGTACACACAGGGCAGAAGTGATGCGAGAATTAGGCCCCCAGGTGCATACATGGAATGACATTGTGGAAGAAATTGACAGACACATTCTGGCTGCTAATCAGTGATATTTTGCAATTTAAATGCAGCTGTGCTTTAACAATCTGTTTAAATCTACAAAGGTCAGAATATATAAATCATTGATTTAAGTTGTTAACTGTCGGTTAAATAAATGAATAAAATCATATAAATAATAATAATGCCCTGAGTGCTAAAATGAAAATATGGTTGATAAAATAATACAGAAACACAGGAATATAAATTCCAAGAAAAGAAATTCTCTTGATAAAAATGTCACGTAAATGAAAAAATAATTATAAATAATATATAAGGGAAGAATAGATAAGAATTGAGAAAATGAACAAGTGAACATATTTCAATAGAAATAAAAACACCATAACAAAAACCTCGTACCTCTAATTGCACTGAGAAAAAAAGGGCAAGAAAGTTGTGAGATAGAAAGGAAATGAGGGTAAGGAAACAGATTCAAACAGGAATATGGGATCTCACCACTCTCCTGCAATAATTAATTCTTGGCTTGTTTAGTCAAGGAGGACGGATTCACAGAAAGCAAGAGAGAAGGTACGTGCAATGCAATCAAGGGTTAACTTGTTATTGAACAGCATAAAGCAAAATGGCGAGTAGCGAGAAGAGCTAGTAGAGAGTGTTTCTATAAAAAAACGCCAATTTTAAACCATGGAGGCATTAAATCCGTTTAAATCCAAATCATTCGACTCACATGATTGCGAGGTAATTAAACTACCTACGGGTACAAATAAAACATATTGTAATTACTAAGAAACAACGAAACCAGGACTATTACACAATAAATTGAACTGGCCAGGTTTGAAAGGAAGATTCCGAGAAAAATTTATGGAGCTGTGTCTATGTTCACGTAGAATGGAGGAGGAGAACCAACTTCGAGCTAAAAGACTTATTCAAGGACTTAATCGTAGTTGACATTATTAAGTTTTCCCGGCTAAGATGGGCAGACTACGTCGCAAGTACGAATCCTTGAGGAAATCTAACTAGAGTCCTGTCGGAGCGAATATTTGGAATACGGAAGATAGGACACGCTAAGCTGCGATGGAAAGTTGTATTGCTATCGATGCACTAACTATACTTGACAAGTAAAGATAAAGACATTCCACTACTTTCAGGATATATCTGCCATCTGAGAGTAGTTTCAGTAACTCGCAAGGGATAGAGTTGCAGAAGGTTAGTAATTGTAGCAGCCCCCACATAAACCAAAGTCAGTTGGGAAATTTGAATGATAAAAAATGTTGAGACTTGCAATGTGATTTTGCTAAACGAACATTAATTGAAGGGCTCCCTCTAAAAAGGACCCATTTGACAACATTCACAAACGCATTTTTCATCACAATGGTTCTTTCTGAAGTCACCTGACTCGTGCTGTTTCCTGATGTTCAATTTTCAAACTATCTGTCTTCCAGACAGGTGATGAAGTTAACAGGCACTAGGGAAAAGTTTAAACCAGTTTCCAAAACTTTATCTTATTCCAGACACGTTTACAAGCCATCAGTTGTAACCTTCTTCAGAGGGAGCCATTCAATAGATTGTTGGAATTTCTTTTTTTAAGCTCTTACTTAAGATATAGCAATTAAATTTTTGGTTATAATTCATTAAATTACAATTGAAATTTGAAATTACAGGTAGGAATTTTCATGTGGCTGTCAGGCATGAAACGTATGTATAGACAGAAAAACTACAGCCACACTAAAGTCACATTTTGGTATATTTAACACCCTCTTCAAGGCCTAAAATAACACATAGCAAACACTCTAAAACATAAAATTAATCTTAAAACTTCTTAAAACAGTATAAAGTTAAAGTTACAGCTCTGCCATTAGCCTGATAAAAATGAACTTTATTTACATGTACAAAAAACCTAAAGCTACTTAAGACAACCGCCCTATAAAGCAATTGATAATCAAGGAGTTAGCCTACATTTGCATTGAGACGTTTTGGTTTATGCAACAATGTGTTGAATATTATGAAGACTTGTTCTTTTGTGCTTCAAAGATATTACTGAGCGTTGGAATACTGCAAGTAGAAAAATCCGAAAAGAGGGGTTGTTCTTGCCCGTGTCCGAATTGGACACACAAAATTAACACATAGTTATTTATTGAAAAGCTTATTCCCACCAACCTGCGATTGTTGTAATGTCCATCTTACTGTCCCAATCTTCTCCTCAATTGTAAAAAATACGAAATAATAAGAGCTTTGAACCTTAAGCCGAACTTAAGAGAACTCCTTAGAGATGATGAAGAAGACATAAAAAGGCTTTTTGCATTATTAACTGAAACTTGTTTGTTCCAAGAAATATAAATCCATCTACCACTAATGTCAATAGTAGATGCGGTATATTGTAATAAATAAATAAAATAAATATGAGAGCTGAACAGATACAACCAAAGATATTCAAAGAAAGTAATTCTTGAAGTCTACCCTACACTGGATTACCAATCTAAGGAAACCATCCTATCAGCCTCCAACAATATAGGAAGCTCTTCCTTGAGATGAACAAGATGTTTATAGACATCGGTATCGGCAGAATTAATTTAGGAAAGCTCCTTGACCTGATATATATTAAGGATCTATAATTGTAAACGGGCAAACTTAACTTGCAGATAAAACGCACAACGAGCACTCAGGTTATCCATTTGAGTCAAAGCTTTGACCTTAATTTCTCATGGTAAACCTAGTGTGACATGTTCGATTATCGCCTGGGCAAAGGAAACTATTTAGTGACGTAATTCATTAAATAACATCCTAAGTCCCGCCCTGGCTAGAAATGGGTGGTAACCTGAATATAGCCCGTCCCAATTAGCCTTAGTTGCAAAAAGTGGACGTTAATAAATAATAATAATAAATGCACAACGTATCGGCCTGTAGGAGGATGGAAGTTTTGGGAAAACACCGAAATGCTTCGTATAAATGTAAAACTGATACTCACAAGGCAGCTGACTTGCATTCATGGAGAACGGGCAGTAGCACAATACCTTTTTTAGCTTTCAAACTTTTTTTGTGTAAATTTTTTTGTAAGTCGGATTATAATGTGTTCCCTCAGCTTTGCAAATCGCTGAACTTCCATACAAATGGACCACATTTGTGTGAAAGCCTCTTTCAGGATGTCGGTATTTTTTTATTAATTCAGAGGTAATCTCATCTCGTCAGAAGTTTTATAATCATTCAAATTACAATGTCTTACTACAATACTCTTAGTTATATTTAGAGACAGTTTATTATCTGTTATCATCGGGGCTTTGTGAGTTCCGATAAAAGCCCCCGGGAATCTCAGCATTTCTTTGATTTACGGGGTGGTTCATTCATTTAATCGTGATTTGATTACAATCAGTGATAATGATTCTCTCTTGATCCAAACGAATTTCAGCCTCCTGCTGAAATCCTATCTCAGATATCAATATAGAAATAACGGGTTTCCTCGACTGAAAATCTTCTTGCCTCTCTCTGAACATTGAATTTCCTATGATGTGGACTGAGATAAAATGCGTGTGCCTGAATTTGTGGGGGGATTCTAATCTGGTTCAAAGATATGAGCTTATCAACGCTTAAGGAATAAGCAAATGATACGAGGTCAAATTCAAGGCTAGGTTTACTATGATTAATTCAGTAAGAAAGATTGTAAACAGTAAGAATAATGAGTAAGAACTGGGAACATACATTTCGCAGAAAGTTATAGCTATGATTATAGTTTATAGTGTACTTAAAAAAACTCGTCACGCAGAGGCTGCTTAGACTAAGCAGATTTCCCAAGTGCTGCCTAACACACATATGATCTCATCTCACCACATATTATCTATTTATATGTTTATGTAGGACATTATTTTTGCAATAAGATTAATTCTATAATATATTTCGATCCGACACCTAACAACGGAGATTTTTTGAGTTTTTGAAATTCCCCTCTCTATACCCCCATTTCTCTTATTGGTTGGAATTTAACCTTTAATGGACTTAATTTTCATTTAAACATAGAACTTTTAAATATTGAGTTTGAAGGCGATCAGACAAAAATTACGACCGATAGTGCGTTGATAGGCCATTATATTTATATATAATTTTGAAGGGACCTCATTTTCGCCAACTCCTTGGTAGAATCGATGCACGTTTGAAGAAGTAGTTGAAAATCTCACCATGAGTAAAACTTCAATAGCTGATTTATCCCAAGGTAAATCTCCAAAAATCTGACGTGGGCATCACATGACTT